>CM059033.1:57302500-58502500 GCA_030279155.1 Forsythia viridissima
TTTCCAAAATTTTAGCATATAGCGACGACATGTCGTCACTATTTATGTCATCACCATATGTTAAAAGTAATTTTAAAAATAATCAACATTTTTATTTACAATTAGGTCCCTCATAATTCAATCTTCTACAATTTGGTCCCTATATTTCATCTTTTATTTCAATTTCAGCCCCTTTTATTTGCAATATAAATCCTTTTAACTTTTATGAGGTTACATGTAAGTCCCTATTCTCATGGTTTTGTACAATTGCAGTCCTTCTTTGCCTATTTTTTGTTAACAAAATTTGAAATTCCATATGAACTCTGGTTTTGACCTAAAGTAATCACTATAGGGATGAAAAACATACAATCTGATTTACTAACAACAACAACAATGAAATTTTTATAAATCTAACTCATAAATTTTAGTGACAAACTACAACATTCAATCTAATTCACTATTATGATACGTTTGATCATCATCATCGTCTTCATCGCTTTCACTGCAGGTTTCGTCATCATTGTACTCTTCAAACGGGTCGTCTTCATCATCCTTATTGTTAATGAAAGAAGTACATCCTGTAGTTTCAGACGATGCTCTTCTAATAAATGTTGTTCCTATCTCATCAGCTTTACTATCATTCCGGTGCAAAGATATGTGTTATACGTTGCCCAGATCAACTATCAGAGAAAAACCAGAAGAGTTGTTATTGTGGAGAAAGTCTATCTCAGTAATGTTAGATCTCATAATATCCCACGTGCTCATGTGATGAATTTCTTGTATAACTCGCCAGTTCAGACCATGAGAAGGATCTTCAATATAGAACACTTGTTATGCTTGGCTTGCAAATATGAACTGATCATCATTGTACACCTCTGTACTGATGTCAATACTGGTAACACTATTCTCAGTTACCCTTCGTTTCCCATCACACCTAAACCAAGTGCATAAGAAAATAAAAACCAAAAGTTCCAGTTTGAACCTTAGCTCCAGTATCTCTTGCAGCTGCCTGTAGTAAGTTTCATCTCCAATCCTTGGGACAGACACACCACTTATCTACGTTTTTCTTCGAATATCAGGATCATATGTTAAGAAGCGAACTCCATTTACAACACAGTCTGTGTAAGACATAACCTACTTGTACATCCATTGGCCAACAAAAACAATTCATGAGAAACTTGAAGGTTGTTGCTTTGGCGCAGTGCATATACCTGAATGAAGTGGAAGTTTTGATTTTAGTCAATGTTACATAAAAGGAAAAGGTGCACAAGTTTGAAATGTATTTGATCGTTGTTCATTTACCTTCCTGTAAAACCAACCGTAAAAGTCTCTTATATGCACGTGTTTTATGTTTGGGCAGCCATGGCGCATTAGCTCCTGCCTTTGTTTCTTTTACAATGCATATAAGATCATCTAATTATTTCGTTTAAAATGACAAGGTGATTGAGGGAATTGAATAATATTTAAGAGGGAGGTCTTACTGCAAGAATGTCTCAATTTCAGTATAGTTGTTGAAGACGTAAAACATTACCTGACTTCAAACATCGGTAGGAAGCATCGTTGGTGTCTTCTTTCCAATTGCACGACACTACAATTGAAAATTAAAAAGTTGTCTTCGTGGAACACTTACATCCTCGTTTTCGTTCGGTCGGTTGAACTTTGTTTCTATGTTCTTGAAATACCTCGAACAAAAAGTCAACGTCTCGTCACCGAACTCAATTTCTAACATAGTTCTTAAGTTTTTTCCGGTATTGCTCGAATGGATACATCCATCTCATGTGTACCGGACTACTAAGAATTGTCTCATCTGGCAGTTGCATTACGATGAGTATCAATTGATCGTGGGTAGTCATCATGTCGCCAATCTTTAGTTTTCTTGCACAAAGCTACTTGAAGAACTTGCAAAATTCAATGACTGTAGTGGAAATAGTTTTATTTAAGAACACGCGACTTCCGACTAGCAATAATTGTTGATGATAATGTGGCAATCGTGTGACTTGAATCTAATAATGCGTTTGTCATTAGGAGCAACATTCTTCTAAAGATTAGAAATGAAGCCATTTGGAAACTTAACCAATCGGATAAATTTGCAAAACCTCTTACGCTTTGCAATGGACATAGTGTAACATGCGGCAGGCTTCATACACTTGTTCCTGATATGATAAAAGTGCAACTCTCTTTTTATCCCTAATTGTATGAGATTGCGCCTGACATTGACCGTGTCTTTTGATTTTAATGGATCATCCAAAATTGTGCCAATCAAGCTATCACAAACATTCTTCTCCACATGTATGACATCAATGTTATGTTTTAGCTCAGTAGAAGACCAATACGGCAACTCGTAGAAAATGCTCATTTTTCTCCAATTCAGCCCATCATTACTTCTCCTCTTTCTAGCACCCCCATAGTTAGGGTACTTTTCTAGAATACTATGTCTTACACGGCTTAAATGTGCTAAAATATTTGCAGGCATTAACCGACGCGAAGGTGGTCGCCGCTCCTTCCTCCTATCGAAGTCTAAACTGTTCCTAAAATGATGCTTAGATGGCAGGAACTGTCGGTGATCCACGTAAGCTATCTTACTTATCACACGGACTGAAGGCATCTCTCCATTGCACGTAGGACATGCCATGTACCCCTGACTGCTTCGACCCGACAAACTGCTTCTCGCTGGATAATCGTTAACTGTCCACAACAATGTTGCACGCATTTTGAACACCGACCTATTATTGGTTCTAGCGTCACGCATGTCAATCCCATTGGCCCACAACTTCTTCAACTCGTCCACTAATGGTCGTAAGAATACATCAATGTCCTTACCCAGTGCTTTAGAGCTAGGTATCAAGAGAGTAAGCATGAGATATTCAAGTTTCATACATAACCAAAGTGGAAGGTTGTGAACTGTTACAACTACTGGCCACATGCTGTAAGCCTGACTCATGTATCCAAATGGATAGAATCCATCTGTGGCCAAACCTAACCAAATATTCCATATCTCACTTGCAAACAGTTGATGTTTCCTGTCAAAATCTAACCACGCCTTTCCATCCATGGGATGCTGTATTTCATATTCATTCCTAGACCCTCATATATTGTGACACTACATGAGTTTTGCAGTATCCTTCGTCGCGAATATACGTTTTAGTTTGGATGCCAAGGAAAAATATCGAATCACCTTATGAGGAACATTCTTCCCATTCACTCTTCCAAAAGTGACCCAACGACTTTCCTAGTAGATAAGACAAGTTTGTCTATCAGTATGCTCACCCCAAAACAATGCACAGTCATTCTTGCAGGCGTAAATAGATTTGTAACCCAAACCAAGCTTTATCATCATCTTCTTAGCTTCGTAGTGAGAGTCCACCAAGTTCATGTTTGGAAAAGATAACTTCAACAACTTCAAAAGATCATCGACAACTTATTTATCCATTTGTTCACAATCTTAATATGCATCAATTTCACTAAAAAGTTTAAGGACGAAAATGATAAAACTCCCGGGTATAGTTCTAAATGCAGAGCCACAAACAATTCGTTATAGTAACCATTGGTACCTGTACTAGCATGCTCATCACCGACTATGTCGTCTATGACATCTATCATCTCATCCTCCACACCTGCTCTCATTTCTCTATTCTGTGTATACACATTCACAGTCTAAACCTCGGTCTCACCATGATATATCCACGTTACATAACTTTTCGTAAAACTATGACGAAATATGTGAGCATCAACTGTTTCCAATAAATGTGTGAGACCGTTTAAATATTTTGTGCACGTACATTTAATCATTCCCATGTCGTTTACGTATGACCTAGTCCTGTTTATAAATGCTTTCAAACTGTTCCAAAAATCTGAAGATTTTGTGCGATTTCTAATTTTTGTCCAACTTTTATCAATATCCATACCTGAAAAAGACTATTTTTTTGGAAGTAAAGTATAGAATTTGCAAAAATACAATGATAAATAATGGAAGAAGAAGACCTGAAATATGAGATTGAATTTGTAGAAATATAGAGATATGGAGAATGAAGAAGAATAGTTCAAATGGAATGTTGAATTTTCAAATACGCAGACTTGGAGGATTGAAAAAGAAGATTATATAGTAGTGACAATGTCGTTAGTATTTCTGAAGAATGTCGTCGCTATAGATAAGAAATATGTGTCAATATTCTTGCCAAATTTGACAACTACTGCGACGACTTATGTTGTCGCAATAAATTTGAATACAAATTTCGAGTAGAATCATGACGTCACGTGACTAAAACTACAACTATAGCTCTATTGCGGCGACATATGTTGTCTCTGTATGTAAAAAAATAGCGTCAATGATTCCCTCCATTTGGGACATATAGCGACGACTGTTACTGTAGTCACTATAAATTCAAATCAGTAGCGACAACAAAAGTATATAACAATGACTTTTGTCGTCGCTATACAGTTAAAACTTATAACGACGATATTTCATTGTCGTCTCTACTATACCGAACATGTAGTAGCGACATTATGTCGTTGTTAATGTTGTCGTCACTGTATATACCTTTTCTTGTAGTGATTTGTTAGTATAACTATTTCGATCAAATATAATAATTTATGTCGGAGTATACTTTATATCTTAGTAGTCACGAATACTCTCCAGATTAATATATCAGCAGAATCTACACATTTTTACTACCTCTCAGTGTATTAAAATCCTACATTGAAGGCAAATCCATAATTTCACTCCTTTTCTTAGACATTAACTATGACCACAAAACTTCACAACCATAATTTTCAACTAGAATTTCTCTCCATCGCATGCAATTTGCATTGTAAAATATAGATTTGTATAAATTTGTAAGTCCCTCAATAATATTTGCTAAGAAATAAAAGTAAACACAAAAATGGTTGGAAAAATTACATTTTACATTGCCGTGGAGGCGGTTTTAGTGAGCATTCTTGTATGTATCCCCATTGTTATTTCTGATGATACAGTACCTATTCCAGCAGACAGTGCTCAATTAAACAGTTGGTTTGATGGCAATGTTCAACCACTAACTGCTCGTAAACCTGCATTGGACCCGGCCCTAGTCACCGCGGAGGGGGAAGTCAAGGTGATTAAGTTGAAGAGCGATGGAAGTGGCGATTTCAAGACTATCAATGATGCCATAAAAAGCATTCCTGATAGCAATACTAAACGCGTAATTTTATCGCTTGCACCTGGAAATTATAGTGAGAAAGTGAAGATTGAAAGAAATAAACCATTTATCACCTTCTATGGGGAAGATCCAATTAACATGCCAATTCTGGTGTTTGGTGGAACAGCAGCAGAATATGGAACTGTGGATAGTGCTACCTTGATTGTGGAATCAGACTACTTCAATGCTGTTAATTTGAAAATTGTGGTATTAATTTTATATTTATGATTAAAAATATAAGTACTTAATTTCCAAATCTAATTCTTGATTTTGTTACTTGCATTAATTAAATTAGAATTCAGCACCGAGGCCTGATGGGAAAAGAGTAGGAGCTCAAGCAGCAGCATTAAGAATAGGTGGAGACAAGGCATCTTTCTATAATTGCAAACTCTATGGATTTCAAGATACCCTTTGTGATGACAAGGGAAAGCATTTCTATAAAGACTGCTACATTGAAGGCACTGTTGATTTCATCTTTGGCTGTGGCAAATCCCTCTATCTGGTAAATATATATAAAACCATCCCTGGGCCTGCCTCCTAATATCACCATATCTAAAAGCTTAAGATGTTAGAGAGAGAGACACACGTATTGTCTATGTTCTTAATAAATACAAATATGCATGCAGAATACGGAGTTGCACGTGATTCCTGGGGATGCACAGGTGGTTATCACTGCACAGGCAAGGACAACTGACTCGGAGGACACAGGCTACTCTTTTGTGCACTGCAAGGTGACCGGCACGAGCACAGGCGGCGTTGCCTATTTGGGTAGATCTTGGATGCCTGCAGCTAAAGTGTTGTTTGCATACACAGAAATGAGTGACGTTGTTAGCCCTGAAGGATGGTCCATTCTAAAACCAGAACATGAAAGGTCAGCCATTCTATGCATTGTAATTCCTAGTTTTGGTATTCTTATTGTTTATATTAATTATTTAAATTTTCATGGTGGTATTAAATTAATTAATATTGTTTATGCAGCACGGTACGCTTTGCAGAATATAATAACAAAGGAATTGGAGCAAACATGGATAGGCGAGTTTCATTCGTTGCGAAGCTAACTGATGCAGAGGCTAAACCATTCATTAGCCTTGCTTATTTAGATGCTTCTAAGTGGCTGCTTCCTCCTGCCAAAGTTTAAAATCTAGTATTTCACTATGTAATCTTTAGAAAAATTTATTTATATTTTGTTTTTTTTTGTTTTCACTCTGTTGAATCCAGAGCATGATATTAGGGTGTGTTTGATTGGTAGCATGGAAAAAGGGTGGAAAATGAAAATATTTTTCATGGAAGTGGGAAAATAAATTCTACTATATAGGTAAGAAAATATTTTCCAAGAAAGAAGGCAAATATGTGCTTTAAATGCTTGTACAATGTATTTTCTTTTCTATGTGTAATCAAACAACAAAGGTGGAAAATAAAAGTGTTGGATTTGACAACATTTTTCATAAAAGTGATATTTTCCATGGACAATGTGCCAATCAAACACACCCTAATTAGATTTGTTGTGATAAAAAAAGGAAGTCTGTGACACGGCATGATTACTAATTTACTACAAGGAAATCTAGAGAAAACTAGTTGTTTTTACGTGTAATTTTCGACCTTTAAAGGCTTCCCATATATGTAGTATTGTCATATGGGACACATTGGCCTTTGAGCTATAGTCATACTTTAGCACCTAAGTTATTTAGATTAGATTACTATTTTATCATTTTGGTTTCATTTCTAGAGGTCGGTTCGGTTTTTCACACTTTGACGGTTTGATTTGGTTTACCAAGCTAAAAAATAAATTTGAGTTGGTTCGATTTCGATTTGTGATAAATAAACCAAACCAACCCAAACCGAACCGAATTATAACTTATAAGAACAAAAATTAAATTAAACCCGATTGTAAATGTCTAAAAATTAATAACTTGCATATCCAAAAAAAAGTTGTAAATGTTGGTTAATTTGTAAATGAGAGTTATATTTAAATGTTTTGTAAATAATTTGTTGCATATCCAAAAGAAATTTTGAAATGGGAGTTATTGTTATTTTTTTAGAATACAAATGTAAGTCCAAACCATTCAAACCCTAACCGCCTAAACCAAATCCAACCGACCCATGATCAGTCGGTTCAGTTTGGATCGGTTTGTCCAACAAGGCATTTTAGTTCGATTTGGGAGAAACGCCAAATCGAAGTAGTCTGTTCGGTTCCAGTTTAGACTCAAAACCAAACCAACCCAACCCATGTCCACCCCTAGGTGTAACCTCCTCTTAAGTTGTACCTTACGTATTAATAATTTGCCATCTTTTTAGTGGTTTTGTTTGCTAATAATAACAAACCTTACAACAATAAAGTAATTAGTTTTCAAAATCTATGGCTAAAAGTCTAACAGCCATGTAATACTTAACAAAAATCTATGTTATATGTAACGACTACGGACTTTCTCCTACGAGTCATTAACTTTTGTAGTTGAAAAGTTGTAAAATGTTGTAGGCCAATGAAATATGTGGTTAAAATTGATTGTCGAGTTTGACTTCAACTTCTTAGAAAAATTTTTAATTGATTTCAAACGGAGCTTTTAACTATCTTGTAAGATTTACAAGAAATACTTTGTTCAATATATAATTGTCCCGTGACATGTTCCAACTACAACTGAACCAATTTAAAACTAAAAGTCAGTTAATCATGGTATGTGACAATTACAATAACTTTTAACTCCCTAAATATACCATTCTAATGTCTCCATGAATTCCTACAGGCTGTATGATTGGACCATCTGAATGTCAATGTTTGATTATCAGAAGAGCCCTTATACCTCTTCCAATCATGAATCACTGCAGTAAGATCAGCCAACTTGGCGGTGATGCTCCGGCAGCAGTTGGCGTGGACCGTGGTGACCGCCCTAACGTCCCGGCTGTCCTGGCAGAACCCACTGAAATAAACAGTGTCCAAAAACCTCACCTTGAGGCCTAACTTTCTGAACAAACCTTGGTGCATTAGCCTCACTAATACATCTTGCTCTTTTAATCCTGTCGAGTTGTCTTTGTTGGCGTACCAGGAATCAAATAGGGCAATGGTTTTGTTGTTTGAGTTGATCATGTAGAAGCCAGTGTTGATTGGGTTTGCTTCTGACCATTGATTGCCATTGAAATGATCAGTGCTGATTTGCAGGTCCATGGTTTTGTTTAGGCTTAAATGAGGAAATGGATTCCTAAGCCATAACACATCTGTGTCCTGTCAAATGAAATTTTGATTAGCAAAAGTTAAGGGTAAGTAAATTCACTTCCCGCTTTACTCGAATTTACTCGAAAATATCGTCCAATTTCAGTAAGTCGTACATTATAAATCACTTTATATTTCCCGAGTCAAAGATATTTTGATTCATTTCAGTTCTCGTGAGACGTGAGACGTGAGCAACCAACACCCCTTAAAGAGAACTTATACATCCAATTATTATCAAACGCAATATGATATGGTTTAAGTTTTAACTCCTATTTATGAAAAAAAACAAATCTGCAATAAAATAAACAAAAAGCAAACAAAACATACACACAGTAGTTTATCACTACTTTCACTCGCTACTAGCATACTACAAGTCTTTCCGAAAACGAAGAGATTTATTACAGTGGTCATTTCATGGCTCTATAAGGGTGTGTTTGACTGGTAGCATGGAAAAATGGTGGAAAATGAAAATATTTTTCATGGAAGTGGGAAAATAAATTCCACTATCTAGGTAAGAAAATATTTTCCAAGAAACAAGGCAAATCCATGCTTTAAATGCTTGTACCTAGAAAATGTATGGGTGTGTTTGATTGGTAGCATGGAAAAAGAGTGGAAAATAAATTCTACTGTATAGGTAAGAAAATATTTTCCAAGAAAGTAGGCAAATATGTACTTTAAATGCTTGTACCTAGAAAATCCATTTTCTTTTCCATGTGTAATGAAACAACAAATGTAGAAAATAAAAGTTCTGGATTTGACAACATTTTCCATAGAAGTGACATTTTCCATGGAAAATGTGCCAATCAAACACACCCTTAGATTTTCCATGTGCCAATCAAACAACAAAATAGGAAAATAAAAGCCATGAATTTGACAAGATTTTCCATGGAAGTGACATTTTCCATAGAAAATGTTTGAATCAAACACACCCTAAGTAGACTGGCAATTGGGTTGGGTTGGGCCGACCCAACCCGTCAGAGTAGGGCCACACTTGAAATTGGACTAGGTCGGTTCAGCCCAGTTTTGTGTGGGCCAGAAACATGCTGGCCAAGTCCAGCCCATTGGGCCAAATCGATCTTAATTTTATTTTTTTTCTTTTTCTTTTAAAAGTAAATTTGTATACAATCTAATACATTGCATTAAATACAATCTTAAATAAACTTAGACAATATATAATTTTGAGATTTTTAAAGAGATTAATTTATAAAATTAAAACTTTCATGTATTAGTCAATAGATTTAAATTAATTTTCTTTCAAATTAATAATATTGTTTTGGTTAATTGTAAACTATTTATTGACACATTTTTTTTTAAAATATAAATAGTAAAGGCATGATAGTTTTATTGTTTTGAGATAAAAGCATGTTTTGCTTAAATTAAAAAATTTACTTATAAGTAAATTTAAAATAAATAATTTACTTGTCACACCAAACATAATTTGGATTGAACTTTAGTTACACTAAATTTTAACTAAATCTAAACAATTTTATGTTGGAGCTTAAGATTATTGAACTAATGTTTCAAAAAAAGACAATTTAAATTGGAGACTTGGGCTTAGATAATTTTAGATTGATATTATTTGGATTATGTATTGGAGCTATTTACAAAATGAGTGATTAGTGTTAAGAAGCAAAAAAAAAAAAAAAAAAGGGCCGTATTAGCCCCGTTTTATTTGAGCCAGGGCCTGCCCAACCCAATAATCCGGGTTATATGGATCGGCCCGTAGATTGGGCGGTTGGGCTGATTTTGCCACCTCTAGTCTCTGTCCCACACGACATCAAAGCAAAAAGAAAAGGAAAATGGGGCCCCCTGAATAATCCTTTAGGAAGGAACAGAATGGTGATTATTAATATTTGTTCGTTGAATTATTTATGTCCATATGACTTTATTTTTCGTAGATGGACTTTTAGACGGAGTAACTCAGCATTTTACTAAAAGAAAAAGTCGGACAAGGAAAATTAAAAAAAAAAAATTTAATGCCACATAAACGATAATATTAGTTTAAACGGAACTTATTGAAGATAAATTTTTAACTTAACCGTTTATGCAATAAACATAGTGCCACATAGAATAGAAGTCCGTCTATTTTACCTACCACGTAGGCTTCAATAGACGCAGTGCATTGGAGATGCTCTAAGCACACTCATCATTAATAATAGTTTATGTCAAAATATTTTGTTTCCGTGTTTTAAAATGAGAAAAAATTATTTTGTCATGCTTTTGTATTTATTTCTAAAAAAAATATGATAGACAAATAAGTCATTTACGCTATCTAATTAGAATTTTTAGACGGAAACCGTTATCAAACACAATGTGTGCTAATCAATAAAAAAAATGAATGCGACATTATAATTACCCATATCTAATTAATTATATAACCCTCTACGAAATATATATGTGATATTCAATTTGATAGCTATCAACAAAATGGCTATGAAAATCCATTCTTGTCCCCCAAAATTAGAATCAAATTAACTAATAACAGGTTTAAATTCATCATTAATTAAAAATTACTATAAATCTAGCAGCCCCAAAAGTCAAAACACAAGGTATAATTGCATAACAAACCACAAAATGACATTAAAGTGGTGTATTCAATTGAAACTTTTAAAAACTTTTACAGATTTCTACAAATGAGTGAATTTTGTGGAATTCGTGGACTTTTTATAGATTTATTTGGAATTAATAAAAATCTTCTTTAAACTTCTGTAGATTTTTATTAAAGACTTCTGTAAATTTCTATATACTTTTATTTTTTTTAAATATTAAGCTAAATTTATATATACTATAATATTATTTTATATGTTCAAAATCATCCACAACACATATAATTAAGAACTCAAAATAATAAATTATATTTCTCATTGTTAGCCTGTCATTCTTATTGGATGTGAAATTAATAAAGTATGTTAACTTATGTTATTGTATATATACATAAGTATTGATCGATTCATTCTTTATTTTCAATTAAAAAAATTTCTCTAAAATAAAGAGAAATCATAAAAGATTGTATATTCTAGATTCATTTTTTTGGCACAAAATTATTTTAACAGTATTTATAATAATATAAATAACAGACAAATAATGACACACCTATTTGTTGACCTATTAGCCAAATTAATTCTTGGCTAAATTACATTAATAAAATAATCAAAGTAAAACAAAAGATTTTCAGTACAATACCAAACTATTACCATGGAATAATTTTTAATAATTAAGCAAAAAATTTGACTCCCACTAACATTAATCAAAATACTGTAAATTCATCACGTAAAATATCCTCAAGTTTTGACACAGGACTTCTGTGATATAAAAGTTTTGATTACTGCAAATTTTAGATACAATTGCATATAAATTATTGATTACAACAAATTCTTACTTGAATGGAAGAGATACGAAAAAACCCTAGAAGTGAAAAAAAATGGACGTTCTTTATTTTGGGGTTCTGAAGTCTTCACAAATCTCACGGTAGATGAGAGACTTTTTTTTTAGATTTGCTATATATACTTTTCACTAAAAAGTCTCCAAAAGTCTCTAGAAGTCTGGTAAATAGAGAATCTCTAGAATTCTTTCTCAATTTGAATACTCCGTAACTTATTAACTTATAGAGACTCATACAAAGTTTTAATTGGATACCCCGTGACTTTTAAAGATTTTTTAAAAGTCTCAATTGAATACACTAATACTTTTAGATTCTTAAAAAGTCTACATTGAATACCTCTAAACTTTTAAATACTTAAAAGTCTTTAAAAGTCTCAATTTGAATACACCCCCTAAGTCTATAAAACAAAATTATAAAACACACAAATTACATACCGTATAAATGAAGTTGTAGCCGTGTTTCAGTACATCTCTCAGGAATAGGGTTCTTCTCCACATCATCTTGATAAAATCATCAGACATGTACAGTTTTTCGCTGTCGAAATCTACATCGTCCGTTTCGAGCTTGTAGCAATGAAGCTTAAGAAATTTGCACCGTTCATATGATGTTTGATCCATGGCCACAATCAAAAGGTGATTGATTAAGGTTTTAGTGTCTTTCCCTACCCAGAAACCATCCAAGAAAAGATCCAGCATCGGTTTATCACCTTCTACATATGCTTTATTTACAATACAAATTATTAGAGTCTTGTTTTCTGTTGAAGATGTTGATAAAGCCTCGTCCAGTTTATCTATGTAGACTGCCATTTGGTACTGTGTCTACATTAAAAACGTCAAAACAAAAAAGTTACAAACAATCCATGTTTTAAGGACATGTCGGGTTTTTTGATGAAAAAACTTACTGTTTTCGAGGTCTGACATTGGGACATTCGTAATGACAACAAAGGCCTGCTCTTGCCCGGATTCAAGAACAAAATATATGTGAAGCCAAAGAACAAAAGCAAATACAATGCATAATCAACGAGACGATTCTTCGAGGTATCCATATGGAAAAATAAAAAATTCTCTTTCCGCAGTGTTTATATTGAACTTGGAAGTCCCTTTATTGATGTATCTAATTTCAATTCTGTGTTGGAATGGATTAAACGATAAGAATTTTCTAAATCCTTGACTTTGTGTTTGGCACTTTAGAATTCTCCAAAATTTTGCTCAACAACAGAAGACTATGTATAAGACAGTCTTTGGTTAAGTTAAAAAGAAGTAAAAAAGTCACTTATTCTATAAGTTCTTATCACTTTATTTTAAAAAAGTAACTTACTTATTTAATTATATTTAAACTTTTTAAGCATAGCCAAACATGCTCTAGACTATATTTAAATTTAGGAGGACTCTCAACCGAAAATCCAGGGCATTTATGGGGCATTTAAATATGTTTTGATTTGTTCCAAGTATAAAAGAATTAATTAAAAGTTAAAACCAGATTATAAGAGGTAATGAGTGGTTTTATTTTTGTGTTATCAAAATGATTTTTAATTCAGAATGTGACGGAAATAATATTTTAAGAAAATAATCGACAACGATATTAAATGGATGGTGATATTTCAACAGTTGTATTATACTATTATGTAATTTTCCTCTTTTTTTTTTTTTTTTTTTTCATTTTTTTTTTTTTTTTTGGAAATTATGATGAATTACATCTCACGCAAGAGATGGCTTGCTATTATTATTTGTGAAGCAAATTATATTTAGGAATTGTTGTAAAATGATATATAATAATAAATGATTATATGTCTTTTATTCAGATTGTAAGACTTCCCCTTATAGGAAATGAAAGAACACAAGGCAGAAAAGAAAGTTTGAATAATGAATTAATTACACAAAGGTTCATAACACTTTTCATATGGGTAAATAGCACAAAACGTCCCTACCTATTGAGAGTATTGTGGAAAACGTCCCTACCTTCAAAATTTTGGCATTTTCACCCTTACCTACTGGATTTCCAAAATAAAACGTCCTTACCTTCAAAATTTTGGCATTTTTCACCCTTACTTACTGGATTTCCTGCGCAAAACGTCCTTCAGTCCAAAAATCAGCCATTAACTTAGGGGTAAATTAGTCCAACCATTTTTTTCACATATATATTACTTCTTTTAAAATTGGGGGGCTTCCCATGCAATTTCCAAAATTGTATAGTAGCCCCCGTCCCCAAATCTCCACCGATGGCGCCTTTCTCAATCCCCCCGACCCACCTCCATAACTCGTCCCACCATTCGTGGTTGTACTCCTAAAAAACCCATCTCTCTTTACCCTATTGCCACCACCATCATTGTTCGCATTACTACCATAAACACCATTACTACTTTCCCTAAAAATTTCCGCAAAAATATCATCAGAAGTCCTGGGATTAAACCGAAAATTCGGGTCAGGACGCTGCTGATTACTCCCATAACCTCGGGCGCTTTGTTTGGGCGGTGGAGCTTGGCCGGACTTGAGGCCCTCCTCGCCATATAGATCGTAGATCTGGCGCTTTTCTGGGTCGCTCAAAACGTCGTAGGCTTCGGAAATTTGCTTGAACTTGGCCTCGGCTTCTAGCTTGTTGGCATTTTTGTCCGGGTGCCAAATCATGGCCAGGCGGCGGTAGGCCTTCTTTAAGTCATCATCACTCGCATTGCGGTTAACTTTGAGAATATTGTAATAATCCACACCCATGTTTTCTGGGTTTTTTAAAACTGTGCGATTAGCCGATTATGTATGTATGTATAGGTCGAATGGTGAACAAGGGAAAAGCTTCTAGCTTGTTATCTTGATGGTCATGGGTACGATTTCAAGAAACGTTTCTCGAAATTCTTTCTTCCAGGCCTATTTCTCGAATCAGATTTGGGGACGGGGGCTGCCATGCAATTTTGGAAATTGCATGAGAAGCCCCCCAATTTTAAAAGAAGTAATATATATGTGAAAAAAAATGGTTAGACTAATTTACCCCTAAGTTAATGGCTGATTTTTGGACTGAAGGACGTTTTGCGCAGGAAATCCAGTAGGTAAGGGTGAAAAATGCCAAAATTTTGAAGGTAATGACGTTTTGTTTTGGAAATCCAGTAGGTAAGGGTGAAAATGCCAAAATTTTGAAGGTAGGGACGTTTTCCACAATACCCTCAATAGATAGAGACGTTTTGTGCTATTTACTCTTTTCATATATACAAAAGAGATGTAAAACTCATGCTTTACACAATAGCACTTTTAACACGTAAATTACAATTAGCTCTTTCTTTCAACATCTCCCCTCAAGCGTAACTGTGAGGATCTGTTAAACTTGATTTTGAAACCATCAAATTTAACAAATGAAAAAGGATTGGTTAAGATATCAGCAACTTGACCTTTTGTTGGCACATATCGAACTTCAAGTTCCTTAGTCATTACTCTTTTTCGAATGTAATGGATATCAATATTTATGTGCTTTGTTGATTGATGGAAAACGGGATTGGCTGCTAATGAACCTGTACTAACATTATCACACAAAATAATAAGACAAGCAGCCAAAGAGAAATGAAATTCCTTGAACAAGTTTTGAATCTAAACAATGTCTATAGCAGCATGTGCTAGTACCCGATATTCTAATTTAGATCTGGCAACTACTTTTTATTTTCTAGAGCACCACAGAATTAGATTACCACCAAGAAAAATAATGTAACTAGTTGTACATTTTTTATCATCAACACAACTAGCCCAATCAGTACCTGAAAAAGGTTCAAAGCTTAAACCAGGCATGGGTTTGAAATGAAGACCAAGTGTAAGTATTCTTAAGATACATCAATACACGTTTGCAAGCTTGCCAATGTAAAACAGTGGGTGCATGCAAGAACTGACTAAGCTTATTGACAAAGAAAGCAACATCAGGATGAGTCATGGTTAGATATTGCTATGCTCCAATAGTTGATCTATATAAAGTAGGAATATCAAAAGCATGACTGTCTGCCAGGGACAATTTTTTACCAATGCACATATATCACATCATTTTGCTCCCAACATATTAGTTTTAGCCAAAAGAACATGAATGTATTTAGTTTGTGTCAATTACAATTCTAACTAATCTCTATTGGCTTCAAAACCTAAAAAATATTTCAATGAGCCAAGCACTTTCAATACAAACTGTTTATTGAGATCATTTACTACCTTCAGCACCATGTTCTGATCAGATCTAGTAATAAGAATAACATCTACATAGACCGATACAAACAGATATATTCTAGCATGAAAATATGTAAACAAACTAGTGTTAGAAGTAAAATTTGTGAAACCCCAGATAACAAGAGCATGTCTTAGCTTTTCAAACCAGACTAGTTGGAACCTGTGATCTTCAAAACCCTCCGGCTGAGCCATGTAAACTTTCTCAGCAAGATCTCCATTAAGGAAATCATTATTACCATCCACTTTTTGAATCTTCCAGTCATAAGTCACAGCCAAGGTAATCACGGTAATCAATCTTCTAATAGCACAAGGTTTGACAACATGGCTAAAAATTTCAAAATAATGAATTACAGAAATTTGTTGAAACCCCTCTGCCACAAGCATTGCTTTATACATCTCAACAGACTCATAAGGTTTGAACTTCACCTTAAACACACACTTGTTACCATCTACATAGATCCAATGAAAGGCACAAGACACTAGGTATTATTATTATGCAAAGCTTTTAACTCTGCACCAATAGCATCAACCCACTTTGGATTTGACAATGCCTCCCTAACAGATGTTAGTTCAGTAGGTTGAGATAAAATAGAAGCAAAAGCAAAGTTTTTTGGATTAAAAATATTAGATTTAGATATGGTTTGCATATGATGAGAAGGCCTTTGTAGAGAACGATCAAGCTCTTCATTTAAAGGGTCGCGCTCAAGTGATCCATTTTTATCACTAGTATTCAGTTGAGAAGTTGGTGTAGTATTCAAGTTAAAATATGGTGAATTGGAAAAAACGAGTGATTGACTAACTATGGGAAAGCAAGTTGGAGAGCAGGCTGTCACATTTCTCAAATTACTAGACATGTCCTTGTCATTAATCAACCAATTTTGAACAAATAATTGATTATGAACCAAATCAGAATTAGCAACTTTAACAGGAGTAGAAAACCCACAACTGAGAGGGAATAAATTTTCATTAAATGTTACACTTTGAGCTATGTAGATCCTTCCACTAGGATGTAAGCATGTATAGACTCTGTGTTTATTGCTATATACAAGGAAAACACATTGTGTAGTATGAAAACTAACCTTGTGGGGTGGGGTGGGTTGGAAATTGGGAAATAGATTAAGATATATATATATTTTTTTTTTTGACTTAGGTGTTAGGATTAAAAAGTTTAGGATTTTATGATATATTTTTGAAAGGTTTGGAACTCTTATTGCAAATTATCTGTTTATTTTTCTTTGCAAATTATCTGTTTATTTTTCTTTCTTTCTATTTTAATTTATTTAAGTTGTAGGGAAAAATTATTAGAAAGGATTGTCTCCTAAAATTACTGAAAGATTGGAGATGAAATGTGCGAATAAAATTGAATGTGGACGAAATTGAGACAATCTTCAAAGATTAGGGACCTGAGTATAATTTATCCAAAATATATAAAAATAATAAATTATGTCGATGATCTCGAACTCCTTTCGACAATCAGCGACCACAGCACCGTCGATGGTTACCGACAATATTACCAATCATATTGTCATCGATAATTGTCGACAAAGGTTTGTCGGTGATCGTCGTCAATATAACTTGCAATAATTCCGTTAGAATCTCCGAAAATAATTTTGTTAGTGATCATCAACAGAATTTCCATCATTAATCATTTGTTTCATAATTGTTTTACTATAATTCTCGAAAAGACCACATGTTGCTTGAGCAACATCTAACATGAAAATGAAGGGAAAACAGTGAAATAAAGGCCAAAAGACCATTCACAAGCTCTTTTTTGCTTTTATTTTTATTTTATATTTTTTCCATCATGAAACGATGTTATTAATAGCATGTTTAGCGGTACTGAAATTATTTTTTAAGTGATTATAAGTTGTAGATCTTATAAAATGTGTGAATAATAAGTAAGTAGTAAATTGTGGATCCTCTAAAATGTTGAATAAAAAATACGTTTAACTAATTTAACCAATTTAAATTATAATTTAAAAAGAAGCAAACATAGGCTAAGTTCATGTCTGGTTAATCTAAAATAACTAAATATTAATATATATTGTAGATTGAAATATTCTTGATAACAATTAAGGGCATTGTTGACAACTGAAAAAAAAAAAAAAAATACAAGGACAACATTGTCAAACAAATGTTTCTTTTACATCTACAATTTTTATATAGGATAGTTATATTGGCATTACAATTTTTATTTTTTCCACTAATTTTCAATTGAACAGAAGGTTCCTCACCTTTCCTCATTATTTCACTTATGTCTCTAACTCTTTTCTTTGCAATTTTATTTTCAACATTCTAATAATTAGCACATTTTGTTCGAGTGATTGTTTCCATCCAAAAATCGTCAAGGGCGGAGTGTAAAAAAATTTACTTGCCTCTTATATTTTTAAATAAACAAATACAAAAGTTCGACAAAATATTTTCCGGTCATTCAAAGCATGCTAACGAATATTTGGACAAAACCCATAATTAAGTATAAGATGTACTAATTGATGAAAGGTTAAGGATACGAATACAATGAAAAAAAACTAGGAACATAAGTTTGACAATAAGTAAAAGTTGAAAATCTTCAATACAATTAAAATATGGTGTAATAAACAAAACTGTAGTGTCAATATAATTACTTTTTGTATACTGTAAATTCATCTAAATTATAAGGTTAACAAAAATTCATGGTTGAATGTGTACTCAACCGGTAAAACTATATTTGTATATTCAAGTAAAAAGAAAAAGGAAAAGGTGATATATTTCAAGTGTTCCAACACATGAGTAAACTTGCCATGTTTAATGTTAATGGTAACTCGATAAAAATTCAGTTTTTTTTTTTTTTTTTTTTTCTCTTTGTTGCATGAAATCCATCGGTTTTAATAGCTTTGTGCCTTGGTTAAAAAGTGTCCACTCATCGAAGTCGATTTGCAGTAGAACTAAATGGAAAACGAAAGCATTGAGTGAAATTTCTTACTTTTCTTTACTATTTATTTATTACAACTAGATATTATAGTATGTTTTTCATTACCACCCTAATTTGACGAGGGCTCCACATCAGTAAGAGGGCCCCAACGAGGACCTCCTAAATCCTCACCTCGATCTTGCATGACAATCAAAGTCTCAAATTACCATAAAAAGGTTCTCATATCCTAATACTTAGCCAAGCAAAGTCCAGGAAGGGCTTTGTCCCTCCTGGCAAACCTGGTTCCTCACTAATACCTCGCGCTCCACGAATCTCCCAAGTAATTTGATATTTTAAGTAACCAAAGAGACAATCCGGAAAAGATTACATTTATCACAAATTCTACAAGGAAACTGTGTGTCAATCTCATAAAAATCAGCAATACAATCTTAGAGATTGACGAGGATTAGGAGAGAATCGTGGAAGATCGCCGTGAGATTGGATTCAGCCTTATCCTCAAAAGATATAAGAATCTAATCAAATAACTAACAGATGGCTTCCCTAAATCAATTAGAACTCTCCTGCCTATAAATATGAAATAATCATTCATTCCAAGGTACGCATTATTCTCGATCCTAAACTTTGTTCAAATCTATGCCTACTTGTATCTCCTACACCCATATTCTCCCATATATTTTATACCGGTTGATTTGACCCTTAGAGTACCAACGATGGCCAACCCCTTTTTCCCTTGTGATCTTGGTGCCTAACGGTTGTCCAAGTGTACAGGTAAAATACAAGCTGGTAGAGGATTAATTGGAGATCTGTTGACCCGTAGATAGTACAAATTTCGAGGTCAACATTTTTATTGTGCATTTCCTGTTAATGCCAACAAGTCCTCCGATTAATGTAATTATTTATGCATTAATACAATGGATGTAACAATAATTTATGTAAAAAAAAAAAAAAAAAATGAATGTTGCGATCCAATTTAATCTAAAGATAACATCATCCATTCACTACGATTTGCAGAACTGTTAGAGTATGTTTGTATGTGCTTATAAGTACTTATAAATTAGTCAAAAAAAAATTTCTATATATTTTGTAAAATCTACAATTTTTATCTACACATTTCGTAGAACCCACTGCTTATAATCTACAAAAAAAAAAAAAAAAAAAAATTACCAAACATGCTCGAGAGGAATACCAATTGTGCCATGTTAGATTGCTCTCGTTTCTACCCTATATATGTATCTTTAAACAACAAAAAAATATTAATTGTTCTCCAACATTCAAAAAAAAAAAAAAAAAAACAAGACCAAATGTTGCACGAGTGTACGTTGAAATTGATGTTCTAAACCAAGGCTCGAATAAATAAGAATTGGAGATGAAAGGTTTACTGCTGGGATAATTACACATATACATTACTTTCTGACTGAATTTTGAAATTTATTTAGACTCTAAAAAATAATCTAAAAATACACATGACAAAAAATATAATTGAAAATTTTCTAAAATGTTAATGAGAGTGACATTTAAGAATACCATTTAACTCCCGACTATTTCATTTTGATTTTATCTAAAAATATCTTCAACAATTTAAATTCAAAATCCAAAAGATTCATAATCTAACATTTGTCACCATAGTTATTTTAACCGAGGTTTCATTTCTAAAATTTTATGGCGCCGATCATTGCCATTTTAATTTTATTGTTGAGATTCAAGATTCATGTGTTTGAATCATATGGTGAAGGCACAATGACCATTTACAAAGTTGATCGAAGTGATGATTCTTGAAAATAATCAATGAGCTATGTTGATGATTAATTTTCTTCGAGTTCATATGCAAATAATGTTAATATAGATAAGTGGTGCTAACAAATTATGCTAGTATAGTCAATAGTTTCATCTAGTTATACTATGTGAATCCAAACTATTTTTCTTTCAGTTTAATTTTTTGGATTATTATAAATTCAAAAATTGGATAATCGAATTGATACGTTATGCTGGTAAGTAACTAAAATTATATAGAATTTTGGATCAAATAGTAAAAAGAAAATTTTTATTTTTTTGGAATTTAGTAAAATTAATATTTTTAATAGATTATGTATCAATTCTTTTGAAGAAAAAAATAGTAACAAAATGTTCTAAAAGAAAAAATACATCATATCAGATTTATGGATCATCTGACAGTAGCAGTGCTACCAGTGCAGTATTTTTTAGTTTCAAGAAGTAGTTGCATAATTAATTGTTCTAAAATAAGTATATTTTAAAATATAGTAGGTTTTTAATTGGAATGAAAGAGATAGTGCACTAAATTGAAATGATTTGATAAGGTCCAATTAATATGATAAGTTTCAAATTGGTCCCTTGATTTAAGGATCTTCTATTAATTATCTCTTTAAATTCGTAATAATGAGAAAATTACAGAAAGAATAAATTTTGAAAATTTAGTAATTGTAAATTAATTTTATAAGCTTGTACCTATTTTTCAAAATTTTAAAATCAATCAGTATATTTCAATTTCATAATTATAAATAGGTAAATGTCTTAATTTTCTCTTGGATAATCAAATTGATACGTTACACTTGTGAAAAATGAAATTATAAAGAATTTTGGATCAAACGGGAAGAGTAAATTTTCGATTTTTTTGGAATTCAATAACATCAATTTTTTTAATAGAATATTTGTGAATTTTTTTGAAAACAAATTTAGTAACAAAGTTTTAAGAGAAAAAAATACATTATCAGATTTATCAGATTTGTGGATTTTTTAGGTTTCAAGAAGCAGTCGCATAATTATTTAAAATAAGGTATGTTTTAAATTAGAATAAAAGCGGTATTAATCTAAATTAAAATGACCTAATAAGGTCTATTTAATATAGTAGATTTTAAATTAGTCCCTTGATTTAAGGACCTTCTATTAATTTTCTCTTTAAAATCTTAATGATGAGAAAACTGCAAAAAATTAAATTTTGAACATTTAATTTTATAATTGTACCTATTTTTAAAATTTTTAAAACCAATCAGTATATTTCAATTTTCTAATTACAAATAGGTAGAGGCCCTAATTTTCTCTTGGATAATCGAATTGTTGCATTACGCTGGTGAAAAACTAAAATTACATAGAATTTTGGATCAAACTAGAAATAGTAAATTTTATATTTTTTTGGAATTCATTAACATTAATATTTTTAATAGAATATTTATGGATTCTTTTGATAACAAATATAGTAACAAAATTTTTTTTTTTTTAAAAAATACATCGTATCATATTTATGGATCATCTGACAGTAGTAATGCCACCAGACGACATGTACAATATTTTTTTTATTTCAAAAATCAGTCGCATAATTAAATATTTATAAATTAGCATATTTTATAATTTGGTAGGTTTTAAATTTGAATAATAGAGATAATGCTCTAAATTGAAATGACTTGACAAGGACCAATTAATATGGTACTTTTTAAATTGGTCTCCTGATTTAAAGATCTTCTATTAATTATCTCTTTAAATTCGTGACAATGAGAAAATTGTAAAAAAAAAAAAAAGATCAAAATTTGAAATTCAGTGATTGAAAATTAATTTTATAAGCTTGTACCTATTTTTCACAATTTTAAAACTAATCAGTATATTTCAATTTCCTAATTATAAATAGGTAAATGCCATAATTTTCTCTTTAATGTTTGGTTAGCGATTGTTTGTGAGAAAAATCCCCCAATTTGGCTAGTTTTGTTCACACTTAGAGCATACGGTGACTGTAGATGGCAATACACTGTTTTATGAACGAAAATAGACCAAATAGTATTTATGGGAATCACTCCCAACTCCTTCATGACTCCACAATATAAGAGAATACACACAAATAGATGCATGAAGGATCACATCACTCTCTACCTATGTTTAAACAAAAGCAATCTTAAATATACCAAATAGTATGCAGTTGACCTCCAACCGCAAAGGGAAAAAGTTGACACCTGTCAATTAAAACTACTTGGAAACTAACCACCAAGTCACTTGCTATCAACTGCCAAAGGCCTGCAACTGATGAGAGCCTTCAAATAACTGTCATTCATGTCCAAACTTGTGAAGCCTTTGCACACCCAAATCTATGGTCTAAAGTTAACCGCAACAAGCAGGAAATCGTCCATGCCTTGCTGCCAACTTTCGACTTGCATGCCATACAGCAAGTGGTGCCCGCAACCCATGCCAAATACCATGTATTCATGCACCACCGTCTATGTTCTTGCCCACAACTGAAATCCACATTGTCTTGCACCCAAAATCCATCAAGACTACGGCATAAGGGCAAGGCATGCCTATGCCATAGCATATGTCATCTTGAAGGGACTAACAAGAAGAACCCGACATCTTCGTCGAAAGAGAATAATTGTATTCCTAAATTTGTTTTTCAATTTTCCATAGAGTTATGTTTCTTTCCCAAGTTGCATCAACTACACTGCCACCTTTCCATTGAACCAAGTAATCTGTCCGTCGATTCTTTTTACTTTGTCCCATTCTATGAACCAGAATTTTAGTCACCTCTATATCAAACTGCTTTCGAATAACTAGAGGTGCTCTCTTAGCCTGAACTCGGCCATCTCCCACTGAACCAACATTAAATGGCTTTAAGGCTTGGTTTGGTATTGCTGTGCTTTTAAGAGAATCAGCTTCTGCTGTACTGCAGCAAGAATCAACTGTAGAAAAAATCAGATAAGTGTTTGGTAAAATCTTGTTCAAAATTGCTATATGTTTCAAAAGCAGTATTTGAGCGTTTGGTAAACAAAAGTAATTTATTGCTATAACGATATTAAATTACTAAAAAAGACATTGATTATAATAATGTTATTTTGCATTATTATTATCACGAGTGGTAAAATTTATTTTTTTCCTAGTCAAATATTTTTTAACAAGACAATGCATTCATTATTATTCTTTTAAAATAAAAATAATAAAAACCTAATAAATTTTAAATTTTATAAAAATTATAAAATAAAAGTATAGTCATATAGTGCAAAAATTAATTAAATTAATATTATTTTTTATGATCCAACTTGTATCAATTCGGTTTTTCAAATGGGTATTAAAGGAATTAGTTTAATTAATTATAGGTAAAAGTGGTATTTTAATAATATATAAATAAAAAAGTTAAAAGCAAAATTTGAAAAGCTGTCAATTTTACTGCTTTTCAAAATCTGTTGCCAGGTGACTCAGATTATTTTATAATCACTTTTTAAAAATTTGCCAAACGCCTAAATCAACTTCTGATTGTTTGAGAATTAGAAGTTATGCTCCAAAATCAATCCCAAAGGGGGCCTAAATAACTTACATGGAAAGTAGGGTGCACTTAAAACATCACGTAGCTTCAATTTGTATGCTACTTTGCCAACTCGTTTCATAACTTCAAATGAATAATCATATTCGGAACCAAAATGCGATGAACCATTTTGCTATTGATTTTTTTCCATGTATGTGGAATTAGTTTCAGCATGACACTATCCCCAACCTTGAACTCTACATCATGTCTATCCTTATCCGCATACTTTTTCATTTGTCTAGCAGCATTTGCCAAACTATCTTTTGCCTGCTTAAGCATTTATTACTCATCATGTGCAAACTCATAAGCTACCGAACAAGGACTACGTCCACCCCATTTCACCACCTCAAGTGGCATTTTTGGCATTTGCCCCATTGCCAATTTTTTTGGACATCTTCCGGTAGATGAAGACTAATGTAAGTTGTCACAAACTGAGTCATATCAACTAATTCTACCCAGATTTTTTGCACTGCTGTCACGTAATGTCTCTACTATCACATAATGCCTCAAATACTCTTCCAACAACGCATTTACCCTTTTCGTCTGCCTATCAGTTTGAGGATGATTCGCAACTCGGAATTCCAATTCAAAACCCATCAAATTAAACAACATAGTCTAGAACCTACATACAAACCGAGTATCCCGATCACTGACTATATCTTTCAATAACCCAAAATATTTCACCACATAACTGAAAAATAACTTCGCTGTCTTATCATCTGGACATTCATGCGGAGCCAGAATGAAAATTCCATACTTACTAAATTTGTCCACCACAACCATGATAAATTTCATTTCATCCACTTTTGGAAAACTTGATATGAAATCCATCGAAATTCAATGCCAAGGCCTATCTGGATTTCTTCCTTTCGATCTTTTCTTGTTGGCACACCAAGTAAGACTTCACGTACGCCTTTACCTCATCCAACATTTTTGGCCAAGTAATACGACTTCGATAATAATGCAAACATCCTCTCAATACCTGGATGGCCTGCCTAATGCCAATCATGAGTTTTCCTCAACACGTCTTGCCTCAATCTACCATCTGAAGGTACATATACTTTGCCCTGCGAGCATAAATTAGATTGTCTTCGATCTAATACCTTCTAACCAAACTATCTTTGATTTTTTGCAACAGTTTGGTATATGCTACATTTGTTTGAGCCAATTGTTTCATTTGTCAAGAAAGTCATATTGAGCCATCATCAAGGCAACAATATAAGATTCCACACTTTTTTGGCTAAGGGCATCAGCAACATGACTCTACCTTCCTGCTCTGTGTTCTCATGAGAAATCAAACTCAGCAATAAATTCTACCACCTTGCTTGTTTAAGAGACAGTTTGTTTTGAATCTTGAAGTAAGTGTTGGCTACATTATCTGTTAAGACACAAAATTTTGTTTACAACTGATAATGGCACCAAGTATCAAAACAATGTACCACCGCGATCATTTCCTTCTCATGGGTTGAGTACTGTTGCTTAGTATCCTTTAATTTATTAAATTCAAAGGCTACTAGATGACCCTCCTGCACTTACACATTACCGATGGCACAGTCCAAAAATGGCTTTTCAAAATCAGGTAACTGTAACACTGGCTCGGTAGAAACAACTTGCTTTAACTTTTCAAAAGCTTTCTCACATTCACCGGTCATGTCCTATTTTCTATCTTTCATCAACAAATCAGTCAACATATTCACTTTCTTGGAATAACTTTCAATAAAATGACGGTATTAGTTAGCTAAACCAAGAAATTAACGTAAATCAGCTACCTTTATTGGACTTGGCCAGTCCATGATCGCCTTCACTTTCATTCATCCATACGAATTCTGCATTGGCCAACCTAAAGCCCAAAAAACATCACTTCGGAATGACAATACTCACATTTCTCTTTTTTCACATATAACTCGTGTTCCCTAAGCCAAGAGACCGATGTTCTAAGATGATACACATGATGAGCCAACGACTTTCTATATACCACTATGTCATCCAAATAGACTATCACAAAATTATCCAAGAACTCATACAAAACATCGTTCACTAAGTTACAAAATGTAGCAGGAGCATTTGTAAGACCGAAAGGCATAACTTAAAATTTAAAAGAACTATACCTAGTTACACATGAATTCTTTGTTTCGTCCCCTTCGACAATTCTCACTTGCCAATTTCCCGACCGAAGATCCATCTTAGTAAAGAACGAAGCCTTAGCCAACAAATCAAACAAATCAGCAAGATTTGGAACCGTATATTTGTTCTTTACAGTTATCGATAGTTCACACATTCTTATAGAATGATCAAGCTTCCATTGGAACAAAACTAGGGCACTATGAGAAGCTTTTGAGGGCCGAATGAATCCAGTATCAAGTAAATCATCAAGTTGTCTCCTCAATGAAATAACTGTCGTTCATGTGCCAAACATGTGCTGCCTTTGTACAATTGAATTTGTGGACTAGAGTTATTTGGGCAGCAAGATGAAATCCGTCCATGCCTTGCTGCCAACTTCCATCATGCATGCCATACCGCAAGTGATGCACGAAACCCATGCCAAACACCATGTATTCATGCACCGCCGTCTAATATTTTTGTCCACAACAGAAACCCACGTTGCCCTGCACCTGAAATCCAATCCTTTTCTTTTAGAATATTAAAGAAGCAACTCTACCCTTTTTTCCCATATGAATAGTCGTACGAGTTGTTGATTTAACTACAATTACGAGAAAATCGAGTATCGTGCTGATAGCGCGTTATAGACTAGAGAGAATAGTAGAAGAACATAGTCAAAACTCAAATATGTAAATTTATTATAACAAAATGCCTTATATACAAGGTTTCTATGGAAGCTAAAATTTGAATAAAATACACTCTTTTAGAATAAGTATGACAATCATATAGACATCTTATATCAAATAGTCATCTATTCATTATCTATTATTTTACAAGAATTACTATTTTTGTAACTCTTTTTCAAAACTTACAACACAATGGCATTTGTATACCTATACCATAATATATATAAGCTTTAAGGGGCACAACAAAATTCTTCAAAGAAAAATTTGGAACAAACCGAACTTGTAGGGACTAAGTCACACATTTTAAAAATATGGAGACCTATTTATTGAATTAAGAACATTCAAGGGCTAACTTGGAGAAACCAGAAAAAAGAGGGGCAGCAGAATCAAGGAACTCTAGGGACCATCTTGTAAAAATCAGAATGATCCAAGACCAATTTGCAGGATCTAGAAAATATCTAGATACCAACTTGCTAGTTTCAAAAATTTTAGGGACCAACTTTCTAGATTATGAAATCTCATGGCCCAATTTGAAGCTCCCACACGGTTGCTGTTAATTCAATGCATGAGCCTCCAATTTTAAAAGAAAATAAAGATGTGATAATTTTACTATATACTTGATTTTATATTAAAATTTTGCAAATGTTTTTCAACATTTTATATTTTTAATATATTGTCCAAAGTTTTCAAACCCTAAAAAATCTATTCAAATTAGATTCCTACTCCAAACCCTAAAAATAATAACACACTTTGTTACAAATTGCAGCGGCGGCAGCAGAACATGACGTGAAATGTGTGTAATACATTTTGTAACAAATGTAACAATAAGTGTTACAAAAAGTAAAAGCAATATTTTTAGAATAAAATAAAGTAAAATAGTATTTTCTAAATTCTTTTTTTTTTTTTGGTATGATATTTGGTAAAAATATCTGAATAAAGATTCTAAGCTCGTATGTTGGCTGAACTTTAATAACATGAAATCAATTGTTTAGCAACTGATTAAACTTTAATTTTAATCACACATTTAATGAGTTTCACAACTTTTATCACCGTTCCAACTACACATTATATCGAATTTTATCAAAGTCTACTAGAACTTTTAATAAAAGGATTGTCACACATCCTAATTTAGAGTGTGATTGAACTCTTTTGCTAATTAGACTGATGAGCAAGTTGAGCAAGGATTATTACATCTTTTTAAAATGAAATCGAATCAATTTGTAAATTGGAACGAATCATAAGTCAAAATTAGAATTTGAAACTACTTTAAGAATATTTATGACGAACAATAAAAAATAAAGTATGCACATCGCGAGAGGAAAATAAAAAAAGTGAATATATTCAAAAACTCAAATTCAGCTAGACTAGACTTGGCAAAATATGTTCAACCTGATGGGCTAGCCAACATGACCAAGATTTTGGGCCGAGCTTGTCTAGTAAAACACTGTCCCAAAAAAACTGGACATATATGGCCTGGCCCAATTAGACCGTCAGGCAATTGGGCTTGGTCCAAGTAGCCCTTTTTTGTTTTTCATTCACTCATTGTGGATCGAATCCAACCCAAAATGCGATGACCCAAAAAATATTTATCTTCTTTAATTTTTAATTTTTTATTTTGGAGGGTTGGAATTTCATCATTTATATTCTTTTGTTATTAATTTTCTCTATTTTCCACATTTGTAATTTTTGAGATGTAGTTTAGTTTGAAAATTTTCGATTAAATGAAATAATTTCTAGTTATATATAGATCTCCTTCTTCATCATTTAGTTCTACATTTACTTGTGCGTTATAAAAAATAAATTTGATTTATGAGGCGATCGAAACTAATATTCATAGGCTTATCAACAACAACAAAAATTGTCGATTCAATTAGGTACATTCATTTAACGTATTTAAAAATATAGTTATAATGCGAATTCAAATTTTCATTTCGACAATAGAACAAGATATTTTCTTAATTTTTGGTAGAAAACGAAAAATATATGTAGATAATATTATATAGGACGACCCTATAATTAAATACCAATATGTAAAGAATTATTTTATTCATTTATATTTATTTGCAACGATTTTCAAAAACAAATTGAAATTTATTTTCAATTTAGGACACAAATACATAAAATAACAAATAATAATAAATTTTGACTTCTATCTACAATCTTAATGTGATAAAGAGTGGATAAACTATATACACATCTTCAAGTCCACGTTTTCTTCTAGAACTTGATTGTATTAGAAGTAAATAACTATTGACTTTAGGAATTATTGTAAAATTAATTAAATAGAAAAAAACACATCATTTTGTCATTCAAATAAAAAACAGTATCTCATAGCATAATTACCAATCTTTGTAGCATAGGACATTCTTAAATTCTTTTTTAAAATCTATAGAATATATAAAAAAAAATATAGAAATTAAAATTAAAATTAAGGTTGATCTAGCTCGGTGGTCCAAAATTGAGATGGACCAGCCAGCCCATATAACGGATTAGAACTAGCCTGATCGAGTTTCGTGTATGGACAGATCGGCCCTTTGCAACCTCTACGCTAGACTATTAACTCAAGTGAAAATTATACTACTTTTATTTTTATTTTTTGAATGTTTGAATTTATTAGATAGTTTTTTTTTTTTTTGACATAAAATTACTATTTATCATTAATATTGTATTGTTACCATATAATAAAAATATTTATTTATTATCATTATCATTATTATTTATTAAGCATTTCAGCTACTATTAAAGGATTTAATCATGGCTAAATATATTCATACCACATTTTTCTCTAAGTACACTACAATTAATTTACATAAAAAGTCCATAATCTTTACTTTTTATTATATTTATATTCCTAATATTTTTTCATCGCATTCTCATTATTAATCTTTTATTAATTATCACATATTATCTCTGATAACGATTCCGTCCCAAAATTTTATTAAGAAGGAACAAATAGACTCATTTTATCCTCGTATTTTTAAATAAGCAAAAAAACAAATAAATACAAAATTTTGATTAACTATGTGTCCCTCATTTTAAAAGCACACTAATGGAACTTTTGGACGAAAATCGTTAGTAAAAACAAAATGTGTTAATTAATAAAATATTCAATATAAGAATAGGATGAAAAAAAAGTTAAAGATATAAATGTGACGATAAATAAAAGTTAAAGACTTTGTATACAATTAAAATGTGGTGTATTTATAATAAAATGTTGTGAGAATATAACCACTCTTTAATCATATCATTACCAAATTTAAGTAACGATCAAATTACTTCCCAATTTACCCTTTCAATTACTAATTGAATGTTCACCATTTCACACACCTCTGATTTAGGAAGAAAGAAACATTCCCCAAATGCTCTGCTCTTGTCGTTTCTCTCCTAGATTTTCTTCGACCACGCCTCTTTTAATTTCAAATCCAGTTTTTTGATGTAAATACATTGGTATTCATAGATTTCAATTTTGCACGGAATAATTTTTAGAATTTTCAATAGCCCATCATTATAGCCTGCTCACATCTTATTTATTTATTTTAGTCAATAATTAGAAATCTAAGAATGGCATCAACATGTAGGAGTACCAAATCAAGGTGTAGAAGTAAAAAATGTGAAATCTCTCTGCCCAATGGTAGACCCAGAATTATAATTCAGTGGGGGCGATACAGAATTACGTAAAAAACAATTTCAAATAAGATAACAACGATAATATTCAAAAATCAAAATGTAATACTTTTTTTTATAATTGTTCCTTACGGCTTCTCATACTTTGAAAATGCCGTATAATAGTCTCATTATCTATTTCATTAAATACATCTTTTTCAACATACATAACTAAGTTATCATTCATTCATTGGTCTCCAATTCGATTACGCAGTCGATTCTTCACAATGTTCATAGCAGAAAATATTCTTTTAACTGTAGTAGTAGCTGTAGTAGTAGCAGCAACCGGAATAGTTAATTCCAAAGTTACAAGCATATAAATTAATGGGTACACTTTTTTTTTTTTTTTTTCGTCACAACCAATTTCAGTGCAAGTTGACAAATGGCTGCTTCATTTATATTGAAAGTTGAAAACACGATTGGCTGATTTCTAGTTTAATTATATTATACCACAGGCAGGCAAATAGCTGGAACCACAAGCAGTCTAATATTAAACCCTAGAACCACGGCTACTCTAATTATATTATACCACAAGCAGCTGGAACTATTTCTAACAGCTTGTAAAAACGATTACATAATTACATAGTTACACGCATATATATGTAAATATAATTGGCTGATTTCTAGGTTAATTAGCTTTCCTTATCCCTATAAAATCACACAAAAACAAATAAACAATACACATACATAAACTTAATTTTAATTTTTTCTTTCTCCCATTTAACAATGGAGGGTGAAAAAAATCTTGGCAGACTAGCAGCAATAGATTAATAATCCAGCATGTTCTCTTTGGAATCCACAACAGAACAAATAAATATGCTTGAAAACTTATATATGCAGGGATTAAATTAAAGACTCCAAGTGCACAACATATTCAGCAGATTAATGAAAAACTTAGGGTTTTTGGTCATAAATTTGACATTCTAATTTTATGAATTGCATCATAAATTTATTATTCATAATCTAGAGCAAAACAAGCAAAAGTACAAAACTCACTTAATATCCAATAATCCAAGAGCAAATGTCAATTTGATTTGGAACTTGGGAGTTTTCGAGTTGGGACTTGGGATCGCAGTCGCACAGAAATAGACTCTCAGCCGTAGATGAAGCCAAGAAGGTAATGAGTTTTCTGAGTTTAATTCCAATATTTAGGATTAATTGGAATTGGGGTATTATTTGGGTTGGGCTTTCAAAGATTAATAGGATTAATTACATTGTAGGCTGTGAAAGAAAACCCCAAGCCCAAATCTGAAATTTTCTGAAATTCATTGGGTGCAATTGCACCCATTGGATCCTAAAGGGGTCCGCCCCTGTCTCTGCTCTAAAGAGAAGTCGGTGTCGTTCTAAAGCTACTACGTACTAAGCTGGAGAAGAAGAACACCATTAGTCACTATATGCATGCAATAGATAATGCTCAAGATTTGAGGGTTTTGTTTGGAAATTAACTAATGGACAAAATATTGTGTTGGCCATTTTGGCTAAGATTTATGTGTATTTGTATTGCTTTAGACTTTACGTGCTACACATGATAAGTTATTGGATTTGATAATATGTCTTATTGATATATCTAATTATTTAATTAATTAGATAATTATTGGAGAAGTTGATTTTTCTTAAGAACTATATTTTGATGGGAAATAGAATTACAATCTAACTAAGAAATTGGTCATCTCTCTACCTATAAAAAGACATGTTATTCTATCAAATTTATTCATGTCATTATGTGAGTGGCAAAGGGAAAGAAACACAATGTCCATACAATTAAACTACATATACTAAAGTGTGTTTGGAGATTAGAAATATGCAATTAAATCGCTCGACGGAGATTCAAGATATTTAAGATACAAAATTAAAGATTGTTTGCTATAGATCAAGGTACGTTCTTGTTACTCTGTATTTGTCTGTGAGAATTATAAAGTTTAAGATCTTGGAATTTATGTTCATGTAAATTGAACAAATAAACTAACATATTTGTTGGAAATAGTTGACTAAATAATTGGTTTAATCAATGTTTGACCAAATATTAGGGTGAGTCTCGATCATCTATATTAATTAATTCTAATTTGAATATGTTCTACTCCGCGAGTAGATGGTTATGGTATATTTGATCGTATAAAACTATTTTCGGGTTAATGATAAATTTATTGCCAAAGGTTGACACTTTGAAACTTGGATTGTAAATAAAAATAAAAATAAAAAGTGGAAAACTTGTATCCCACATTGGAAAAATAAAAGATTTGTGATCACTTTATATATCCCTAATTTGACTATCGAGTCTGGGCTTCAAGGGGTACCAATAAATTTTAAAAGGGAAGAGACCTAGATCTTATTGGGTCCAGTCCAAAGAGCCACACGCGCGACACTGACACCCGCCTGCCGGGCTGGGCTATGGGTCGTGGGTCAAAACATTGAGCTTAACCCATTATAATCTTTTTGGACAAATAAAATAAATATTTATTTATTTTATTTAAACTTCCAAACAATTAATTTTAATTAATTAATTAATTAATTAATCCAAAAAATACCTGTTTGAACAAAAGACACGTCCTTCCGAACTTGTCTATTCAAATGAAGTTTACATAACATTCATTCAAGATAAGAACCATCCACCCCCCCCCCCACCCCCTCTCCAGGTTTGCATAACATTTATTCAAGTTTATATACTTCTCGAAATATTCTTTTCCTTCTCTGCATTTTCAAAAGAGAGTTTCAAAATACTTTTGGTTCGATATTTCTTGTGATTTGAAGTGCTGCCATCACAAGAAGGGATTGTTGTACCTTGGGAGACGATTGTCATCAACCCGTAAGCACTATAGCGGGACAAATTCATCTTAAAGGCATAGAGTCGAACTCTAGCCGCGATCCACCTTTTCTAGTCTTTACAAATTTTTGAATTTGTATTTTCATCAACAAGTAAGTGTATAATATAATCTGCACTATTAATATTTGTACAACATTTTAAGACGAATTTGCGTATTACATGCATTTTATATATCACTGTAATTTAAAATCTAGGAAAAATAAATTCAGAAATATTTTTACTTGAGTTCATAATCTGTTGCTTTTAAATTGCATTTAACACTAATTAGTATTCTGTTTCGGATTATATACTGCTTCATTATTCTGTTACTTGAAAATGAAAAGTTCTGTTTAAATTGATTCAACAATTAATGTACGCAATACATCGCATATCCTATTCTGCTTCATATTCATATTCAAACTTAAAGTTTATGTTTACATTTAAATACATGCAAAGTAAAGTCCCTGTTAACATTTAATGCATGCAAATCAAATCTAATTACAGTTAATTGTATGCAAATCTGATTGAGTGATATTCGTCCGGTGTTAAGTTGAATCAGTTTAAGACAAATTTGAATTTTATACTTGCATTTTATATTATTCTATTTTTCAAATATGTGACTGTAATCTGTAATTATTAATAATTGGCATTCTTAATTTACTTTAACAATATTAAAATCCAAACTGGGACAGTGTCTCTGCATATGAGTAATTCATAATTGGTTACTCTTGTTTCCAATCGTTTTGTTTATTTATATGTTTAATAATTGTTTGATCCAATTATTGTAACAAGTTTAAAGTTTGTTACTGTCATTTTAGCTAATGTTATTTTAAATTTCAACAACTAAAGTCAAATTTATCTTTAGTATATTGAAAGTTTATCTTCTGTTTTCATAAACAGAAATGAATACAAATGGGAGTAACGTTGTTTCCCCTACTACTGGTGCAACCAATGTGTTACCACCTATGGCTATTTTGGTTCAAACCTCTTCAGTCCCACATGGAGAGAAACTAAAAAAATTCAGTGGTATGGTCTTAAAAAGATGGAAACCAAAGATGATATTCTACTTGACCACTTTAAATTTGGCAAGGTTTCTTAGCGAGGATCTACCGGCTGTGCAAAAGGGAACAAACAATAGAGAATCACTTATAGCTTTGGATGCGTAGAATCACTCCGAATTCTTGTGCAAAAACTACATCCTAAACGGAATGAACAATACACTATATGGTGTATATAGTGCCATGAAATCGGCAAAAGAACTTTGGGAATCATTGGAGAAAAAATACAGAACAGAGTACGCTGGTACAAAGAAATTTATTATTGGCAAGTTCCTTAATTATAAGATGGTGGATTCCAAAACCGTCATCAATCAGATTCAAGAATTGCAAGTTTTTCTTCATGACATCCATGGTGAAAGCATGACCGTTGGTGAATCATTCCAAGTGGCTGCAATTATTGAGAAACTCCCTCCTTTATGGAGAGAATTCAAGAACTATCGCAAGCACAAATGCAAGGAGATGAACTTGGAGGAATTAATTGTCCGGTTGAAGATTGAAGAAGATAATAGAAAGTCCGACAGATAATTTGGAGGACAATCTATACAAGCAAAGGCCAATATGGTGGAATTTAGCTCTAAGACAAATAAAAAAAGGAAACATTCTGGTGATGCTCCGAACAAAGACAACAAGAAGAGTGCTAAGAAATTCAAGAGAAATTGCTACAAGTGTAGTAAACCAGAACATCATAAAAATGAGTGTCATGGAAAGCCTAAGAATCAAAATGCACAAGTGAATGTGACTGAATTAGACACGTTATCTAAAGGAATACAAGAAATGAACTTGTGTGATGTTGTATCTGAATGCAATAGTGTTGGAAATCCTAGAGAATGGTGGGTAGATACTGGTGCTACTCGTCATATCTGTGCTGACAAGACAATATTTTTTAACGACAAGGCAATTAATGGAGAATAATTGTTCATGGAAAATTTTGCAAGTTCAAAAGTTGAAGGACAAGGGAAAGTGACTTTGAAAATGACTTCCGGCAAAGAGCTCATCCTCAACAATGCGCTACATGTGCTTGATATTCGTAAAAATCTTGTATCTGGCTCTTTACTTAGCAAAAATGACTTTAAGTTAGTCTTTGTATCTGACAAATTTGTACTCACTAAGAATGATATATATTTGGGGAAAGGTTACCATTGTGTCGGGTTGTTCAAGGTGAATGTCCTTACTATTGTACCGAAATCAAGCAATAATAATATATCTAGTTCTGCTTATATGCTTGAGTCATCTTGTTTAAGGCATCATAGAATAGGACATGCAAATTTTAATTCTGTTCATAGAATCATGAATTTAAATTTATTGCCTAATATACAATTTGACCTTAATCATAAGTTGAAACTTGTGTAGAGGCTAAGTTAGCCAAAACACAATTTCAAAGTATTGAAAGAAACACAACACCTTTAGAGTTAATTTACAGCGATATCTGTGATTTAAAGTTTGTGCAAACTAGAAGTGGTAAAAAGTATTTCATTACTTTCATCGATGATTGCACTAAATACTGTTATGTTTATTTGCTAAGAAGCAAAGATGAGGCTTTAGATATTTTTAAACATTATAAGAATGAAGTAGAAAATCAAATTAGCAAACAAATAAAAATTATTCGTAGTGATAGAGGAGGGGAATACGTAGCACCACTTGAAGAATTTTGTTCAAAATCTTGCATTATTCATCAAACTACGGCTCCTTATTCACCTTAATCAAATGGTATTATTGAACGCAAAAATCGAACTCTTAAAGAGATGATGAATGCTATGTTGATAAGTTCTGGATTATCCCAAAACTTATGGGGGAAGCTATCCTCTCGTCAAATGTCGTTCTTAACAAGATACCACAAAAGAAAATGGATGAAACTCCATATGAATTGTGAAAATGTCATAAGCCTACCTATAAATACTTAAAAGTGTGGGGGTGTTTGGCTAAAGTAGAAGTTCCTAAGCCTAAACAAGTTAGAATTGGGCCTAAAACTATTGATTGCATATTTATTGGATATGCAAATAACAGTAGTGCATATTGATTTCTGGTATATAAGTCAAATATTCTTGATATACATGAAGGTACAATCATTGAGTCTAGGAATGCTGCATTTTTTGAAGATGTCTTTCCATGTAAAGACAAGAAACAAATAAGATCAAACAAATGAACTTATCATACTGCAAATAATGATAATCAAAATAATGACGAACCTATGCGCAGTAAAAGGGCCAGAACATCTACATCTTTTGGTCCAAATTTTCTTACCTATATGGTAGAAAATGATCCTAAGACATTTTACCGAAGCAATGTCTACTCCAGAAGATCTTTTTTGGAAAAAAGCTATCAATAGTAAAATAGAGTCTATTTTGCAAAATCACACTTAAGAGTTGGTTGATCTCTAACCTGAAAATAAACATCTAGGTTATAAGTAGATTTTCAAGAATAATTTAAAACCTAATGAATCTATAGATAAATATAAGGCCAGATTGGTAGCAAAATGATATAGACAAAAGGAAGGCCTTGACTTTTTCGATATATACTCACCAGTGACGAGGATCACATCGATTATAGTCCTAATTGCAATTGCTGCATTACTAATCTTGAGAACCATCAAATGAACATTAAAACATCATTTTTAAATGGTGAGTTAGAAGAAGAAATTTACATGGAACAACATGAAGAGTTTGTTGCACTTGGACAAGAGAAAAAAGTGTGTAAACTCGTTAAGTCCTTGTATAGATTAAAACAAGCTCCAAAACAATGGCATCAAAAATTTGATAAAACGATGTTATCAAATGGATTTAAAATTAACGAGTATGAAAATTGTGTTTATATATAAAAAAAACATACCTAATGCCTATGTAATTGTATGTCTATATGTTGATGACATGTTAATAATGGGCAGCAATCATGATATTATCATGAATACTAAGAAAATGTTGACAAAATATTTCGACATAAAAGATATGGGTGTAGCAGATATTGTATTAGAAATTAAAATATCTAATATATCTGATGGACTTGTTATAACTCAGTCTCATTATATTGAAACTATACTCAAAATGTTTAATGTATATGATGAAAGTCCTGTAAAAACTCCAATTGACTTAAGTTTACACTTAGTCAAAAATAGAGGTGAACCTATGTCTCAGTTGAAATATTAACAGATCATAGGCAATCTAATGTATATTATGAACTGCACACGTCCAGATATTACATTTGCTGTGAACAAACTGAGTAAATTCACTAGTAATCCAAGTAGTGACCATTGGAAGGCATTAAATAGAGGTATTAGATATCTAAGATATACTTTGAACATTGGATTACATTATACAAGATATCCAGCAGCGTTGGAAGGATATTGTGATTCGAATTGGATATCAGACACGAAGGATTCTAAGTCCACTAGTGGTTATGTTTTTACTATTGGTGGTGTAGCCGTGTCTTAGAAGTCCTCAAAACAAACATATAAAGCTGGAGAAGAAGCATAATGGCTTCGTAACCTTTTAGAGGTTATTCTGTGTTGGCCTAAGCGGCCAGTACCTGCTATCAATATTCATTGTGATAGTCAGTTGGTTATCAGAAGGGCACAAAACAGTATGTATAATGGAAAGTCTAGACACATATGTCGTAGACATAATACCATTAAGCAATTGATCTAAAGTGGTATTATCTCCATCGATTATGTGAAATCAAAGGAGAATCTCGCGGATCCGCTTACAAATGATTTACCAAGAGATCAAGTATACCAATTATCGAATGGAATTGGCATAAAGCCTACTACGCATGAATCTTTGTAATGGTATCCCAACCTTGTTGACTCGAGATTCCAAGATCTTGGTTCAATGGGACAACTAATTTATGAAGATTCAGTTAAGCACTTAGGAGTAAAACTCTTACCCATTCTTATGATAACAAAAGTGTTTTTCTGCAGAGTGTGGTAGGTTAAGTTATATTTTTAATGATTCCTATAACTTGGATAAACTAAGTGGAGTATGGCAGAATACTCTTAATAAGGAGATCATCTATGTAAGTTCAAAGTGGGGCTGCTTCTATGAGAATTTTGAGGCTGGAATTCTCTAAAACACTTATGAAACCAATAGCTGTTCAAGGCTAAAATGAACACAACCATGAGAATCAAAGAAGTGTTAGGAAAGATATTGTGTGGGTATTATTGTTTTGGTTTATACCAAGGCTGAACAGTTCAAGACATCACATTCACTGATTAGCCAAGTAAATTCGATAGTATTCCATTAAGGCAGGTTCAAAGCCAGAAGCTACCTCTCCCTATGCAATAGCTTTCTGCTTGTACTCTCTTTTAGTGTCTGCATTAACATTTACATTTATTCTGGTAATTTCCATTCTTGTGGGGGATTGTTGGAAATAGTTGACTAAATAATTGATTTAATCAATGTTTGACCAAATATTAGGGTAGGTCTTGATCACCATTATTAATTAATTCTAATTTGAATATGTTCTACTCCACGAGTAGATGGTTATGGTATATTTAGTCATATAAAACTATTTTCAGGTAAATGAGAAATTTATTGTCAAAGGTTGACACTTTGAAACTTGGATTGTAAAAAAACAAAAGTGAGAAACTTGTATTCCACATTGGAATAACAAAAGATTTGTGATCACTTTATATATCCCTAGTTTGACTGTTGGGTTTGGGCCCCAAATGGTACCAATAGTCTTTGAAATGGGAGAGACCTAGATCTTATTGGGTTCGGTCCAAATGTCCACACGCACGCCGCCGCCGCCGCCGCCGCCCGCCCGCCCGCCCGGCTGGGCCGGGCTCGGGGTCGTGGGTCAAAAGATTGGGCTTAATCTATTATAATCTTTTTGGATAAATAAAATAAAGATTTATCTATTTTATTTAAACTTCCAAAAAATTAATTTTAATTAATTAATTAATTAATCCAAAATGTACATGTTTGAACAAAAGACATGTCTTTCCGGACTTGTCCGTTCAAATGATAACTGTTGGGGTTAAACTGACATAACCCAACAGTTGTGTCCATTCAATTTGAACCTTTTGGCATGCTATAAATATGCCCACCGGTTTGCATAACATTCATTCAAGTTTATATACTTCTCGAAATATTCTTTTCATTCCCTGCATTTTCAAAAGAGAGTTAAAAAATACTTCTAGTTCATTGTTTCTTGTGATTTGAAGTGCTACCATCACAAGAAGGAATCATTGTACGTTGGGAGACAATTGTCATCAACCCGTGAACACCATAGCGAGACAAAATCGTTTTAAAGGTATAGAGTCGAACTCTAGATATTACCTCGACGATGCTACGTAACTGTGCCCCCTGCTCCTCTAGAACCTCTGTCAAAGAAGGGTAGCAAGGGAGCACGATGAACCTCACTTGGTTCCTAGCCATGCGCATCAAGTACTACGCGTTATTCCCAATCGGCTGCATTGTCTATTTAACATTGTCAAACGCGATGGGAAGTGGCCTCTTCCCGTTCGCTTGCCAAACCTTCTCAAAGTTAATGCCTCGAGAGATACCCCGTTGCTTAAACGGTGGTGCTGAAAAAGAATAAATACAATATATTTGATCAGAAATTCGATAATGAAGTGATTGTAAAAATTTGCAAAATAAATAATATTGAAAAAAAATTCTTATCGGACTCGCATGAAGAATGAAGCCGGTGGGTGGCTGATGAGAGGGATCGCCTGCACCATCACCTCCGTGCGATATGACGTCAGCCCTAATAGTAACTAACAAAAGAAAACATCAATTGATCATTCATTGAATAAGTTCTTTACTATTGAAAGGACTTTCGTATTATTTCCAACTGGACAAAATATTACTTAAATGAATAAAATAAAAATATTATTACATAATTAATAAGTAAATTATTTTGATGGATCCCAACACAAGTTGACTTTCTTTGTACTATTTGAATTGTGAAGTCAATACATAATTTATTGGGAATTTGGCGCAAATGGTCTCCTAACCTTTGTTTTTAGTGCAGAAATGATCCCTAACCTTTGTTTTTTGGCACATCAGTTCCTAACCTATGTGTTTTGGTGCAAATAGTTCGTAACCTTTGTTTTTAGTGCGAAAATGGTCCATAACCTTTATTTTTTTGCTCATCAATCCCTAACCTTTTTTAATAATATTAATGACGAATATGTTAGTTTCTACTCGCAAAATTTTGTAACATTAAAATATAATTTTTATATTTTTATTGCTTTATTTATAGATGAAATATCATCTGGTAAATTAAATTGACAATTACAGAATCGTCAACCAAAGAAACTTTATAAACTTTCATACCCCCTTTCTCATATGAATGCTTTCATATCATTTCCTGGACATCCCAATGAATGTCCACTTTCTTTAAATGAAAAGAAAGAAAGAAATACTTCCTTTCATTATATTTTACCAAATCCTTTATATTCTCATACTCCCAAAGTTAAAAACATAGAACTGGCATATCATTTGATGTCAGAAATGGAATATAGAATTGAGAAACTACAAAAAAAACACAATTTTTCATCTTTTGCCTACATAATCATGGCAGTCAAACCAAGTGGATATTTAATTCAATCCTAGCAATCTATTGCAGCTTAAACTCAACCTTCACAAGTCTCTAACAAAATTACAGCTCTACAACAATGTGCAATAGGATCAAAATCCATCTCGTTCTTCCAACTCAACAGGGCTTGATGTGAGCTGGTCTTGCATAGATGTTTCATTCTTCTTTTCTTCTACTAGTCCTTTTCTATCCCTACAGAATTCACAAGTCGAACTCCACAATCCCTTTCTCATCTATCCTCGCCTCCCAAAACCTCCTCATTTAGTATCCAAATTAAGTAAATTAAACTAAAATATCACTCACTCTTTCAGTCAAATAGAACATTCAATTTCAAATTCCAAAAGAAGCACTAAAAATAAATCTTCATGGTGAACATATATTTACTGTAAAACACGATTTATCCATCGATAGTCTAAATAATTTGCAAAAATGAAAAAAAAAAAAACTAACCTCGAGGGAGCGAACTTGGCGGTGGCGGCAGCGACGAAATCTGGCAACGGACTTGGAGGGAGCGAACTTGGCAGCAGCGGAGTCTCTTGGCGGCGGTAGGCGAATCAAACTTGGCGTTGGCAGTGAGATCGTTTACGGAGGAAGAAAAGAGAATAAAAATGAAGAAGAAGAAGGTATAGGCGGTAGAGGCTTCGTTTATAGCAACAACAAATGTCATCGCTATACCTAATAGTGACAACATATTTTTACTATTTTGATGCACGAGCTAAAAATGTGCCACCTTTTGTTTTCCAAAATTTTAGCATATGTGCCACCTTTTGTTTTCAAAAATTACGACATAAACAGCGACGACATGTCGTCGCTGTTTATGTCGTCACCATATGTTGAAAGTAATTTTAAAAATAATCAACATTTTTTATTTGCAGTTAGGTCCCTCATATTTCAATCTTCTACAATTTGGTCCCCATATTTCTTCTTTTATTTCAATTTCAGCCCCTTTTATTTGCAATATAAGTCCTTTTAACTTTTATGGGGTTACATGTAAGTCCCTATTCTCATGTTTTTGTACAATTGCAGTCCTTCTTCGCCTATTTTTCGTTAACAAAATTTGAAATTCCATCTAAACTCTCGTTTTGACCTAAAGTTATCACTATAGGGATGAAAAACATTCAATCTGATTTACTAACAACAACAACAATGAAATTTTTATAATTCTAATTCATAAATTTTAGTGACAAACTACAACATTCAATTTGATTCACTATTATGATACGTTTGATCATCATTTTCGTCTTCATCGCTTTCACTGCAGGTGTCGTCATCATCGTACTCTTCAAACGGGTCGTCTTCATCATCCTCATCGTTAATAAAAGAAGTATATCCTGTAGTATTAGACGATGCTCTGTAACGACCCGAAAATTCGTGTTTTTATTTTAAATATGAAAAAGGAAATGAAGCAAGGAATTTAGTTGAATTGTTCCGATATTTTCCTCCAAAGGTCTTAGCACTTAGATTTTTAATTTAAATCCGAATATTAGAAAGGGAGAAAAATTGGATTTAATATTTTACAAAAGGGCTAAGGTGAATTTATTAAAGATTTATGGGCTTTTGTTAAGGCTTGTTTGGTTAAAAAGTGAAAATGATAGGTAAATGCCCAAAAAGAGAAAAAATCAAAGTTTTGGGCTTTTTGATTTAAAGTTAACTAGCCAACTTTGGAGCCATCGCATGATTTGTGTATTGGTCGGAATTCCTTGGATCTTACGGCGTTGCAAAGTACACAACAAGACCTTCGAAACGGTACCAAATATGCATACTTTCGACTATGAAAACAACCTCGAAAAATTATGTCAAAAACATTCCAAGATGTTAGATATCTAGGAATCAGCCAAAAATTCAAGCAAAACTGTGTTCGGGCAGCCATCTTTAGAGCGATGTTTTAACCTCTGTGTTGGTCCATTTCCTACGATTCAAAGTGCATTGCAAAGTACACAACGAGACCTTCGAAATGGTACCAAATACACCTATGATCGACTCAGGAATCAGCCCCGAATATTTTTGTCAAAAACCTTCCAGGAAAATGGATATCTGGAATTCCCAGAAATTTGGTTACGAGCAGCCATTTTTGAGACGATGCTGTGATCACTGTGATGATCCGTTTTCTACGATTCAAAGTTCGTTGTGAAGATCCCCGTGAGATCTTCGAGATGGTATAAGTAACATTGAAAGATGAGCACGTTTCGACCTTCAAAAATCGACTCAAAAACGGGTCCAGAAATCTGCCTAAATTGGGAATTTAGCATCTTTACCCTATAGGCTGCCCCTAATGTCTTCTTAAATGTGAGTAGTTGGGGAAAACGAATTTATGAGGTCCCTGCTGGTGTATCTTCAGAAAATCTCCCCAACTTTACATGTGTCACCATGAGGATGAATGTAATCATTGAAAAAGATACCTTTTGCTTCTATAAATACCCCCATCCATTCCAAGTTATCTTTGCCCCTTTCCTCCTCTCCAACCCCCATAACTCTCCCTCAACTCTCCCTCACGTTTTCTAACATTAAGTAAGGAGGAAGTAGCCCTCAATTAGGAGAAAGACACCAGAAATAGGAGGTGAGTGTTGGTATATCAAGAAAGCTAGGGATGGGAGGTTTTCTAATTCAATAGATGAACTTCCAACCCAAGCACCAAAGCCCCATTATGGGCAATAGTTTAAAGGGACCAAGAAACTCAAATTTCATGGTGTAGAAAGTTAGTTTCCTTGGGCAGAGAACTTAGTTTCTAAATAAAATGATTTCATCAGGTCTCTGCCCGAAAGGTATTGATACCCTATGCCACAGTTCTACGATAGGGTATTGATACCCTCTGCACCAGAAATACCTGAAGGCAGTTTTTGTGATAATACTCTCCATTTCCAGATTTAAATGACATTTAACATAAGATCATAATGTTTAGAACCTTTCCCTTTTCAGGTGGATCAAGGATAACGCCAAGTTGTGAGTAAAATTATGTATATGACTTATATGCAATATGACAAATATATACATCTATATGTGTGTATATTCCATGTGCTCTTGATGAACTATATTGATGAGTTACATGATATGATTGTGAGCATCTTGAGCTTATTGACTATTTTATGCAACAAGAATGAAGAACAAGAATGAGAAAGTATTTTGTGCAATTTATGCTCAACTTGAGAAGGCAAAAATTATATGTAAACAAAGATGAAGTATGTTTGAACACATAAGGATTTCCCCAAACTTATTTGTACACCACGGGCGAAAGTGGCCCATAAGGGACGATGAAGGTCCTAAGAAAAGAATTGATTCCACTTTTGGCCAAGGGTTAGAGTGACCCACATGAGGACTTGAGGTCCGATTGAATTAAGGCCAAGGGCAAAAGTAGCCCGGACTTGAGGTCCAAGTGAACTAGGGCCAAGGGCAAAAGAAGCACATAAAAGGACATTGAGTGTCCTAAGAATGTTTTGGCCGTGTGCTTATGCACAAAGAATATTTATTTGAGCGCTCGGTGTACAAGTATTGTTTGTGGGAAGGGCCCTAAGAAAGATAAAAGACATCTCTACATGCAATAACACACAAGCACCATATTTTTACTCATTGAATGTCACCATTCTTAGTCGTTTTATGACTCTTGTAGGAAATGGATCGAGACATGTATGAAGTCAAGGGGCAACAGGTGGAAGTAGCCTTCGATAAGCATGAATACCACTTGATAACAAAGAATGATATATGGTCCTCATATCCCCATCAACCCGGAATGCAAAAGCATGAAGCCACCTACCTTTGCGTGGACATATATGATTTTTGGACCATGGAGTATCTTACTACTCGTTATTATGAAGTTTTTTAAACTTGCCCTTATCATATCATCTTTCTTTTTAAAGAATTTAGTAGTACTTGCTAACGGGCTCAAACTTTTGGAGTGTTGATGAGATGTAATGATTTGTCATGAACCGTTTTGAAACAAACATGTATGTGAGGCACTCTTTCTTCTTACTTGGGCCCATATTTTGTGGTACTTATACCCTTGAAGGTGAAATGAATTAAAAAGACCGGATTTACATGTTTTAAACTTCCGCTACATTTAAATTGTCATACTCTACCTTGTGATTCTTTATTTTATCAAATGTGCATGTTTTTACTTAACATAGAATGAAGCAAATTCGAAGCAAAACAAGAAAGGGTGATCTCCAAATACTGTCTAAAAGTAGTTTCTAAACACTTTCCTCGAAAGAAAAATAAAGAAAGCATGTTTCAAATTAGTTTTCGTCAAACCAGGAAGTAGAACTGCTTTCTGCGTAAAAAGGTATCAATACCCTCAAATCTGGGTACTATTACCATTCTGGGCAGAATTCAAAAAAAAAAATGGCAGAATTTTGAGGTCGCCACAAGAGTTGGTATCAGAGCTTCGGTTTAATGGTTCTGCAGACTTTGATCAATGGTATTCGGCCATCGAAGACAACTTCCACCTCCGGTATGCCATGACCTCTTTCCATTTCTAGTGTTTAAAGTCTTATGGTGATTTATCTTAATGTGCATAAAGTGTTTTACTTGCTTATTAGATTAGACCCGGCAGTTCAACATAGGAATTTAGAGCCTATTATGATGAAATCCGATATATGATTATGTTAGACCGTGATAAGTAAGAACAATGTTGAGCATTCATAAAAGGATAAGCACAAGACACTTTTTAGAAATTCCTTAGTTTGCAACCGATTGAAGTAAAAAATATCATCTCGAGAACCTTGCAAGCAGAAATAAGTAGGCATAGTTGTTGGAAAAGAAAAGAGTTAAAAGCCTAAGGGATACATTTTGGGGGAAGGGTAATCAACTACTCTTTGTCCTCTGAATCTTGCAAACTCTTGATCATCTCATCCAAATGGTGTTGCCTGGCCATAATCTCCCGGTTTTGTGCACGCAACTCCGATAGATTATCCATTACATTTGCTTGAAAAGTCCAGAAATCAGCCATGAATTCACCCCAGTCGGCTGGTGAAGGCGGCAAGAAATGAGCAGCCCCTTCAACCTCTTCATCTTCAACCTCTACTCCCGGTTTAGTCGAAACCCTATCCACCAGTTTGAATCGAGCTTTCACAAGAGAACCTACCCCGATCTTTGTATTGGGATGCGGATAGGAAAGTTTCTCTCCCTTAAGGTCTGCCCCTAATTTGATTACTATGTCGGTAATCAAACGACCGTAGAGCAGCCTCAACTCCGGTTTGTTCCTACACTCTATCATCTCCGAGGTAATTAAGTCACATAAGTCTATTCTTCGACCCAAAGCAATTTTCCACATCATCCATGTATCCTCATTAGTTAAGGATGACAGTTTTCCTGCCCGGGGTTTAAGCACATGAATGATGATTAAGTGAAGTAGACGCATGTCCCGATCTAGCAAAGAAACGTCCCTAGAAGGTTGAACCATAGTCTCATCTTTAAAAACCACCCGGCAAGCTTCTAGACGGTTGAAAGACCTGTCATAGAATTCTCCTCCAGTTGGGATTCCATATAGTTCAAAGAGTAATTTAACATCAACCTCAAAGGCCACCCCTTTTATGAAGGTTCTAAGATACCCGGCTTCAGGCTCAAAAACTTCCGCATTGGCATAGAAATGCCTCACCACTTTTTCACAGTAATTCCTAGATAGACCCAAGAATTTCATCCACCCAAAACTATGGAATTGCCCTAAATAGGCAAAGTTCACAGATTCCAAAAAGGGAAAATCTATTTCCTGACCCGGTAAAATCCCTCGATTAGAAAACGAACTGTACCTGAGGAAGGCAGCCTCGCTTTGAAACCAATGGAAAGGAAACCCATCTTCATTGGCTGGAGCCTCTGCCCGAGAAGAACCCGCGGCTGCGCAGCCCTCCTTCGCCGTGGTCGCGACTGAAACCCGAGGAGTCCTAGCCTTGGAAACTGCAGCTAGAGCACCCTTACCCTTTGTAGAACTCTTTTTAGAAGGACCCATGAAGAGATTTGGGAGAAAATGTTTGAGCCCTTGGTGTTTTGAGTGTGGAAGAAATTTGGGGAAGAAGAGGAATCGGAGGCGGGAGGGACTAAGGCACAGAAATGAATTTTGGAAAATGTGGGATGAAGTTAAAAAGTTATGACAAAAGTCCATTTTACCCCCCTCCCCTCCCCAAAAAAAAAAAAAAAAAAAAAAAAAACGTGTTCTGCTGAATTACCGCGATGGGTATTGGTACCCAATAAAAATGTATCAATACCCTACCTGAACAGAAACTGTGTGAATTATATTTTCCAAACTTGCAAAAGTAATGATGCTATTTTTACTTCCTTTAACATGTGTTTTGTACTTGTACAAATTTATAAAGGATGAATCATTCTCTTTCTTACCTTATGTTAGAAGATCAAAGATGGCAAACCGAACCATTGACCGACTGACCCAACTAGTAGAGCAACAGGCCCGTCAACTAGAATAGTTCATGAATCAACCGCCCCCAGCTGCAAACCCCCACCAAGAGAGAGATCTCAGCAGTGATCGTTTCCGTCGCCTCAATCCCCCTACATTTTTAGAGGCAAAAGATCCAATTGAAGCTGAGAACTGGCTAAGGACAATGGAGCGTATGTTTGCCTATACTCACGTGACAGATAATGAAAAAGTAATATGTGCGTCCTTCATGCTCCGAGGAAGTGCGGGACATTGGTGGGATACTTTGACAAGCATGGGAGAAACAATAGACATGTCTTGGGAAAAGTTCACCGAAATATTTAGAAACAAGTATTTTTCCACTTCCACGAGAAACCAGAAGTTAAATGAATTTATCCAGTTAAGACAGGGAGCAATGACGGTATCCGAATACATAAGAAAGTTTGAGGAGCTGTCCCATTTCGCCGCTCATATGGTAGGCACGAATGGATTGAAAGTTGACCGTTTTCTGGAAGGGTGAAGGCCCGAGCTGAACAGAGATGTACTTATGTCTGGGATTCAGAACATGAATTTTCCAAAAGTGACCGATAAAGCCTTACTAGCTGAGCAGGCCGAAATTAAGATTGTTCGGGCTCGAGAAGCAAGGAACCTAAACCGAAACCAGAACCAAAAGGGGTTTAGAGTCAACAAGAACTGGAATGAAAATAAGAAGAAATGGGTTGGAAAACGCCAGGGAGAAAAACAGAACGAACCTCATCTAAAGAGAGGAAGACCAAACAACCAGACTGAAACTAAGACTACCCCTTCATGCCCCAAGTGTGGGAGATCTCATCACGGAGAGTGTCTAGCAGGACAAGGACTATGCTTTTTGTGTAAGAAACCCAGACACGTAATTCGAGACTGCCCAGATAAGTCTCAAAAGGAGAAAGGAAAAGCAAGAGTGTATGCTATGGTCAGACCAGAGAATGAAGAAGATAGTCACGTGGTTGCAGGTACGATTTATGTTAAATCCCAACCTATGTATGCTTTATTTGACTCCAGTGCTATGCATTCCTTCATTGCAACTCATATGGTGAAAATGCTTGAGCTAAATCCTAGATCTCTGCCTGCAGAAATAGAAATGGTCTTGCCTTCAGGCCCAAATTGTTGCGTTAAACAGTTTGTTCCAAATGTGCCAATACAACTAAAAGAAAATCTTTACCCTACGAGTCTGATTCTGCTTAACTTGAGAGACTTCGATCTAATCTTAGGGATGAATTGGCTATCTAAGTATGAGGTCACCATTGATTGCAAGTCAAAAGCCTTAAATATACCTGGTGAAGGACCAATAATTTTTCCTCGACCGGAGAAAACTTCGAAAATCATTATCTCCACTTTAAAAGCTTCTAAGTTGATTGAAAAAGGAAGCGAAGGCTATTGGGTAAGCTTACACCAAATCCAAGCTGAGTCCAGAAATTCTTTAACATCGTTACCAGTGGTACAAGAGTACCCTGATGTTTTCCCAGACGATTTACCCGGACTACCACCAGATAGAGAGATTGAATTTGGAATCGAGATTATTCCTGGAACATCACCAATCTCCAAAGTACCCTATAGGATGGCACCATTGGAATTGAAGGAGTTGAAAACTCAACTAGACGAATTGACCCAAAAGGGATTTATCCGTCCAAGTGTTTCACCTTGGGGAGCCCCAGTTTTGTTCGTCAAGAAGAAGGATGGATCGATGAGATTATGTATAGACTATCGAGAATTGAACAAAGTGACCATCAAGAACAAATATCCACTTTCTAGAATAGATGACCTCTTTGATCAACTCCAAGGTTCTGCAGTATTCTCAAAAATAGATCTTAGAACCGGCTACCATCAGTTGAAAATCAAGGAAGAAAATGTCCCGAAAACTGCTTTTAGCACCTGTTATGGTCACTATGAATTCTTGGTAATGCCCTTCGGCTTGACAAATGCACCAGCCGCATTTATAGACTTGATGAATCGAGTATTCAAGGAATATCTTGAGAAGTTCGTTATAGTCTTTATCGACGATATCTTGATATATTCCCGTACACGAGAAGAACATGCCTCACACTTAAGAATAGTCCTTCAACTTCTACGAGAAAAGCAAATGTATGCCAAATTCAAAAAGTGTGAATTTTGGTTGGATCAAGTAATATTCTTGGGACATGTTGTGTCCAAAGAAAGCATAGCAGTTGATCCAAGCAAGATTGAGGCAGTCATGGAATGGCCTCGGCCATCAACCCCAACTGAAGTAAGAAGTTTTTTGGGTTTAGCAAGATACTATCGGCGATTTGTGCAAGATTTTTCAAAGATTGCCACTCCCTTAACTCAATTGACTCGAAAGAATGTCCCATTTAGATGGAATGAAGCTTGTGAGCGCAGTTTTCAAGAACAAAAACAACGACTCACGCCAGCCCCTATTCTTACAATCCCAAATGGAAACGAAGGTTTTACCATCTATAGCGACGCTTCTAAACAGGGTCTGGGTTGCGTCTTGATGCAGCACGATAAGGTAATTGCCTACTCTTCTAGACAATTAAAACTGTATGAGAAGAACTAACCAACTCACGACTTGGAGCTAGCAGCAATAGTATTCGCCTTGAAAATATGGAGACATTATTTATACGGCGAAAAGTGTGAAATATTTACAGACCACAAAAGCTTGAAATATTTCTTCACTCAAAAAGAGCTTAATATGCGTCAGCGTCGTTGGTTGGAGTTAGTGAAGGATTATGACTGCACAATCAATTACCACATTGGAAAAACCAACGTAGTAGCAGATGCATTAAGTCGCAAGGCGCCAAGAAAGTCTCGAGAATTGAGTAAGGAAGTAGAAAACTTCAATTTGGAAATCTTGACGCCAGGAGATGAGAGGCTTTCAACAATGACAATTCGATCCACCTTACAAGATCGAATTAAGGAGGCACAAGAGACTGACATATTTGCAGGAAAGATGAGAAGGAAAATAGCAAAAGGGAAGCCAACAAACTATCGTACGTCGATACATGGAATCCTTCAATATAAGGACAGGATTTATGTGCCCCAAAAAGAAGAAATCAGAAAGGAGATAATGCAAGAAGCACATAGCACGCCTTATTCGGTACACCCAGGATCTACAAAAATGTACCAGGAAATTAAGGCAATGTTTTGGTGGCCAGATATGAAGAGGAAAATCGCTGACTTCGTGGCAAGATGCCTAATTTGTCAATAGGTAAAAGCCGAACATTAAAGACCCGCTGGAAATCTAGAACCACTTCCAATCCCCGAGTGGAAATGGGAAAAAGTCTCGATGGACTTCGTAGTTGGACTACCTAAGACACCAAAAGGTTGTGACGCTATTTGGGTAGTAGTCGATCGTCTAACCAAATCAGCACATTTTATAACAGTGAAGACGACCTACAAGATGGAACAATATGCGAATCTTTATATTCAAGAAATAGTGAGACTACATGGAGTCCCAGCCTCCATCGTATCTGACAGAGATCCTCGATTTCTATCTCACTTTTGGCGAGAACTACATAAGTCATTGGGCACAAAGCTACATTTTAGCACCGCTTTCCATCCACAAACCGATGGATAAACTGAAAGGACTATTCAAACTCTTGAAGACATGCTACAAGCAAGCATCCTAGAATTTGCTAGAAATTGGGACCGTTATCTGCCATTAGTCGAATTTGCGTACAACAACAGCTTCCAATCATCAATTGGGATGCCTCCATATGAAGCTTTGTATGGAAGGAAATGTCGATCACCTTTATATTGGGACGAAGTGGGAGAGAGACATATAATAGGACCAGAAATGGTTCAAGACATGGTCTCTGTGGTTGAGAAAATTAAAAAGAATATAAGCGCTGCCCAAGATCTTCAACGAAGCTACGCAAATAAAAGGCGTCGACCATTGGAATTTGAAGTAGGAGATAAAGTCTTCATTAAAATATCGCCAATAAAAAGGATGTTTAGGTTCGGCAAGAAAGGAAAATTGACACCCAGGTACATCGGACCCTTTGAAATAAAAGAAAGAATTGGACCACTTGCTTACAAGTTGGATCTACCAACCTCATTAAGTAAAGTGCACAATGTGTTTCATGTGTCTACACTTCGGAAATACATCCCAGATCCATCACATGTACTTGCCGAGGTGCCTACCGAAATTCAAGCCGACCTAACGTTAGAGGAATGACCCGTTAAAATCCTCATGAGGGAGACAAAGCGCCTCAGAAATAAAGAAGTCCCGTTGGTCAAAATATTATGGAGAAGCAAAGCTATTGAAGAGGAGACTTGGGAGCGAGAGGATGAAATGAAAGAAAAGTTTCCCGAGCTATTCTAGGTAAATTTCGAGGACGAAATTTATTTAAGGAGGGAAGATTGTAACGACCCGAAAATTCGTGTTTTTATTTTAAATATGAAAAAGGAAATGAAGCAAGGAATTTAGTTGAATTGTTCCGATATTTTCCTCCAAAGGTCTTAGCACTTAGATTTTTAATTTAAATCCGAATATTAAAAAGGGAGAAAAATTGGATTTAATATTTTATAAAAGGGCTAAGGTGAATTTATTAAAGATTTATGGGCTTTTGTTAAGGCTTGTTTGGTTAAAAAGTGAAAATGATAGGTAAAGGCCCAAAAAGAGAAAAAATCAAAGTTTTGGGCTTTTTGATTTAAAGTTAACTAGCCAACTTTGGAGCCATCGCATGATTTGTGTATTGGTCGGAATTCCTTGGATCTTACGGCGTTGCAAAGTACACAACAAGACCTTCGAAATGGTACCAAATATGCATACTTTCGACTATGAAAACAACCTCGAAAAATTATGTAAAAAACGTTCCAAGATGTTATATATCTGGGAATCAGCCAAAAATTCCAGCAAAACTGTGTTCGGGCAGCCATCTTTAGAGAGATGTTTTAACCTCTGTGTTGGTCCATTTCCTACGATTCAAAGTGCATTGCGAAGTACACAACGAGACCTTCGAAATGGTACCAAATACACCTATGATCGACTCAGGAATCAGCCCCGAATATTTTTGTCAAAAACCTTCCAGTAAAATGGAAATCTGGAATTCCCAGAAATTTGGTTACGAGCAGCCATTTTTGAGACGATGCTGTGATCACTGTGATGATCTGTTTTCTACGATTCAAAGTTCGTTGTGAAGATCCCCGTGAGATCTTCGAGATGGTATAAGTAACGTTGAAAGATGAGCACGTTTCGACCTTCAAAAATCGACTCAAAAATAGGTCCAGAAATCTGCCTAAATTGGGAATTTAGCATCTTTACCCTATAGGCTACCCCTAATGTCTTCTTAAATGTGAGTAGTTGGGGAAAACGAATTTATGAGGTCCCTGCTGGTGTATCTTTAGAAAATCTCCCCAACTTTACATGTGTCACCATGAGGATGAATGTAATCATTGAAAAAGATACCTTTTGCTTCTATAAATACCCCCATCCATTCCAAGTTATCTTTGCCCCTTTCCTCCTCTCCAACCCCCATAACTCTCCCTCAACTCTCCCTCACGTTTTCTAACATTAAGTAAGGAGGAAGTAGCCCTCAATTAGGAGAAAGACACCAGAAATAGGAGGTGAGTGTTGGTATATCAAGAAAGCTAGGGATGGGAGGTTTTCTAATTCAATAGATGAACTTCCAACCCAAGCACCAAAGCCCCAATATGGGCAATAGTTTAAAGGGACCAAGAAACTCAAATTTCATGGTGTAGAAAGTTAGTTTCCTTGGGCAGAGAACTTAGTTTCTAAATAAAATGATTTCATCAGGTCTCTGCCCGAAAGGTATTGATACCCTATGCCACAGTTCTACGATAGGGTATCGATACCCTCTGCACCAGAAATACCTGAAGGCAGTTTCTGTGATAATACTCTCCATTTCCAGATTTAAATGACATTTAACATAAGATCATAATGTTTAGAACCTTTCCCTTTTCAGGTGGATCAAGGATAACGCCAAGTTGTGAGTAAAATTATGTATATGACTTATATGCAATATGACAAATATATACATCTATATGTGTGTATATTCCATGTGCTCTTGATGAACTATATTGATGAGTTACATTATATGATTGTGAGCATCTTGAGCTTATTGACTATTTTATGCAACAAGAATGAAGAACAAGAATGAGAAAGTATTTTGTGCCATTTATGCTCAACTTGAGAAGGCAAAAATTATATGTAAACAAAGATGAAGTATGTTTGAACACATAAGGATTTCCCCAAACTTATTTGTACACCACGGGCGAAAGTGGCCCATAAGGGACGATGAAGGTCCTAAGAAAAGAATTGATTCCACTTTTGGCCAAGGGTTAGAGTGACCCACATGAGGACTTGAGGTCCGATTGAATTAAGGCCAAGGGCAAAAGTAGCCCGGACTTGAGGTCCAAGTGAACTAGGGCCAAGGGCAAAAGAAGCACATAAAAGGACATTGAGTGTCCTAAGAATGTTTTGGCCGTGTGCTTATGCACAAAGAATATTTATTTGAGCGCTCGGTGTACAAGTATTGTTTGTGGGAAGGGCCCTAAGAAAGATAAAAGACATCTCTACATGCAATAACACACAAGCACCATATTTTTACTCATTGAATGTCACCATTCTTAGTCGTTTTATGACTCTTGTAGGAAATGGATCGAGACATGTATGAAGTCAAGGGGCAACAGGTGGAAGTAGCCTTCGATAAGCATGAATACCACTTGATAACAAAGAATGATATATGGTCCTCATATCCCCATCAACCCGGAATGCAAAAGCATGAAGCCACCTACCTTTGCGTGGACATATATGATTTTTGGACCATGGAGTATCTTACTACTCGTTATTATGAAGTTTTTTAAACTTGCCCTTATCATATCATCTTTCTTTTTAAAGAATTTAGTAGTACTTGCTAACGGGCTCAAACTTTTGGAGTGTTGATGAGATGTAATGATTTGTCATGAACCGTTTTGAAACAAACATGTATGTGAGGCACTCTTTCTTCTTACTTGGGCCCATATTTTGTGGTACTTATACCCTTGAAGGTGAAATGAATTAAAAAGACCGGATTTACATGTTTTAAACTTTCGCTACATTTAAATTGTCATACTCTACCTTGTGATTCTTTATTTTATCAAATGTGCATGTTTTTACTTAACATAGAATGAAGCAAATTCGAAGCAAAACAAGAAAGGGTGATCTCCAAATACTGTCTAAAAGTAGTTTCTAAACACTTTCCTCGAAAGAAAAATAAAGAAAGCATGTTTCAAATTAGTTTTCGTCAAACCAGGAAGTAGAACTGCTTTCTGCGTAAAAAGGTATCAATACCCTCAAATCTGGGTACTATTACCTTTCTGGGCAGAATTCAAAAAAAAAATGGCAGAATTTTGAGGTCGCCAAATGCTCTCCTGATAAACGTTGTTCCTATCTCATCAGCTTTACCATCATCCCGGTGCAAAGATATATGTTATACGTTGCCCAGATCAACGATCAGAGAAAAACGAGAAGAGTTGTTATTGTAGAGAAAGTCTATCTCAGTAATGTTAGATCTCATAATATCCCACGTGCTCGTGTGATGAATTTCTTGTATAACTCGCCAGTTCAGACAATGAGAAGGATCTTCAATGTAGAACACTTGTTGTGCTTGGGTAGCAAATATGAACTTATCATCCTTGTACACCTCTGCACTGATGTCAATACTAGTAACATTATTCTCAGTTACCCTTTGTCTCCCATCACACCTAAACTAATTGTATCAGAAAATAAAAACCGAAAGTTCCAGTTTGAACCTTAGCTCCAGTATCTCTTATAGCTGCCCGTAGTAAGTTTCATCTCCAATCCTTGGGACAGACACACCACTTATCTACGTTTTTCTTCGAACATCAGGATCATATGTTAAGAAGCGAACTCCATTTACAACACAGTCAGTGTAAGACATAACCTGCTTGTACATCCATTGGCCAACAAAAACTATTCATGAGAAACTTGAGGGGTGTTGCTTTGACACAGTGCATATACCTGAATGAAGTGGAAGTTTTGATTTTAGTCAATGTTATAGAAAAGGAAAAGGTGCACATATTTGAAATGTATTTGATCGTTGTTCGTTTACCTTCCTGTAAAACCAACCGTGAAAGTCTCTTATATGCACGTGTTTTATGTTTAGGCAGACATGGCCCAATAGCTCATGTCTTTGTTTCTTTTACAAGGCATATAAGATCATCTAATTATTTCGTTTAAAATGACAAAGTGATTGAGGGAATTGAATAATATTTAAGAGTGATGTCTTACTGCAAGAATGTCTCAATTTCAGTATAGTTGTTGAAGACGTAAAACATTACCCGACTTCAAACATCGGTAGGAAGCGTCGTTGGTGTCTTCTTTCCAATTGGGTGACACTACAATTGAAAAATAAAAAGTTGTCTTCGTGGAACACTTACATCCTCGTTTACATCCGGTCAGTTGAACTTTGTTTCTATGTTATTGAAATACCTTGAACAAAAAGTCAACGTCTCGTCATCGAGCTCAATTTCTAACATAGTTCTTAAGTTTTTTCAGGTATTGCTCGAATGGATACATCCATCTCATGTGCACTGGACCACCAAGGATTGTCTCATCTGGCAGATGCATTACGAGGTAAATCATGATTTCGAAGAAGGATGGCAGACAGATTCGTTCCAACTTGCAAATGATGAGTATCAGTTGATCGTGGGTAGCCATCATGTCGCCAACCTTTAGTTTTCTTGCACAAAACTACTTGAAGAACTTGCACAGTTCAATGACTGTAGTGAAAATAGTTTTATTTAAGAACACGTGACTTCCGACTGGCAATAAATGTTGATGATAATGTGGCAATCGTGTGACTTCAATCTAATAATGCGACTGTCATAGGAGCAACATTCTTCTAAAGATGAGAAGTGAAGCCATCTGGAAACTTAACCAATCGAATAAATTTGCAAAACCTCTGACGCTTTGCAATGGACATGGTGTAACATACGGCAGGCTTCATACACTTGTTCTCGATATGATAAAAGTGCAACTCTCTTTTTATCCCTAATTGTATGAGATCGCGCCTGGCATTGACCGTGTCTTTTGATATTAATGGATCATCTAAAATTGTGTCGATCAAGCTATCACAAACATTCTTCTCCACCTGCATGACATAGATGTTATGTTTTAGCTCAGTAGACGACCAATACGACAACTCCTAGAAAATGCTCATTTTTCTCCAATTCAGCTCGTCATCACTTCTCCTCTTTCTAGCACCCCTAGGGTGCTTTTCTAGAATACTATGTCTTATACGGCTTAAATGTGCTAAAATGTTTGCAGGCATTAACCAACGCAAAGGTGGTCGCCTCTCCGTCCTCCTGTCGAAGTCTAAACTGCTCCTAAAATGATGCTTAAATGGCAGGAACCGTCGGTGATCCACATAAGCTATCTTACTTTTCACACGGACTAAAGGCATCTCCTCATTGCACGTAGGACATGCCATGTACCCCTGACTGCTCCGACCTGACAAACTACTTCTCGCTGGAAAATCGTTAACTGTCCACAACAATGTTGCACACATTCTGAATACCGACCTATTATTGGTTCTAAAGTCACGCATGTCAATCCTATTGGCCCACAACTTCTTCAACTCGTCCACTAATGGTCGTAAGAATACATCAATGTCCTTACCCGGTGCTTTAGAGCCTGGTATCAAGAGAGTAAGCATGAGATATTTAAGTTTCATAAATAACCAAAGTAGAATGTTCTAAACTGTTACAACTACTGGTCACATGCTATAAGCCTATCATGTCTCCAAATGGATAGAATCCATCTGTGGCCAAACCTAACCGAATATTCCATATCTCACTTGCAAACAGTCGATGTTTTCTGTCAAAATCCAGCCACGCCTTTCCATCCACGGGATGCTGTATTTCATCTTCATCCCTAGACCCTCCTATACTGTGCCACTGCATGAGTTTTTCAGTATCCTTCATCGCGAACATACGTTTTAGTTTGGATGCCAAGAAAAAATATCGCATCAACTTATGAGGAACATTCTTCCCATTCACTCTTCTAAAAGTATTCACCAATGAATTTCCTAGCAGATAAGACAAGTTTGTCTATCAGTATGCTCACCCCAAAACAATGTATAGTCATTCTTGCATGCGTAAATAGATTTGTAACCCAAACCAAGCTTCGTCATCATCTTCTTAGTTTCATAGTGAGAGTCCACCATGTTCATGTTTGGAAAAGCTAACTTCAACAACTTCAAAAGATCATCGACAACTTATTTATCCATATGTTCACAACCTTAATATGCATCAACTTCACTAAAAAGTTTAAGGACGAAAATGATAAAACTCCTGGGTATAGTTCTAAATGCAGAGCCTCAAACAATTCGTCATAATAACTATCGGTACCTGTACAAGCATGCTCATCACCGACTATGTCGTCCATGACATCCATCATCTCATCCTCCACACCTGCTCTCATTTCTCCATTCTGTGTATACACATTCACAGTATAAACCTTGGTCTCGCCATGGTATATCCACGTTACATAACTCTTTGCAAAACTATGACGAAATATGTGAGCATCAACTGTTTCCAATAAATGTGTGAGACCGTTTAAACATTTTGTGCACGTACATTTAATCATTCCCATGTCGTTTACGTATGGCCTAACCCTGTTTATAAATGCTTTCAAACCGATCCGAAAATCTAAAGATTTTGTGCGATTTCTAATTTTTGTCCAACTTTTATCAATAACCATACCTGAAAAAGACTATTTTTTGGCAGTGAAGTATAGAATTTGCTAAAATACAGTGATAAATAATGGAAGAAGAAGACCTGACATATGAGATTAAATTTGCAGAAATATAGAGATATGGAGAATGAAGAAGAAGAGTTCAAATGGAATGTTGAATTTTCAAATACACAGACTTGGAGGATTGAAAAAGAAGATTATATAGCAGCGACAATGTCGTTGCTATTTCTGAAAAATGTCGTCGCTATAGATAAGAAATAGGTGTCAATATTCTTGCCAAATTTGACAACTTTACCGCGACGACTTATGTCGTCGCAATAAATTTGAATACAAATTTCGACTAGAATCATGACGTTACGTGACTAAAACTACAACTATAGCTCTATTGCAGCGACATACATTGTCTCTGTATGTAAAAAAATAGCGTCAATGATTCCCGCCATTTGGGACATATAGCAACGACTATTACTCTAGTCACTATAAATTTAAATCAATAGTGACGACAAAAGTATATAACAATGACTTTGGTCGTCGCTATACAGTTAAAACTTATAATGACGATATTTCATTGTCGTCTCTACTATATAGAACATGTAGTGGCGACATTATGTCGTTGTTAATGTTGTCGTCACTATATATACCTTTTCTTGCAGTGATTTGTTAGTATAACTATTTCGATCAAATATAATAATTTATGACGGAATATACTTTATATCTTAGTAGTCACGAATACTCTCCAGAGTAATATATCAGCAGAATCTACACATTTTTACTACCTTTCAGTGTATTAAAATCCTACATTGAAGGCAAATCCATAATTTCACTCCTTTTCTTAGACATTAACTATGACCACAAAACTTCACAACCATAATTTTCAACTAGAATTTCTCTCCATCGCATGCAATTTGCATTGTAAAATATAGATTTGTATAAATTTGTAAGTCCCTCAATAATATTTGCTAAGAAATAAAAATAAACACAAAAATGGTTGGAAAAATTACATTTTACATTGCCGTGGAGGCGGTTCTAGTGAGCATTCTTGTATGTATCCCCATTGTTATTTCTGATGATACAGTACCTATTCCAGCAGACAGTGCTCAATTAAACAGTTGGTTTGATGGCATTGTTCAACCACTAACTGCTCGTAAACCTGCATTGGACCCGGCCCTAGTCACCGCGGAGGGGGAAGTCAAGGTGATTAAGTTGAAGAGCGATGGAAGTGGCGATTTCAAGACTATCAATGATGCCATAAAAAGCATTCCTGATAGCAATACTAAACGCGTAATTTTATCGCTTGCACCTGGAAATTATAGTGAGAAAGTGAAGATTGAAAGAAATAAACCATTTATCACCTTCTATGGGGAAGATTCAATTAACATGCCAATTCTGGTGTTTGGTGGAACAGCAGCAGAATATGGAACTGTGGATAGTGCTACCTTGATTGTGGAATCAGACTACTTCAATGCTGTTAATTTGAAAATTGTGGTATTAATTTTATATTTATGATTATAAATATAAGTACTTAATTTCCAAATTTAATTCTTGATTTTGTTACTTGTATTAATTAAATTAGAATTCTGCACCGAGGCCTGATGGGAAAAGAGTAGGAGCTCAGGCAGCAGCATTGAGAATAGGTGGAGACAAGGCATCTTTCTATAATTGCAAACTCTATGGATTTCAAGATACCCTTTGTGATGACAAGGGAAAGCATTTCTATAAAGACTGCTACATTGAAGGCACTGTTGATTTCATCTTTGGCTGTGGCAAATCCCTCTATCTGGTAAATATATATAAAACCATCCCCGGGCCCGCCTCCTAATCACACCATATCTAAAAGTTTAAGATGTTAAAGAGAGACACACGTATTGTCTATGTTCTTAATAAACACAAATATGCATGCAGAATACGGAGTTGCACGTGATTCCTGGGGATGCACAGGCGGTTATCACTGCACAGGCAAGGACAACTGACTCGGAGGACACAGGCTACTCTTTTGTGCACTGCAAGGTGACCGGCACGAGCACAGGCGGTGTTGCTTATTTGGGTAGATCTTGGATGCCTGCAGCTAAAGTGTTGTTTGCCTACACAGAAATGAGTGACGTTGTTAGCCCTGAAGGATGGTCCATTCTAAAACCAGAACATGAAAGGTCAGCCATTCTATGCATTGTAATTCCTAGTTTTGGTGTTCTTATTGTTTATATTAATTATTTAAATTTTCATGGTGGTATTAAATTAATTAATATTGTTTATGCAGCACGGTACGCTTTGCAGAATATAATAACAAAGGAATTGGAGCAAACATGGATAGGCGAGTTTCATTCGTTGCGAAGCTAACTGATGCAGAGGCTAAACCATTCATTAGCCTTGCTTATTTAGATGCTTCTAAGTGGCTGCTTCCTCCTGCCAAAGTTTAAATTCTAGTATTTCACTATGTAATCTTTAGAAAAATTTATTTATATTTTGTTTTTTTTTTTGTTTTCACTCTGTTGAATTCAGAGCATGATATTTAGACTTGTCGTGATAAAAAAGGAAGTTTGCGACACGGCATGATTACTAATTTACTACAAGGAAATCTAGAGAAAACTAGTTGTTTTTACGTGTAATTTTCGACCTTTAAAGGCTTCCCATATATGTAGTGTTGTCATATGGGACACATTGGCCTTTGAGCTATAGTCATACTTTAGCACCTAAGTTATTTAGATTAGATTACTATTTTATCATTTTGGTTTCATTTCTGGAGTTCGGTTCGGTTTTTCACACTTTGGCGGTTTGGTTTGGTTTATCAAGCTAAAAAATAAATTTGAGTTGGTTCGATTTCGATTTGTGATAAATAAACCAAACCAACCCAAACTGAATCGAATTATAACTTATAAGAACAAAAATTAAATTAAACCCGATTGTAAATGTCCAAAAATTAATAACTTGCATGTCCAAAAAAAAGTTGTAAATGTTGGTTAATTTGTAAATGAGAGTAATATTTAAATGTTTTGTAAATAATTTGTTGCATGTCTAAAAGAAATTTTGAAATGGGAGTTATTGTTATTTTTTTAGAATACAAATGTAAGCCCAAACCATTCAAGCCCTAACCGCCTAAATCAAACCGAACCGAACCGAACCGACCCATGATCAGTCGGTTCGGTTTGGATCGGTTTGCCCAACAAGGCATTTTGGTTCGATTTGGGAGAAACGCCAAACCGAAGTGGTCGGTTCGGTTCTAGTTTAGACCCAAAACCAAATCAAACCAACCCATGTCTACCCCTAGGTGTAACCTCCTCTTAAGTTGTACCTTATGTATTAATAATTTGCCATCTTTTTAGTGGTTTTGTTTGCTAATAATAACAAACTTTACAACAATAAAGTTATTAGTTTTCAAAATCTATGGCTAAAACTCTAACAGCCATGTAATACTTAACAAAAATCTATGTTATATGTAACGATTACGGACTTTTTCCTAAGAATCGTTAACTTGTGTGGTTGAAAAGTTGTAAAATATTGTAGGCCAATGAAATGCGTGGTTAAAAATTGATTGTTGAGTTTGACTTCAACGTTTTAGAATAAATTCTAGTGTAAATAGCACAAAACGTCCCTACCTATTGAGGGTATTGTGGAAAACGTCCCTATCTTCAAAATTTTGGCATTTTCACCCTTACCTACTGGATTTCCAAAACAAAACGTCCTTACCTTCAAAATTTTGGCATTTTTCACCCTTACCTACTGGATTTTCTGCGTAAAACGTCCTTCAGTCCAAAAATCAGCCATTAACTTAGGGGTAAATTAGTCCAACCATTTTTTTCACATATATATTACTTCTTTTAAAATTGGGGAGCTTCCCATGCAATTTCCAAAATTGCATGGCAGCCCCCGTCCCCAAATCTCCACCGGTGGCGCCTTTCTCAATCCCCCCGACCCACCACCTGAATTTTCCCCACCTCCATAACTCGTCCCACCATTCGTGGTTGTACTCCTACGGAATTGATGACGTTATCTCCTGGAATGAGGATGGATCTACTTTTATCGTATGGAATCCTACGGAATTTGCGAGAGATTTGCTCCCGAGATATTTCAAGCACAACAATTTCTCGAGTTTTGTCCGTCAACTCAATACTTACGTAAGCTTAATAGCTGAAAATATGATCTAAGATAATTAATTCATATGGAATTTGAGTTTTTTTTTCACTCATTGATTGCGGTTCTGTATTTCAAATTATAGGGATTTAGGAAGGTTGTACCCGATCGGTGGGAATTTTCGAACGAATGGTTCCGGAGAGGCGAGAAAAAGCTTTTATGCGATATACAGCGTCGGAAAATATCAACGACTTCTTCTGCCGTTGCGGCAACACCGTTAGCTGCGGTTACGGTGGCGGCTGCACCTTCGACACCAGCTGCAACTCAGCAGCGGACTGTGTCTCCTTCCGACTAAGGTGAAGAGCAGGTTCTGTCATCCTCCAACTCCGCCGCGGCTGTACGCGAGTTTAGCGGAAGCACATCGGAGCTGATTGGAGAGAACGAGCGGCTGAGGAAAGAGAACACGCAGCTCAACAAAGAATTGAGCAATTTTGGGGACGGGGGCTTGTCATGCAATTTTGGAAATTGTATGAGAAGCCCCCTAATTTTAAAAGAAGTAATATATATGTGAAAAAAGTGGTTGGACTAATTTACCCCTAAGTTAATGGCTGATTTTTGGACTGAAGGACGTTTTGCGCAGGAAATTCAGTAGGTAAGGATGAAAAATGCCAAAATTTTGAAGGTAAGGACGTTTTGTTTTGGAAATCCAGTAGGTAATGGTGAAAATGCCAAAATTTTGAAGGTAGGGACGTTTTCCACAATACTCTCAATAGGTAGGGACGTTTTGTGCTATTTACCCTAAATTCTAATTGATTTTCAAACGGAGCCTTTAACTATCTTGTAATATTTACAAGAAATACTTTGTTCAATATATAATTGTCCCGTGACATGTTCCAACTACAACTGAACCAATTTAAAACTAAAAGTCAGTTAATCATGGTATGTGACAATTACAATAACTTTTAACTCCCTAAATATACCATTGAGTTCCCTCTAATGTCTCCATGAATTCCTACAGGCTGTATGATTGGACCATCTGAATGTCAATGTTTGATTATCAGAAGAGCCCTTATACCTCTTCCAATCATGAATCACTGCAGTAAGATCAGCCAACTTGGCGGTGATGCTCCGGCAGCAGTTGGCGTGGACCGTGGTGACAGCCCTAACGTCCCGGCTGTCCTGGCAGAACCCACTGAAATAAACAGTGTCCAAAAACCTCACCTTGAGGCCTAACTTTCTGAACAAACCTTGGTGCATTAGCCTCACTAATACATCTTGCTCTTTTAATCCTGTCGAGTTGTCTTTGTTGGCGTACCAGGAATCAAATAGGGCAATGGTTTTGTTGTTTGAGTTGATCATGTAGAAGCCAGTGTTGATTGGGTTTGCTTCTGACCATTGATTGCCTTTGAAATGATCAGTGCTGATTTGCAGGTCCATGGTTTTGTTTAGGCTTAAATGAGGAAATGGATTCCTAAGCCATAACACATCTGTGTCCTGTCAAATGAAATTTTGATTAGCAAAAGTTAAGGGTAAGTAAATTCACTTCCCGCTTTACTCGAATTTACTTGAAAATATTGTCCAATTTCAGTAAGTCGTACATTATAAATCACTATATATTTTTCGAGTCAAAGATATTTAGATTCATTTTAATTCTCGTGAGACTAGAGCATCCAACACCCTTAAAGAGTACTTATACATCCAATTATTATCGAACGCAATATAATATGGTTTAAGTTTTTACTCCTATTTATGAAAAAAACACAAATCAGCAATAAAATAAACAAAAAGCAAACAAAACGTACACACAGTAGTTTATCACTGCATTCACTCGCTACTAGCATACTACAAGTTTTTACAAAAATGAAGAAATTGATTACAGTGATCATTTCATGGTTCTAAATAGAGCTGGCAAATGAGTTGGGTTGAGCCGGCTCAGCCTGCTCGAGCAGGGTCACACTTGAAACTAGATCGAGTCGGCTCAGCCTAGTTTTGAGTGGGCCAGAAACATGATGGCCGAGTCTAGCCCATTGGACCAAATCGATCTTAATTTTATTTTATTTTTCTTTTTTTAAGTAAATTTTTATACAATCTAATACATTGTATCAAATACAATCTTAGATAAATTTAGACAATATATATTTTGAGATTTTTAAAGAGATTAATTTATAAAATTAGAACTTTCATGTATTAGTCAATAGATTTAAATTAATTTTCTTTCAAAATAATAATATTGTTTTGATTAATTGTAAACTATTTATTGACACCTTTTTTAAAAAATATAAATAGTAAAGGCATCCTAGTTTTATTGTTCTGAGATATAAACATGTTTTGCTTAAATTAAAAAATTTACTTATAAGTAAATTTAAAATAAATAATTTACTTGTCACACCAAATATAATTTGGATTGAAACTTTAGTTAAACTAAATTTTAACTAAATCTAAACAATGTTATGTTTGAATTTGAGATTATTGAACTAATGTTTCAAAAAAAGACAATTTAAATTAGAGACTTAGGTTTAGATTATTTTAGATTGATATTATTTGGATTATATATTGGAGCTATTTACAAATGAGTGATTACTGTCAAAAAAAAAAAAAAAAAAAAAAAAGAAAGAAAAAAAAACCGGTTGGCCCGACTAGCCCGCGGCTAGACGGGCTAGACCGTATTGGCCCGATTTTATTTGTGCCAGGACTAGCCCAATCCAATAATTCGGATTAGAGAAAATTAGGCCCTGCACCAAAGTTTTAGAAGAAAAATGAATTATAATGTTGAATGAAACTTAATTTGACAAATACTGGATCCAATATATTTTTTTTTTGTATTGTACTAGTTAATAATAATTAATTTATTCTCAGTTATCTTTAGTTTGCATCTCAATCCCGTCAATTAAGGATCATTTGACAGAAATCCACCATTCATTGTCTTATGAAAGGAAAGTGGGTTTGCAATCAGAATCATAAATTCGTTGACGAACAAGCCAGAGATTTGATTGTAGATGGACTCTTTGTAATCCTAATTTCTTCTAAGGTGCAAAGAACTTCATTAATATCTATGCGAATTGAACTTCACTACAGTTTCAGTTTTTGGAAAAGAGTATTGTATTCTACATTTCATCCGCCTCTCCCAAAAATTTCACACAGTTATTCAAACGATTTTCACTAATTTCATTCAAAACATTCGATTTTCAGAATATAAGCTACATGGTGAGGAATATTATCCATATATTATTATTATTGTTTGTGATTTCATGGTTACTACTCAATATTGCTAATTTTTGGGAATGGGAACAAATCTAATATCTGGTTTTGGGAAAAATTAGAAACCTATTATGTGGGTTCTTCTTTTTCTTGTTGATTCAAATTTCAGATTCTTGGGTATTTCTTGTTGATTCAAGTTTTTTGATTCTTGGGATTCATTTCCCTAGTTTTGAAATATATTTTGTTGAAACATATTCTTTGAATTTATTTTGTGTCATCACATATGTTGGTAGTAGATTTTGTGACTGAAAGATGTAGCCACTTCATGATTGTCAATGTGGTTAATAATATATGTTTCTGCGTATTGTTACTTCATCCTCTTTTTTTTTTTTTTTTTGGCTATCGATTTATTGTTAATAGGCATTATGCCCTATAGGGTGATAACGAAAATTGTTAACTCTTTTATTTGTAATGTTACTTTAATGTATCATAATATATAGACATATTGTTCATCGTCTAGATCATCAGATCTATATCAAGGCCAGAACTAATGATTGTAACCAAAAATTGATGATGAGTTAAGAGACTTTCAATTCAATAACAATTTGCAATATCAAATTTCGAATTCAAATTCTTGGACAGTTCGAATGAATTTCAACATATAGTTCTAAGTCTCTATCCCACACGACAACAAAGCAAAAAGATAAAAAGGAAAGGAAAATGGGCCCCTGAATAATCTTTTAGTTAGGAATAGGAGGGTGATTCTATTGGCACAATATTTTTTATATATTATACTACATTTTAATTAAATTTAAGGTTTTTAATATTTGTTTGTTGCAGTATTTATGTCCATATGACTTTAGTTTTCGTAGACAAACTTCTAGACGGAGTAACTCAATATTTTATTAGAAAAAAAAAGTCGGACAAGGAAAATTTTAAAAAGAAAATTAATGTCACATAAGTAGTAATATTAGTTTAAATGGAATCCATTGAAGATAAATTTTTAACTTGATCGTTTATTCAATAGACATATATAGTGTCACATGGAATGGAAGTCATTAATAATAGTTTATGTCAAAATATTTTGTTTCTGTGTTTTAAAATGAGAAAAAATTATTTTGTCATACTTTTGTATTTGTTTTTAAAAAAAAATATGATAGACAAATAAGTCATTTACGCTATTTAATTAGATTTTTTAGACGAAAACCATTATCAAACATATTGTGTGCTAATCAATAAAAAAATGAATGCGACATTATAATTACCCATATCTAATTAATTATATAACCCTCTACGAATTATATGGGTAATTATATTACCACAGCATTATTTATTAATTACACCACATTTTAATTGCAATAAAAGTTATTAACTTTTGGTCACTTTTACATTTATATCTAACTTTTTTTTAGCTAATTTTTATCATCAAACTATTAATTTACACGTCTTATATTTGTATTTGATGATGATTTTTGTCTAAAAAATTAACTAAGAGGGCGTAAAATTTGTTTTTACTTCTAATATTTTTACATAATTAAAATAAATAACAAATAAGAAAGTTTGACAAAATATTTTTCCCTCATTTCAATGCACATTAGAAAAATATTTTGACAAAAATTTTCATACAAAACAAGATGTGAAAAATAAATAAAAGTTAATGATAAAAATACGATAAAAAAAAGTTAGAGACATAAGTGTCTAAATATCAAAAGTTAAAGGACTTTTATTACAATTAAAACATGGTGTAAATAATAAAAAGTGTAGTGTTAATATAATTACCCATGTGATATTCAATTTGATAGCTATCAACAAAATGACTATGAAAATCCATTCTTATCCCCCCAAAATTAGAATCCAATTAACTTAATAACAGGTTTGAATTCATCATTAATTAAAAATTACTATAAATCTAGCAGCCCCTAAAGTCAAAACACAAGGTATAATTGTATAACAAACCACAAAATTCATTATAAACAAAATTATAAAACACATAAATTACATACCGTATAAATGAAGTTGTAGCCGTGTTTCAGTACATCTCTCAGGAATAGGGTTCTTCTCCACATCATCTTGATAAAATCACCAGACATGTACAGTTTTTCGCTGACGAAATCTACGTCGTCCGTTTCGAGCTTGTAGCAATGAAGCTTAAGAAATTTGCACCGTTCATATGATGTTTGATCCATGGCCACAATCAAAAGGTGATTGATTAAGGTTTTAGTGTCTTTCCCTACCCAGAAACCATCCAAGAAAAGATCCAGCATCGGTTTATCACCTTCTACATATGCTTTATTTACAATACAAATTATTAGAGTCTTGTTTTCTGTTGAAGATGTTGATAAAGCCTCATCCAGTTTATCTCTGTAGACTGCCATTTGGTACAGTGTCTACATTAAAAACGTCAAAACAAAAAAGTTACAAACAATCCACGTTTTAAGGACGTGTCGGGTTTTTTGATGAAAAATATAACAATTTAAATTTTTAGACGAGTACATAAAAAAAACTTACTGTTTTCGAGGTCTGACATTGGGACATTCGTAATGACAACAAAGGCCTGCTCTTGCCTGGATTCAAGAACAAAATATATGTGAAGCCAAAGAACAAAAGCAAATACAATGCATAATCAACGAGACGATTCTTCGAGGTATCCATATGGAAAAGAAAAAAAAAAAAAAATTCTCTTTCTGCAGTGTTTATATTGAACTTGGAAGTTCCTTTATTGATGTACCTAATTTCAATTCCGTGTTGGAATGGATTATACGATAAGAATTTTCTAATTCCTTGACTTTGTGTTTGGCACTTGAATTCTCCAAAAATTTTCTCAACAAACATAAGATTATGTATAAGACCGTGTTTGGTTAAGTTAAAAAGAAGTAAAAAAGTTACTTATTCTATAAGTTCTTATCACTTTATTTTAAAAAAAGTAACTTACTTATTTAATTATATATAAACTTTTTAAGCTTAGTCAAACATGCTCTAGACTTTATTTAAATTTTGAAGGACTCTCAACCGAAAATCCAGGGCATTTATGGGGCATTTAAATATCTTTTGTTTTGTTCCAAGTATAAAAGAATTAATTAAAACCAGATTATAAGAAGTAATGAGTGGTTTTATTTTTGTGTTATCAAAATGATTTTTAATTCAGAATGTGACGGAAATAATATTTTAAGAAAATAATCGACAATGATATTTAATGGATGGTGATATTTCAACAGTTGTATTATACTATTATGTAATTTTCCTCTTTTTTTTTTTGGGAAATTATGATGAATTACATCTCACGCAAGAGATGGCTTGCTATTATTATTTGTGAAGCAAATTATATTTAGGAATTGTTGTAAAATGATATATAATAATAAATGATTATATGTCTTTTATTCAGATTGTAAGACTTCCCCTTATATTATATAGGAATTATTGTTATAATATATTTATACACTTGAATTTTGAGTCTCTCAATTTACTTATTGTTTTCTTAGTTTCATAACACTTATGAGCACGAAATTCTAGTCAATTGAGTTAGCCAAAAAAAACTCTTCTTTTCAAAATAAAATGTTATTATTCGCTTGTATTTAAATTATTTGGCACCAAATCGATATATGTTATTTTCTTTGTCTATATTGATTAGTAACAAACATAGATTTTTTTTTAATATTATTTGTTGCTCTTGAAAATCACAATTTATGTATGAGTGTTTTATATTATTTCTCCCGAAGAAATATAAATGTTCATGTATATTTATATTCTTCAAGTTAATTTTGAAAAATTACAAAATTTTAAAAATCAATATTTTAGAACAATATATATGTATCAATTATTTATAATAATATTATATTATTTTTCACAAAGAAGCACAATTTATACATATTTTAAAAAAAATATTGTATTATTGCTTCTAAAAAAATATCAATTTATACGTGTCAATATTTCAAACGAATATTATGGTGGTGTTTGTGAAAATCAACTTTATATGTATCACTATATCAAAAAAAAATATTATATAATTCAAAATTATAAAAAAATATAATTATACATACATTAATATTTCAATATTATAAAAGAATATGATGGCGTTCCCGAAGAAGCGTAACATAATTAAGTACCTAAACATACTAGAAGAATATATTTATTTAAATATATAATTGCTTTATATAATGTCTCTTTCTGTATAGATTTATATGTACTGTTTTATGGGTATTGATCTTCTACCTATTTATCTATCAATTTATAATGTTTATGCTGATGTGGTATTACATGATTGATAAAAATAATGAGTGTATGATCATGAACTATCAATCAATTAATAGTGTGATATTATCTCAACATGAATATTATAATTGAATAGGATAATTAAGTAAGAGATGAATACCCACTGCTTTTCATTAATAGTTATTAGTCCAATATGTAAAGTTAAGTCAAATTTCTTAATAGTTCCATTTGTTGAAATTTCAGCGTGGGTTAGCTACCTGTTGTAATATGTGCAAATTAGTGATTAGCCCAATTCATAAACCGTTGACCTTAATATTTTGGTTAACTTCAACATCAACAGGAATATATTCCAACGTTACTATTAACCTGCACATTTGAAATACATGTTAAACTACCGATAAACAATCTCACAGAATGGTGCAGCGACACTAAACACTACGACGAATCAAATCAGTAATTAGAGTGTGAATATAAGAGAATGTGTATAATAAATTGGTTCAAGATTTATTTAGTGTATCTATAACGTACCTATAAATAAATAAGAAATTGGGTATTTATAGATAGTTGGTCAAGGGCATTTAGGTCATTTTCTAGACTTTTTTATCATTTGATCCAAGAATATGGTCATACGTACTTTATTTTCCAGCCTCCCTTAATTTGCGTGTAAGAAGTACATGAAAAGATATGACACATTAAAATAAAAATACAATTATCAGGACCAACACTATAAAGCTTCGTCCAAATTTGATGCTGGGACGAGGCTACCTCATTCTAGTTCTCAGATATCAATTTATCACAAGTGTTGCTGCTTCGTCTTTCATTTCTCAGTCGAGGCTATAAACATCACTTCGACACTCGAGGCTTAAAACAGTCGAAGTGAAAGTCTCAATTGCTGACACGTAGACACTTGTCTGATTAGTCCACTACAAGATTTTTATCTTCTGCATACAAAATAAATTTGTAGGGAAATGTTCTTTTTTGTGGGGAAAAGCCTTTCCCGATAAATTTTTTTTGTCGGGGCGTTTATGGGGCAAATATCGTGGAGAAATGTATAAGAAGACAAATGGTAAGAATTTGTGGACTAAAGTCTCTCCCTACAAATTCTTTAGAGACGAATACAATTCGTCGTCTACGTTCTTTCTCGACAAAATTATTTGTCTACTAAAGTTATTTTGGTCCACGGAACAGGCTTTGTAGGCACAAGGCAAAAATTATTTTGTGGGTTAAATCGTACTTTTCCCTACAAATAAATTTGTGTCGAAAAAATTTTGTAGGCCAAGTTCTATTTTTTTCTACAAACGATATTTTGTGGGGAAAGCATAATTGTGGGCCAAGTATATTATTTTTTCCAACAACGATATATTTTGTAGGGAGAAATTAATTATTTTTATATAATTTTTTATATTATTTTAATTCTTTTTACCTTCTTCAAAATAATATAAAAATACAAAAAAGACAACAAATTAAATTAAGATTTTATAAGTGTCAATCAATACAACATTGAACCCAAATATTGTAACAAAATACAAATAAAATTTATTCACTGAGTTTATATAGTTATATCTAAACTTAAAAAGAGTTTAGCAAACTTGCTATCTATCTATTATAATAAATCTAATAAAAAAACATAACTCATCATCCTATTTTTATAGATATGCTACTCGTTCTCACCAAGGTTGTTCTCTTCGTCCCCAATAGCATCATCTTCTATTGACAATGGTGTAAATGGTGGTAGAACGAAACCAATAACTTGTCTACATAGTTGTTGCATAAAATAATGCCAAGACTGCAGTGTAGAATTGAATTGTTGCCCAACAAAATTCAACTTGTTTTTCATTTTTTGCTCTATTTTAGTTCGAGTTGCATCAGCTATCTTTCGAGCAGCGCGTTCTTCTTCCAACTCCCTCTCAATATGGCGCACATTGGTAGAACTACCAATGTCTCGAAGACGACCATCTCCCAACCCACGAATTTTACGTCCGGACTTCACACCTGGAACGTACATCATTATTTTCATTCCAGTATCTGGATCGTCAATAGAGATCTCCTCCAAATGAGTATCCTCAGGAAGTTGTTGCTCATTTGCCCTTCCTACAAGATATTCATCAGCTTTAGAAAGCATCTCATCCTACAAAATTTTTAAAACAACCCACAAAAACATATTAAATAGCATACAAAAACAAAGTTTGCAAGAGATATAATATAAAGCAACATATTTTGTAATTTTGATGGAAGGGAAAAAAGTTTAGATACAAACAACAAGAGTTCTTGTGAAAAATTTGTAATATGTATGTAATTAAAAATGACTGCATAACCTACGAATTAATAAGATTGCATGATAAACTCATAAACAATAACATGTTTCATGGACAAAATCAAACTTATACAATAAGCAATACAATCTGAAATATGAGGAGTTTGTGGGGATGATGCTTGCAAAGTGATATTACAACATATTATTTCAGTGGAGAGTTGTTATAGACTTATAGGTTAATCTCCTAGAGGCATTATACCGCCAATATGTCTTATATGGAGAATTATATTCTGCTGTGTGTTTATTTGGACTTCACTGGTTACTTGGTTAATTTGAAATTCTACTTATCTTTGATTTTTTTTAAAAACAAAAAATCAGACTCCAGATATGTACAAGAAAGGTTTTGGAAAAGATAAAGCACATAAATATAAATATTGTCCTAGCTCTACCATATTTTTTGTTTCATTTCTTTTAGAACAATCACAAATATTTTTTTGATTATAGATCTACTAACCACCAATCAATAAACCATCCAAACATGAATTTTAACTCACAAATATCACCATTAAGCATCTTACAAATATCACCATTAAGAACCAATCAATAAATCATCCAGGCATGAATTTCAACTCACAAATATCACCATTAAGCACCAATCAATAAATCATCCAGGCATGAATTTCAACTCACAAATATCACCATTAAGCACCAATCAATAAATCATCCAGGCATGAATTTCAACTCACAAATATCACCATTGCAGAGTAGTGTGTTTCTTACATGTTGAGTCTTAGCTGCACTACCAGTCCAATTCTTGTTCTTTCTTGCATAAGCGAACTCAAAGGTATCTACTTTGGGAAACTTTGAACCATACTAATAGTGAAAAAAATTATGTTTCAAGCAATATATCAAGTTCTCAACAAATTGAACTAATTTATTACGTGTTTATAACATATAAATTCATTACCACTGTCATCTCATCCACTATATATGACAGAGGAAGTGAACCAGTACGATGATTATACTTTTTCTTTGACTGGTTCTCTATGTTTGCCGATGATGCCTTCTATTAAGGGAATAATATAGATATTACATAACAAAATGTGGAGTAAAAACAACAAACAAGTAAGAAAATACACAATAAATATCCTGAACTTATCGGAGTTGAAATGATTACACAATTCCACCCATTGATCTACACCTCTATCAAGCATCTCTAGAAGGGGGTTGGTTAATGCAATCTCGTGCGTCTTTTGTAACTTATAGTATGCACTCAACTCAGCCTTGATCTCTCTATATCTTCCATTGTATAGTCTATTAACATAATTAATCAATCTCGAGTCTTTCGAATCTATCTCGAAGTTTGTCTGTAATTGACATAATTAAAAGAAAACAAATCACAAAATAAAAATAAACTTGTACTTGTCTCGAAAACTTGTACTTGTCTGGAAAACAAATCACAAAGTAAAAGAAAACAAAAAGAACAAAAACAGCAGCATATACACCCACACATATGATTACCGTGATCTCATCCATAAGCTCCTTCTTCTCACTTGAATAACTGGTCCGCCAATAACACGTATTCATTGGACAATGTGACCGAATGATGGCTCCGATATCATGAACTAGCAAACTATGTACTATAGAACTTGTTGCTCGCCTACTCAATGAGTTGTATAAAACTCAAATTTTTTCTCGAGTCGTACGCACGATACGAGAAGTCTTATTTTTTTTGCATGCCCCTCGAGTTGGAACATCATCGGGAGTCCTTGGCAAGTTTCATGCACCTACAAATGCAAAACCAATAACATTAATAGGAAACGTGTGCATATGGGGTGAGAGATTGAAGCCAAAACTATGTATCCCTTATTTATATTTGATGTTAGTATCTTGGAAATTTGTAATCCATAGATTCTTTTCTGCCCACTTCAATATCTAAATGGATTTACTGTGCATGAAATGATCGGATTAACTGTATTTGGAATCTAGATGTCAGAAATATCTATGAAATTTGATGGAGTCTTATTCCTGATTGAATAAGATGCTAAATTATAACTTTTGCATAGCTAGACAAAGTTGAATGCTTGTAATCCATATGAGGAGTCAATGAATATTGATTCTTACTATATTCACACTAATTAATGCTACATATTTGTATATGATATTTTCCCCTTTATACTTGCCAGAAAGCATAAGTTACATTCTCTTTCTTGATTAACAGTTCATTTTTTATCCTCTTCATATGTTAAATTATCTCATCAATTCATCACTAGAAATATAACACATTAACATACTTCCTATTTATCTAATCTTACTATGGGAAGTAAGTTGGCAAAAACAAAATGATCGTTACAGCAGTATCAATATACTCTTAACCCTGTTTATAGGAAATCATTTATTGCACTCCAAAATACAAGCAAGTATAATTAGAACATATATTTATGTATGAATTCTAAGCAAGAAATATACTTGGTAAGGTTTCCATATGCATATTGGACACCAACACCCCTTAATATCAGATATTCAATAGATGATCTAACTTGAGTATATAGGATTCTGAAAATATGGATTCTAAAACATATAGGATTACAAATGGACATGTAATACAATAAGAGTTAATATGAAATAATATATAAGCCTTGTTCACAACCTGGGTGACTAGAAGGTGGCCAATCAAGATTATCGCTCGAGTGTCCATATTGTGCACTTGGATTAGGAAGTGTCCTAGACGGTGCCTCAGGTTGTGTATGAGTACGAAGAGTCTTAATTAAATGAGCAGAGCAAGTGGGAATAGTTTCAATGGTTGACTGAGTCCCATTTTTACGAGTTAGAGGTATAGAAGTATTGGGGGATTAAGATGTTTGAGACAAAGAAAGTACTACTACCCTATTGTCTTTCAATGAATATCACAATGAAAGAGGAGTTACAAACCTATTTGTGGGCGTGCTATTAGATCGTGTCGTGTGAGGTAGTTACACATTTGTGCTCGTCACTCGGGACATTTTAGGTGCTGGAGATACATGTGAACTGTTAGGAAGTTTCTTATGACAAATCAGATTCATCTGCACAAAAACCAAGTTATAATTAGACAATAAACATTATATTATACCAAAACAAAGACTAAAATAAAACTAGAGAATAAAACATAACAAATATTATTATACAGTAACATTGACAAAAATTAATACATATAGGTACAAAAAAAGAAGTAATGATCTTACTAATCGAAATCACTGTCCTCAAGACTATGTTCACTAATTTTCTCAACCGAATCATCATCATCATCATCATCATGTCCATCACTTTCGTTATCTGTATCTTCATCATTTCCTCTAAGAGAGGGTCGATCATTTGTTTCTGGATTTATCAAAATGGGAGGAACATCATCTACATGAAGCATTGTTTGAATAACATTATAGTTTCGAGCTTCAACCATATTCGGTACATTTGAAGAAGAAGTTTGTTGATACGCCACATATTATTGTCATCATTATCATTTTAAATCTTCTTCTGTGGTATATTGTATATGTTCCTATGATCCATGTTTTGAACTACTTTCCAACCAACACCCGCTTTGGGGTCGTTTACGTAAAACACTTGTTTTGCCATTGTTGCAAGAATGTAAGACTCACTATCATACCACCGAGTACTAGAATTCATAGATATTAAGTGGTAGTCACGTTTAATTGATCGCATCCTATGAGGGTTTGTGTTAAACCAATAACCTTGAACATAACAACCTTGTACCATTGTCTATATAGTAGTTCAACCACGCTTATCAACTTTCCATAGAAGTCTACATCATCAATATCATGATTTCCTGGTACAAAGACTCCACTATTTTGCGTGGTCAACTTATCATCTCGTTCTGCAACTACAAACTTTACTCTGTTCACAATACAACCTTGGTATGTTTTAGCTCGAAGTGAACTCCTTGCTAACTCAAATAGCTCATCATTGTACAAATGTGATTTTGCCTCCCCTAAACTTCTCACCTAATTTTAGATTAAATAATAAAGATAAATTAAGTATTAAAATTACTAAGACACATGAAAAATTGTGGAGCTCATTGCAACTAGAAAATGACTTACGCGTTCGCGAAACTAATTAGGAAACAATGTTCTATGCCTTATATGTACATTCATACTACTTTTGCATTTTATCATTTCCTCATGCTCCATGTAGAGCAATCAAATGTATACACTACATGTACATAGGACATGCATATATAGTTACTTGAACCAAATGCAGAGGTAGGGTACTTACATTAGGAAAGGAAGAACCTCGTCACAATTGTTCAATATGAACCATTGAGCAACATCCATGTCATCATTCGTGAATGGAATACTTGAACTACTCATAAATGGTCGTGCTACTTGGGAAAAAACTGAAAGTTTCTCTTGTTTAGAGCCACCATCAAAGTTTCTTTCAGGTCGATTAAAAGGTGGCACTATATTTCAAATGTACATGGCACAAAAAGTAAGAGATTCATGTGCAACATATGCCTCTGCAATGGACCCCTTAGGTCGAGCTCGATTCTGCACATATTTTTTATACGTGCCCAACATTCTACAAACGAATAAACATTGTAAAACAAGTTGCTTAATTAGTTAGCAGTAATTTAGAAACTTAAAATAAAAGGTAATCAATAAACATGTACCTTTCTATTGGGTACATCCATCGGTAACTCACCGGACCTGCTAGTTTTGCCTCTTCGGGAAAATGCACCATTAAATGAATCATGGAAACGAAGAAAGCCGGTGGAAATATTTGTTCAAACTTGCACAATATGTACACAATATCATCCTCCAACCTCTCAATGTACTCCATATATAAATTTTTTGCACATAACTGTTGAAAGAAACTGGACAACTGAACAATTGGCTCAACCACTTCCTTCGGCAAATATTTTTGAATACTTACATGAATTATTTGCTGGAATAATACATGATGATCATGGCTCTTCAATCCCGAAATTTTTCCAGTTTCGAATGCCACATTTCTAGAAATATTAGCAGCATAGCCATCTGGATATTTTACATATTTTAAAAATTGAAGGAATTCTTTCTTTAAATTTGGCTTCATTGAAAAAAATGGATGGCTCTTAACCCACTTATCCCCATTCCAATTTAACCATAAAGACTTCTTTATTCCAAGGGCTTCCAAATATTGGCGAGCCTTGACTGTGTCTTTAGATTTTTCCTCTATACCCAATATTGTGCCAACAATAATGTCACTAACGTTCTTCTCAATGTGCATAACATCTAGGTTATGCCTAATTTTTAACTTTGACCAATACTCTAGCTCAAAGAATATACTCTTTTTAGTCCAATTCTGTTCTTCGTGTGTCCTCTTTTAATTTTTGTTCGGGTTATTAGGATGTTTACCAATCTGACCAAAGTTTATGTTCTCTACTTGAGACAAAATTTCATCACTTGATAATTGCCTAGGTCTCGCATGGAATTAAGTTTTCCCATTAAAGGACTCCATAATTGTGCGCCATACATGATCCCACAATAGCTATCGTCGATGTCCCATATAGCAAACCTTGTCACTAAACCATTCAGATGTTCCATCATCATTACATCCAGGGCATGCATTATAACCCTTAGTACTCCATCTGGATAAATTCCCATAAGCGGAAAAATCATTAATCGTCCACAAAACCGCATTGGCAAGTTATTCATATGTATATACACCTATTTCCCATAACTCTTTTAGCTCATCAATTAGAGGGCGCAGATAAACATCAATGTCCTTACCAGGTTCATGCTTGCCAGGAATTAGAAAGGTTAGCATGGTGAATTCTTTTTTCATGCACATCCAAGAGGCAAATTATAAGGAACAACCACCACTGGCCACATGCTATATGGTTTGTTCATATCCCAAAATGAGTTAAAACTATCAGTAGCAAGGCCCAATCTTATGTTTCGTGGCTCTAATACAAAATTGGGATACATCTTATCTCATTCCTTCCACGCAATTGTGTCTGCTGGATGCCTCATTTCACCATCATCAACTCGCCCATCCTTATGCCATTTCATATCATTGGCCGTATGCATTGACATATATATCCGTTGTAATCTTGGCTTCAGTGGAAAATAACGCAACACTTTTTGAGGAATCTTTTGTTTATCTCCTAAACTGTTTTTATACCTCAATTCATTACAAACATGACACTTATCTAACCCTTTATTTTCCTTGTAAAATAGAGCACAATTGTATTTACATGCATGGATTTTTTCATAACCCAGTCCTAGATCTTTCAAAACCTTATGAGCATGTCGATGAGTAGAAGGCAAATGATTCCCTTTTGGAAGCATCCTTGTCAAGATGCTCATTAGCTCATCGAAGCATTTGTTGGTCATCAGATTCTTTACTTTTAATTGCAACAACTACACAATCGCTGTTAGTACAGAGAAATTTTTGCAACTAGAATAAAGTTCTTTTTGTGCTTCTTTCAATAAATGTTCATACTTATCTATATCTTGCCTACGCATGTTCGACGTCAGATTGTCACCCAATGTATTAACATCAAGCTACACATCATCTTCTTCTAAAATATTCTGGTCGTAATGGTGCGAGGCATATGGATATGCATCTTTGATTATATCCATTACTTGATCATTATCCCAGTCAATATCATCACTCGGACTCGAGGTGAAAAACATATTAGCAGTAGAAGAACTTGATGCGGCTCCCAATCGTTCACCGTGTCAAGTCCATTTAGTGTAATTGTATGACATTCCATACATGATCAAGTGTTGCCGAATTTCACTAACTGGCCTCCAATTGCAGTTATTACACTTCTGGCACGGGCACTCAGAATGACCTCGATGATTTACATGGTTTCTTGCAACTATAATAAAGTCCTCAATTCCCAATAAATATTCAACACTAGTTCTATCTGGATTACGTATCCAATTTCTGTCCATAGTATAGTTGCTATAATGAACCCTAACATGGATATATGGACATAAGAATATATACCAACATAACATAAATTTGACATAAAATTCATTAAAAAGATGCATGCAGCGTTCTATCCTTTGATATAAATTACATAAAATTCCTTAAACCGAAAATTTAACCTGATTACATAAATTTTAGTAAAAGGAAAGATTTTGGTATAGAGGTATAACGATGATTACTATCACTATGAAGTACTTGAATTATATGAACTTACCTTGTTGGAATTTGAATTGAAGGAAGCTCTACAATCCAAAACTCTTTCCATGGCTCCTAAAAGAGAATGAGAACAAGTGATATCAAGTTAAAGAAATTCCTTTTTCCAATAAAAATTGCTTTGAAACCTAAGTTCAAGCTTATTTAGATATAATAAAGTTACCAAAAAAATTGTTTTAAAAGAATAAATAATTTAATAGATTACAATATTACATAAAAGAGTTCTTTTTCATTAGATTTAGTTTAATAATACATCCAACAAATAATATGAGAAGGCATTCCAAATCAGATTTACTTATATGCTTATCTATTTTCTTGTAACTTAAGCTTTAGCCAAACACATTATCAATATGGGAATTGAATCTTGCCACTTTTGGTTTATCAGTTAAAGTGTTTTGGATATAATTGTACTTCGATATGCAGGCTATAGTGTTAAACAAAGACTCTTTGTCTATCAATTTATTAATTATCAAAATGATTAATTATGTATTATTTTAAAAATTATACTTCAATTTTAACAGCTTATTGCATAAAGATACAGATAGTAACCATTTTGGTTATCTAATAGATCTTGAACAAATGGATGTAACATGAGAAAGCATTGAGGAAGAATAGCATTAAGGGCAATATCTGTTGAATTATTTTGTGAGACATCATTATGTACAAGGTTTGATCTTGGCAGATTATTGATCAAAGCAAGAATCTTTTCGAATTGTTAAGGTGTGAAGGAAGAGGTACAAGTAGGCTGATTAGGACCTTTGTACAACTTGTGACCACAAGGATCACCATTTAGTTTATGGCATTTATCATTCATGTGTCCTGTTTTTTCCACAAATAGAGTAGCAGGTTCCTTTAGCAAACAAAGTAACAGATTCCAAATACATAGTATGTTCCAAAGAACTGTTATTCCAAGCATGGGTCGGGGACTAATAATAGCAAGCTAGAAAAGTGAAAGAGTAGCAAACATAGCAGTAGATTCAAGCATGGGTCGGGGAACAATACTAGCAAGCTTGAAAAGTGGAAGATATAGTATATTTTAAAGAAGAATAAGTGTTTACCCCACTATGATGACTATGCTCTAAGAATTCCTAATAAGATACAACTAAATTTATTTTCAGCCAATCAGATTTCCAATTTCAAAAAACATTTTCAGCCATCATTCAACTAACATTTAAGCACTATAATAGCATCATCAACTATAGATTACAATCTCTCTCTTCACATGTAAACAACATTTGACTTCTTAATGTGATATATGGTATTGAATCCATAATAGCAAAATAATACTTTGATGTGCAACATATAATGGAGAAAATAGAAAATCATGCTCTAGACATGCATGGGATCTTTCGTATATGAACTACTCTAATATCGACCAAAACTCTAGTGTAGAATGTCGGCTAACTTGCAAGAGAATGTTGAGGCGATCATATACTTTCAAAATTTAAAAGAAGAAAAGTTAAACTACTAGAAAGGATCACCTGGGAACATAATTATTTTATCGAGCTAAGTGATGATGGAATTTACAAGTCAAATAAGTTGATGAGTTCTCAATATTGCTCCTTGCTCTCCTTTCCATCAAAATTGCTCTCATATTTTTTGTGATTTCACATATCAACTCTACTTATAACTACTTTGCCAAAAACATATAAGTACGTTTCTTAAGCTTGCCCAAATTCTTTGGTTTGTTTCCAATGTAACTAGAAACATAGAACTATATATGTAAAGTCCATCATCAACTATATATGTAAATTGATTCCTTCATCAACTCTATATGTAAATTTTAGGCATATACATATGCATGCAAGCACACAAAAATATAAGCAGTCATGATAGATAAGCTACTCGGAAGTCTGTTGTTTATAAATTTAGTGTGACTAAGGTAACTTGAAATAAAAATATTGACAAAAGTGCAGAAACTCCAAGAACAATAATGTTAATTCAGCAACCATCCTACAATGAACGAAAAATAAATGCTAAAATGCGAAAATAGACACGGGATATTAAAGATTGCAGTTTTAAACATAATAGACGAATTCAAATGGCTAAAATATATCTTCAGTAATAGCGAAGTAACTAGTCTTGACCGTCTCGTCGAGACGATTCCGAAAACATATTATAATAAAAATTTTGAGCAAGTATACAAATTATATGCCCGTTTTTTTTTTTGAAAACCTACAATTTCTCGCCTCCAAATATGCAAAGCTAAAAGAATATTGTGCTTGAACCTCCTACTGTCCTACATTTCTAGCCAAACCACGGTATAAAAGAATATAAAATCTCCAAACCTTCTACCATGTAAAATCATACTCTACTTAAAAGCCAAGCCACCATACTATGCTCAAACTACTCACTAAAAGAATATAAAATTTTTGAAATATGTTTTCTTATTACCTAGTAATCCCCAAACCTATTACCTTCCATGGTTCATCCCCAAACATCCGATTTCAGAAACACACGGCACATCAAAAAAATATATATATATATATCAAGTAATACATAGTTTTCAAGTAATTGGCATTTAGAATACATAGTCAAGTAATTAACTGCATACATAGTTTTCAAGCACAAACTTAATTGAATTGTAAACAAAATCGTTATTAAAAGAAAAACAAAATCGCTTGATTCATAAACCCCCACTTTTTCACGAAAAATTCTCAAATACAAGTAATAATAATCAAGGTATACCCATCAAGATCAAGATATTCACATCTCATCAACAATTAAAAATCAATCAAAAGAAAAAAGATTTCAAACTTAACTTTATCCTCTTCTGTGCTTGTAGCTCTAACTTTCTCCCTTTTTAACAAAAATTTCTTTATTTGGGCAATTACTTCTGCAGAGTGCCAAAGAGGGAGGTTCGGGGGAAATTTTTGGGCTGGGCTTACAATTTGCAAAGAGGGAGATTTGGGCAATTCTGTGGAGGCGGGAAGAGGAATGAAGGATGATGAAAATTATTGAGAACAGGCGGGAGGGAGGGATTTAGGCAAAATTTGATTTTTAGGACTTAAGAGGGATTTTTGCCGTTTGCATATAAAACGTTTTCAGGGACTAAAAAACGGGAGACAAAAAAATTTTGCATATAAATTAATATTTAGGAGGGAGGAGGGAGGAGGGAGGAGGGAGGAGGGAGAATTTATTTATTTATTTTTTACCTTCAAATACTCTGTTTGTAGGAACTAAAAAACAACAAAAAAGTGAGAATTTTTACCGCTAGATATTACCCTACAAACGTATTAATTTTTTTTGTCGGGAAAAGATATATTTTACTTGATGAATTTTTTGTCGAGAAAAATGCACATGTTCGTGGAGACAAGTTCTCTCATTATTGAAAATTTTAGAATAAAACATACCCCTACAAAATATCATTTTTGTGGGAAAAAGTAAACTCCGCCTACAAATTTAACTTTGTCGCCTAAAATTTTGTAAGATGAGTGTAAATTTATTGTAATGAAAACATAACCCTACAAAAAAAGGGATTTGTGGGAAAAAGTTAATTCCGCAGACAAATCTCAATTTGTGTACAGAAATTTTGTAGAGAAAGCATATATTTCTTGTAGTGGTCTAATATACCCTTAACTTTGTGCCATCTGTATTCTTGGCCTTGTGTGTGGAATCCATGTAACATTAGTCCTTGGAATTTGAGCCTCATTTTTATATGAGGCAAGGCTACAAATTACGCTTCAACAGCCGAAGTGAAGCATCGATTTCTAACACGCTCTACTTAGTAGATTCGGCTAATAGACTTTTAGTTTCATTATAGTTGTACCCTTGGCCTTACTCGTGTATATATTTTTTGAAATAACATTATCTTTAATAGTTCATGACTCAAGATTAGTTGATTGTGATGTTACAAGTTATTATTTGATCAACATAAAGCTAATCAACTAGTTTATTCATTCACACGAGGCTATAATGATGATTTATGTCACAAGCATGTTTACAAAGGTAATATATATTGGAAGACTTGAGAAGTTGATAAATAAGATATACATATTTCAAGTGATATTATCATGAGAGGAGTAAATACGTGTTGTACTCTTTTTTCTCGACCGAGGTTTTGTCTCATTAGATTTTTGTGCTAAAATTTTTAATGAGGCAACTTTCGTAACATATTCAAAAGAATAGTGTACTCTTTTTCTTTCACTAATGCTTTTTCCAGAGTTTTTTTTAGTAAGATTTTAATGAGACATATTCATTGTGTAATGGATATCCACAAAAGAGTGTTATAAATATTATAGTTATTAATGTTCATAACCGACAAGACTTTTACCCTCGACATAACTCTATTGTTTTACTCTCATATACTACAAATAGTATACGAGACCTTAAAGAGAGAAACAACAAGTTTTGTTTTTAATGTAGTTGTATCAAACCATCATGCTGACTAGGATCAAATAGGAATAAATGAATATCTTGTATGAAGATAGTATTGCTTGTAAGTTATAACAAGACAACAACATATAACATATTTTACTAGAATTATTTTAAACAACTTTAGAAATATGGTGGCATTTGAAGACATTGACGCACAAAATATGGATAGATCGATACAAAGATTTTCATTGACTGAAATCGGGTGGAGTAGGTGTACTCTTTTTCCTCCGTCTACACTAAATTTTCTTAACAAGGTTTTAACGAGTCATTATTTGATTACTCTAATTTTTTATAATTAATTGTACTATTTTTTCCTTTGTTTGGTATTTTTCCACTGGGTTCTGGCCAAATAAAATATTTAACGAGACATTTATTAAATATTTATTTAAAAGTGGAGTGTTGTAAAATGGTAAACAATAAGTAATGACTATTTGGTCTTATCTAAATCTCTATAAGGTTTTCCTAATTATTCAAATTGTAACTTCTATTGAAACATTCTTAAAATAAATTTACACGTGAGTTTTGAGCTTGTATTTTTATATCGGTAATTACTTTTTCTACAATTTCAATAGAAGAAAGAGATGGCATCAATTTTTTAGTATTATAGTCGAATGAAATTATATTCTAATTATTAATTAATATGTGAGGCTAAACATGATATATGTACACGAAATTATCTCAATGAACTAAAATAATTTGTTTTACTTTTTAATGGAAGAAAAATAGAAATACTTTCATTAAAGTAAATCCCTGCAAACTACCGACAAAATAAATTTAAGAATACAATCAATTCTACTAGTCGACATCTAAACTAGAGTAACAAACGATGCAAACTCGTCGACCACTTTATTACCATTTCTATCAATGAAACAACAAGAGCAACCGCTGACATCAGGTCATGCGACCAACGATAATACAGAAATGTCGAAAGGATTAAGAAAATTTCACTGTCAAATCATAATGTTGTTTATTTTCTTCCATGTATTGTTTTTGGTAAGTTGGTAACTGTCCAAGTTTTCCTTGGTGGTAAGATTTCTTTTTCTTTGTCCATTACTTTCCCCATTTTATATTTGTTTACAATGTGTGGCCACTAGGACGAAATGGATAACGTGACTCCACCAACAATTAATAGCTCAAGTACAGCGATGTTTAACATCCTTAAACTTGAACTAATCTTGAAATTTTATCATCATTAGTGATAATTATTAGTTTATATAGCATTAAATAATAAGTTTGTTGGATTTTTTAGTCCCAAACAATCAAAAGGACAATGATGATTGATAATAAAAATAATGACAGCAGCTATATGTTACGATTGTTAGAATATAAAATATATATTAGAATATATAATATATATTAGAATATATTATGATTGTTTACCTAATATAGATTATCGTTTTTATTACTATATAAACTCTCTTGTAATTGTATTTTCATCGTGTCGTTTTGCTTAATAAAATTGGTTCTCCTTTTCTTTCGTCTTCACAACGATGACAGCTGCTATGATAATAGAAATAATGACAGATGTTATATGTTACGATGACAGCTGCTATGATAAATAGCAATAATGACAGCTGCTATGATGATATTAACAAGGACAGCTGATATATAGATATGATCATACTTTGGTGGATGATAGTTGTACTCCTTGGGACGCTTTCCTGAATAGTTCGCTCGCCTCATCAGTCCACCTCCCTCATTGGTCTCATAAGTTTGCCTCCTATAGATAGACAGCAATAACCCAACTGTCGTTTGGTTATCCACACAGGCGACCCAAAGACTAACAGTCGTCACCGGCGATTGGGAAAATGTAACATCTCTCATTAACTTCTAATAATGAGGGAGATGAATGGACACATGCCATTAAGGGCAATTAAAGGCCATAACTGCAAGTCACCCATATAAATAGAGGCCAACCCCAGGTAAAAGGACAACTCTCATATACTCCATATTGATATTCTACATATCTAGTTTTAATCATCAACTGATTATCACATTGGAGAGGACACGAGGGAAAGAAGCTCTGCCCCCTTTTGCAGGTCTCAACCACTGTCGCCGCCGTATTCGAATGAGGAGAAAATATTTATCATCAATGATTATACGAGTTGGTTTAATTATACTTCGTAAGCTTGGCTAATGATCGAAAACTTATTATTATCCAATCTCAAACAATTAGACAATCCAATTACAAAGACGGGTCAAAGCACTTTGTAGTTAACTTTGAGTAATGGACCACGACCCAATTGCTCGGTTAACTAATCCTAGGTTAACCCATTTATATTAGGGCACTTAAGTTGGTCATTGGCATGCAATATTTATATATGGTTGGCTGCCCTTACTTTAGTGCTGTGAAAGAAAGAAAACAGAGAATACGTACAGACCAAAGTTGTTTTCTTCCCTGCCTCTTTCTCGTTGCTGTGTCTGCTGAACTTATTTCGTCCCTTCTCTTTCTTCTTCTTTTGTGAAGATTAATCTTTCTTTTGTGTGGAATATAGTGGATTAGGAGTGTGCTTTGACCATTATTTATGGTATTACCTTTGTTGGAAATTGGCAAATCTGAGCCTCTTTCACTCACCATTGTTGTCCCGTTGATTGAAGATTGAAAATTTTCATTTTTGCTTTCAATATTGTCCAGATATTATTTGTTTCTATTTATTAAATAATCATATTTAACTTGGTGTTTTAGGTTTATTATATTACAAGGTCTAATAAAAATGAGTTTCATATTTCTATATTTCATTTAATTTCAACATTGTTACACATAGACGGGTGATATTAGAGTTGGACAAAAGTATCAAACCGAACCGGAACCTCTGTTTGAAACTTCTTAAGTTTAAATTGGATAATGGTATGGAAACTGAGAACCGGCCGTTTATTATTCAATTATCGGTTCTTGACTTAAAATTGACGAATCAAAAAGACCTTAGTGTTTTTTATTTTTTTATTTTTTAAAAAAAAATTATCCCGTAAAAATAAAATATTTTATTTGTATGTTTGTGATTTTGTATTGAGATCGAAGATTGTGTTCAAAAGTTGATATATTTTTCTTTTGTGAATATATTAAAGTTTGAATATTATGATTTTTTAGATAATTATGTTCTTTCAAACAATGAAAATAAGAGCAGTTGTTAGAAATATGACAATTTTGAAAATTTTAATTATGGAACCGAATCGAACAGAACGGAACGATATGTTTCCGGTTTGGTTTCATAATTCAAGTTGAAAGTGATAGTTCCATTTATAAGATACCAAGTGATACTCCGTTCGATTCGATTCTCTTAGAAATCGAATAATCGGATCGCGTCCATTCCTAACAGTAATAATTAGCATTAATCTTTTTTATGTGGTCTATTAAGATTCCGTCCTTAAAGAATTTATCTTGTGCAGCCTTACCCAAGCTTAACACGGTCTACGGGTCTAGGATGGGTTGTGCTCTAGGTGAGCCCGCCTAAAGGGATGGATCATTTCGGGCTTAAATTTTGGTGGTGCCTTAAATTGGCTTATCTGTTGAAATGGTAGTACGTTACTCAGGAATTGATTTTTGTGATAATTAGAAATCATACCTATATTTTTTCAAATTTTAACCTTTTACTAGATAAAATAATTTATTTCAAACTTACATTTTTGGCTTTAATTTTACTGGATTTATAAAAAAAATTAATTAGTTTAAATTCAAACACTATTAATAATCTATTTGCTAATTTTCCGGCTTTGATCCATATCACATTCAATTAAATGAGTAGTTAAAGTTTTTTTCCCAAAAAAACCCTCAAATAAAAATATTTATTTCAAAATTACCTTTTTGGATTTAAAAAAAACGTAATTTTTTTAAATTCAAACACCATTATTAACGATTTGCTAATTTTCCGGCTTTGATCCACATCACATTCAATTAAATGAGTAATTAAAGCTTTTTTTTTCCATAATACCCTCAAATTTTAACTATCATCAATTTCGTCCACAACATTGTCATTTTGCATCAGTATACATGCTTTTGATAAGTTAATCTTAATTGTGGCCTCTATTTGGATACATGCTTTTGATACTAATAATTGTTAATATACAAATGTAGTTACTCCCATTGCTTTCCATCCCTTTTGAACATGTTATGAAATTGGCTGAAAATGTCCAATCGTATTTATTGTCAATCGTTAACATGTTTCTCTGCATTTTCTGTTGTTGATGATGAATGACACTCTCTCTTTTGAAATTCAAATGTTGAGATGATTTTGGGATTTAGATCTATCCAATTGTAACGAATGAAACCCCAGCCGAGAATGGTAACATTGAGTGATTACCATTTGCATTGACTATCTAGTAAAATTATTGATGCTGAAATTGAAAATGGTATTTGTATCTTTTTCTTTTTTCATCTAGTAAAATTGTAATTTTTTAAATATTATTAGGCATATATGTAAAGAACCCTTGATTTTTCAACACTAAATAGCACAATTAAGTAAAGAAAACAAACAACTAACCCAATTAAATAAAGGCTTTTTTTTTAAATGGCCTTCTTGCAGTAGAAATTATGAAATTATGCTTTTAAACCATTTATCACTATCTAGAGGTGTCAAAATCGACCCGACCTACATACCAACCCATATAACCTGGCTTTTTAAGTTGGACTGGCTCTGGTCCAAATAAAATCGGGCCAATATGACCCGGCCCAACTAGCCAGCCCGATTTTAAATTTTTTTTTTCCCTCTTAACACTAATCACTCATTTTGTAAATAGTCCCAATACATAATCCAAATAATATCAATCGAAAATGATCTAAGCCCAAGTCACCAATAAACATTAGTCCAAGCCCCGATACATAATCCAAATAATATCAATCGAAAATGATCTAAGCCCAAGTCACCATTAAACATTAGTACAAAAATCTCAAGATCCAACATAAAATTGTTTAGATTTAATTAAAATTTAGTTTAATTTAAGTTTCAATCCAAAATATATTTGGTGTGACAAGTAAATTATTTATTTTAACTTTACTTATAAGTAAACTTTTTAATTTAAGCCAAACATGCTTATATTTCAAAACAATAAGACTAGCATACTTTTAATATTTGTATTTTTTTTAAAATGTCTACAAATAATTTACAATTAACAAAAAAAAATTATTATTTTGAAAGAAAATTGACGTTTATCTATTGACTAATACATGAGAGCCCAAATTTTATAAATTAATCTCTTTAAAAATCTCAAAATATATAGTCTAAATTTATCTAAGATTGTATTTGATGTAATGTATTAGATTGTATAAAAAATTTATTTAAAAAAAGAAAAAAAGAAAAGAAAATTAAGACCAAGTTGGACTAATGAGCTGGATTGGGCTAGCGTATTTCTTGCTCATACAAAACTTGGCTGGGCCAGCCCAATCCAGATTCATGTGTTGCCCTAATCTGACAAGCTGAGCTGGCCAACCCAGACCATTTCCCAGCTCTATCACCATCCCATTTATTAAAAGTTTGAAATTTAGACTCACTAGCATTAACAAGACACACTATTTTGATGGTATAATCTATAAATTATGTTCATAATTTAAAATTTGAGTAAGTAATATTATAAACTTCAAGTTGCGAATATGTAATAACATCATGTAATCATCTAATAGATGTATCTATTATATACAAATAATATCTAGATGGTCAAATGGAGAGTGACGGGGCCTATACATCTCCTTAAATAATTTTCAAAAATTAGGGAATTCAGTCTCGATTTTAGTTAGTGAAAGTCTACCAGTATATATACAATTAGAACAAGCAGCACATGGGGGATTCATTATATTGAAAAATCTTATGATTTTTCAATAGACATTTTCATTAATTATTCATATATTATATTGATTTGGAATAGTTTAATCGGTAATACTAAATAATAAAATCTTTAGAAAATTAAATTTCTAGTTTAATATAATATTTGTATCAATTGTACTTATACTTGTACAATGCAAATGACGGCACACATATTTGAAATGTAACAACACATATCTATAATAGGTGAGAGACGCCACAAATAAAATCAATCAATTTTATTGAAATATGTGAAATTCAGTTATTAAAACAAATATTTATAAACCAAAAATTGACAATATGATGTGTCTAGATAAAAGGTAATCACACAAATGATTATAATAATCACGTTCTTAGTTAGAATTGCAAAGAGTAATCTAAGGTTACGCGAGAGAGAGAGAGAGAGAAAAGAGAGACTGAAAAGGGAAATGAAATAACACAAAGCAGAAAAGAAAGTTTGAATAATGAATTCATTACACAAAGGTTCATAACACTTTTCATATATACAAAAGAGATGTAAAAGTCATGCTTTACACAATAGCACTTTTAACACGTAAGTTACAATTAGCTCTTTCTTTCAACATTTCCCCTCAAGCGTAACTGTGAGATCTGTTAAGCTTGATTTTGAAACCATCTAATTTAACAAATAAAAAAGGATTGGTTAAGATATCAGCAACTTGACCTTTTGTTGGCACATATCGAATTTCAAGTTCCTTAGTCAGTACTCTTTCTCGAATGTAATGGATATCAATATCTATGTGCTTTGTTCATTGATAGAAAACGGGATTAGCTGCCAATGAACATGTACTAACATTATCACACAAAATAATAGGACAAGCAGCCAAATAGAAATGAAATTCCTTGAACAAGTTTTGAATCTAAACAATGTCCGTAGCATCATGTGCTAGTACCCGATATTTTGATTCAGTACTAGATCTGGCAACTATTTTTTATTTTCTAGAGCACCACTGAATCAGATTACCACCAAGAAAAATAATGTAACTAGTTGTAAATTTTTTATCATCAACACAACTAGCCCAATCAGCATCTGAAAAAGGTTCAAAGCTTAACCAGACATGGGTTTGAAATGAAGACCAAGTGTAATAGTATTCTTAAGATACATCAGTACACGTTTGCAAGCTTGCCAATGTAAAACAGTGGGTGCATGCAAGCACTTACTAAGCTTATTGACAAAGAAAGCAACATCAGGACGAGTCATAGTTAGATATTGCTATGCTCCAATAGTTGATCTATACAAAGTAGGCATATCAAAAGCATATGACTGTCTGCGAGGGACAATTTTTTCCCAATGCACATATGAGTATCACATCCTTTTGCTCCCAACATATTAGTTTTAGCCAAAAGATTATGAATGTATTTAGTTTGTGTCACGTACAATTCTAACTGATCTCTATTGACTTCAAAACCTAAAAAATATTTCAATGAACCAAGCACTTTCAATACAAACTGTTTATTGAGATCATTTACTGCCTTCAGCACCATGTTCTATCAGATCTAGTAATAAGAATAACATCTACACAGACCGACACAAATAGATATATTCCAGCATGAAAATATGTAAACAAACTAGTGTTAGAAGTAAAATTTGTGAAACCCCAGATAACAAGAGCATGTCTTAGCTTTTCAAACCAGGCTCTAGGGGCTAGTTGGGAACCTGTGAATCTGTGATCCTCAAAACCCTCCGACTGAGACATGTAAACTCTCAGCAAGATCTCCATTAAGGAAATCATTATTACCATCCACTTTTTGAATCTCCCAGTCATAAGTCACAGCCAAGCTAATCATGGTAATCAATCTTCTAATAGCACATGGTTTGACAACAAGGCTGAAAGTTTCAAAATAATCAATTACAGAAGTTTGTTGAAACCCCTCTGCCACAAGCAGGGGCGGACCCACTCAGGAACGAGTGGGTGCCATTGCCCCCACTGGACTTCACAAAAAATATAAGTTCTTTGACAGAGAGTTGGGAACTCTAGATTATTCCGAGTGCACACCAAGCAGAACAAATGATGGGAGTGAGACAGATCAACGGCTGATATGAAGCGGAAGATTCAAGAGTAAACGTGACCATTATTCTCCTCCCACTGTCCTACCAACTCTCTTCCTACGACAAATTGTTTTACACACTCAGTAAACCCTAACTATCATCTCAACTTTCACACTTTCAACTTCTGGATAAACCCTTCCTCTCAGTACCTTATTCTAATTTGCACCAACAAAGTCCCAAAATTCTTATCTGTAAGTTGATATTTTTTTCATTATTCATTATATGGATTTTGTTGTTCTTCTAAGAATGTTCGTAAATTGAAATGGATAACATCTGGAGTCTTTTTAGATGTGTTTCCTATAATTGCATTTTATATTACTATTTCCTATTTAGTAATTTTGTTTTTATGTTGAACATGTTTTGTAATCTCGAGTTTAAGAAAGATTCGCTTGTGCTATTTGATTTGGATGTGAACACGGAGTCAATATTATTTGTTCAATGATGTTAGATCTTTAGCTTATTGGTGGATACTCAAAAGTAATTCTTTGCATTTATTGGTCTTTTATTTGTGTTTAAATAATTGTATTAGATTTGAGAATACTTTCTTTAGTTCTTTAAGTGGTTGATTATTTATGCAAGCTTTGTTTGATTTGTAAGAAAATATGTTGAGATATTTTAACCGAGCATATCAAATTTCTAGAAAAAAATGTTGAAGCAAAGAAATCACGCATTGAGGAAATTTTTTTACGAGCAAATATCGAGGCAAAGGAAGCAAACGAAGCAAAGAGCGCAAGTATTAATGAAACAGATTTTCAAGAAAATGGTGAAGTAAAGAGAGCAAAGTTCAAATTTTCGCCCCCACTGAATTGCAATCCTGGGTCCGCCCCTGGCCACAAGCATTGCTTTATACATCTCAACAGACTCATAAGGTTTGAACTTCACCTTAAACACACTTGTTACCATATACATAGATTCAATGAAAGGCACAAGACACTAGGTATTATTATTATGCAAATCTTTTAACTCTGCACCCATAGCATCAACCCACTTTGGATTTGACAATGCCTCCCTAACAGATGTTAGTTTCGTAGGTTGAGATAAAATAGAAGCAAAAGCAAAGTTTTTTGGATTAAAAATATTAGACTTAGATCTGGTTTGCATATGATGAGAAGGCCTTTGTAGAGAACGATCAGGCTCTTCATTTAAAGGGTCGCGCTCAAGTGTTCCATTTTTATCACTAGTATTCAGTTGAGAAGTTGGTGTAGGATTCAAGTTAAGATCTGGTGAATTGGAAGAAACGAGTAATTGACTAACTATGGGAGAGCAAGCTTGAGAGCAGGCTGTCACATAACTCAAATTACTAGACATGTCCTTGTCATTAATCAACCAATTTTGAACAAATAATTAATTATGAACCAAATCAGAATTAGCAGCTTTAATAGGAGTAGAAAACCCACAACTGAGAGGGAATAAATTTTCATTAAATGTTACACTTTGAGCTATGTAGATCCTTCCACTAGGATGTAAGCATGTATAGACTTTGTGTTTATTGCTATATACAAGGAAAACACATTGTGTAGTATGAAAACTAACCTTGTGGGGTGGGGTGGGAAATTGGGAAATAGATTAAGATATAATTTTTTTGGACTTAGGTGTTAGGATTAAAAAGTTTAGGATTTTATGATATATTTTTGAAAGGTTTGGAACCCCTATTGCAAATTATCTGTTTATTTTTCTTTCATTCTATTTTAATTTATTTAAGTTGAAGGGAAAAATTATTAGAAAGGATTGTCTCCTAGAATTACTGAAAGATTGGAGATGATATGTGCGAATAATATTGAATGTGGACGAAATTGAGACAATCTTCAAAGATTGGGGACCCTGAGTATAATTTATCCAAAAATATATAAAAATAATAAATTATGTGGTGATCTCAAACTCCTTTCAACAATCAGCGACCACAGTACCGTCGATGGTTAACGACAATATTACCAATCATATTGTCATCGATAATTCTCGACAGAGGTTTGTCGGTGATCATCGTCGATATAACTTGCAATAATTCTGATAGAATCTTCGAAAATAATTGTTAGTGATCATCAACAGAATTTCCATCATTAATCATTTGTTTCATAATTGTTTTACTATAATTCTCGAAAAGACCACATGTTGCTTGAGCAACATCTAACATGAAAATGAAGGGAAAACAGTGAAATAAAGGCCAGAAGACCGTTCACAAGCTCTTTTTTGCTTTGATTTTTGCTTTATATTTTTTCTATCATGAAACGGTGTTATTAATAGCATATTTAGTGGTGGTGAAATTATTTTTTAAGTAATTATAAGTTGTAGATCTTATAAAAAATGTGAATAATAAGTAAGTAGTAAATTGTAGATCCTCTAAACTATTGAATAAAAAATACATTTAACTAATTTAATCAATTTAAATTATAATTTAAAAAGGATGTCTGGTTAATCTAAAATAACTAAATATTAATATATATTGTAGATTGAATGATAACAATTAAGGGCATTGTTGACAACTGAAAAAAAAAAAAATACAAGGACAACATTGTCAAACAAATGTTTCTTCTACATCTACACTTTGTATATAGGATAGTAGTATATTGGTATTACATTTTGCACTAATTTTCAATTGAACAGAAGGTTCCTCACCTTTCCTCATTATTCACTTATGTCTCTTGTCTTTGCAATTTTATTTCCAACATTCTAATAATTAGCACATTTTGTTCGAGTGATTGTTTCCATCCAAAAATCGTCAAAGGAGTGTAAAAAAACTTACTTGCCTCTTATATTTTTAAATAAACAAAAAACCAACAAATACAAAAGTTCGACAAAATATTTGCCGGTCATTCAAAGCACACTAAAGAATATTTGGACAAAACTCATAATTAAGTATAAGATGTACTAATAGATGAAAGGTTGAGGATAAGAATACAATTAAAAAAACTAGGAACATAAGTTTGACAATAAGTAAAAGTTGAAAACCTTCAATACAATTAAAATATGGTGTAATAATCAAAACTGTAGTGTCAATATAATTACTTTTTATATACTGTAAATTCATCTAAATTATAAGGTTAACAAAAATTCATAGTTGAATGTGTACTCAACCGGTAAAACTATATTTGTAAATTCAAGTAAAAAGAAAAAGGAAAAGGTGATATATTTCAAGTGTGTTAAAAATTAGTTTAAAATGTCGAGAAATTGACTAAGTGTTAAAAAATACTTAAAGTGACTTGGTGTCAACTTGGCCAAAATATACAAGACCTGACACAATCTGTTTAGGCAAATTAGTTTGCCACTTCTTCGCTTCGGAACGTCGAAACGGAGATCGACCTGCCCGACCAGGTCACGGGATTCGAGGGGGCAGCGCCCCTCCTAGGGGCTCGGGGACAATGCCCCCGAAAGAGAATTCAAATTTCTCTGCATGTATTGAAGGGTATTTTTGGCATCTCGAAACCAATATCGAATGAATGAGAAATTACAGAAAAGGACAATTTTTGGGTCAAGTTTTGACCATGCGATCGCATGGGTATTTCCACATGCGATCGCAACCGGCCTAAATTTTAAGCAGAACGTTTTTAGGTTCTTCATGCGATCGCAGGAGACAAAGCCTTACGATCGCGTGGTTAACTGGATCAAGTTCTGTTTTCAAATTTGTACCTTGCGATCGCATAGGTTTACGCGAACAGACATGTCCTTTTAAAGGGTTACACGATTTGATTCCATTCCTTTTCGTTTTCAATCGATCTTCAATGTTAAAAAAGGCCTCTGGACGTCCATTTTGACATAGAATTGATACATAAACCATATGCAATTTAAGAAGCATCATATTTCATTATTCTTCAACCAAAAATTCTTGCATTTGTTGTTTGAAATTCTGGTTTTCATTTCATTTTCATCTTTGGAGTACAAAAATCAATTTTGGTTCAATGTGCTTGAGTTTTGAAGTTCTACAAACTCAAGCGGAAGTCGTTGTATCTTGGGAGTCGATTGCTATAAACCGTAAGCACCTTTGTAGGGCAAATTTGACTTAAGGACAAAGTGTTCAACACTTGCCTCGACTTACTTTTCATGTATTTCATTCGATTTGATTGCTTTGGAGTCATTTACACAAAAATCCGCCAACAAAGTGTTCCAACACAAAAGTAAACTTGCCATGTTTAATGTTAATGATAACTTTATAAAAATTTAGTTTTTTTTCCCTTTGTTGCATGAAATCCATCGGTTTTAATAGCTTTGTGCCTTGGTTAAAAAGTGTCCACTCATCGAAGTCGATTTGCAATAGAACTAAATGGAAAACGAAAGCATTGAGTGAAATTTCTTACTTTTCTTTATTATTTATTTATTAAAACTAGATATTATAGTATGTTTTTCAACTAGATATTATAGTATGTTTTTCGTTACCACCCTGATTTGATGAGGGCTCCACATCAGTAAGAGGGCCCCAACGAGGACCTCCTAAATCCTCACCTCGATCTTGCATGATAGTCAAAGTCTCAAATTACCATAAAAGGTTCTCATATCCTAATACTTAGCCAAGCAAAGTCCAGGAGGGGCAACCCCTCCTGGCGAACCTGGTTCCTCACTAATACCTCGCGCTCCACGAATCTCCCAAGTAATTTGATATTTTAAGTAACCAAAGAGACAATCTGGAAAAGACTACGTTTATCACAAATTCTACAAGGAAATTGTGTGTCAATCTCCTAAAAATCAGCAATACAATCCAAGAGATTGACGAGGATGAGGAGAGAATCGTGGAAGATCGCCATGAGATTAGATTCAACCTTATCCTCAAAAGAAATAAGAATATAATCAAATAACTAACAGATGGCTTCCCTAAATCAATTACAACTCTCCCGCCTATAAATATGAGATATTCATTCATTCCAAGGTACGCATTATTCTCGACCCTAAACTCTGTTCAAATCTATGCCTACTTGTATCTCCTACACCCATATTCTCCCATATATTTTATATCGGTTTTTGACCATTGGAGTACCAACGTTGCACCCCCTTTTTCCTTGTGATCTTGGTGCCTAACGGTTGTCCAAGTGTGCAAATAAAATACAGGCTGGTAGAGGATTGATTGGAGATCTGTTTACGCGTAGATAGTGCAAATTTCGAGATCAACATTTTTGTTGTGCATTTCCTGTTAATGCCAACAAGTCCTCCAATTAATGTAATTATTTATGCATTAATACAATGGATGTAACAATAATTTATGTAAAAAAAAAAAAAAATTGAATGTAGCGATCCAATTTAATCTAAAGATAATATCATTCATTCACTACGATTTGAAGAACTGTTAGAGTATGTTTGTATGTCCTTATAAGTACTTATAAATTAGTCAAACATTATTTTTTCTATATATTTTGTAAGACTTACAATTTTTATCTACACATTTCGTAAAATTCACTATTTATAATCTACAAAATTTTTTTTTACCAAACATGCTCCAGAGGAATACCAATTGTGCCATGTTAGATTGCTCTCGTTTCTACCCTATATATGTATCTTTTAACAAAAAAAAAAAAATTAATTGTACTCCAACATTCATAAAAAAAAAAAAAAAAAACAAGACCAAATGTTGCACGAGTGTACGTTGAAATTGATGTTCTAAACCAAGGCTCGAATAAATATGAATTGGAGATGAAAGGTTTAATGCTGGGATAATTACACATATACATTTCTTTGTGACTGAATTTTGAAAATTATTTAGACTCTACAAAATAATCTAAAAATACACATGACAAAAAATATAATTGAAAATTTTCTAAAAAGTTAATGAGAGTGACATTTAAGAATAACATTTAACTCCCGACTATTTCATTTTGATGTTATTTTGTGTTATTATTATCATGAGTGGTAAAATTTATCTTTTTCTTTTATACTAACATGTAATATTGTCAAATATTTTTTAACAAGACAATGCATTCACTATTGTTATTTTAAAATAAAAATAATAAATGCCTAATAAATTTCAAATTTTATAAAAATTATAAAATAAAAGCATAGCATTATATTATTTTTATGCATCAAACTTGCATCAATTCGATTTCTCAATTTTTCCATTTTCATATAATAGAAAAAACCAAATAATTGTACCTTGAACGTTTGATTCGGTAATGTTGATTTGTGAATGTTGAAGAAGGAGGAGAAGGATGAGGTATATGGAGATAACGTGAAATCTTGTAGAAAATAAACCTAGGATATTAAAGAAATTAGTTTAATTAATTAGGAGTAAAATTGGAATTTTAATAATATATAAATGTAAAAGCTAAAAGCAGAATCTGAAAAGCTGCCTTTTGGCTGCTTCTCAAAATTTGCTGTCCGGTGAGTCAGATTATTCTATAATCACTTTTAAAAAATTTGTCAAACGCCTAAATCAACTTCTGATTGTTTGAGAATCAGAAGTTGGGCTCCAAAATCAATCACAAACGGAGCCATAATCTAAAATTTTATGGCGCCGATCATTGCCATTTTAATTTTATTGTTGAAATTCAAGATTCATGTGTTTGAATCATATGGTGAAGACACAATGACCATTTACAAAGTTGATCGAAGTGATGATTCTTGAAAATAATCGATGAGCTATGTTGATGATTAATTTTCTTCGAGTTCATATGCAAATAATGTTAATGTAGATAAGTGGTGCTAACAAATTATGCTAGTATAGTCAATAGTTTCATCTAGTTATACTACATGAATCCAAACTATTTTTCTTTCAGTTTAATTTTTAGGATTATTATAAATTCAAAAATTGGATAATCGAATTGATACGTTATGCTGGTGAGTAACTAAAATTATATAGAATTTTGGATTAAATAGTAAAAAGTAAATTTTTAATTTTTTTGGAATTTAGAAAAATTAATATTTTTAATAGAATATTTATCGATTCTTTTGAAAAAAAAAATAGTAACAAAATGTTTTAAAAGAAAAAATACACCATGTTAGATTTATGGATCATCTGACAGTAGCAGTGCTACCAGATGACGTGTGCAGTATTTTTTAGTTTCAAGAAGTAGTCGCATAATTAATTGTTCTAAAATAAGTATATCTTTTAGTAGGTTTTTAATTGGAATGAAAGAGATAGTGCACTAAATTGAAATGATTTGATAAGGTGCAATTAATATGATAAGTTTCAAATTGGTCCCTTAATTTAAGGATCTTCTATTAATTATCTTTTTAAATTCGTAATAATGAGAAAATTACAGAAAAAATAAATTTTGAAAATTCAGTAATTTTAAATTAAATTTATAAGCTTGTACCTGTTATTCAAAATTTTAAAACCAATCAGTATATTTCAATTTCGTAATTATAAATAGGTAAATGTCCTAATTTTCTCTTGGAAAATCAAATTGATACGTAACACTTCAGAAAAATGAAATTATAAAGAATTTTGGATCAAACAGGAAAATTAAATTTTCGATTTTTTGGAATTCAATAACATCAATTTTTTTAATAGAATATTTGTGGATTCTTTTGAAAAAAAAAATATAGTAACAAAGTTTTAAGAGAAAAAATACATTATCAGATTTATGGATTATCTGATAGTAACAGTGCTATCAAATTTATCAGATTTGTGGATTTTTTAGGTTTCAAGAAGCAGTCGCATAATTATTTAAAATAAGGTATGTTTTAAATTATAATGAAGGAGGATCATCTCCTCCCCACTATGGGGAAGAATTATAACCCCCACTAGACACTTGTCCAGTGGGGGTTGGATAAGTGTTTGACAAAAGTGTCAAACATTTTTCCTTTAATGAAAGAGATATTAATCTAAATTAAAATGACCTAATAAGGTCCATTTAATATAGTAGGTTTTAAATTAGTCCCTTGATTTAAGGACCTTCTATTAATTTTCTCTTCAAATTCGTAAAGATGAGAAAACTGCAAAAAATTAAATTGTGAACATTTAATTGTATAAGCTTGTACCTATTTTTCAAAATTTTAAAACCAATAAGTATATTTCAATTTTCTAATTACAAATAGGTAGAAGCCCTAATTTTCTCTTGGATAATCGAATTGTTGCGTTACGCTGGTGAAGAACTAAAACTACACAGAATATTGGATCAAACTAGAAATAGTAAATTTTTTATTTTTTATTTTTATTTTTTGAATTCATTAACATTATTATTTTTTAATAGAATATTTATGGATTCTTTTGATAACAAATATAGTAACCAATTTTTTTTTAAAAAAAATACATCGTATCAAATTTATGGATCATGTGACAGTAGTAGTGCTACCAGACGACGTGTACAATATTTTTTTATTTCAAAAATCAGTCGCATAATTAAATATTTATAAGTAAGTATATTTTATAATTTGGTAGGTTTTAAATTTGAATAATAGAGATAATGCTCTAAATTGAAATGACTTGATAAGGTCCAATTAATATGGTACTTTTTAAATTCCTCTCCTGATTTAAAGATCTTCTATTAATTATCTCTTTAAATTCGTAATAATGAGAAAATTGTAAAAAAAAAAAATTAAAATTAAAATTTGAAAATTCAGTGATTGAAAATTAATTTTATAAGCTTGTACCTATTTTTCGCAATTTTAAAACCAATAAATATATTTCAATTTCCTAATTATAAATAGGTAAATGCCATAATTTTTTCTTTATTGTTTGGTAAGAGATTGTTTGTGAGAAAAATCCCCCAACTTGGCTAGTTTTGTTCACACTTGGAGCATACGGTGATTGTAGATGGCAATACACTATTTTATGAACGAAAATAGACCAAATAGTATTTATGGGAATCACTCCCAACTCTTTCATTACTCCACAATATAAGAGAATACACACAGAGATGCGTGAAGGATCACAACACTCTTTGCATATGCCTCAACAAAAGCAATCTTAAATATACCAAATCGTATGCTGTTGACCTCCAACCGCAAAGGGAAAAATTTGACACCTGTCAATTAAAACTACTTGGAAACTAACCACCAAGTCACTTGCTATCAACTGCCAAAGGCCTGCAACTGATGGGAGTCTTCAAATAACTGTCATTCATGTCCAAACATGTGATGCCTTTGCACACCCAAATCTATGGACTAAAGTTAACTGCAACAAGATGGAAATCGTCCATGCCTTGCTGCCAACTTTCGACCTGCATGCCATACCGCAAGTGGTGCCCGCAATCCATGCCAAATACCATGTATTCATGCACCGCCGTTTATGTTCTTGCCCACAACTGAAATCCACATTGCCTTGCACCCAAAATCCATCAAGACTATGGCATAAGGGCAAGGCATGCCTATGCCATAGCATATGTCATCTTTAAGGGACTAACAAGAAGAACCCGACATCTTCGTCGAAAGAAAATAATTGTATTTCTAAATTTGTTTTTCAATTTTCCATAGAGTTACGTTTCTTTCCCAAGTTGCATCAACTACATTGCCACCTTTCCATTGAACCAAGTAATCTGTCCGTTGATTCTTTTTACTTTGTCCCATTCTATAATCCAGAATTTTAGTCACCTCTATATCAAACTGCTTTCGAATAACTAGAGGTGCCCTCTTAGCCTGAACTCGGCCATCCCCCACTGAACCAACATTAAATGGCTTTAAGGCTTGGTTTGGTATTGCTGTGCTTTTAAGAAAATCGGTTTCTGCTGTGCTGCAGCCAATGTTCAGAAAATCGGACCGGCCATCGACCCAGAAAAGGCAACGGGTTAAGGGTCAAAAAGTCGAACCGGGTTGAACCAATGTCGAACCGGTTTCAATTAAAATATTAAAAATTAATCTAAAAATCTCATAAAATCTCTAAAAATAAGTTTTTTTTTTAAATAAATCAACATTTATAGATAAAATTATTCACAAAACTTGGCTTAAAATAGACTTTTCATAAATTTTAATTCAAAAATTAAAAATTAATCCAAAAAAATCCGATTTTCATTAAAACCGGACTGGTTCAACCGATTTTTCTGGTTCGACCGGTAAAAACCCTAGTTTTCGGTCTGATTATTTGAAGCCCGGTTAAATAGGTAAATCGGACTGATTTTGTGGCCGGTTCCCAGTTTTTCCAGTTGAACTGGCCGGTTCGGTCCAATTTTCTAAACACTGGCTGCAGCCAGAATCAGCTGTAGAAAGAATCAGATAAGTGTTTGGTAAACTCTTGTTCAAAATTATTGTATGTTTCAAAAGCAGCATTTGAGCGTTTGGTAAATAAAAGTAATTTATTGCTATAACGGTATGAAATTACTAAAAATGACATTGATTATAATAATGTTATTTTACATTATTATTATTATCACGAGTGGTAAAATTTATTTTTTTCCTAATCAAATATTTTTTAACAAGACAATGCATTCATTATTATTCTTTTAAAATAAAAATAATAAAAACCTAATAAATTTTAAATTTTATAAAAATTACAAAATAAAAGTATAGTCATATAGTGCAAAAATTAATTAAATTTATATTATTTTTTATGATCCAACTTGCATCAATTCGATTTTTCAAATGGGTATTAAAATAATTAGTTTAATCAATTAGGGGTAAAAGAGGTATTTTAATAATATATAAATGAAAAAGTTAAAAGCAGAATCTGAAAAGTTGTCATTTTACTGCTTCTCAAAATCTGCTGCTAGGTGACTCAAATTATTTTATAATCACTTTTAAAAAATGTGTCAAACGCCTAAATCAACTTCTGATTGTTTGAGAATCAGAAGTTAGGCTCCAAAATCAATCACAAACGGGGCCTAAATAACTTACATGGAAAGTAGGGTGCACTTTAAAACATCATGTAGCTTCAATTTGTATGGTACTTTCCCAACTTGTTTCATAACTTCAAATGAACCATCATATTCGGAACCAAAATGCGATGAACCATTTTGCTACTGATTTTTTTCCATGTATGTGGAATTAGTTTCCGCATGACACTATCCCCAACCTTGAACTCTACATCATGTCTACCTTTATCCGCATACTTTTTCATTCGTCTAACAACATTTGCCAAACTATCTTTTGCTTGCTCAAGCATTTATTACTCAGGATGTGCAAACTTATAAGCTGCCGAACAAGGACTACGTCCGCCCCATTTCACCACCTCAAGTGGCATTTTTGGCATTTGCCCCATTGCCAATTTTTTTTGACATCGTCCGGTAGATGAAGACTAATGTAAGTTGTCACAAACTGAGTCATATCAACTAATTCTACCCAGATTTTCTGCACTGGTATCTTTACTATCACATAATGCCTCAAATACTCTTCCAACAACGCATTTACCCTTTTCGTCTGCCTATCAGTTTGAGCATGACTCGCAACTCAGAATTTCAATTCAAAACCCATCAAATTAAACAACATAGTCCAGAGCCTACATACAAACTGAGTATCCCGATCACTGACTATATCTTTCGATAACCCAAAATATTTCACCACATATCTGAAAAATAACTTCGTTGTCTTATCATCCGGACATTCATGCGGAGCCAGAATAAAGATTCCATACTTACTAAATTTGTCCACCACAACCATGATAAATTTCATTTCACCCACTTTTGGAAAACTTGATATGAAATCCATCGAAATTCAATGCCAAGGCCTATCTGGGATTGGTAAAAGCTAAAGCAAACCTGACTCATTCTTACTTTCGATCTTGTCTTGTTGGCACACCAAGTAAGACTTCACGTACGCTTTTACCTCATCCAACATGTTTGGCCAAGTAATATGACTTCTATAATAATGCAAACATCATCTCAATACCTGGATGTCCTTCATATTGCCGATCATGAGTTTTCCTCAACATGTCTTGCCTCAATCCACCACCTGAAGGTACATATACTCTGCCCCTGCGAACATAAATTAGACTGTCTTCGATCCAATACCTTCTAACCAAACTATCTTTAATTTTTTGCAACAGTTTGGTACATGCTACATTTGTTTAAGCCAATTGTTTCATCTGTCAAGAAAGTCATATTGAACCATCATCAAGGTAACAACATAAGATTCCACACTTTTTTGGCTAAGGGCATCACCCACCTGATTCCACCTTCCCGTTCTGTGTTCTCATGAGAAATCAAACTCAGCAATAAATTCTACCACCTTGCTTGTTTAAGAGACAATTTCTTTTGAATCTTGAAGTAAGTATTGGCTACATTATCTGTTAAGACACTAGATTTTGTTTAAAACTGATAATGGCACCAAGTATCAAAACAATGTACCACTGCGGTCATTTCCTTCTCATGGGTTGAGTACTGTTGCTCGGTATCCTTTAATTTACTGATTTCAAAGGCTACTAGATGACCCTTCTACACTAACACATTAAAGATGGCATGGTCCAAAAATGGTTTCAAAATCAGGCAACTGTAACACTAGCTCAGTAGAAACAACTTACTTTAACTTTTCAAAAGCTTTCTCACATTCACCGGTCCTGTCCTATTTTCTGTCTTTCCTCAACAAATCAGTCAACGAATTCACTTTCTTGGAATAACTTTCAATAAAATGACAGTATTAGTTAGCTAAACCAAGAAATTAATGTAAATCAGCTACCTTTATTGGACTTGGCCAGTCCATGATTGCCTTCACTTTCATTCATCCATACGAATTCTGCATTGGCCAACCCAAAGCCCAAAAAACATCACTTCGGAATGACAATACTCACATTTCTCTTTTTTCACATATAATTCGTGTTCCCTAAGCCAAGAGACCGCTGTAATGATACACATGATGAGCCAACGACTTTCTATATACCACTATGTCATCCAAATAGACTATCACAAAATTATCCAAGAACTCATACAAAACATCGTTCACTAAGTTACAAAATGTAGTAGGAGCATTTGTAAGACCGAAAGGCATAACTAAAAATTCAAAAGAACTATACCTAGTTACACATGAATTCTTTGCTTCGTCCCCTTCGACAATTCTCACTTGCCAATTTCCCGACCGAAGATCCATCTTAGTAAAGAACGAAGCCTTAGCCAACAGATCAAACAAATCAGCAAGATTCGTCACCGTATATTTGTTCTTTATTATTATCGATAGTTCACACATTCTTATAGAATGATCAAGCTTCCGTTGGAATAAAACTATGGCACTATGAGAAGCTTTTGAAGGCTGAATGAATCCAGTATCAAGTAAATCATCAAGTTGTCTCCTCAGTGAAATAACTGTCGTTCATGTGCCAAACATGTGCTGCCTTTGTACAATTGAATTTGTAGACTAGAGTTTGTTGGACAGCAAGATGAAATCTGTCCATGCCTTGCTGCCAACTTCCGTTCAACATGCCATACCGCAAGTGATGCATGAAACCCATGCCAAACACCGTGTATTCATGCACCGCCGTTTAATATTCTTGCCCACAACAGAAACTTACATTGCCTTGCACCTGAAATCCAATTCTTTTCTTTTAGAATATTAAAGAAGCAACTCTACCCTTTTTTCCAAGATGAATAGTTGTACGAGTTGTTGATTTAACTACAATTACGAGAAATCGAGTATCGTGCTGATAACGCGTTATAGACTAGAGAGAATAGTAGAAGAACATAGTCAAAACTCAAATATGTAAATTTATTATAACAAAATGCCTTATATACAAGGTTTCTATGGAAGTTAAAATTTGAATAGAATACACTCTTTTAGAATAAGTATTACAATTATATAGACATCTTATATCAAATAGTCATCTATTTATTATCTATTATTTTACAAAAATTACTATTTTTGTAACTCTTTTTCAAAACTTACAGCATAATGGCATTTGTATACCTATACCATAACATATGTCAGCTTTAAGGAGCTAATAGAATAACACAACAAAATTCTTCAAAGAAAAATTTGGAACAAACCGAACTTGTTGGGACTAAGTCACACATTTTAAAAATATGGAGACCTATTTATTGAATTAAGAACATTCAAGGGCTAACTTGGAGAAACCAGAAAAAAGAGGGGCAGCAAAATCAAGGAACTCCAGGGACCATGTTGTAAAAATCAGAATGGTCCAAGACCAATTTGCAGGATCTAGAAAATCTAGATACCAACTTGCTAGTTTCAAAAATTTTAGGGACCAACTTTCTAGATTCTGAAATCTCATGGCCCAATTTGAAGCTCCCACACGGTTGTTGTTAATTCAATGCATGGGCCTCCAGTTTTAAAAGAAAATAAGGATGTGATAATTTTGCTATATACTTGATTTTATATTAAAATTTCACAAATATTTTTCAGCATTTTATATTTCTAATATATTGTCCAAAGTTTTCAAACTCTAAAAAATCTATTCAAATTATATTCCTACTCCAAACCCTAAAAACAATAACACACTTTGTTACAAATGGCGGCGGCGACAGCAGAACATGACGTAAAATGTGTGTAATACATTTTGTAACAAATGTAACAATAAGTGTTACAAAAAGTAAAAGCATTATTTTTAGAATAAAATAAAGTAAAATAGTATTTTCTAAATTCTTTTTTTTTTGTATGATATTTGGTAAAAATATCTAAATAATATCTGAATAAAGATTCTAAGCTCGTATTTTGGCTGAACTTTAATAACATGAAATCAATTGTTTAGCAACTGGTCAAATTTCAATTTTAATCATACATTTAACGAGTTTCACAACTTTTATCACCATTCCAACTATACATTATATCGAATTTTATCAAAGTCTACTAGAACTTTTAATAAAAGGATTGTCACACATCCTAATTTAGAGTGTGATTGGACTCTTTTGCTAATTAGACCGATGAGTTAGTTGAGCAAGGATTATTACATCCTTTTAAAATGAAATTGAATCAATTTGTAAATTGGAACGAATCATAAGTCAAAGTTAGAATATGAAACTACTTTAAGAATATTTATGACGAAAATAAAGTATGCACATCGCGAGAGGAAAATAAAAAAGTGAACGTATTCAAAAACTCAAATGCAGCTAGACTAGATTTGGCAAAATATGTCCAACCTGATGGGCTAGCCAACATGACCAAGATTTTGGGCCGAGCTTGTCCAGTAAAACACTGTCCCGAAAAAACTGGGCATATATGGCCTGATCCAATTAGACCGTCAGGCAATCGGGCTTGGTCCGAGTAGCCCTTTTTTGTTTTTCATTCACTCCATGAGGATCGAATCCAACCCAAAATGCGATACTCAAAAAATATTTATCTTCTTTTAATTTTAATTTTTTATTTTGGAGGGTTGGAATTTCATCATTTATATTCTTTTGCAATTGATTTTCTCTATTTTTCACATTTGTAATTTTTGAAATGTAGTTTAGTTTGAAAATTTTCAATTAAATGAAATAATTTCTAGTTATATATAGATCTCTTCCTTCATCATTTAGTTCTACATTTACTTGTGCATTATAAAAAATAAATTTGATTTATGAGGCGATCGAAACTAATATTCATAGGCTTATCAACAACAACAAAAATTGTCGATTCAATTAGGTACATTCATATAACGTAGTTAAAAATATAGTTATAATGCGACTTCAAATTTTCATTTCGACAATAGAACAAGATCTTTTCCTAATTTTTGGTAGAAAACGAAAAATATATGTAGACAATATTATATAGGACGACCCTATAATTAAATACCAACATGTAAAGAATTATTTTATTCATTTATATTTATATGCAACGCTTTTCAAAGACAAATTGAAATTTATTTTCAATTCAGGACACGAATACATAAAATAACAAATAATAATAAATTTTGACTTCTATCTACAATCTTAATGTGATAAAGAGTGGATAAACTATCTACATATCTTCAAGTCCATGTTTTCTTCTAGAACTTGATTGTATTTAAAGTAAATAATTATTGGCTTTAGGAATTATTGTAAAATTAATTAAATAGAAAAAATACATCATTTTGTCATTCAAATAAAAAACAGCATCTCATATCATAATTACCTATCTTTGTAGCATAGGACATTCTTAAATTCTTTTTTAAAATCTATAGATTACATAAAAAAAATAGAAATTAAAATTAAAATTAAGGTTGATCTAGTTCGGTGGTGCAAAATTGAGATGGACCAGCCTGCCCATGTAACGGATTAGGACTAGCCTAATCGAGTTTCGTGTATGGACTGATCGGCCCATTTGCAACTCTACGCTAGACTATTAACTCAAGTGAAAATTATACTACTTTTACTTTTTATTTTTTGAATGTTTGAATTTATTAGATAGTTTTTTTGACATAAAATTACTATTTATCATTAATATTGTATTGTTACCATATAATAAAAATTTTTATTTATTTATTTATTATCATTATCAATATTATTTATTAAGCGTTTCAACTACTATTAAAAGATTTAATCATGGCTAAATATATTCACACCACATTTTTCTATAAGTACACTACAATTAATTTACATAAAAAGTCAATAATCTTTACTTATTATTATATTTATATTCCTGATATTTTTTCATCGCATTCTCATTATTAATCTTTTATTAATTATCACATATTATCTGTAATAACGATTTCGTCCAAAAATTTCATTAAGAAGAAACAAATAGACTCATTTTATCATCGTATTTTTAAATAAGCAAAAAAATAAATAAATACAAAATTTTGATTTACTATTTGTCCCTCATTTTAAAGCACACTAATGGAACTTTTGGACGAAAATTGTTAGTAGGGAAAAAATGTGTTAATTAGTTAAATGTTCAATATAAGAATTCGATGAAAAAAAGTTAAAGACATAAGTGTGAAAATAAATAAAAGTTAAAGACTTTTTATACAATTGAAATGTGGTACATTTATAATAAAATGTTGTGCGAATATAACCACCCTTTAATCATATTATTACCAAATTTAAGTAATGATCAAATTACTTCATAATTTACCCTTTCTATTACTAATTGAATGTTCACCATTTCGCACACCACTGATTTAGGAAGAAAGAAACATTCCCCAAATGCCATGCTCTTGTCGTTTCTCTCCCAGATTTTCTTCGACCACGCCTCTTTTAATTTCAAATCCAGTTTTTTGATGTAAATACATTGGTATTCATAGATTTCAATTTTGCACGAAATAATTTTTAGAATTTTCAATAGCCCATCATTATAGCCTGCTCACATCTTATTTATTTATTTTAGTCAATAATAATTAGAAATCTAAGAATGGCATCGACATGTAGTAGTACCAAATCAAGGTGTAGAAAAAAAGGTGAAATCTCTCTGCCCAATGGCAGATCCATGATTATAGATCAATGGGGGCGATACATAATTACGTAAAAAATAATTTCAAATAAGAAAACAACGACAATATTTAAAAATCAAAATATAGTACCTTTTTTTGCAATTGTTCCTTACGACTTCTCATACTTTGAAAACGCCGTATAATAGCCTTATTATCTATTTCATTAAATACATCTTTTTCAACATACATAACTAAGCTATCATTCATCCATTCGTCTCCAATCCAATTACGCAGTCGACTCTTTACAATGTTCATAGTAGAAAATACTCTTTCAACTGTAACAATAGCAACCGGAAGAGTTAATCCCAAAACTACAAGTATATAAACTAATTGGTACACTTTTTTTTTTTTTTTCGTCACAACTAATTTTATTGCAAGTTCACTTCATTTTATATTGAAAGATGAAAACATAATTGGTTGATTTCTAGTTTAATTATATTACACCACAAGCAGGCAAGCAGCTGGAACCACAAGCAGTCTAATATTATACCCTGGAACCACAACTAGTCTAATTATATTATACCACTAGCAGCTAGAACCATTTCCAACAGCTTGTAAAAATGATTACATAATTACATAGTTACACGCATATATATGTAAATATGGCTGATTTCTAGGTTAATTAGCTTTCCTTATCCCTATAAAATTATACAAAAACAAAAACAATACACATACATGTTACCACACGATTCTGATATGGCTTCTACGTCAGCAAGGGCCCCGTCCAAGGTCCATTAAGAACCTCGACTGGGCCCTGCTAAGGCCTCGGAAGTTCTGATAAAGCGCCCGAAGACCCATCGTACGCCTTGACCTTCGGCAACCAGAAATCTGCAGGGCTCGTGGAGGGCCTCGACACTCACGGCCGATCCATAGGGCCTCGTCAGGCTTCGTATTATTTATAACCAGCAGGCAACACGGTATGCCGGAATGACCAGAGAAGTAATTAAGGAAAGATTGCGTTGATTTGGAGCACGAATCCTCACAAGGAAACCGAATCATAATATCCTAAAATCATGCAACGTGAAAAACTTAAAGAAGGAAGATAATCTCGGAGATTGCATGGGTAAGGGATGATCTTTATCATATAAGGAAGGAGGATCCGATTGAGTATCAAATTGATTTGTCTCCTAAATCAATTAGAACTCTTGCGCTATAAATACAACGTCTCCGGTTGTTCCAAGGTACGCACTCTTTTACGCTTGATAATTCCACCATAAACTCTGCTCAAATCTCTGCCTGCTTGTCTCTTCCACACCCCATTATTTCCACCCCCCGTGTATCACCCATATACCGGCTGTTGACTTGATCGTCGGAGTGCCAACGATCGTCGAACCCTTTTTCTCCGGACATCCTGGTGTCTAACGGTTGTCCTAATATGCAGGTAACATACGAGTTGACAGAGGAGTGACTGGAGATCTGTTGACACGTGAACGTTGTAGGTTCTGTCGTCAACAATACATAAACACAATTTTAATTTTTTCTTTCTCCCATTTAACAATGGAGGGTGAAAAAAATCCTGGCAGACTGGCAGTAATAGATTAATAGTCCAGCAGGTTCTCGTTGGAATCCCACAACAGAGCAAATAAATATGCTTGAAAACTTATATATGCAGGAATTAAATTAAAGACTCCAAGTGCACAACAAATTGAGCAGATTAATGAAAAAATTAGGGTTTTTGGTCATAAATTTGACATTCTAATTTTATGAATTGTATCATAAATTCATTATTCATAATCTAGAGCAAAACAAGCAAAAGTGTAAAACTTAATATCCAATATTCCAAGAGCAAATGCTGATTTGAGTTGGAACTTGAGAGTTTCCGAGTTGGGACTTGGGATAGCAGTCGCACAGAGACAAACTCTCAGTCGTAGATGAAGCTAAGAAGGTAATGAGTTTTCTGGGTTTGATTCCAATATTTAGAATTAATTGGATTTGGGGTGTTATTTGGGTTGGGCTTTCAAAAATTAATAGGATTAATTACATTGTGGGCTGTAAAAGAAAACCCCAAGTCCAAATTTGAAATTTTCTGAAATCCAGTGGGTGCAATTGCACCCACTGGATCCTAAAGGAGTCCACCCCCTTTCTCTAAACTAAAGAGAAGTCGGTGTCAATCATTTTGACTTATCCGATGCTTGACAGATATCAGTGTGTACGCATAGTCACTTCAATCACCATAAGCCTTTAGGTTGGTGATATTATGCCCCCAATGGTCAAATATTTCCTTTCTCGCTAGTAAGAATACACACCCCCAACCGATATTCGATTTTCTCACCCCGGATGTTAACTCTAAAGTTGCCCTCATAACACTTATTATTTTATCGCTCAAAATTTGGTTAGGTCTGGCCAATACAGTTGCTATCTAGATCTGTGAAGATTCTCCTTTTTATTGAATGCTTTGGCCATCAAGCTTCCACTAGGTAAGTCAAACCCACTAGTCATCTATATCCCCAAGTTATGCGCACAATGGTTCAATCTTGCTTTTGCTTCTTTTTTTTTTTTTTTTTTTGGATATCTTATGTGTAAGACCTCACTCCCTTAAGCTTTCTAGATAACCCTTGTAGTGAGCTTTAGGCCGATGGCTCCCAGGTCTATTAAACCTTAGGGCACCGAGTTTTGAGAACTCCAATGGACTTTATCACTCGAGTCAACTAGGCTACGAAGAGAGGTATAAGATAATGCAAGCGCCATTTTTTTTTTTTTTGGTGCAAGATAAACACGCGGGGATTAGATTTCTAGCATCCGGTCAATACTTAGATTCCACTTGGTAGCCAAAATACACTCCACACAACTATTATTCAAACACGGAATCAACACCTATCTAAACAGCTTCTGCAATGGTTTAACCATCCCCAAACTATCCTTTCACCCGGTTAGGTAATTGAGTTGTCAATTGGTAGTTTTGGTTTTCTCAACTAAGATTCACTACTCTTTCACTGTATTCTATTCAATATACCAACCCAGCGTAGTGAAATTCATGACCATAAATCACACTTAAACGTATCTCACATGGATAAGTACAGTCTATAAAACAAGCATAAGTAGCATAACCTAGTCATAATTTATGAATTGATATCAGTTTCAAATAATATCATCATAGGCCGGCAAGGCTATCCAACATACAAGCACACAAATTTTTTTTTTTTTTTTCACATACAAAAATAACAAAAATACTCAAAGTCACCCCCAAACTTAAAGTTCACATTGTCCTCAATGTGACAAAAGAAAGCAAAGTAAATAAGAAATAAGGAAAGAGACAACCTGAATCAAAAGGCATGGGGATAACAATCGGACTTTTAGCTCATCAGTATGCATTGGTTTGGAGTGACGATGTGCAATCTGAAATATGAAAAACAATAATGATTAAATATACGTAATCACTAAAAAATGGGAAACATGCTCTACTTTCTAATGCAGTCCTAAAAATTCTACATGCAATGCAATAACTATAGAAAAGATAGAAAATGGGTTGCCTCCCATTTAGCGCTTGAGTTATAGTCTAGAGCTCGACTCTTTTGCAAGTATCAGTTATGGAGGCTTGAATTGATCTTTGGAAGTCTTGCATTGCTTGCAATTGCCAGATTTGCACGCTTTTTCCTTTGCTCTCCATATTTTAACTCGACCCTTTTCATCTTTAATTGGTGCAACTAGTCCACCTGTATCCGGTTTGCAGTTTTCTTGGCCAATTATTACCCCTTCATCAACTCTAAAGCACTCCTCGAGGTCGATTGGTTGCTCGGGTATGGTGTACATACTGAATACTGCTCGTTCATCCTGTACCCTCAAGATTAGCTCACCCTTTTTAACATCAATAAGGGCCCGACTTGTTGCTAAGAATGGTCGTCCCAAAATGACTGGCATATTGCGATCCTCTTCGATGTCAAGGACAATAAAATCAACTGGAAAGAAAAACTTTTCCACCTTGATGAGCACATCCTCAACTACACCCCGTGGGTACTTGATCGATCTATCAGCAAGCTGTAGAGATACACTTGTTGCTTTCAATTTCTCAACCCTAATCTCCTGTAGACAGAAAGAGGCATTAAATTTACACTTGCACCTAAATCACATAAAGCATTAAAATTATAAAATTCTCCAATTGTGCAAGGTAATTTAAAACTCCCTGGATCTTTTAACTTTGGAGGTAACTTATTGAGCAGAATAGCACTACATTCCTCAGTTAAAGCCACTGTCTCGTTTTCATCAGGTTTTCTCTTCTTGGACAACATTTCTTTCATGAATTTCAAATACAATGGCATTTGAGCTAATGCGTCGGCAAAAGGAATGTTGATATGCAGTTTCTTGAAAACTTCAAGAAATTTTTCAAACTGCTTGTCGAGCTTGTTCTTATGCAGCCTCTGAGGAAATGGAATTGGTGGCACATAAGCTTTGACAGGAATTGGCACCCTCACTTGTGATGATTCAGCAGATTCTTTTGCAACGTCTTCTTTTGATTTCTCATGTTGCTGTCCAGTTTCTTCTTCCTTAATCATCAACTGTTCATTATTTTTCTCTGTTCTTGTCACAAGAATTTTTGGCAGTTGTACCCCGCTCCTAGTAGTGATGGCATTTACCTGTTCTCATGGATTTGTTTCTGTAGTGCTGGGTAAAGTGCCTGGTTTTCTATCTGACAATTGTAGGGCTAACTGACCAATCTGAGTCTCTATTTTTCTGATAGACGCTTGCTGATTTTGACTGTTGATGTCCAATCGCTCCAATGCTTGATCAGTTTTCTGCATATACTGTTTGAACATCTCTCCTAAACTCGGTCCTCTTTCTTGCTGAGCATTATATGCATTACCACTATGTTGATTCTCAGACCATCTAAAATTGGGATGTTGCTTCCAACCTGGATTGTATGTTTGTGAATATGGATTGTACTGTTGATGTGTATTGTTCTGCACAAAATTGACCTGTTCTGGAGAGGCCAACAACATACAATCAGATGTTGAATGGTTAGCTCCACAGTTCTCGCATATGATGGTTGCTTGGATTGCATTCACTCCTTGCATTTGTGTTCTGACCAAGAGCTCCACCTGCTTTGTCAATGTAGCAAGTTGTGCATTGGTAGCTGACAGACCATCAATCTCATGTATGCCTGCTACTTTTCTTGGAGTGGTACGATCAGATGAAAACATGGTCTGTGTGTTTGCAATCAGCTCATAGAGATCACATGCTTCGTTGACATTTTTATTCGCGATGGACCCGTTTGCAGAGGAGTCCACTGTCGATTTAGACTGAGGAGATAGCCCAGAATAAAAATATTGAGCCTGTTGCCCTTTTTTTATGTCATGATTTGGACATTTTCTGAGCAATTCCTTGAATCTGTCCCAAGCTTCATGATATCTTTCGCCCTCCAGTTGTTGGAAAGTAGAAATTTCCAACTTCATCTTTGCTACTTTAGCTGGTGAAAAGTATTTGTTGCAGAATTTTCTAGCCAAATCATCCCAGGTTGTGATACTAGCATGTGGTTCTGAGTCTAACCATTCCAGAGCCCCGTCCCTCAAAGTGTAGGGAAATAATCGGAGTCTAATAGCATCTTCATTTACTCCGTGAAACTGAAAATTATGGAGCATACGTAGGAATCTGGAGAGATGAGTATTAGGGTTTTCAGTCGCCTTTCCATAGAACTGTAGGTTGTTGCTGAAAAGATTAATCATGTCGGCTCTTAGTTGGAAGTCGTTCCGACCAAAAGCTGGATAGATAATGCTTGAACGATCAGGAGCTGCTGCCGGAGTTAGGAACTGAGCCATTGGCATGTTTCCATCGTCATCTTCTTCCTGTTCTTCATGTTGTTGAATTTGCTGAGCTGCCATTCGGGCTGCTTCTACAGCAGCTGCTCTTGCAGCCTCTTGTTCAAGTCCTCTTCTTATTTGTGCTTCTGTCATCTGATAGAAATAGACAAAGAAGAAAATAGTAGTAATAACAATAAGAAAGAAATCAGTAATAATAATACAAAATAAAAAAATAAAAAATAAAAAATAAAAAATAAAATTAATACTAACGATTAATCTAAACTAATATTAAATAAGAATAGTCCCCGGCAACGGCGCCAAAAACTTGTTGTGAAAATAACGTGATTGCAAGTGCACAATATCGTTAACAAGTAATAAAGTGGACTTTTTGAGTCTGGATTATCGTTCCCACGAAGACTATCTTATTTAGATACTAGTTAAATTAATCAAAGCGCTAATTCATTGCAAATAGTTTAAAATAAATAGAATTGAGAGATTTAAGCTAAAACTTTGGATTTTTCGAAAATAATAATAAAACGAAAGATCAAGAATTAATAAAAATATGATGGTTGAAGCGTTTGGACGAACGAATTCACCTAGTTGTCATCTCTAATTCCTCCTCTCAAGATTCGTTTTCTAAAGTTGTATTCGGTCGAATTCACAAATTTAACCTAATTTACCTCTCTCGAGTTCAAATTAGTCCTATCTAATTAAGTCAACTTAGGCAGTCAGAATGGTCCTCAATTAGATGCATTAAATCTTCTAAGAATTCAATTCAAGACCGTGACAATAACAAAAGCGTATCTCTACCTTTTATCCAATTGCCAGATTTTACTACATGGTCTAGATTAATAATTTACCTCTCGGTTCATTACAATCCACAAATCAATGACAAATAATGGCCAATTATTTCAAGCATTAAGAAAAGAAGTAAAATCAAATACATAAACAATTTATAAATCAAAACTTGAGATTCGAAATTAAAGAATTAAACTTAGGCTACATCGTTCATCCAAATATTAAATCTAGCTGTTCATGACTCGGGAGAAGGAAAAGATGAAGAGAAGGGAAGACATAACCGGATTTTGAAAATAATAGAGGAAGAAACGTTGAATATCTTGCACCAAGAAATCTTTGTCTTCAAGCTCCAATCTTCAATTCCGTCTTTGTTCTTCGTCTCTTGGTATCTCTCTCTCTCTCAATATGATTTTTTTACAAGATTTTTCGACCCCCAATTATGAGTGTATAACCCATATTTATAGTTCCCCCAATAAGCCCTAAAAGATCCCTAAAAATCGTGGGTTACAAGTTTCCAAATTGCTTTAGGACTCAAAAAGGAAATAAAATAACAAGAAAATTTCGCTGCCAGAATTTGGCCTGGGAGAACGCCCAGGCATATTCCGGGTGAACGCCCAGGCCAATATTTTAGCCTCAGCCACTTCAAATTGAAGTTGGGTGTTCGCCCAGCTTTGAGTTGGGCGTTCACCCAACTATAATTTTTTCATATTTGCACCCGTGGTCCTTCAACTTTTAATTGTAATCATTTTAGTCCTCTGATTTCTTCTTATATTTCAATTTAGTCCTCTTTTATTTACAACTCAGGTCCTTCAACTTTTGGAGGTTTGCAAGTTGATCCCCATCTCCAAGTTTTCGTACACTTTCAGTCCTTTTCGCCTATTTTGCTTTGTTTTTCTCCAATTCCATCCGATCTTGGGTTTTGACCTGAAATAATTAAATCAACACACAATTAAGTAGAAAAGTACTTATGAGCACTTACAATTGTCCACTTTTGATAGTCTAGATAAGTGTAAAATAACACTTATCAAAGTACACCATTAGTCACTATCTGTATGCAATAAATAATGCTTAAGATTTGGGGGTTTTGTTTGGAAATTAACTAATGAACAAAATATTGTGTTGGCCATTGTCGCTAAGATTTATGTGTATTTGTATTGCGTTAGACTTTATGTGCAACATATGATAAGTTATTGGATTTGATAATATGTCCTACTGATATATCTAATTATTTAATTAATTAGATAATTATTGGAGAAGTTGAATTTTTTTAAGAACTCTATTTTGATGGAAAATAGAATTATAGTTTAACTAAGAAATTGGTCATCTCTCTACATATAAAATGACATGTTATTCTATCAAATTTATTAATGTCATTATGTGAGTGGCAAAGGGAGAGAAACACAATGTCCATACAATTAAACTACATGTACTAAAGTGTGTTTGGAGATTGAAAATATGCAATTAAATCGCTCGACGGATATTCAAGATATTTAAAATAAAAAATTAAAGATCATTTGCTATAGATCAAGTTACGTTCTTATTACTCTGTATTTGTCTTTGAAAATTATGAAGTTTAAGATCTTGGAATTTATGTTTATGTTATTGTTCATGTAAATTGAACCATAAAACTAACATATTTGTTGAAAATAGTTGACTAAATAATTGATTTAATCAATGTTTGACCAAATATTAGGGTGGGTACGGATCACCTATATTAATTAATTCTAATTTGAATATGTTCTACTCCGCGAGTAGATGGTTATGATATATTTGGTTGTATAAAACTATTTCCGGGTGAATGAGAAATATATTGTCAAATGTTGACACCTTGAAACTTGGATTGTAAAAAAAAAAAAAAAAGTGGGAAACTTGTAACCCACATCACAGGAACAAAATATTTGTGATCACTTTATATATCCCTAGTTTGACTGTTAGGTTTGGGCCCAAGGGTACCAATAGTATTTGAAATGGGAGAGACCTAGATCTTATTGAGTTCGGTCCAAAGGCCCATACGCGTGCTCTGCTCCAGCCCGCCTGGCCGGGCCAGGCTGGGCCGGGCTCTAGGTCGTGGGTCAAAAGACAGGGATTAACCCATTATAATCTTTTTGGACAAATAAAATAAAGATTTATTTATTTTATTTAAACTTCCAAATAATTAATTAATTAATCCAAAATGTACATGTTTAAACAAAAGACATGTCCTTCCGGACTTGTGTGTTCAAATGATAACTGTTGGTGTTAAACTGACATAACACAACAGTTGTGTCCATTCAATTGAACCTTTTGGCATGCTATACCATTCATTCAGGATAAGCCCCCCAGTTTGCATAACCTTCATTCAAGTTTATATACTTTTCGAAATGTTCTTTTCCTTCCTTGCATTTTCAGAAGAGAGTTCAAAAATATTTTTGGTTCGCTGTTTTTTGTGATTTGAAGTGCTGCCATCACAAGAAGGGATCATTGTACTTTAAGAAATGATTGTCATCAACCCGTGAGCACCATAGCGGGACAAATTCGTCTTAAAGGCATAGAGTCGAATTCTAGCCTCGATCCACTTTTTCTAGTCTTTACAAATTTCTGAATTTGTACTTTCATCAACAAGTAAGTATATAATATAATCTGCACTATTAATATTTGTACAACATTTTAAGACGAATTTGCGTATTACATGCATTTTATATATCACTGTAATTTAAAATCTGGGAAAAATAAATTCAGAAATATTTTTACTTGAGTTCATAATCTGTTGCTTTTAAATTGCATTTAACACTAATTAGTATTCTGTTTCGGATTATATACTGCTTCATTATTTTGTTACTTGAAAATGAAAAGTTCTGTTTAAATTGATTCAACAATTAATGCATGCAATACATTGCATATCCTATTCTGCTTCATATTCATATTCAAACTTAAAGTTTATGTTTACATTTAAATGCATGCAAAGTGAAGTCCCTGTTAACATTTAATGCATGCAAATCATATCTTCTAATTTTCAAATATGTGACTGTAATCTGTAATTATTAATAATTGGCATTCTTAATTTACTTTAACAATATTAAAATCCAAACTGGACCGTATCTTGCATATGAGTAATTCATAATTGGTTACTTATATGTTTATTAATTGTTTGATCCAATTATCGCAACAAGATTAAAGTTTGTCACTGTCATTTTAGTTACTATTATTTTGAATTTCAACAACTAAAGTCAAATTTATCTTTACTATATTGAAAGTTTATTTTCTGTTTTCATAAACAGAAATAGATACAAATAGTAATAACGTTGTTTTTGTTTTCTTTACTACTGGTGCAACCAATGTGTTACCACCTACGGCTATTTTTGTTCAAACCTCTTCAGTCCCACATGGAGAGAAACGGGAAAATTTCAATGGTATAGTCTTCAAAAGATGGCAACAAAAGATGATATTCTACTTGACCACTTTGAATTTAGCAAGGTTTCTTAGCGAGGATCTACTGACTGTGCAAAAGGGAACAAACAATAGAGAATCACTTATTGCTTTGAATGCATGGAAACACTCCGAATTCTTGTGCAAAAACTACATCCTAAACGGAATGAACAATACATTATATGGTGTATATAGTGCCCTGAAATCGGCAAAAGAACTTTGGGAATCATTGGAGAAAAAATACAAAACAGAGTACACTGGTACAACAAAATTTATTGTTGGCAAGTTTCTTGACTATAAGATGGTGGATTCCAAAATCGTTATCAATCAGGTTCAAGAATTGCATGTTTTTCTTCATGACATCTATGCTGAAAGCATGACTCTTAGTGAATCATTCCAAGCGGCTGCAATTATTGAGAAACTCCCTCATTTATGGAGAAAATTCAAGAACTATCTCAAGCACAAACGCAAGGAGATGAACTTGGAGGAATTAATTGTCCGGTTGAAGATTGAAGAAGATAATAAAAAGTCCGACAGAAAATTTCGAGGACAATATATACAAGCAAAGGCCAATATGGTGGAATCTGGCTCTAAGACAAATAAGAAAATGAAACATTCTGGTAATGCTCCGAACAAAGACAACAAGAAGAGTGCTAAGAAATTAAAGGGAAATTGCTACAAGTATGGTAAACCAGAACATCGTAGAAATGAGTATCACGGAAAGCCTAAGAATCAAAATGCACAAGTGAATGTGATTGAATTAGACACATTATCTAAAAGAATGTAAGAAATGAACTTGTGTGATGTTGTATCTGAATGCAATAGTGTTGGAAATCCTAGAGAATGGTGGATAGATACTGATGCTACTCGTCATATCTGTGCTGACAAGACAATGTTTCCTAACTACAAGGCAATCAATGGAGAACAATTGTTCATGGAAAATTCTGCAAGTTCAAAAGTTGAAGGACAGGGGAAAGTGACTTTGAAAATAACTTCCGGCAAATAACTCGTCCTCAACAATGTGCTACATGTGCCTGATATTCGTAAAAATCTTGTAACTGGCTCTTTACTTAGCAAAAATGGCTTTAAGTTAGTCTTTGTATCTAACAAATTTGTACTCACTAAGAATGATATGTATTTGGGGAAAGGTTACCTTTGTGACGGGATGTTGAAGATGAATGTCCTTACTATTGTATCGAAATCAAGCAATAATAATACATCTAGTTCTGCTTATATGCTTGAGTCATCTTGTTTATGGCAACATAGATTAGGACATGCAAAATTTAATTCTGTTCGTAGAGTCATGAATTTAAATTTATTGCCTAATATTTGACCTTAATCATAAGTTGAAACTTGTGTAGAGGCTAAGTTAGCCAAAACACAATTTCCAAGCATTGAAAGAAACACAACTCCTTTAGAGTTAATTCATTTAGATAACTGTGATTTAAAGTTTGTATAAACTAGAAGTGGTAAAAAGTATTTCATTACTTTCATCGATGATTGCACTAAATATTGTTATGTTTATTTGCTAAGAAGTAAAGATGAGGCCTTAAATATTTTTAAACATTATAAGAATGAAATGGAAAATCAACTTAGCAAACGAATAAAAATTATTCATAGTGATAGAGAATGGGAATACGTAGCACCATTTGAATAATTTTGTTCAAAATCTTGCATTATTCATCAAACTACGGCTCCTTATTCAACTCAATCAAATGGTATTGCTGAACGTAAAAATCGAACTCTTAAAAAGATAATGAATGCTATGTTGATAAGTTCTGAATTACCCCAAAACTTATGGGGGAAGCTATCCTCTCGTCAAATGTCGTTCTTAACAAGATACCACAAAAGAAAATGGATAAAACTCCATACGAATTGTGGAAAGGTCATAAGCCTACCTATAAATACTTAAAAATGTGGGAGTGTTTGGCTAAAGTAGAAGTTCCTAAGCCTAAACAAGTTAGAATTGGGCCTAAAACTATTGATTGCATATTTATTGGATATGCAAATAACAGTAGTGCATATCGATTTCTGGTATATAAGTCAAATATTCCTGATATACATCAAGGCACAATCATTGAGTCTAGGAATACTGCATTTTTTGAAGATGTCTTTCCATGTAAAGACAAGAAACAAATAAGATCAAACAAACGAACTTATGATACTGCAAATGATGATAATCAAAATAATGACGAACCTATGCGCACTAAAAGGGCTAGAACATCTACATCTTTTGGTCCAGATTTTCTTACCTATATGGTAGAAAATGATCCTAAGATATTTACCGAAGCAATGTCTACTCCAGAAGCTCATTTTTGGAAAAAAAAGCTATCAATAGAGAAATAGAGTCTATTTTGCAAAATCACACTTGAGAGTTGGTTGATCTCCCACCTGAAAATAAACATCTAGGTTGTAAGTGGATTTTCAAGAATAAGTTAAAACTTGATGGATCAATAGATAAATATAAGCCTAGATTGGTAGTAAAATGATATAGACAAAAGGAAAGCCTTGACTTTTTCAATACATACTCACCAATGACGAGGATCACATCGATTATAGTTCTAATTGCAATTGTTGCATTACATAATCTTGAGATCCATCAAATGGACATTAAAACAGCATTTTTAAATGGTGAGTTAGAAGAAGAAATTTACATGGAACAACCTAAAGGGTTTGTTGCTCTTGGACAAGAGAAAAAAATGTGTAAACTCGTTAAGTTCTTGTATGAATTAAAACAAGCTCCAAAACAATGGCATCAGAAATTTGATAAAATGATGTTATCAAATGGATTTAAAATTAACGAGTGTGATAAATATTTTTATATAAAAAAAAACATACATAATGCCTATGTAATTGTATATCTATATGTTGATGACATGTTAATAATGGACATCAATCATGATATTATCATGAATACTAAGAAAATGTTGACAAAACATTTCGATATAAAAGATATGGGTGTAGCAGATATTGTATTATGAATTAAAATATCTAATATATATGATGGACTTGTTATAACTCAGTCTCATTATATTGAAACTATACTCAAAAGGTTTAATGAATATGATGAAAGTCCTATAAAAATTCCAATTGACTTAAGTTTACACTTAGTCAAAAATAGAGGTGAACCTATGTCTCAGTTGAAATATTAACAGATCATAGGCAGTCTAATGTATATTACGAACTGCACACGTCCAGATATTACATGTGCTGTGAATAAACTGAATAAATTCACTAGTAATACAAGTAGTGAACATTGGAAGGCATTAAATAGAGTTCTTAGATATCTAAGATATACTTTGAACTTTGGATTACATTATACAAGATATCCAGCAGTGTTGGAAGGATATTGTGATGCGAATTGGATATCAGACACGAATGATTCTAAGTCTACTAGTGATTATGTTTTTACTATTGGTGGTGCAGCCCTGTCTTGGAAGTCCTTAAAACAAATATGTATAGTTCGATCCATGATGGAATCTGAGTTTATAGCTTTAGATAAAGCTAGAGAAGAACAATAATGGCTTTTTAGAGGATATTTCGTGTTGGCCTAAGCCAGTACCTGTTATCAGTATTCATTGTGATAGTCAGTCGGCTATCGGAAGGGCACAAAACAGTATGTATAATGAAAAGTCTAGACACATACGTCGTAGACATAATACCATTAAGCAATTGATCTCAAGTGGTGTTATCTCCATCGATTATGTGAAATCAAAGGAGAATCTCGCGGATCCGCTTACAAATGATTTACCAAGAGATCAAGTATACCAATTATTGAAAGGAATGGGCATAAAGCCTACTACGCATGAATCTTTGTAATGGTAACTCAACCTTGTTGATGGGAGATTCCAAGATATTGGTTGGGACAACTAATTTATGAAGATTCAGTTAAGCACTTAGGAGTAAAACTCTTACCCATTCATATGATAACAAAAGTGCTTTTCTGCAGAGTGTGGTAGGTTAAGTTATAATTTTAATTATTCTTATAGCTTGGATAAACCAAGTGGGATATGGCAGAATGTTCTTAATAAGGAGATCACCTATGTAAGTGCGAAGTGGGGCTGCTTCTATGAGAATTTTGAGACTGGAATTCTCTAAAACGCTTATGAAACCAAGAGTTGTTTAGAACCAAAATGAACACAACCATGAGAACCAAAGAAGATATTGTGTGGGTATTGTTGTCTTGGTTTACACTAACGGCTAAACAGTTCAAGACATCACATTCACTGATTAGTTAAGTAAATCCGATAGTATTCCATTAAGGCAGGTTCAAAGCCAGAAGCTACATCTCCTGATGCAATAGCTTTCCGCATGTACTCTCTTTTAGTGTCTGTATTATCATTTATATTTATTCTGGTAATTTCTATTCCTGTGGGGGATTGTTGAAAATAGTTGACTAAATAATTGATTTAATCAATGTTTGACCAAATATTAGGGTAGGTCCGGATCACCTATAATAATTAATTCTAATTTTAATATGTTCTACTCCGCGAGTAGATGGTTATGGTATATTTGGTCGTATAAAACTATTTCCAGGTAAATGAGAAATTTATTGCCAAAGGTTGACACTTTGAAAAAAAAAAAAAAAAAAGTGGGAAACTTGTATCCTACATTGAAAGAACAAAAGATTTGTGATCACTTTATATATCCCTAGTTTGACTATTGGGTTTGGGCTCCAAAGGGTATTAATAGTCTTTGAAATGGGAGAGACCTAGATTTTATTGAGTTCGGTCCAAAGGCCCACACGCCCGCCGTGGGTCAAAAGATTGGGCTTAACCAATTATAATCTTTTTGGACAAATAAAATAAAGATTTATTTATTTTATTTAAACTTCTAAACAATTAATTTTAATTAATTAATTAATTAATCCAAAAGGTACATGTTTGAACAAAAGACGTGTCTTTCCGGACTTATCTGTTCAAATGATAACTGTTGGGGTTAAACTGACATAACCCAACAGTTGTGTCCATTCAATTTGAACCTTTTGGCATGCTATGAATAATCCCCTCCCCCCTTCCCCCCGGGTTTGCATAACATTCATTCAAGTTTATATACTTCTCGAAATATTCTTTTCATTTCTTGCATTTTCAAAAGAGAGTTCAAAAATACTTCTGGTTCACTGTTTCTTGTGATTTGAAGTGTTGTCATCACAAGAAGGGATCATTGTACCTTGGGAGACGATTGTCATCAACTCGTGAGCACCATAGCGGGACAAATTCGTCTTAAAGGCATAGAGTCGAAATTTAGCCTCGATCCACATTTTATAGTCTTTACAAATTTCTGAATTTGTCTTTTCATTAATGAGTAAATGTATAATATAATCTGCACTATTAATATTTGTACAACAATATTGTCCTTGTAAATATTAAACAAACTGTTAGCAGGTTGTACTATTGTATTCATATATTTGAGATTGTGATTTTTGTTTTGTATTGCTCTGGAAATTATAGTATTTTGGGTAAATTCGAACTTTATGTGACATCAATTCTACCTACTTTGTATTGTTTCTGATTTCGTATTTTTTTTTCTCGTATTTGTGAAAATAAACACTTTTAATCTGTTTTCATCTGGAAGTGAAGTTGACTATTTTTTTTTTTAACTCATTTGTGATTATCTCTATGTATGCCAATAGTGTTTTGAATCTGTGCTTTGTGTCCACATTTTAAAATGTCAAATTTCACCGTTAACATTTATGATATGTATTACTCCATTTACAAGGGTGATTTTTATATTTGCACACTAAAAACAAAACTCCCATTCAACTGGTTTTGTTTCTAAAAACAACATCATATTTTTAATTCAACTAAACAATTCTAGTCTCTGTTCTTTTCGAAGGACAAGATCCCTAAAATTTCCTTTTTATGTCATTTGAAATTATCTGCATTTTTAGTGGTCTCTGTTTTGATTACGTGTTTTTGTTTTGACATTATGATAATTTCGAACTTGACTACTAGTTATTGTTTCTCAAAATTAGTAATTTTTATATTATATCGTTATTCTTGTCATTAATTTCTCAGTCATATTATATATCCAAACCGTTTTCGAATGATGTTATGTCTAGTGCAACGTTTCGTCAATATGATAAGTTTATGTGTTCCAACTGATGTTGCACATTGTTACTTACATCTTCTATGATATATTACTCTATTAATTTTTATATTTGTACAATGAAAATTGATACTGCACATTGTTATTTAGATCTTCTATGATGTATTACTCCATTCACAAAGGTAATTTTTATATTTGCACACTGAAAATAAAATTTCATTCAACTGGTTTTGTTTCTAAACACAACATCTTGTTTTGAATAAAAATAAAAAAATTCACTCTCTCTATTCTTTTGGAGGACAAGATCTCTGAAATTTCTTTTTTTAAGTCATTTGAATTTATCTGCACTTTTAGTTGTCTCCGTTTTGATTACTTGTTTTTGTTTCGATATTATGATAATTTCGAACTTGATTGTTAGTAGTTATTGTTTTTCAAAATTATTGATTTTTTTAATATATCGTTATTCTTGTCATTTATTTCTCCTAGTCATGTTATATATCCGGACCGTTCACAGATGATGTTACGTTTGGTGCAATGTTTCATCAATTCGATAACTCTATGTGTATTCTATATATGCTAATATTGTACATTGTTACTTAGATCTTCTATGATATTTTTTGTCATCTAAATTAATTGAAAAATTAATTTCTTAAAAAATCATTAATGTTTAGTAACATTGCTGTGATGGTGATTTGTTTCCCATAGTTACATTGTTGTCCAGGTGATTTATTACCAATAGTTACATTGTTACCATGGCTTGTAGACATCGGTAGTTAAACTTGGTATCATTTGTACTCCATAATGCGATAACTTCATGTCTTCTAGGTATATGTTGGTCCTCTATTATGTTACTAGTTGTTAATATCGAAACCACTTCTAATTCTTCATCTCCATTTCTTCAGGAATTAGACTATCCCAATCCCTCCCGACATATGGTCTATTGACAAAGTTAATGCATTCTCAAAGCCTAATATTTTCAGCACATTGTTGGGAAGGATGACCGAAGTGCAGAAGAAAATATTTTCAAATACATGCTTCGGTCACTTCCTGTAGGCGAATGATATTGCATTAAATCACTAGCTAATCCACCAAGTCCTACTTAGAAAAGTGAAGCAGCATAATATTGATGAGATGTGGTTCAACTTTGGTGATAGTCTTGTAAGTTTTTGCTCCAAGTATGAATCGCAGTACGGAGTTATTGATCTTCACATACGCCCCCACAAAAATTAGCGAATTTACTATTAAATTCTTCTTTAAAATTCCATTAGACATTATTGGATATAGTAATATAAATACTTCCAATTAATATGAGATAACATTTTCAATAATTATTAAAAAATAACTCATTTCTTAATGAATTGAAATTATTTCAAAACTCATAGCAAGGAAAAGCTCTTTTTCAACCTAATTCAGACTATAAAGGATGTTATCCACTTACATGGATTCCTATTATTCATACTCTTAAGTTAATTGTACGACAATAGGAAAGATACATACTCTTTATTGTTCGGCCGCAACTAGGCCATAATCCCATGTGTATGAACTTTTTTAATGACACAGCCACTCTTCATTAGGAAAGATACATACTCTGCATTCTCTTCTGATGTGGTCTTCCAATCATTCTCTTCAAATTAGGAGCCAGAACAACAATCTTTTCTACTTCATTTTGTACATTCTACTCAGACTTGTTACCAAGAGGATATACTATCCAGTTGTATGCACCAAGATACAATTATTTGCCTAAATAAGACGAGCAATAATCATATACCGACAAGTTATTTCGACACATTATTGCTATTGCATGAGGGCATTGCATTTCGTCAATTTGAAAACATCCACACTAGCATGTCTTTTCATCTATCCTCACCATACGATGTTGTTTCTTCGTTGACTTTATATATACTCTTGCTTGAAGGTATACCATGTTTTGATTACAATACACAATATAGGAGATTTCATTATGGTAATGGCTAACCAATATACACACGCGCACGCACTCTTGTATATATATATATATATATATATATATATATATATATATATATATATATAATAGTATTGTGCATAGCTTGTTTAGCAGTTAAAATGGTTTACACACCTCCATTCTTATTGATCTCTAGTTCTCTCCCTTATCATGCTCTCATTCCTTATGTCCTAGTCTAGTGAATGTCGATTTCGCATCATTTAAATTTTTGAAAAACTATTTTTAAACCGTACAATGCAAGGACTCAAACAAAGCCTCTATTGAAAAGTTCTTTGCTGATCTTGTTACGGACTACAATATTGATGTCATCGTGGACAACCTGTTTGTTGTCATGTATGCCCTTGACAACTTATGATTCCCGATTTCTACCTTTATTAAGATTAATTTATATTGACAGTGATGTTAACAAAGTTGGTTGTATATATTACTTATAATTTTACCTTTACTAACCAAGTATTTTCTTGTCTATGCTGTCGAGATAACTTATCTGGATTATGAATTCAGATTTTGTGTAAGCTCTTGTTGTTGTGTTGTCTTATGAATTTAGCTTTTTTACTAAACTGCTTCTTCAAGTTCTGAAATGAACGGTATGTACAGACCCAGTGCATCGCATGTCTGTACACCTTCTCAAGTGTATTTTCAATTCTACTATGCCTATCAGAAATGATAACGAGCTCATCTTGTTCCGTGAACACTTCTTTCAGTCTTAGAAGTTACCACTCCTATGAAAAATTATTTTATGAATCCCCCACACCAAATGCAAGTATAAAAATATTGTTATTTGCGTCTTTGAGTGCAAGCTGTGGATAGCATCCTGCCATAATTACCCGTTAAGAATGTACCATCAACTACAATAGTAGGCCTGTAATGTTTCCATCATTCAATCGATGCTCCTAATGTCGCAAAGCTAAATAGGAACCTATTTCTGTCATCTGTTTCAATCTTTGTATATGATCTTGGATTGGATTGATTAAGCCTATGTGGGTATGCCGGTAGTCTCTTATATGATGTTTTTGGATCACCTCTTATTATCTCCGATCCAATGCACATTTACATGCTCTCCAAGCCTTCTCGTAACTAATACATATCCCACAGGTTTTCATCACGTCTCTTGCAATGCCAACCGGTGTGTATATTGTTCTTGTCGAGATAAACTTGTGCTTAATGCAGCTCGCAATTATCGAACACAGTGCTTGTCTTGACAAAATATCTATATTTTGTTGTGAATTGAAGTTCGTAAAATTGTTTGACTATTTTTTCAACTTACAGTTATTTTCACTTTAATTACCATTCTTCAATATTTTAATTTGATCAGTAAATTTTATTTTTGTTTCACCTAAAACGTTTCTTTTACTACATTAACAGATATGCATTTGTGGGAAAAGAAAAAAAATGTATTGCATGGAAATTCGCTAGTACAATATTTTTAACAACTAATTAAGCAAAAACGTGTAGTGTTAGATAAGTTGTACTTTCAAAATATGTCTTTATAAAGGGGAAAAAAGGGACAAGTCCAGACATATGTTTTTTGTCTAGTTGGACGATAATGTCCAAATAACGTTAGCCACATCGGAGACTAATTATATTTTTAATCTTTATTTTATTCTACTAAATTTTTACGAGTATATTTCCCTCCCTATAACACAATTCAAAATGGCCTTTAAAAAAAGTTAGTATATTTCCTCTCTATAACACAATTCAAAATGGCCTTAAAAAAAAGTTATTCACAATCCAAAATTATGGCATAAAAATTGACGAGTACAAAGAACCAAAACAAAACCAGCCTCAAATGCCAAGATTGTGTTAAATGCCCAAAACGAAAGGGCCCAATGGTCCACTGATGGCCAAATAATGGTTACAAATGATTGGCTCTGATCCCGAACCGGATGAACCGGTTTATCCACCACTGGATAACAAAAGGCAAAAACAGTAGCAAGAACCTCATTCTTTCTCCCATGGCTTCCACAACCTATTTACCGTTCTCTCCCCTTCTTTCTCTCTCTAAAAACCCAATTGAAAAATCCAAAACTCTTGTATATTTCACCAGACCTCGAATTTCAGTGAAAACTCATGCAACAGGCACGGATTTAGTTGGTGACTTTGGAGCCAGGGACCCATTTCCAGCAGAGATAGCGAGCAATTTCGGAGATAAAGTGCTGGGAAATGTTGACACTGAGCATAAGATTTTGATTCCAACTGCTGCCGCTCTGTCTCTTTCGCAACAACAGTGTACTCCCATTTCTCATCTTCAGCAACCTATGCCTGAGGATGAAGCCAAAAAGATGCTGTTCAAGGTATAATCTGTATTTCTATCCTTTTTCAAGTTTTTTTATGTTCACTAATGCTTTTCGTTTTTAATTTATATGCTTTGTTATGGTAATGGAGCTATTTCCTTTGCATAGTCGGTCAATCTTCATAAATTTGATCAAGAATGTGAAATATTATAGCTAAACTATTGTGAATAGTTTGGTTTTTCATGTACAATATTTGTAGTTTGAGCCTCAATGAGCAAAATTGGAGAATCTTTCATTTTGTTTTTGTTTTTTTAGGGTGTGTTTGATTCATTTGATTTTCCATGGAAAATGAAAATTTTCCACCCATTTTCCAGCTTTGGTCTGTTTGATTGGCAAAATTTTTCATGGAAAATGTATTTTCTCACTTATTTTCCATCTTTCGTTTGATTGGAACTTTTGATTTTCCATGTTATCCACTTTTGGCCATATTTTCCTTGTTTTCAAGGAAAATATTTTCTTGGTGGGATAGGAGAATTTATTTTCCATGGAAAATTTGTTAACCTTTTCCAACCCATTTATTTTCCATGGAAAATTTGTTAACATTTTCCAATCCAAATTTTCTTGGTAATTCATTTTCATGGAAAATATTTTCTTTCCACCCAAATTTTCTACTTGCAATCAAACACAACCTTATTTCTTGATTGACAGATAAATGCTTGTCGTAAAAAGACAATTTAAATAAATAATTTTGTCATGCTTACAACAACATAAGCTTCTAAATGAAATTGTTCAACATGCAATGTGAGCCGGCAAGATTTTGAGCACAAGTCACGTTGTCACCCATTTATGAAAACTGTGCAAGTTTGAGGTTTTTGGTGACAAAATGAATCCAGCCTGTATGCGAAGGAGTGTGTTGAATACACTTTGTCTCTTTTGTAACCGTCTAACCTTTTACATAGGCTGGTTGAACACTACACTTACCATTATTTCAAAGAATCATCGAACTTTGAATTTTCAGCTTTACCATTACTCAGCCCCATTTTCATTCTAATATTTTGAAAAGAACTACTTGTCCTTTCACCTAATTCATTTCCAAAACAAGAAAACCGGGTTTAGTGCATAATGTGTATGTATTAACTTCTCTTCTATAGGTTGTTGGCTGGAGACTTATACATGAAGAAGGGGGTATAAAGCTTCAGGGTCTATGGAAATTGAGGGATTTCAAGTGTGCGGTTGAACTCATTAATAGGATATGCAGGGTTGTAGAGTTTACAGGGCATTTTCCAACTCTTCATCTAGAGCAGCCCAATCAAGTTACAGCTGAACTATGGACTTCTTCAATTGGTAAGATAGTAAAGAGCCACGGAGCCAGTTTTACTTGATTATTTACTTCTTGATTTTGATGGTTGCATATAATTTCCTCTTCTTATTACTGTCTTGTTGTGTGCTAGATGTGCTATAGGCCTACTCCGTCTCAAGTTTCCAAATGTCTGAACGGAACAGAATGAAGAAGTTCTGGCTAATTGTACTTTCTATTAATTAAAACCATTCACTAATATTCACTTCATGAATCACTAAAATAGTCAGAGAATGACCTTGTCCCCTCCCATTAGAAATATTAAAAAGAGGAAAAGATAGACACACACACATATAGAGAGTGTCAAATCCATTAGCCGCCTTAATATCAGCTTCACTAAACTAGTGGCTAAATATTTCTCTTTCTTATATGCATCACTATTTGTAACCTTCTTTGCAATTTTTGGGGGTGGGTTGGGTTGGGGCGCAATTTAATTCTTCTGCCAATAGATGTGGTGGTTGGCAGGCAAATAAGGGTTTTCACTACCAACGAGTGTAGGTGTCTGCATCATAAGAGAGAGATTCCAGATTTTACTTGGGCGTCTGGCCTCTCCATACCACTTTGGGTTGCCTATTAAATGTCTTGAGACTGGGATGCTCAAGTTTTAAAGTAAAATTATATTGTTAATCATTCAACGAGTCAATCGAGAGAGAAATACACTGAAGCTAATCCTGCACTTAACAAACACACGAAGGAAAACTCACAAAAGAATACCACCAAAAACAAACACACTAAGGAAAACTCACACAAGAGAATACCACCAAAATGATAGAGGTTCGGTGATAAATTGACCAACATCCTCTTGAGCTCCATACAAGGGGCTCCTGCACTGTCAATACTCCTTCAGACTACAAATGGATTACAAGAATTCCTCAAATTTACAAAGGGGACACAAGCCCAAAAAATCATACGCTATAATACTAGAGCCTTAATCTTGAAACTTCACTCGAAGAAAGGATAACAGAGATTAGGACCTACTCTAGGACCACTTAATGCAAAACTAAGAAGCCGATTTGGGAACCTCTTCTTGTGTGTCGATGGAAGTCACGTCAGTTTATAAGATTTTATCTATTTCAAATGGGTACCTGTATTGCAACTTTTCCCATCATCTGTATCGTTTATTGATGGGGAATAAATACTCCCCTACGACTACATTTCCTTTGGTTGCAATAGTGGTGCCCATGTTTGAATTTTCATGAAATGAGGTGATTACATCAAATAAATCAAGTTCATATATAGTCTTGGCTTGAATGATTTCTCATCGGGGTATAAATGACAACGCGTGTGTTGCAGACTTGCAGTGAATTAATCAAGTTCATATATAGTCTTGGCTTGAATGATTTCTCAGTTCACAAGTTCATATTAACTTGAATGATTTCCCATCAATGTACCACAAGCTGCATTTCCAGATTGATCACATTATACAGTTGTATTCTAGATCGTTCATATGATTACACGGTTTCATAATCAAATGTTGGTATCAAACTGCAGGAGGTTTGAGCATGAATGATTTCATTGTTGCTTCTAAAATCGACGAGATAAAAACATCAGATCTTGTCCCCAGAAAGAGAGTTTGGGCATAACTGCGGTTGTTCTTTTTTCCAGCCTATAGCCATTTCATCAATTCAGGCCCTCTACTACATTTTTGTGTTGAATCTTTGTTAGAAAGACTGGAATGAAATGGAGCAGTACCAATTCACAGGAAACAGTAAGATCAATTGTACCTAATTACTTAGTACATAAAATTCAGTTTTCAATTCTTATTCGTGTCATTTATTCATTAAACAAAGTATTCAGTTTTCAATTCTTATTGGTATCATTTATTCATTAAACAAAGTAAAAAGCAAGTATTAAGATCCAAACAAATCCAAACAATGTATCAGTAAAATGAAAAACAAAAACCAGGGGGGGAATAGAATGGGGAGAGGTAGAAAGTGTCCTAATTCAGAGGGAGATGGACATGGACACTCGTAGTCGCAAGCGTGCGGCAAACTGGGCAGGATTTTGTTGCTGCCTCGCAATGTGTGCAGACGCAAACATGGCAACACGGCCACAGCATAACTGTTGCGAGCGTCCTCTCGCAAACCTTGCACTCGAGCTTCACGCTGAAATCCCGCTCGGGGTCGACAAACGATGACTCTGCGTCTGCTTCCGGTCTCTCTGGGTACGAACGTGCTGACAAAGCCGTACACAATGCTGCCCGCAGACTCGTGGCCAATTGCTCCGAAGACTTCAACCTGCCCGACAAAGTGTGTGCCTCTGCTTTGAAATGTGACAACATCTCTTCCAACTCCTTGTTCTGATGCGCCATTTCCATGAGTTCCATTTCTTGCTGTTTCAGTTTCTTGGCAACTCTTTCCTCCGCTGCGCACTGCAGTGTGTAGTAATGCTTCCCCCACATTCCGGCCAGCAACCGCCTCAAATTCTCGTACTGCACGAATTATATCCACTGCATTAATCACACTCGAAAAAACCGAAAAACGAAAGAAAGGAAGAAAAATCATTACATGGGTGTTGATTATTTGATCAATTTGATCACTCTGATGTTGCACATTTGTGGTGAGCATGCTATTATCAACTTCAGTTAGCATGGCCGTGAAGGATTTGAATGGAGCAACCATGTTTAACATTTCTTGTTCCTGGGATTGCCCATTTTGAACACTTCCTTGAAAATTGTGGAGATTTACCGGAGGTAGTGCAGTTTCTGCAACTTGTTTCATTTTTCTCTTCCTAGAACCTGCCAACAAAAGTAACCCGTACCCGTGTAAAGATTTGAAATATATATATATATATATAGAAAGAGAGAGAGACAGAGAGAGAGAGAGAGAGAGAGGACCTCCATTGGTGTTCAACATTGCAGAATTATTGAACATTTCAAGAAATGGAAGATTTGTGGGACAGTAGCTTGCCCGTTTCTGCAGGAAAAAAAAGGGACGAAAGAGATTAAAACATCATCAATCAAATGGCAGTAAAAGTGTATGAGAGATAAACCTGTTGAAGAACAGAAGATGGTGTGGGTGGGGGTCATGAACGGCCATGCACGATTCATTATAAAGAGATTGAATCGGTGGCAGCCTTTTGTACAACGGACACGATGGATCATACCAAGAGACGCAGGGGCGGAGCCACCTGGGGTAACTGACCCCACTGGATTTTGGTCCTGGAACCGATTATACTTGAGGGTTCTAAAGGCAAGGGAAAAACCATAAACAACCACATCAAAAATTCACGCGAGATATTGTGAGAAAATTGCTGTTCCGCAAGGGAGATAACCATCAAGAAAGAAAAAACAATTTTGTTGAAAATGAATAAATTCTAAGGAGCTGGAAGATCAGAATGGCGATATGGATATTGACCATAATTATATTATAAAGATTCTAATAATTCAATATCTAATACATGTATAATATTATCAGTGGCGGATCTAGGGTTGAAGTTATAGTGAATGTTGACTGGAATGGTCAACGGCCAATACTTGTGAAAAAATAATATGAAAATATATTTAATAAATACGTAATTTATCAAGCAACAAGAATCGGGAGTAAAAACTAGGTAATGCACAGAAACAAACAAAAATCGAGAGTAAAAACTCTAAAAATACTTTCTGTATTATTCAATTTTAATCCATTTTAAGAAAAAATAATAAATTCTTATTTGAGGATTTAGTCATGCAATTACCTTACGTTTTAATTTTTCAAAATTCAGAGACCATAAATAAAATTTTGAATTTAAAATATCCTTTTTATTTCTCTTTTCCCTTCACTCTCAATAAGTTATATATATATAGACACACATATACTGATATACACATATACTAATACGCAGAGTACATCCACTCTCTATTTTTCTTTTATTTCTCAAAACTCAATGCAAGCTGTAGCATGCACTCGTCTCCAAATTATTTATATCATATCTACTTAAAATTAGGTTGTGTTGACTCTGAACAGCTAAATTAACATTTTTAATTCATTAGAGGTGTAAAGTAGGCATTGCCCTTTTAGACCACCCATGTTTTTGGCCTAGCACATCCCTACTTCCCAAGTCTAAAGCTTTCAGAAATGTATAAGTAGTGAATCCATGTGTATATATGACTTTAAATGTTGAGAAATTATTAATTTATGTATTAATATATACAACTTACAAGATGAAGTTTAAGTTACAAAATTATTCATGTAAATCCACTTATATGTTTGATTGGTAGCATGGAAAAAGGGTGGAAAATGAAAATATTTTTCATGAAAGTGGGAAAATAAATTCCACTATCTAGTCAAGAAAATTTTTTCTAAGAAAGAAGGCAAATCCATGCTTTAAATGCTTATACCTAGAAAATATATTTACTTTTCCAGATGCCAATCAAACAACAAAGTGGAAAAATAAAAGTGTTGGATTTGACAAGATTTTCCATGGAAAATGTTTGAATCAAACACACCTTTGTATACTTAAAGGATTTTAAAATTGTAAATTTGGCATACACATAATACAATATTATTTATTTGAGTTTAAACAATTTTAAATTTACATTAATTTTAAATTTTTATATTAAAATAAATACTGCTTAGATTCTAAATTAAAACTAAAAATATTGTAAAAAAGATCCGGCGTGATAAAGAGCTCACGGTCCACGGAAGTGTAACAAAATTCATTAATTGTCTTGTCCAAATTTTGTTCTCTAAGAATATCTCTAATGCAATCGTGGATTATTATAAAAAAAAATTTTGTCACGTAAATAAAATAAACAATGTCTAAAAAAAAATTCTCCAATACAAATTGTCAAACACTTTGTCAAGCTAACATAGCAGAAAAAAATAAACAATATCTAACGCTCCGTTAGACATGCTCAATCATCAATTATTAAATTTCCTATGCATATTTTAATGTAATCTAGTATTTATTTTAATAAAGTAAAATTCATCCAGATAGCAATCCATAGTTAGTATTGGAGACCAAATTTAAATTTGAATGTATATTCATTAAACATCAATGTCACGTATATCGAAAGTCTTCTAATATTTGTGCCACTTAAATAGCAATCCATAGAATACATTGTAGATATTCTAAGCATGTCAAAATGGTCATAGTCAAATTCTTTATTTTTCTTTCAGTTTCCTCTTTTAAAATGAATTACAGTTTCAATTACATTCGATGTTTGTTCGATGAAAATGATATGCATATTCTTGCAAAAATCAAAATTAGAATAAAAGTTACTCAAATTAATTTATTGAGCTTGATGATATATTGGAAGTCTGGTATCGTCGAAATGAGTTCTTCAACAACTCCAATAACCAGGTAGTTTCTCTCTAGTTATAGAAAGAGATAATAACAATGTGGGTATACTTCGAAGCCGAAAAAAGTGAAGAATAATTGCCTCTATTTGCTATTTATAGGTCATTCTATTATATGATAAAATATTAGGGAAGTGGAAGCATCGTTGATTCATTCTTGATTTCATGGAGTGCATAATGGGATTTTGTCTTGGGTAATTAGTACAAAATGTTCATACCTATTGAAGTTATTGTTCAAATCGTCCATACCTTCTAGATGTTGGCATTTAACATCCTCACCTAATTCATTTCTTGTGGAAAACATCATTCTGTCCAAAAAACTATCGTTATCTTAACGGACCAACACGACTCGTATCAGAACTAAAGGGTAAATTAGTCCATCAATATTTTTCACTTGTGTTAGAGAGAGAAACTCTCAGCTAGTGAGAGAAATACTCCACTGGCCGCCCAATTTCACTGTTCATCTCTTCATTCAATTCAAAAATCTGTCTCTCGCTTATGGATAGAGCTCGTTTTTTTTCCATTAATGCATAGTTAATGCTCCACTTTGTTGTGGGCCCACTTATTCTTGGATTCATTCCAAGATTTGAGTTTGTTTTCCAACTTTTTCAAAATTATTCACGTTCTGCTACAACACTTTCTTAGAGGTTTTTTCAGATTTTGGTTGGATTTAATTGATTTTCTGCAACTCCATTGCTGTCGGCCCACTTCATAATTTTTTAGAATTCTGTTTTTTTGTGCCAATTTTTTTTTTGTTGTAAAATTGCAGGCTGCAAAAGAGAGCTTTTCTGAAGAACAATGGAATGAGAAAATGACGTGCTATGCTTGGAGTTGGTTTTTCGGTTTTCTTTCTGGTTTTGTAGTGATGTAGGTACTCATATAAGAATGCTGTTGTATAAATTAGAATATGGTTCAGTGGTGTAGAACACAATGGTGGGATTGATTTGCTGCTGTGAATCGTTAATTTTGATATGTAATTGTCGTTGAGAAAAACATCCTTACCTTTGTAAAATATTGTGCAAAACGTCCCTATCTTTGTAAACGAATGTGCAAAACATCTCTACCTACAAAATTAAAAGAGGACACAATCAGTATAGTACATGGACATGTGAAGAAATATAATCCAAAGATAGGGATGATTGTCGCAGACATATGCAAAAGGTGTGGATATTTTACACAACTTACCAATTCTGAAGGTTGGGTCTTCCAAATCTGTCTGTTGGTTGAAATCATCGATCTATTCCTTGAATTTGTTTATGCACCATCTTCACTATCAACATTTTATAAGTCATTAGAGTCCCTATATTCGGTATCCGAATCGCTAGTTTGTTGCCCATCTATTGTATCAAACTCAAAATCAAAATTTATTGTACGATTGTCGTCTTCATTAGTACATTCATGCTCTTCTTCCATTTCGTAGTCTGACTCAACCAACAAACCCCCCCCCCCCCCTCCTCCTCCTCCTCCTCCTCCTCTTCAACTATTGTTTTTTCTTCATCATGGGTCTCCACCCCCAACCTCCTCTTCTTCAACACTAATATGTTCATCATGGGTCTCCACCCCCACCTCTTCTTCTTCAACATTAATATGTTCATCATGGGTCTCTACTCCCACCTGAACAGTAAGGCGGGAGGTTAAGTGAAAAATATTGATCGACTAATTTACCCTTTAGTTATGATACGAGTCGTGTTGATCCGTTGAGATAACGGTAGTTTTTTGGACGGAATGATGTTTTTCGCAAGAAATTGATTAGGTGAGGATGTTAAATGCCAAAATTTAGAAGGTATGGACGATTTGCACAATGACTTCAATAGGTAGGGACGTTTTGTGCTAATTACCCTTTTGTCTTTGTTGACATGTAGATAACGGGTGTATGCTTCCGAAATTTCCTCTCGAGAAATAATCGTCTTATTTTTACGATTAATGTCGTGTCCACTATATCATTCTATGCTCTTGAAGTATAAACCAAGCTCGCGTACTAATTTTATCTCGTCCATTCTGTTATGGTCGAACTCTCCATATAGTCAATGAGTAATTGTCTTGATTCTGTCGAGAAGCATTGGAGATAAATTTTGTTTATTCAAACATTTGTGACAATGCAATTTCTTGTAAGTTTTTGAAAACAATTCATCTTATATTTAGTATTGAAAATTTTGGTTAATCTTTCTTTTCCAAGCCTTGGATAATGCATTTGTGAACTATATGTCTATATCCCATCCACAAGCATCTGCACATTTTTTATTTAAATCTAAAATCACAAACTTGTACTACACATCATGTAGTAGTTGTACTACATTTGCATGTCGTAACACTTATTTCACTATACTTAAGAAAATGACACCTCTTTTTTACATATAAAAAGATATTTATTAATTTTGAAGTTCACTTCTTTTAATATATGAAATTAACAAACTAGTGGACTGAAAATTTGTATATTTTATTTAAAAATAAAATTCGTTTGAAGATCTTAATATTATACAGTCTTCTTATCTGGTTAGTTGTAGAAATCGAACTTTAAATTTTTCGAGTCTAAGTGAGAACGAGACAATAAGGAGACGAGGTCGATGCATGGCTAAATGTAGAAGTCTCATTTTACGCCATCATAAATGTTGCTTAGACAAATTTTTTAATAGAATAGTAATATAGAAGATTTATCAATCGAAATATTAAATTGAACAAAATAAATAAAACAAATGATATTAGTATGTCAAGTAAATAACTTACTTTTCAACAATTTCAAGTAGGGGTAGTTGTTCTATTTATATTTCACATAATTTTTCATCTCCACATCTTGTCGTAAGGTTTCCACACGCTCCGCAGTACACAACGTTGTCAAGTGTTTCTCTCTCATCCGAAAACTTCAGAAGTTTCTGTAACTCGTAAGAAGAAAAAGAAAGAGAAAGATGGTGGTGGCAAATGCAACAACAGGCATTGCTAGTCCATTGAAATGCGCATTATCTCTTTCCCAAGGTTGTTATGATGATATAAATGGATTTCAAGTAATTATTAGAGCGTTTTGTGATGAAAAATATGCATTGACAGATCGTTTATGGAGCAGGCTTTCAGGGTTCGACTCGACGCTTGCAGTGGAGAAAAAATGAGGTCTGGCTTTTGGTTGGTTATTAATGTTTCTTAAAATAATTTCGATAAGAAACATCTTTGTTTTACTGAGTTTATGAAGAAAATTATTTGCTCAATGGAAAGTAGCACTGGTGTTTGATAAAATGTCAATGTCAAGAGTGAGATTGTAAATGTTTCAAGCTTTTTTTTTTTTTTTTTTAATTACAATTATGGTTTGAAAAGTAATTTACAATGTTATCCTCATCCTTATTTAATCGGTTGATTTCCACCTTTGATGTCGAAATTTTTTCCGCAATTGATAATCGATTGTGTGTTTATGATGCTGATTCAAGTTTCTGAGTATTTGTATTGCAGAGACAGTGTGTAAGGAAAGCTGGTCAAGGTGTAATAACGGCTAAATTTGATCTAAAACCACCACCATACCCACTGGTAAGACCTGAAAATTACTCAGACTGATCCCTCTTTGATTTTCGTCTTTTTTTTTTCCCTGGATATCTTGTGTTCTTTAGATTTACTTCATCTTTTTAATGTTGAATCCTACATATAAATAAATAATTACATCCCCTTTCTAAGCTCAAGCTTTTATGAGTGGTCATGATTTCAAGGCTCACCGCCGCACATTTATGAAAATTATGCAATTGTTAGACGTTTGATGAAAATTGATAGTTTAAGACTAAACTAAAATAAGTAAATGTGTCAGTGTCCTACTCCTAGAGCATATAAGCTTTTAGATGCGGTGGTTAAACACTTTAGTTTGATTAGTGAAGAATTATGCTTTCTGCACTAGATTGAAAATTTCAGGTTCTCTTAACAAAAAGAAATACTGATCTAACAAGATATACATTCTTGAGATGGTCGTGAAATTACGTATCTCGGCATTCCACTTAATTTTGGAATTAAAAAGCTAACACTTGTGCTTGCTTTGTGTTTAATCACACTGCTTCTTGGTAATTCCCATAGAATCTTTATCATAAACCTCTCTTGATTGGTCTGTTGTGCAATTTGTGTAATTTCTAAGTAAGAGTGACAGAAATGCCAAATTTCTAGGGCTTTTTAACATTGAGGGATGATGAGTACGAAAATATGGCAACAGAAATGCCAATTTTTATAACAGAGTAATGAAACAATTTGAACATCAATTGTGGATCGCATCACTGGATTGTGTCTCCTTATTTTTCTTATAATCTTCTTAGCTTTTCTGCTGATTATCTCTAATTAAAATTGTTAGTTCCTACTTTTCTCATCAGTGAGTAAATGTTCATTTTGACTCTTAACCACAAGTGGGGACTTGCAAAAGCATTTATGTCAGTCTCAGTACAGAAATAAAGTTGCAAGTAATTCTCTCTGTGCATACAATGTTAATTCTAATAGTACTTATTGGTCTCTTTTGCTATTTACCATGATTTAGGATGCTTTGGAGCCTCATATGAGCCGTGAAACATTTGAATACCATTGGGGAAAGCATCACAGGGCTTATGTAGACAACCTCAACAAGCAAATAGCCGGAACAGAACTTGATGGAATGACGTTAGAAGACATAGTAGTTGTTACATATAACAAAGGAGATCTCCTTCCACCCTTCAACAATGCTGCTCAGGTGTGCCTCGTATAAAACTTGACCTTCTGTACGTTTTTGTGTGAGCATATATGTCGAATGCACAACTCTGCACCTTAGATTTTCAATGCTTTGAGTTGACCATCATCACCATGTAATGTGGGATAAAAGGTTTCTTAAAAAATAGTTACTTCTTGCCATGAATTGAACCCGAACCATTCATTTCTTTTTGCTTTCTCTAGGTAAAACAAGCTCCGACAAGTGCTTAATTAAAGTGAATTGGAAATAACTTTATTCATTTAATTCTGTAAATCTTCACATCTCATACTTTTTACATGTTTCAGCATTTTATCTGATGTGAGTTCTTTGTCTATAACTCGATTCACAGAATTCAAAATTTTCATTTTATTCATAAGAACCGCGCTATTGGTTTGTATGCAGCATTCATCGTTTTGCACTTTGACAGGTCTGGAATCACGATTTCTTCTGGGAATCAATGAAACCCAGTGGGGGAGGAAAACCAGCTGGAGAACTTTTAGATTTAATCAACAGAGACTTTGGTTCTTTCGAAGAATTTGTTAAAGAGTTCAAGACAGCTGCAGCAACACAATTTGGTTCTGGTTGGGCGTGGCTTGTGTGTAAGCCCTTGCCCACGATTCTATCCTTTTTTTTTTAATGCATCTGTCTAAACATGATTATGGCTTTTTAAATAATATAAATCGACAGCTCTATTTTTCTTTTTCTCCATCTAGACAAAGCAAATAGACTGGAAGTAGGAAATGCAGAAAATCCCCTGCCATCTGACGAGGACAAGAAACTTGTAGTGGTCAAGAGTCCTAATGCTGTTAATCCTCTTGTCTGGGATTACTTTGTGAGTTTCTCCATATCTTTCGAGTTTCCATCTTAGTCATATAGTTTCAGAGTTAAGACTTTGGTTTATTCCTTCTTTATTATTTTTCGGTGTAATTGTGCTCATTATCCATTGTGCTCATTATCCAAGAATCTCATGGCCTTGTTTTGCTCATTTGCTGCAGCCGCTACTTACTGTAGATGTTTGGGAGGTAACCAATCAAAAAATTTCGTTCTTTATTCCTTGAAATGATGACATGTAGCTGAATATCACTTTTTATTTACCCTTTTTTTTTTTTGTATACAGCACGCTTACTACCTCGACTATCAGGTGAGTAGTGATTTTCTTCATGTTAGCAACACTTGTAACCCATTCTTTCTCGCACTTTTCAATAACCTAATAGCTGGGTTACATTGTCATCATTTACAGAACCGGCGGCCAGATTATTTATCTATCTTCATGGAGAAGCTTGTTTCTTGGGAAGCAGTCAGTTCCAGGCTTGATTCTGCGAAGGCTCAGGCCACCGAGAGGGAAAGAGAAGAAGAGAGGAAGAAAAATGAGGAAGAAGAGAATGGAACAGCAAATTCTGAAGCAGTAGAAATGTATTTGGAAAGTGACGATGCTGTCTCTGACTGATTTCCCTTGATAGTGATCAGAGTTTTGAATCTTTTGATCCATTTTGGTTGTCAAAATTTTGATAATGATAGTAGTGTTGGGTTGTGATGTAATATAATTTAAAATAATAATTTTATGTTAAATAAAATTTTGGTTTTATTTATTGGTTTTATTTACTTATTATCATGGTATTTATTTAATGATGAGAATGTAAATAAAAGTGCAAATAATAACTTGTGATGGTACAAGTTGAGTACTTGCGTTGAGAAGTATGGTATAACAAAATTTATATTTTTTTTTATCTTAAATAAAATTTCACAATTAATGTATGAGGGTTGACACTTTGTATTGGAATATTGTAGAATAGAATATTTCATCATTAGGGTGTCTGATTTGTGCTTATCGCAAAAATAGTTAAAAGGTAATACCAATACACTTGAAGTGTATTGAATGTACTATAAGTCGAATTTAATTGAGGAAATTATAGCAAATGTCATTTTGCATATGGTACATTTGAAAAATGGATATTTTGTACAAATATAACTCCAAACAATTACTTAAACACCCACTACATCCTAGTCAAATCTAATTCAAAATCAGATGTATTAACATTAAAATCAAATCTTGCTCCACTACCCACCACCTTGAACCACCGCTTTTGCACCACCATTCGCCACCAACTAACTCACTACAACTAAGTTACTATTTTGATAAATTAAATTAAATTATAAAAGAACAAAAATTCAATAGATTTTGTATTAAATTAGCTTGGTTGTTTTTAAATTTGAAAATATATTGAATATAATTGCTAAAAAATTGTTAGAAGAGATTGGGTTCATGGATTAATAGGGTTAAAGAAGAATTTGGAAACAAAAAAAGCAAACGAAGTGGGTTGGGAAACTGTCGTTTGAACTGTCTAGAAGAAAAAAAAAGAAGAAAAATATTATTCTCTGGGCAATAGTTATAATCCCAAAGTAACAAATGTCAAGCAGACAGTAATTTTTATTTTTTTCCATTTTTTCTTTCACCCAACAGTTTAATGACAAAAAATAAAATAAAATAAAACTATAGTTAAATTATATTCCGACAGTTCAATTGTCTGTTGCCAAAATGATATGCATGACTTTTTGTCTCAAAAGTTGCCATTTATAAAAATGATCATCTGCATTTGTCAAGATTTCTAAATTTTCCAATCTAATTCTATAACATGACCATGCGAAGAATTAAATTTCACTTGATCACCAGGTATCCTCATATAAATCCATTGGTTGATCAAATATCTCGATGAGTTGAGAGTTTAAGAATGAGTGAAGTAGAGAACACGAGTTCGTGTCGAAAAAATCCGCCCTAAAAAATAGATCAAGTGACTACTTTAGTATTTTTTATTGAACGGTTATAAATCTGACTCAGTGTCTAGTGGTGACTAAGCTTTGACATCTTGTGAATTGATTCATATGACCGTTGAAAAAATGTAAGTTAGTGAGAATAATGGTGGGTGGCTGGGGCGCAAAACAGCTATTTATGCTCGTACTTGATTATAGGATCTCGGATAAGGATGAAATATATATATACAATAGGTCAGAGAAAAGTATTACAACTTTTGTAATTTTATATATTCCGATAGAGCAATCTTTTGTATTTAGTGGAAAAAAGCAAATGATCAATAATTAGATTGGGTAGTCTATGGTCGATTAGACATGATCAAATTATTAGAGCTTGAAAAATATACATATGAATAGTGGTGGCTCTATAAAGTTTTGAACTCAATTGTAATTACTTTGAAAATTTTGGACTTAATTGTAATTTAAATTCAAGGACTACACTTACAATTATATCAATCCTAAATTAATTGGACTTAAATACAATTTAGGATTCTTTTCCTATATATATATATAAAATCAAGGTCGCGTGGATGACTTACACAATAAGAGCATCTCCAATGCACTCAATAAATTATGGTTGACGTGATAATTAAATAGACGAATTTCTAGATTATGTAGAATGAATAAACGGTGAAATCTAAAAATTCTCTATAATTGATTCATTCTACAATCTAATAATGTTGATTATGTGGCATTTATTTTTTAAAATTAAAAAATAATAAAACTAATCCATAAGAATTAAAAAAAAAAGTCAAAAATTAAAAAATTGCTAACTCATCCAATCTTACAGAACATCTGAATGTAGAAAGAGTATCTCATATTTTTTATTTTTTCTGGTACCATATCAGCCTGACATAGTATTCCACATTGTGCATTGGAAAAGTGTTTTTAATAGACATTGTCTATTTGATGATGTTGCACATATTTTTTCCAATCCATTGAATACATTGGAGATGCTCTAAGTCCAACATTCATAAGGCTTTGTTTGACTTCAAGAAAATAGAAAAATAATTTTTCTTGATTTCTTAATTTGCCATAAATTAGTTTCTGATTTAGTTGAAAAAGTGCCCTCGCGCCAGTGTACAAAACTTGAAGGTTGGATGTGCAAGTTTGTGAATTAAAAGAAGGATGCTTGTGAATCAGATTGAGATCGCCTAAACAAATACCGATTCACGTATAATACTAAACACTTAGAGCATCTCTAGGAAACACTCTATTTATAAAGAGCATATTTTGCATTTTAAAGAGTAATATAAATTTAGACATTAAAGTTTTTGAAATATTCCAACAATCTCTTTATTTTTAACACTTCATTTTACCTTTCCTAATAAGTATTTATTATTTTATATATATATATATATATATATATATATATATTGGCATACTTTATTTCTAATTATTATATGATTTTTCTCTATTTTTCTTTGTATATATTACTTAATTTAGTCAACGTATGAATATTAAATTTTGAAATTTTATGAATACATTGAATTATAGAGAGCCAAACACACTCTCTATTTTAAAATTTTAGTTCGAAGAATTTCTTAGAGCATAATTTTAAGAGTTGAACATCTTATATTTAAGGGTAATTTGTACTTTTGGTTCTCAATATTTCAAATCGATTACTAATCTACCCTAACCAATTTTTTTAGCACTAGACATCCACAACCTTTCAATTTGTTGTAAATCACGTCTCCATTGACACATTTTGACAGATTTTTCCACCTCTTTAAATAAAAATAAATAAATAAATAAGCTAAAAACAACAAAAAATTAAAAAAAAAAATTGTAAATAAAGTCTCATAACTTTTAAAAAATACAAAATAACTTCATCTTTCCAAAAAACTTACCGATTTTAAAAATAACTACATCTTCTCCAAAGATTAACTTCTTGATCAATTCACAACCACTAATAGTAGTAGTTGAACTACAGACCAGACTCAATACTCACACATAATTTAAAATCCAATTGGAATCGTATTGAATATGGAGCTGTCGGAGATGAAATCCATGGTGTCGGCAATCGGAGTTTTGATGTCGGTGCTCCGGTTCTTACTTTGCTTCGATGCCACCATCCCGTTTAGTCTTTTCCACCGGTTTGTACAAGGGGAACCGGTGGCACGCCATCTTAACACCGCCTCGACTTGGACAATTCTGTCGTATTTTTCATTTGGATTTTCTTCGAATTTTCATTTTTACGTGCCTATGTTCTTGGGCAACGCCTCAATGGTCCTGTGCCGAAAGTATTGTGGGATCATCACATTCTTCTTGGCCTTTGGCTACCTCATTGGATGGTATTTGACTTTCCTTTTTGCCCTTCTCACAATTTTCTATCTGATGTTGTATTAAAGTTTGCTTGTGAATTTGTTGTTTTTGTTTGATTGGCATTGTTTGGTTTTTGGAATTCCTTATGTTCCGACTGATGGATTTATTTAAGAAGTATATTTTCTAGCATAAATTGGTGGTTGAATGCATCGCAGTTTTGAATTGAGGTACTGAGATTAAGATTCGTTTTCTTGTTTGTCATAATGATCACAGATTCACATTCGAAAGAAAGACCAGAATCTGACACATCATTTGATATAGGAACTTCCTTTTGATAAATATATATTTGCACGAATCTCAGTTATTTATTAGTTTAAAACTTGCTATGTTTATTCATTTTTGCTTTTTGATTCAACAAGGTGCAACATAATTTGTGCTTGAATATTGATTTACATGCCCATATAATGTGACAGTGCAATGGTTGTCAATGGTGGTGAAAGAGATGTTAGAGTGGAAGTAATTTGGCCATGGAGTGGGGTAGGTTTTTGGGGAAGATGAAATTATTTTGTGCTTTTCAAAAGTTATGGGACTTTGTTTGTAATTTTTTTATTTTTTTATTTTTTGTTGTTTATAGCTTTTTTTTTTTTTGTTTATTTAAAGAGGAGGGAAAATCTGTCAAAATATGTCAATGTGGACGTGATTTGCAACAAATTGAAAGGTTGGGGATGTCTGGTGCTAAACAAAATGGTCGATAATAGATTAGTAACAGATTTAAAAGGTTATGAACCAAAAGTGAAAATTACCCTATATTTAAAGAATCTCTTGAAGATGCTCTTAATTTTTAATTATAACAAATATGTGAATATCTAACAAAAAATCTGATTTATTGAATTAATTTTTTTTTTGTTAACTAATTCTCATACCAATTTCTAATAATTAGAGGCTTCAGAGTAAAAAGTTTGAGTTTCTCTATTATATATAGGGATAATTGCATGAAAGGTCCCCAAAGTTTCAAAATCGTTAGGGATATGTCCCTAACCTAAAAAAATAGCACCACACGTCCCCAACGTTTGAAGAAATAGGTATCGTAGATCCCTCTTAACATTTTCCATCCATTTTCTCTATTAAATCTCAGAATTGCACTGCATGCACTTTCTTTCTCCAAATTAAGCGATTGGATTTTGTCTGATTTTGATGAAATTGGAATCACATAGTCAGGGAATGGAATTTGTAGGTAAGTCTAAACCCCTTAATCAACCTTCAAATATTTCCAAATTTTTTACTAAATTTGCAAAAGTATGTAAGTTTAGATCCATTGGTGTAAGATTAAGAGGGCTTACAAGAAGAAGCTAGTAAATGAAACGAATACAGTACATGCTTGCTCAGCTCTTCTACTTACTGAAATTCAGGTTCAAGAGAAGGTTCTGGAGAAGTTGAATAATAAGTTGACTTAAGGGATAATGGAGCAAGAAAAGAAGAGAATTAAGGCTTTTACAAACTCTTCCTTTGCGGACATATTCAAGTCAGCTAGAAAGGCTATTCATGATTTTATGAAGCCTTTAATTGCCTTGATGAAAGTTTCTGATTGGAATCTAGACCAGGCTGCAAATGCAATAGAAAATTCTGTTGTGTATGCCAAGAGATCCCACAAAAAGTATGCATTTGAAGCTTATGTCGCTCGGAGGATTACGGGTACTGCCCACTCCCCCCCTCAGCCTCCGCCGCCACAGCAACAACAACTGCCACTGCCTGCGATGTCCACGACAAGTAATGTGAGCACTGCTAGCATAGCTACCAGTGAAATGCCCAAAGAGAGGTGAGTCTGTAATTTTTCTATTTTTGTAAATGAAATCTTTTTCTGAAGAGGTTGTTTGGTAGGTGAGAAAACCAGTGATTCATTTGCTTGTTGGGCATTACACCTTCCGGCCAATGCTGCCGGTCAAAGCGATCTCCATGTTCTGGACACATAGGTAGCATGTAATGGAAAAGAGGCCAAAGTTGTTGCTTGCAGATACCATGATAAAACCAAGTGCAGATCCACCCCTTATAGAGCTTCATCGTTGGCTGCGGCAGAAGTTGAAGCAGAATCGGTGGAGGATGCTGAGAGTGAAGCAAAATCAAAGCATAAATTGAAAATTTTCAGTTGCGAAAATGTGGTGGAGGAATCAAAAAATAGCAATGAGAGTGATGAATTGGGAAATTCAGTGAATAATTTCTCCAATCGTTTAATTTGGAGAGAGAAAGTGCGTGCAGTGCAATTGTGAGATTTAACAGATAAAATTGATGGAAAATATTAAGAGGGACCTACGATGCCTATTTTTTCAAACGTTGAGGACGTGTAGTGTTATTTTTTTAGGTTAGAGACATATCTACAACGATTTTAAAACGTTGATGACCTTTCATGCAATTATCCCTTATACATAAGACTTCAGCCACCAGCTTAAAACCACTACAATTATTTATAGGGATGGCAACGGAGCGGCCCCCGCCCCCGCCCCGCCGGGGATTTTTCACCCCCATACCCGCCCCATTCCCCGCTTAAAGCAGGTCGGGGCAAGTGTTAAGCGGGGCGGCTTACTTCCCTGCTTAAAATTTTTATTTTTATTTTGTAAACATGATTTTCAATGAGGGCAATATATGAAATTATGAATTATGAAATGATGAATTAAAGTTAATTCTAAATGGTATGGTTAGAATTTAAAAAATAAATTGTGTATAATATGTTTACTAAACAAAATGAAAAAATACAAATCAATTAGTCTTGGTGTAGTGGTTAGGAATTGTGAATCAATGTTCACACCCCGGTTTCGACTCATTCAACACTCATTTCATCAAAATATTTTTTAAAATTTTAAAAATTAAAAAAAATTGGGGCAGGTTCGGGGCGGAGCCGACTCGGGACAATTTATCCCCGTCCCGTACCTGCTCCGAATACCTGATTATTCGGGGCGGAAAAATTCTAAACGGGGCACGGGTCTTCGAATACCTGATTATTCGGGGCGGAAAAATTCTAAACGGGGCACGGGTCGCGGGGCGCGGCAAATTGCCATCCCTACTTATATATTAGAATTGAATTGGAAGGTACGTGATAGGATTAAGAAAAAAGAAGTTAAAATCGGCTAAATAGAGATGGAAAAGATAAATTAATAGGTGGTTATATTCACACTACAATTTATTATAAGTGCACCACATTTTAATTGTACTTAAGATCATCAACTTTTGTTCATTATTACAATTATGCTCTTAATTTTTTATCATCGAATTCTTATTTTTAACTTTTATTAATGAGTACATTTCATCATTGATGATGGTTTCTATCAAGATATTTTATTTACGTGCTTTGAAATAAGGAAAAAATATTTTATCGTACTGTTGTATCTATTTTTTAAAAATATGACAAGTAAATAAGTCTTTTTTACGAATTCTCAACAAATATTTTTTTACAAAAATCGTTATCAAACACAAGATGTGCCAATTAATGAAAAGTTGAAGATAAAAATGTGATAAAAAAGTTGGGGACATGAGTTATAATGTTAAAAAATTAAGAATGTTAAATGTAATTAAAATGTGGTGCAAAAAATAAAAAGTGTTGTGTGAATATAATTACCTTAAATTAAATTAATAGATATAACTCTTAATTGATTGAATTAAATTTTGTTTAATTTAAGAAAAAAATCTCATATTTTAACTGACCATGTTATAAAAACGAGGGATTTGCCTAAATTAATATAACATAATATGTTTGTAAATGATTAAGTGATTAGATTTTACGGTAAATATAAGGTAAATTTATACTTCCTATTTTCAATCTTTGCAAAATGTAATATATTTATCCTTAATTTTTTTTTTAGTATAATCCATCTTCAATCTTTTAATTATGTAGCAAAACTTGTCTTTCTCTCTATTTTGGCCATTAAATGACAGATTTATCCCCCTTCTAAAATAAAATAAAATAAAAAACAAAACAACAAAAAATAAGAAAAAAATTGCGAAGATAGTCTCATAACTTTTTAAAAGTACATATAAATCTCATCTAAAACAATTAAATACATATTAACTCCAAGAAAAATGTAAAAAATAAGGGAGCGTTCTCTTTGCCATTTTCAACCCGTTTTTAATTTTCTGTTTTTGAAAATAGTGAAAACGTATTTACTTATCTATTTTCGAAAATGCATTTTCCAAAATACCCAAAAAAAATTACAATTGAAATGGAAAATGATGATTTTATCATTTTCCATGTTTTCTTCACAAAACGCGGTTCATTTTCAAAACGGCCAAAACACGCGTTTTGGGTGTGTGGTCTGCGTTTTGAATCACATTTGCAGCCTTTTTTTTTTACATTAGAACACCCAACCTCAACTGTTGGCAACAGTTGAGGAATTATTGTACTGAGCGAAACTGTTGGCAACAGTTGAGGAATTATTGTACTGGGCGTTCGCTCAGTACAATAATTTCATCAATTTTTTTTTTTGAAATTCAGATGATGTTTTATTACGTTTTGGCATCTTTTAGCTTGATTTGACACATATTTGTGTATTAGAGTTGATAATCTATAAATATATTTGTTAAAGTATTGGATAATCAATAATTGTTTGAATAAAATATTATAAAAACATTCTAAAAAATTTCAAGTAAACGTATTTTCGAATTTTCTGTTTTGAAAAACAATTTTCGAAAATTACAAAAGAACGTATTTTTATAAATATCAAAACAGACACTCAAAACACAACTGAAAATAATTCAAAACTCAAAACTCAAAACACAAAACTGAAATGCAAAGAAAACACCACCTAAACATTTCATCTTTTCTAGCAAAGATCACTCCACCAACCTACTCATACCCCTACCCCAACCCCACCATTCTCCACACCCAAACACCACATCTTAAATGCAATCACAGCCGCGGTGACACCACCTCCACTTTAGAAAAATTAATTCAGGAAAAAAATTGATAGTAAGTTAGTTTGCATAACTATCATCGATAGTGGACACCTCACTAGCTCTCCACCATCTGTTTGTAAGAATCAAATCGCAGGCTAGATAACAGAACTCAAATCGCGAGTGTCGTTTTTTTTTTCTGAATCAATTTTTCTAACGTGGATTGCAGATGTGATTGCATTTGTGGAGGTGCTGTTTGGCTGTGGGTGGGGCGGGCTTGGATAGGAAAGTTGAAATATTTATTTTTTAAATTTTTTTCATGTTCATATGTATTAAATTGTTTTAATTGAGATTTATCTATGGTAATTCTTTTGCAATTTTTTTTTCTTATTTTTTGTTGTTTATTGATTTTTTTTATTATTGTTTATATAAAGAGGAGGACAAATTCGTCATTTAAAGGTCAAAATTGAATATGAAAAGTGTTGAACCTCAATCCTAAGGTCAAAATTGAATATGGAAAGTGTTGAACCTCAATCCTAGCTGGATTCCAGATCAACACTGAGTTGTGTTCCTTTGCTACACGCGTCTCTTCCCTGCACACTTTGCACCAAATTGTCAACTAACATAAGCAGCTGGAGTGGCTACCGTATGCGCTACGACGCTCAAATTAGAATTTATACTTCTGCCGGACTGGCTCAACTTAAGTCTTAAAAAATAAAAATATTCAAATAAACGTATTTAGCCTTTTCTTTCTTTATTTATGTGAGAAAAAAAACTTACCTTCTAACTGGCCTCATTCCTCTTGTGAACTTAAGTGGTCTGTGTGCACATAACTCCCACACGTGTATGATTGACCCACGTCTATCAAGCAGTCACTATCGTCGTTTCTTATACATCTGACTTTGGATTTGTAGGCAGTCACTTCATCCCATTTACACTCTGTCTCTGTCAGGTTAATAGGGCATTATCACTCCCGTCCCATCAATCAATCATGTTAGTCCAGACTGTTTACTTGATGCTTCAGACTTCTTTTCACAGCAGTCTGAGTAATCTTGAGTCACTTTCCACGTGTCATTAAGGGATCAGTCCAATTTTAGGCCCAGCTGGCAACTATGGTCACACGTCATTTGCCACTTGGATGCACTACTAAGAGGTGTAACAATAGTTCCCTAAGCCTAGGACTGAATCATTCATGTGAGTCCATGGGCTTATTGAGTTCTATAGTGAAAGAGCAAGTCCTTATGCAGTTTAGGCGAAATGGATTCGTGTTGGGGCAATTGATCGATTCGGTCCAACATCATATGCCAGAGCTTGAGCACTTGTAGAACAATAATCAGATCTATTCACGGGTGGCCATTGAGTGACTTGGTGGGCTAGGGGTTGGCAAAATGTTTCAGATTCCCAAGTTACGAAACGGCCTGCAATGATGGCCTAGGGGACGTGGAGAAGCAATGATAAGGACTACGCCATTATTGAATATCCATCTAACGCCATTTCGCGCATGCGTGCAAAGCACCGGCAAATCTGAGTTGTTGGTTATTATTGCTAATTCCAACTTTCTGCTTTTAACGGTCCAGATGGGATGGCATGTGTAGTGTCCACATCAACTGTGTATGGCCACAGACGGTTGAGATAGGGAGTGTCTATAAAAGGCTTAAGGTATTGTATACGTATCCTTTTCATGTCATTTCCAAGTTCAAGAAAGTTTTTCAAGCCCTTAAACCACCAAGGTTTTTCTTTTTCTCCAGTTGCAAGAGTACTTTCTTCTCTCATCCATTTATGTCCGTTTGCTTGAGTGACATCACGGGTAATGAGAAGAAAGTTATCAACATGAATTTTCCACTTTAGAAGGTATATCCACATCTTTGTTGTGGGTGCACTTATCTAGGTCTCTCTCATATTCTTTTCAAATTTTAATTTTAATTAATTCTTTCATTTTTAAAAGAGGTATAAACTCCCACCACCACAAGATGGTTATCAGTTGTGGTTGTAACTTGGAGGAGATTGGGAGGCCTACTCCAAGGAAGATAGTAGTAATGGCAGAGCCTGTTAGGGCCATCTTTGCTATTTCAAAAATGGCCTTCAATGCCAACTATTTTGGGATGATTAGAAAAAAAAGAGTTGAACAATTTACTGGAGTAATAAATTTGGGTGATTCTAACAGCGAAGCAGAAAGAACTACCTTTATGATGGCCAAACTAACACCGGATGAAGCTGCTGACTTGCAAAAGCAAAGAGAAGAGGACTTAAGAAAGAAGAAAGGAAAATGAGTAGTTGGACCCTCCGGGGCAACACATCCAGGAGGGAGAGGATAGGATCAGTCCTAGACCTACAGGGTGAATCTTGGGTTAACTCCTGAAGAGATGGATCATGTAGAAGAATGGGTGAAATATGTTAAGGAACTATCCGAGGGCGCGAGGACCCTAAGTTCGATCCTAATTATTGGGCCTGTAACAAATACCCTACTGAGTTAAGCATATCTGATTTTACTAAAGTTAGGAGTAAATATAGGATACCTGAGGAGATTAGGCATGTTTTTCCTTCAAAAGCAGATAGACCTTGTTCTCTCCCCCCCTTGAAGGTTAGGTTGCTGTAATGAGGGACACCTTTGAGTGCAGGATGAAACTGCCCATCTACCCTTTATTTAGGGCCTTACTTAGGAGCTATAACGTGTTTCTTACCAAATATCCCCTAATTTTTGGACTTGAGCCGTAGGAACTTGGATTTTATGGCAAGAGGTAAGCCCGGATTACCCCCACGCCTCTTTATGTCTTCCACTCTCTTTTTAAGTTGAACAAGTGAGCCAAGAGGGACGGATAACCTAAGGAGTGGGTAAATGATTGGTATTATCTTACTCCTAGAGGAACACATAGTCCTATAATTATTGGCCACCTATCTTCTTTCAAATACCGGAGGAATCAGTGGTTTTAAGTTGTAGGAGAATGGCAATGCTCGCCTAATGATCCGGTCCTGGAGATTACAGTCCCTCGAATCCTATCTCACCGTCATGAGTTTAATAGCTTATTCACATACATGTTAACGTGCTCCTATTTCTAGCCTATCTAATTGAGTTCGACCAATCTTGCAAGAGAGGTGCCCAGCCACTTATTGACAATGGGGGACTTCGAGGTGCTAAGCAGGCTCCATGCTTATATGGGAGATTTTTCTCTGTCATCTGCTCCGATCATTTGTTTGTTAAACACGTCTTGATGAAGAGACAAGGTATATCTCTCATCTGTTTCACAAACATACTGTAGTCTACTTGAACTTACATTTCTAACTTGTTAATTATGGCCACAACAGGTTATCTAACAATTTGTTTGCTCCTCAAGTTCGAACACATTGTCGAAAATTGGCCTGGCTAGTTTAGGAGCTAAGAAAATTCCTCCATTGGTAAGGGAGAAAGAAGCTGATAAGAATCAGAAGAAAACATTAGCCAGTCTTTTCCTAAAATCCACAGAACAAACCTCCAACACTGCGAACCCAAAGCAAGCAACTCTTGTACCAGCCATGTCTGACTGATACTTGCAACTGATGGTGCAGAAACAAAAGATAGGAAGAAGCCAGCAGGAGAAGGGTCCTCGTGAGTCAAAAAAAAAAGAAAGGTGAAAAATCTGCTACTTCTGCTTCTTTGTCTAGGGAGCTCGAAGCTTCTTTCAAGCGCTCCTCTAGGGATGAAGATGACTTGAAAATTCTAGAGGATGAAGGCTTTATTAGAAAGGCCAAAAAACCAAGAATTGCTTCATCTAAATCTCTCCAAAATCAACCTGTCGGAGGTGTAGGAGGTCCCTGAACTCATGAGGTGACGGAGCCACAAGCCTTAGAGGGATTGAACTATGATTAGTTGGTCCATATAAAAAAAATCATGGATGGGAGACTGTCTGATATTAGTTCTGAGGTTTTTGACATGATCACTCCTTATCTTCAATGGGCGATCACCACTATTGACTCATTTTGGACTGATGGCTGGGCCTCTTATTCTGAGAAGTCATCAGCCGAAGCCAAGCTAAATGCTACCAAAGCCCTTGTTGCCTGGTCTTTGGTTCTGATTGAAGAGGCAGAGGTCGGTATTCTTGACTTGGAATTAAATAAAAGAAGTGTGGACACTGCCATGTGGAATGCAAATAGCCTAATAAAGGACTGGGATTACCACAATGAGTGGACTACTTGGCTGCAGGGGTCCCTTAATAAATCAAAGCGAGAACTTAGGATCGTCGCTGAAGAGAGGGACAAACTGGAGATGGGCCTGCGTACTAATGAGTCCGATGTGGCTAATTTTCCAAGAGGTTTGACCATGACACTAAGGCTCAGGAGCTAACGGCCAAGGCCTAAGAAGAGACAAATGAACAGAAGATGAGCCTAGTTGATAAGGTGGCAGAACTAAAGAATGCCCTGGACTATTTGAAGGTCGAATGCTCCGGACTTAAGGATAAGAAATACCGAATTATAATAGGGCCAGGAAGAAGCAGTGAAAGATGAGATAGAGAATTTTAGTAATCAATTTGAGTTTACTTAAGATTATGAAAATCTCCAGTCTTTCTTTGTCAACTTCGGAGCTCGGAAAGTGCTTTCAGAGCTGAAAGAGCTCCATCCATCCTTGGACCTTTCTTCTATTGAGGCTGACTATCCTGCTCTAGTCGAAGTCAAAGTCAAAAGAGAAGAAGTTCAGCCTCCGGCTGACGGAGCATAGGATAAGTAGTTTGTATTTCCATTTTCTGAAAACTACTGTAATGTTTCACTTTTAATGAATGGTCAATTTCATTTCTTAATGTATTTACTCATGTTGTTTATGCTTTACATAAGCCTTAGTTGTTAAATTCAATCCATTTTTTTTAGTTTTAGCCGGGACACTTGACTAATTCACTAACTGTACCTATTCTTTTGTGCACTCCAGCTTGAAACCCCACTTTCAATTCACTTAGATTAAAAGAACAATTATACATAACCAATTGTTAACGCTTCGGCCAAAAAAGGTAGCCAAGTGTAATGGAATGGTTTTAACAAGAGCTGGTAGTCCATCAATTAATATCTTTTTTGAGTTTTCCCTATCACCAACTCACTTGGCTTGTTTAGCCTATATTGGAAAACTTTTGTGTGTGTGTGTGTGTGTGTGTATATGTGTGTTTAGTTCATATAATAGCCATCGGAGTTCATACTTATACTCCCGCCCTTCTCAGAAATTTGTAGGTTCAATGATAATAAAGGATAAACATATGTTGGATTATTTTTGCCTTCAAGGAGGCATTTATTACATTACGGACCCAGATATCCAACAATTTACAGAAAAATGTTGGAGGAATCGTAGTTAGTTGGTCGCACAATCAACACCTTACTGATAGTATCTGCAGAGGTGCTCTGTATTCTACAGATGTGGCAAGTGCTTTCCTAAATGGTCTTCAATCACATACGTCTCAGGGATCACCTTTCTCACAACTTTGTAAGGACCTTCCTAGTTTGGGCCCAGGGTTCCTACATCGGGCTCCTGAGAGGATATAAACACTTTCCTTAGGACCAAGTCCCCTACTTGAAATGAGCAGACCTTGACCTTTTTATTGTAATAATGTGCCATCTTCTGCTAGTAATGCATCAATTTCATTTGTGCATCGTCTCTTTGCTCTTGGAGGACGTCCAGTTCAGCCTTTCGGGACCCTTCATTGGAGATTTTCTCAAAATAGATTTGCCTATGGGATGGTAGTCCTACCTTTATCGAACACATTACCTCAGTTCCATAGGCCATAGAAAACAGGTTTCTCCAGTAACGGTTCAGGAGGTAGTGCGTATTGCCTACAACACCTGAGGCAACTCATCTACCCATGCTCATTTAGTTTACTCAAGATTTTTCTTCAAGGTATACTTTATGGTCTTGTTCATTGCCTCTACCTGACCATTAGCCTAAGGGTGGTGTAGGGACGAGAAGTGCTGTTTAATTCCCAAGTTATTGCACAATTCTTCAATTTTGCGATTTCTGAACTGCCTAGCATTATTTGAGACTAGAGAATGAGGAACGCCAAACCTACAAATGATATTCTTCCAAATGAATTTGGAGGTAATGGCCTTCGTGATTTTTACCACTGGCACCGTTTCAACCCATTTGGTAAAGTAATCAATAGCCACAATTGCGTAACAATGGTTGCCCTGTCCTCGTGGCATAGGACCGATAATATCTATTATCCATTTATCAAAAGGTCATGGACTTGACACCACCTGCAGATCTCGTGAGGGCTGCCAGTGCAGATAAGAGAAGCGTTGGCACTTGTTACATTTGTGTACAAATTCAAGAGCGTCTTTATTGAGATTAGGCCAATAATATCCTTGTAGGAAGATTTTATGGGACCAAAGAAGCAGCCCTGGTGTGGTTGCCACATACCCTCTCATGAATTTCTCTCATTATATAGTCCGCTTCATCCGGTCCTAGACACCTTAGGAGAGGAAATGAGTAACCTTTCTTGTAGAGCACCACATTCATCATAACGAAGCGAACTGATAGCTTCTGCATCTTTCGCACGTTATCCTTGTCCTCTGGGAGAACTTGATCTACTAAATATGCGATGATGGGTTTCATCCACGAATCTACTCCATTAATGGTGAAAACATTATCATCCTGCTCTGTAGTGAGTTTAGAGAGAAATTTAATCTGGACACAGCCAATGAGGTCTGAGTCTTTACTGGTGGCCAGCTTTGATAACACATTGGCGCTGTAGTTATGGGTTAGAGGGATTTGCAACAACTCAAAACTTTCAAACCTTGGTGCTAGGTCCTGCACTTTCTTCAGATAAAAAGCCATATTCTTATCATTCGCCTAAAAATCACCTTTCACCTGACTGACAATTAGTTGGGAATTGATGTGCACAATTATAGCTTTAACTTGTAGAGTCTAACAAGCATTAACCCAACTAAGAGGGCCTTATATTCAACAACATTGTTTGACACTTTAAATTCGAAGCGCAAAGCGCTATGCAACTTGTGCTCTTACGGGCTGATAAGCATTATTCCCGCTCCAGACCCATTCTCACCTGCAGATCCATCCACAAATAGCTTCCAAGGCTTGGTGGACTTAGCTTGGTCAATCATTTCTATCTTTGGAGTGTGCGTGAACTCAGCCACAAAGTCATCTAAAGCTTGGCCTTTGATGGCACTCTGGTTCTAGTACTGAATGTCAAATTGACTCAGCACTATAGCCCATTTCATCAATCTCCCTGAGGCATCAGGTTTCTGCAACACTTGTCTCAAAGAGAATGTAGTTAGTACAAAGATGGTGTGTGATTGGAAATAAGGCCTGAGTTTTCTAGAGGATATGACCAAAGCTAAAGTAAGTTTCTCCATGTCTGGATAACGTGTTTCAGCACCAAGTAGAACCTTACTTACGTAGTAAATGGGTTGCTGACGGCCATCATTCTCTCTAATGAGTACTGCACTGATGGCTTCTTCGGAGATGGCCAGATATAGCATCAATAGCTCTCTTTCAAATGGCTTTGACAGGAGCAGAGCTCTCCTCAAGTATCACTTTTAATCTTGGAAAGCGTCTTCACATTTAGTGGACCACTCAAATCTCTTCATTCCTTTCAGAGCCTTGAAGAAGGGTAAGCATTTATTGGTTGACTTTGAGATAAAATGGCTCAAAGCAGCTACTCTATCGGTCAGACTCTACATCTTCTTCGGAGTCCGATAAGGGTTTATTTCAAACAGTGCCCTAATATTCTCAGGGTTCGCCTTGATGCCTCTTTGGTTCACCATGAACCTTAAAAATTTCCTGGAGGCCACTCCAAAGGTGTACTTGAGGGGTTCAGCTTCATCTTGTACCTTCTCAATATGTTAAATGTCTCTTTCAAGTGGTCAATATGATCGGCCTTTGCTAGACTTTTGACCAGCTTGTCATCCACGTATACCTCTATCATGTTGCCCAACTGTTTGGCAAACATTTTATTTACCAACCTTTGATATGTTGCTTTGGCATTTTTCAAACTAAAAGGTATGGCTTTATAACAATACAACCCTTTGTTCGTGATAAAGGATGTATGCTATTCGTCTGATGGGTATATGGGTATTTGATTGTACTCGGAGTATGTATCTATAAAGCTAAGCATTTCATGTCCAGCCATGGCATCAACTAGCTGGTCTATGGGATGAATGGGAAAACTGTCCTTTGGGCAGGCTTGGTTGACGTTAGAGAAGTCAAAGCACACCCTCATCTTCCCATTAGACTTTGGCACTAGTACCAGGTTGGAAACCCATCTTGGGTAATGGGACTCCCTTACAATGCCATTTTTCAACAGCTTGGACACTTCTTCTTCCAATGCCATATATTTTTTAGGGCTTATGGGTCAACGTTTTTGTCTATGCCCCGAATGCTTCTCATTTATCTGCAATATATGGCATGAAACTTTTGGGTCGATTCCAACCATATCCCTATGCTTCCAAGCAAATATATCCAAGTTTCCAGACAATAACTTCTTTAGTCGATTTGTAAAATCTGTTGGGGATTCGCTATCCACTTGCAGCTCTTTAGTAGGATCAGCAAGGTTTACAAAGAAACATTCCAGCTTTTCAGATGGAGATGTTTGAGGCTTATCATCCGTCACCCGTGGGTCCAAGTCTTGGGGTCATCCAGCCCTATCATGTGTTTATCCTCTTCCTCTGGCCCATCATCCTTTTTTTAAGGATCTGAAGGGGCCTCCTCTATCTCTATATCAATTACATAGACTTCTCGGTCCACAAATTTTCTCATGGCATTGGTATAACATGCCCTAGGCTCAGATTGGTTTTTCCTCACTGTGGCAATCCCACGATCTCTGAGGAACTTCGTGCACAAGAATTTGGTGTACGACACGGCTCCCAAGTCGATAAGTGCCAGTCTTCCAACAACCTCATGATATGAAGAAATTTTGTCAACTATCAAATACTCCATGGAGGTCCTGACGATGGTTGGTGCTTCTTCCAATTTTGTCATTAAGATAATGGTTCATCTGGAAATGGTAGAGTCCCCAGTGAACCCATAGATGGGGTCTATAGCAAAGGTCAAAAGAGTTTTTATCTCCATCTTATTGTATGTTGCCCCGTATATAATATTAACAGAACTCATGTCGTCCACCAGCATTGTTCCTAAGCCATTTATGGCCACCACAGCTCCGACCACCAGAGCATCATTGTAGAGAAAATGTACTCCAACCGCATCGGAGGGGGAGAATGTGATAGGTCGCTTTTTCTTGTTCTAATTGAATGTGTATGCAAATGATAATTCATGTTCGCATGCTCCTTAGTTTCACGAATATATATCTTCAGTGAGTTGTTTGAGTTCTCACCGGGATGAGGGCCCCCTATTATAGTGTCAATCTCACAAATTGGGGGCTGGATTGTCTGCTGTAATTTATTCCTTTCCGATTTTTCCATCATTGGATCATTTTTCCTCTCTTGGCTCCTTTCACGCTCACTCTGTCTGGTTTCTTTTCTTTGTCTATCTTCTATAGTGTCTTGGCGTCGTCCACGACACAACTCATTGGACCGTTATTGTGAGTTATTTTTGCCTCTGTTACTTCCAAATGAGAGACTATCCTTCTTATATGCCTTTGTTCTGCCAGCATTATGTCACGACAGTCCTCGATCCTATGCCCATAAAATCTATGGTAGTCGCAGTATGGGCCGGTAAATGGCTTTCTTGACTTGCTAGAGCCTGCTTCTCCAGCAGGCAATCCCTGATTATGAGTGTTCCCTCTTGCATGCAAGTTTGGGATGGCCTCCGTAATCTTAGCAGCATAATTGGATCCAGTCCTAGAGAATGGACGCTGGTGACCTCCTTGACGATGTCCAGTCTAGTGGCGCGCTCCACCATCAGATGGTGTGGCATTCACCCGTCTTCCATGATTGTAATGCTGTTGGGCATGATTATCCCTAGCCTTAGACATCTTTTTAGATATTATCTCTTTTTTCATTAGGTCCACAAAAACATTGTAGTCTCAAGGTTTTCGGCTCTGAACATTCGTCCAGAACATGCTACTTATGTACAACCCTCCTTTGAGTGTGGAGAACAATTCTGCCTCCGTAATATTTTTTCAATTATGCATTTTCTCAATGAACCAAGTCAAGTAACTTTTTAGTGACTCATTCTTCCATTGCCTCAAGTCCTACAAGCATTGGGAAGAAGTTGTCCTGTCCTTGAGGATACAAATCCATTCCTAAAAGCTGTTTTTAAGTCTTTCGAGCTGTGGATATTTCCATGAGGGATTTTTTTATACCATCTGAGCGCACTTTCCTTTAATGTTAGATGGAAGGCTTTGCATTTTAGCGTTGGAGTTGCCCCCGCAATAGCCATGCTGGCGTTGTAGTTTAAATGATGGTTATCAGGATCTTTTCATCCAGCATATTTGCTATCTCAAGCATTTCAAAGTAATGAAGGATTATACATTGTCATATACCCTCTAAAAAGGGTCTTATCTCCTCATTGCCATCTATTTGATAGGACCGAAGTTAGGGTGGAGAAACCATCATTGGAGACTATGCCCGTTGGTTCTGTTGCATTCCCTCACCCAGCTCCTGCACCGATTTGCCAATAAGCAGCATTTATGCGTAAGCATGTTGATGCTGGTGCTCTGGAGATATATGTGGCGCTCAACTGGCAGCCGCAGCTGTCCTTTTTTCTCTCCTATTCCTAGGAGGTCTGCTTCCTAATATGTCGAACAAGTTAGATGCCTATGATGTTTCCGGTTCTTGAGAGTATCTAGGATAGAGGTTTGGATTCCCATAATTTTCTTCCATATTGTACCTCTGATTTTGGTATTGGAATGGATCCACTTCCTAATTTCTCTGAAATGGGACTTTTGGCTGGGTTAAAGATGCGTATGAATAGTGGTTCTCATCTTACTCATTCTCGTGCCAGTCCTCGTAGCTCTCGGGTCAGTATGGAGGGTATACAGATGGTGCAGGGGGCACAAATCATTGCTGTAGATAGGCATTAAGAACAGCAGTTTGAGCTGCCTATTGCCTCTTCAATTCTGGCATCTGGGCCACCATAAGTTCCATGTTACGAGCCAGACGTGCTCTAGAGCACCTTCCTCTTCTTAGCGGCTGCGCGATTTCAGGAGCTCCTTCTGCCTCTCCATCCGATTGCTCATTAGTTTGCCTCGGATGGATATCTCTGTCTCCGTCACTCATATCAAAAATTATTTATCCGATCCAAAGGATTTAGCTGGGTTTTCCCTTTTTCCAAAGGGTTTTCACAATAGTGAGAGTTAGATCCCGTTTTTCCTGGAGGAAAATATTATATTAAAGTAAGTAGAACTAAGTTTCTCCTTTTTTCAAATGGAAAGTTCACAACCAAAGAACTTAAATCGAATTTGACCTTTTTTTAAAGGAAAAGCTTACAACCAAAGAACTTGAATAACATTTCACCTTTTTCAAAGGTAAAGTTTAAGACCAAAGAACTTGAATCAAATTTCACCTTTTTTTAAATGAAAAGAGAAGAAATTTACAACATAGAGGTTTGAATTACGACATCTCCTTTTCCAAGGGACTTGGAAAATTTTCAATTGACTACAAAACCAAACTATCCAACAATAGGCTTTCCTTATAATATTGAGCTTTAACTTCTTAACTCTGGGTCCAAACCTCCATATGCTTCAAACTTTTCTAACCTTTTTCACGTGTTTTTACATGATTTTCAATATATGTTTCCCACAAACGGCGCCAAAATGTTGAACCTCAATCCTAGCTGGATTCTGGATCAACATTGAGTTGTATTCATTTGCTCCACGCGTCTCTTCCCTTCACACTTTGCACCAAATTGTCAGCTAACATAGGCAGCCGGAGTGGCTACCATTTGCGCTTCAACACTCAAATTAGAATTCATACTTTTGCCAGGCTGGCTCAACTTAAGTCTAAAAACATAAAAATATTCAAATGGACATATTTAGCCTTTTCTTTCTATGTTTATGTGAGAGAGAAAACTTACTTTATAACTGGTCTCTTTCCTCTTATTTATAGTATGAATTTAAGTGGTCAGTGAGCACATAACTTTCACACGTGTATGATTGACCTACATCTATCAAGTAATTACTTTCGTCGTTCCTTTTGTGTGTCTGACTTCGAGTATCCAGGCAGTCACTTCATCCCATTTACACTCTTTGTCTATGTCAGGTTAATAGGGCATTATCACTCCCTTCCCACCAATCAGTCACGTTAGTCCATACTGCTTTTCACAGCAATCCGGGTAATCTTGAGTCACTTTCCACATGTCATTAAGGGATGAGTCCAATATTGGGCCAAGTTGGCAGCTAGGGTCACACATTATTCGCCACTTGGATGCACAACTAAGAAGCCAAACAAAAAGTTCAAATTTTCCTAAATATAAGTTGAACGAATACATCTCATTTTAAATTTATCCTGAGTAAATTTTGCTACATCAAACAAGAGCTTTCCTTTAGTATAACATCTTCAATTATATTTTTGTACCTAAATGCAGACTTTTCAGGACAAGTGGAAAAGTTACAAGTTAATTTCTTACTCGTTTTCAATTTTAACTAGTTATAGTTGAATGTGTGTTGCATATTATTTTTAAATACTTTATAAATGTTATAAAAATAATATTTGAAGATGTGTGAATATAAAAAATAGTTAATAAAAATTGTTTATGTAGAATAAACTCTTTGTTCGATGAGAATATCTATGTATACAATATTTTTTGTCGTAAGCCTTAACAATAATTTTTTCGATTTTATGATCGTAGTAATCGATTTTTTATTTGTTAAAGAAATTATTATTATTATTTTGGCCTAATTTGAATAATTTCAACTGGAAATTTTATACTCACAAATTATTTTATTAGTACATAAATTTACAAAGTGGAATGTTTTAGTTTATTACTTGGTATGATAAGTTTTTATAATCTTTTATCCTCTTTGGAAATTTCTAATCCTAAATTTCTAAATTTAGGAATTGAGGCGATGATTAATTGTGGTCTTGGCTTTAATTGAGACAATGATCACCATTTCAGTGCCCATGCTTGTTGTTGTCCTTACTCTTTTGTTATCTAAAGCTCCGTTGCTCTTATGAACAAAATTTTGTGGTCTATTTAAGATGGATTCCTTATTTCTATATATAGCAAATTCCTTATGAAGCGGAACTTTGGCCAAATCTTAGTCTCCCCTTACTTCTAGACTAATATCTTGCAGTTGAAGATGTATACAGTCATACAGTTCTCGTATAAAATTTATATTTCTTCACTTCTTATCTCATGTCTTCCCAGTAAGCACCAACCAACCAAATTTTTTTTTTTTTTTTTTTTGGCATAGTAACATTCAAGATCCGACTCATCTTATTACTTTTATCACTTTTCATTTAGAATGCTAAGAGCCCCACGTCATTTTGAAATATTTTTATTAAGGGTAGAGAAAATATTAGAGTAATAATCTCTGCAAGCATTTGTCAAACAAAAAATATGTAAAAGAAGTTTTTTTTTTTTTTTTTTTTTTTTTTTTGCTACTTTTAGTAGATAACTCTTAAGAATATAACAAAGTAATCATTCAAAAATACGTACAGAATTTATAAGAAACACGCACATAAATGTTTTGAAATTTAAATTGGTATGAAATCAAAATTTACAACTTTAGATATAACAAAAACTTTTCTCATATTAGTTTTAAAACTTCATTAAAACCATAAAATAACATATGTATAATCAGTAAAAAAAAAAATATGTGTCGATATTCAATTAAATAAAAAAAAATCCTTGTTTTAATTTATATCTTTCTTTTAATTTGTAAAAATAAAAATTTTATGATTTATATACACGTTTAAAAAAATATGGGGACTTCAAATGCAATTTTTTCATTTTATTTTTAATTTATTTAATTCAAGGGTAAAATTGTCAAAAAATTATTTAGGGACCATCTGAACGAATAAATGTAAGGATAAAGGCGATATCTGCGAATAAAATTGAATGAGGATGATATTGTTACAAAACTAAAAGATTGGAGATTGTAAGTGTAATTGACCCTTATTTTTATACATGTTTTTATGGTTTAGGTCCCTCATGCTCCCACTTTGGTAAGTTCTATACACGTCATAAAGAAAAAATTCATGTTAGAAATATCGAAGTAGTAGTGCCCTCATCAATTGAAGTGTTTGCTATTGAAATATGTGAAACTCGTTCAAGACCTACAATCCGTCAACGACGTATAGCATTCGATTCTCTTGTCATACTGGTTAGTAATATTTGCAGTAGTAGGAGGGAAAATTCATGCAGATCACTACATCAAGCACATGTAAATAGAGGAATTCGTGCAATCATTTCACATCGTACTTCATTCTCTTCTTTTATCATGCCTATTACAAGACAAATCCACGTACATTCATCATGCAACCTTAACGAAACACGTGCTAGACAGGCTATTGATACTGCACGACGCAGAAAAGCACATATAGAGCAAACATGTATGCAACGGGCAATTTTAAGAGCTTCAGATTGTGCTCGATGAAAACAAGCACGTGTTGCGCAAACCAGTCTGCAACAATTAAATGCTCTTGCTATAGATAATACGCATCGAAAATGATTATGTGAAGGACAGACGAGTGAGAAACGATCAATGAAAAAATGTTTACATACTCTTGCCATCAATGAAAATACGTTGAATCATCCATTCACACTCTGTAATGCACAATGTTTCAAGAAATCTTGTGGAGATCTTATGTGGGTTAGTTGCTCAACATGCTGTATATCATTTCCTGGGATTAAAAGTTCAAAAATATGCACACATTGTTCTAGACAAACCCAACAAGGATTTAACCCCCTTAAGTTCATTGTAGAAAATTTAATGGATCCTGCTGTCATTTCTTTTAAGTTATCACGACTAGCCAATTTAGAGCAAATTCTTATTGCTTGAGTACACCCGATGATGTCTGTATATCGTGCCAAAAGCCAACAATACAAATATAGTAGTAATGTGATAAAATTTTCTCAAGATGTGAATTCAATACTACTATTTTACCATTTAGACTAAGGGATGGCAAAAAAACCCGTCCCCGACCCGCCCCGCCCCGCCCCGCCCCGCCATGCCCCGACCCTAATGGGACGGGGAATCCCCACCCCGATTACTAAACGGGGCGGGGGCGGGGATCATGATCCCCGCCCCGCCTTACCCGAACCCGCCCCGAATAGTTTATTTCATTTTATTTTTATATTTTAAAATTTAAATTGTATGTAAAAAAAATAAAAAATAATATAATTAATTAATTAATTAATTAAACGGGGCGATAAATAGGGATTTTCTTATACCCGCCCCGACCTGCACCCGCCCCGCTTTCCAAAAATACCCGACGGGGCGGGTATGGGAATGGCCGACCCGCCCCGTTGCCATCCCTATTTAGACTGGGTGATTTATCCACGATATTGATTGTGAATAGAACAAGGGCACATGCTGTTAAAAAATTTTGTGTACGTCATGAGTTTGTTTGACAATAATTTTTTTGGCTAAAATAAAATCATTTTTATTATCGAGACATAACCATTGACGAGGGTTCCTTGGAAACATTACCACAAGATGGGATACTTGAAGATATTCTGCATGTTCATGAAGATAATGCATATAATTCAAATGCAAATCAACGGACAGATGTTGTGGACGATGACATAGATGGGCCTTTTGAGATTGTTAACCAAAATGTTCACATTGATGAGTTTCGTGCTGTTGGGACTATTTATGTAGTGCCTCAACCTAATCAAAAGGCATATAAACATAGGGCATTACATGTAGCTTATGCTGATTGTACTATTGCTCACATGCATTTGACAAATAAAGTAATTGATGATTTTTCCATGCCGAAATATATTTCAATGCTTTTCTAGCATTATTTCTATATGGAAATGCAGAGCTCGTCCAAGGAATTTCGAGTCCTTTAGAATACTTCCAGTATTTTATGAAATATTTTGACGTATGTTATGCTAAAGATTCATGATTCTGATATTTTGCTTGGAATTCTATTTTAAAATGGTGTGCCCTTGCTTTAGGCGATGTGGATGTGAAGAAAAATTCAACAGATGCTGAGTTGTTTATACAATATATTTAGTATATGGTTGCTTCTGGTGACAAACACCTTGCCACTCGTATTTCTTATTATGCTAAGTCAATCCGAGGAACATGTGCTTACTGGTATACAAGAATGAAAGAGTTAACTGCAATGGTAAAACAATGAGGAACACATACAATCCTTTTTACACTAAGTGCAGCTGACTTGCAATGGCCAGAATTGTATGATTTGTCCTTCAATTAACCTCAACAGTTTTTCAAAAATTGATTTAAAGAAAAGACGAGCGAAGTTACTTAACGACAACCCATGTGTCGTTGCATGGTTATTTCAAACAAGAATTGATCTGTTCTTTAAATATTTTTTTAATAAAGAATTTTGAAGTGATTGATTTTTTGTATAGGTTTGAATGAAAACATCGAGGAAGTGGACGTGTTCATGAATTTTTATGGATTAAAGATGATCCAGATATTAATCGTATAACAACAACTAATGATGACATGAAAAGAGTAATCGAAAATTTTGATCGACTTGTTTGTATTGAAAACTCAAATGTTACCATATCTATCCCTCTGCAAAAACACCCTTGTGCACGCATCTTGTCAATAGACGTTGATATTGATTCAGATGACAGCGACAATGCATCTTTAGTTAATTGGGTCATGCGACACTTTAAATGCAGAACTTACTTTTTGCGTTTACATAAAACAACAAAGCAAATGGTGTGTCGATTTAGGTACTCTTTTGATGTTTTTGGACATTCTTCAATTATTGAAGATCTTTCTAGAAGTCATATGTTTCGGTTCTTATGGCATCGAAATGATCTATTGGTGTGTTCTTATAATAAAAACATCCTTCAGACTCGGCGATCAAATATTGGTTGGTCACCAGTTCTTGCAGTCCAGTCAATGATTTATTACGCAAAATATGCTTCTAAAGTAAAACCTGTGTCAAAAACATTTATAGAGACTTTGCAACAAATTGTAGATGATCTTCATCAACCATGTCCAACAGCCAAATATGTAATCAAAAGCTTGTTAACTAAAAGTGTTTCTGAAAGAGATATATCTGCTCAAGAAGTTTGTCAATTGCTTATTGGTTACCCTCTTACAAAGTTATCAAGAAAGTTTGTACTTTTAAATGTTAGTAAGAAGAGTATGTTCTCATTAAGTGTCAACAGATTCAAATTTTGTTATTCGATATATGACCCATCCTACTTATTACGAACATTTGTCCTTCTTTGATATAGCAAAGAAACACTACTTTAGCAAAAATCGTTGGCACAAATCTAAAGTTGAATCTCTTGTACGTATCATTTCGGAACTTGAAGGCAGTGAACATGTTGAAAATGGTAAAAAAATGGGAATCATATTTTCGCCAATGTGTTTTACTTCATTACCATTATTGTAGTTTAGTCGAAGTAAAGGCTAGTGTGAGACGTGGGCTATACAATATTTGTACTTAGGTATTGCCATGAATGATAATGCTAATACTCCTGAGTTGGTTAATGAAGAATTTGAGGAAGAAGAAATATATATCTACAAGTTGAAAGGGTTTCTCGTGAAGAATGGATGCTCGCAGCGTCAATGGGGCCATCTTGTGACAATGAGGAAGATGTTGAATTTGGATTGAAAGACTTTGGCACATCACACACTGGGTAGGAGGTTTAAACAGATATTCGAACATTGGGTGTTTGAGATGATTCTAATAGCGAGTTGGTAAACAATGCTATTGTTATTCCACTTACTAATTTATCAGCTAAACAATGAATGTCTCATGATTTAATATTGGCTAGTCTTCATGACCAAATACATATTCATATGATTATTTATGGAGGAGCACACACTGGATATCCACACTCATTAATGCAATTGTGCATTCTGCATTTAATTTATTTCATTCCAACAAAACAATAAGTATCATGGCTCCAACTGGAGTTGGTGCATTTAATATTGGTGGAGCCATCGTCCACCATGAACTTGACATAATTGCAGAGAGTAAACATTCACAACCATATACCCATATCAGTGGTGATCAATGTAGATGGATGTAAAAAGACTTCAAGGATACTAAATTGATTATCATTGATAATGTTAGGGAGATCAATGCTTGCCACTGTTGACCTTCATTGGCGGGATATATTTGTAAACAATGAATCATATGGGGTGATTCCATTATACTTGTTGGTGATATGCGTCAGTTGCCTCTTGTATTTGATAGTCCATTATATCCAGGTAAATGAAGTCATATGCAACAATGTGGTACAATTGCATATTCTATCTTCAATAAATGTATTCGACTATCACACATATTTCGACAAGTATGACAAGATCAAGCATCACTTAGAGAAACTTTACACAGACATAGTGATGGAACCTCTACCATTGAGGATTGTTATATGTTCAAGACTCGTGATTATTTAACTCTGATTGCTGAAGAGATGAATAACTTTAAGTACTCTCTCCGTCTGTTTTGAACAAAACATTCTGCTAATCAATATAATCGAGAAATATTGATTGGACTTGGAAGACCAATTGTACGAATAGTTTCAAAAAATAATTGTGAAATTGCCACGAAAGCTGAGTCAGATCAAGTAAAAGGTTTAGAGAAATTACTATGTATATTCGTTGGAGCTCGTGTCATGCTTCATGCTAATCTTGCTATACATAATGGACTTGATAATGGAACAATGGGTACTGCTGTGAACATTGTTTATGCAGTTAATTGTAAGTCACCATTCGATTTACCTCTTGCTATTATGGTGGATTTTGATAAGTCCACCAATTATTTTGTGTTGGGCAATCACAATTCACAAAAGCCAATGATTAATTCTTGATAAAGTGGTGGTAAATATTGGTGAGTAGAAAGGTCACAAACGAGAAGGTTGCGAGATATAACATTTAATCCAATGTTTACTTACGAAAAACTACAAAATATTAGTAAATTTGAAGGTCTCAAATGACGACGACAAGATGAGAAACTCTTGCTCACTATACAAATTATAAGTGACTAGATTTAACCTGATAGATATGGACAAATGTATAATTAATGTCTATTTTTGTGATATTATATTAAAAACTTAACATTATAGTTTAATATTTGTTTCCAATAAGTTAGATGATGACAAGTAGATTATTAATGCACTAATAACTCTTCAACAATTTACTTTTTGAATCATGATAAATATTAATATTAGTTTAATTTTGTTTGTTATATATAATTACTAATCACTATTTGTCATTCTTTTGCAGCTATATTTCGTGATATTGACTTTCTATTAAATTTGAATCGTAACTCTATAGTCGGATTCACCGCCTGTAAGTGGTATATACTAGTTAATCTAATTAATTTTTCAACTTCAGTTATTACTAGTATACCGTTTTTTTGCGGTTAGATTTGATCGTATAATTTATTATGATGATGAATTGAAAAGATGAACATATTTTGGAGATAATTGGTAGAGTGAAATTATCGATTAAATATGTAAGCAAATTTTAGATATAATAGACTAATTGAAATAATAGAATCAGGGATATAGATTGAAACAATCAAATTTTGTAGGACAAAATTCCCTTTTGTGATAAAAACAATTAATTAATTATTTATAACAGTAAACTTACTTCTTTTTAATTCAGCCAAGATGCACACAGTAGCAAAAGAGTCATCCACTGCAACGACTTTGGTCGGAAGTGGTGGTAGGAGTGGCGGCGGCGCCGGGCTTTGAACTTATTAACTGCCGAGATGCATTCAGTTTCATTCCATGGCCTTCTTTCCTTTTTCACATCACCAAAGTTACACAACCCTCAAAATCCATCTCTCCAAACCCACACGCCCATTCTCAACCTCACCCTTCCCTTCAAATCTCACACACCTATTCTCCAAACAATCCACCAGAACCACCACTGCCGCCTCCGCCGTCGTGGAACCCAACAAAAGTGAAGATGATATTCACATTCAAAATGCCAAACCAACCAAAAGCAAGAAAGCCCGAACAATGGCCCAGCTCATCAATACGAAGCCCTGGTCGGCACAGCTCGAATCCTCCCTTTCCACTCACACTCCCCTCTCCGAGACCAGCGTCCTTCAAACCCTCCGCCTCATCAAGGCCCCTGCCAACGCCCTCCACTTCTTCAACTGGACCCGAAACACGGGTTTCGCCCACAGCGAGCACTCCTACTTCCTCATGCTCGAAAATTTTGGCCGGGAACGAAACCTTAATTCCGCTAGAAACTTCCTACTCTCTATTCCAGCAAAGTCCAACAGTGCTATACCACTGACTGACAAGCTTTTCAACAGCTTGATTCGGAGCTATGGTAATGCCGGGCTTTTCAAGGAATCGATAAAGGTATTCAAAACCATGAAATCAATGGGTATTTCGCCTTCTACTTTTACATTTAATCATTTGTTTTTTATTTTACTCAAAAGGGGTCGGACCGGGATGGTTTTTGAGTTGTATGATGAAATGCTTAGGACTTACGGTGCAAAACCCGATTTATACACCTTTAATATTTTGATAAGAGGGTTTTGTATGAACTCGAGGATGGATGACGCATTTAGGTTTTTTAAAGAAATGGAGTTGTTCAAGTGCAAACCTGATTTGATAAGCTATAACACGATTGTTGAAGGGTTGTGTAGAGCAGGGAAAGTGAAAATTGCGCACAATGTAGTAAAGGGTATGTGTCTCAAGGGTGAGAATTTGAAGCCGAATGTTGTTACTTACACCACTTTGGTTAGAGGGTATTGTAGGAACCAAGAGATTGACATGATGTTAGATGTATTAAGGGAGATGGTTGATAGTGGGATTAAGCCGAATGAGATCACTTATAATACAATAATACAAGGGCTTTGCGAGGCCCGAATGTATGATAAGATAAAAGATATTTTGGAAGGATGTCGTGGAGAGGGTGGAGGATTTGTGCCCAATACTTGCACTTTTAACATGGTGATGAATTCTCATTGCAACGTGGGGGACTTGAACGAGGCATTTAAAGTTTTTGAGAAAATGAAGGAGCTGAAGGTCCAACAAGATTCGGCCTCGTACAGTTTGCTGATCCGGGGTTTGTGCAAGAAGTTGGAATTTGGGAGGGCAGAAGAGTTGCTTGATGAGTTATTGGCGAAGGAGATCTTGTTGCGTGATGACGGGTGCACTCCCCTTGTTGCAGCATACAATCCCATTTTTGAATATCTTTGTAGAAATGGGAAAACAAAGAAAGCTGAGCGAGTTCTCAGGCAGCTAATGAGAAGAGGGAAACAGGATCCTCCGGCTTATAGAACTTTGATCTTGGGGCATTGCAAGGAAGGAACCTGTGTGCCTGGGCACAAGATCTTGGTCTTGATGCTGAGAAGAAATTTTGTGCCTGATCTTGAGACTTATGAGTCCCTGATTGAATCTCTGTTGCAGAAGGGTGAGCCAAACCTTGCACATGATACTTTGGAAAAGATGTTGAAAAGCTCTTATCTTCCTAGGTCATCTACTTTCCATCGTATTCTCATGGAACTTGTCAAGCAGCGTTCTGCTCGTGAATCTGCTAGCTTAGTGATGCTAATGTTAGAGAAAGAGATCAGACAAAGCACCAATCTCTCAACAGACACCGTTAAGCTTCTCTTCGAGAGTGGCTTACAGGATAGGGCATTTGAGGTTGTTAGAAGTCTTTATGAGAGTGGTTATGTTTTAAACATGGAAGAATTAGTTGCATTCCTTTGTCATAGTAGAAAGTTGATGGAGGCACATGAATTGCTTGATTTCAGTCTAAAGAATGATCATAATATTGATACGGCTATATGCGGTACAGTTTTAACAAGTCTTTGTAAAGCCCATAGGGCATCTGAAGCATTTGACCTTTACTATATAATGTTAGAGAAAGGAATACAACAACCTTTGGGCTGCATAGAAGAATTGAGAAGTACTCTTGAAGCTGAAGGAAAATTGAAGGAAGCTGAATTTGTTACTAAGAAGATGCCAAGTCCATTGCAGTTAGATGGATCTGGTTCGGACTTGAGGTTCAAGCAGAGATCTCTGTACTTGTAGTAACTTTGTTTCTCTCTCTTTTATTTATGTGGAGTTGCGCACCCCTATATACTTCTCGCTTGCACTTGTTGGCAGTTGATCAAGAATCATGTAGATGTCTATTTCTGATATTAATCATCTAGAAACTGCATGTCTTTGTTTTTCAAACAGTAATCATATGTTAAAAAGCTAATTACATAATGCGAAAGGTTCCATTTTGTTCAGATTTTCTGCACGATTGTTCTACCTCCATTCAATTGCATTAAAAATAAAATAAAAATCGACTGTTCTGACCTGTTAGTTGTTTAAGAAATGTTGCAACCAGTGTTTTCAGAAGTGTAGGCTTACACATTGTGCAGTGTTCATCAGGAGCCCAAAGGTTAAACTTTTAGCATCTTTGTCAAGGATTATGCGTTCACTTATTGAGATGCATGCCTCAAAGCACAAGACAATCCATTATTTCGGGAGCATTGCACTCCTCATTTTGGAGGGATGCTAAGGCTGATGATCTGGTCCAGAAAAGGAATACTGAATATGAATTTCTGAATTCATGGGCACTCCCTCCTTGGGTTTGGCTTTAGCCAATAGCACTGGAACCTATATTTGACAGAATATCAAGCAACATTTGGCACTGTGAAGTGTTACTTGACTTGACCACTACTTGAGCCTATTTTAAGCAGTACTTGAATCAATGTCATTAACTTGAATTCTATTTACAAGACAAAACTGTACAATATATGAAAGTGTGTGTTATTGTTATACAGCAATGGAAGATTTCTGCTTTATAATTTATGCTGGGAGATGGACAGAGAATTCTTGTAGATATGAAGGCGAAGAGGGCACCGAATTATATGTTACGATTGATATGACATACAGCGAACTGGTTTTGTTGATGTGACGAATTGAATCTTGATCCAATGTAGCAGGTGATTGCGAGCTTGTGTTGACATCCATACAAGCCAATGAATCCTTAATTAGTAAACTAACGAAAATGTCAAGGTACAATGCTACTTTTGTAAGTTTAGAGGGTAAGAAAATGTGTGCTAGATCAACGCAGGGGATCTGTTGAGAATTGTATGGATGCATTTCATACCAATTGGGGCTATTAATTCTAGCATTCTAAAGGCCAATTGACAGAATATTTTCAACGACTAAACTCGATATGTATCACACCAAAACGAATGGATATGCCAATTGTAATAAGGTACATACACATCCATTCATCGATATGTGTATGTACCACTTGTGAATTCAATTACTAAATGCCAATGGCTAACCTTTTAATTAACTTGCAACATGCCCTCGTGCACATAACAAATATATTTCTAAAAGTCACATGACAAAATTTTGTAAATGAACTAAACTCAAGCTTTCAGATGTGACGATTCAACATTAGAAGGTGAAAAATTAAAGGCCATATGTACTACGTGACGTTCTAAATATAATCGGACAGAATCCAGGAATAGCAAACTTGCCGTACACTGCACTGCATTCATTGCTCCGTCCTAGTTTTGCTAATACAATGCAAACAGTAGGTGCACTCTTCATCGTCATATCTCCACCAACCAAAAAAACAAATAGAACTACAGAAGGACAAAGTTTGATTTCCAGCCATTCAGATCCAAGAAAGACAATAGTCGGGACTACACAAAATATAAAAAAGAAAGCTCTTGAAATAATACTTAAATTAAATTCTACAGCCGAGTAAAGGTGATGTCACCAATGTATCAGAAAAGGAGGAGATGCAGGAAGATTCATGAAAGGGTAACCCATACAGGAAAAGGAAATCGATGGCACTACAAAAACAGAGTCCATGGTGATGATTGTTCATTCCCACGAAGGTCTAGTCTCTCTTGCAATATCATCCTTGATCCACTTTTGAATCGGTTTGACGACAAAGAGGTACTGTTACGAGAAAAGAAGAATCAGAAAGTCCTCAAATAATTTTCCCGCCGAGCATAAGAGTATCCATGAAAACGTTAACTTTGAGATGTTACCTCAAATAATAAGATGAGAGGGATAAATAACTTCCCCTTATCATTAGCATTTGGCCCTTCGATCAACCTCTTGTCAACAACAATACTTTTGCTCCCATTTAAGGCAACGTCTGTAATGGTATGAACCAAATTGGGAATCCAAGGAAGCCCACTTGGGAGGATCTGCAATTCGGACAGATAATCTCAGAGTTCAACATATATGTCGAGGGTCGACAATGAGTAAGCATAACAGGATAACAAAATGCTGTAAAACCAACCAACCTTCTCGTCATTTTCATTCTTGTTACATCTCCCACTGTTCTCAACCAAAGCAACAGGAATAGGAAAATCCTAACAGAAACAATAATAATATATATTATTGGAGATTCATGAAAATCCAAGGACCATCTATATATCAAGTTCGATTGATAAAGTGCAAAAATTGACTATAGAATCTGAGAAATGATAAAGCAGTCTGAACAGTAAGATTGCAGAAAGCCACCCAACTGTTTCAATCATAAGATACCGGTGCTTCGATTATTTCCTCAGTTTACTATCCAATTTTAACAAGTCCTGACATCAACTTTGAACTAGTAACAACCCTTCCACCCAAACCCCAAAATCCCCACGGGCTTCATCACAAAAGGAAAGAAATACTAAAAGAGAGGAGAGGAATTATTCTGTGTGTGTGTGTTGCGGGATTCGTCTCCGCACTTCACAGAATTAAGACCACCTCAGGTTAGCAAGCTTCTCAAACGAAGCGTTAAACAACTACAGCATTGACCACACATCTAATCTAACAGCCTGTAGATAAAAGACCCGAGCATGCAAAGAAATAACGTGTTTATATATTGAATTTGGGTGCACAATTTTTTGTCCATGAGTCATTTCAATTGGGATGAGATATATTTTTTGACGATTGACATTTTATTGGAGCTCCCTCTCATCGTCCTCCCAACTAATACAAAATCATGCATCATTTCCGGTCTAGGGAGGTACCCATTTCAGTAATATCACATTATACAAAGTTTCAAAAAAATATTTAAAAAAAAAAAAAAAAAAAACCCATGTAAGCACTTTGAAACCACATGAAAATGAGCTAGGCTGCAAAATGATCAAAACTGGGCTTCATTTATGTCACTGGGGTTGTCACAAAAGTTGATCAACCTTAGTTAATCCCAACTAAATACTGTTCCTTCCAGAATTTCAGTTTACGATCAATTCGAACATTAGTAAAATAATGGATATTCAACATATTTGGAAGTCCACAAATAGATAGAAAACCAGATCTTGCATCTGTATGCATAATTAGACGAAACACACATACACATCAAAAGCCAATAGAAGAGCAGGTACGCCCAGTAAAAGCTTGACCAAAGCACTCTGTCAAAGCCATATTGAAGATATTATCGTATTTTTCAATCATCATATATCATAATCACTTGACATTTTCGTTTTCCTGGAGATTTTCATTTTATCCTCAACTATGGACTCTTCAATTTAAGATTTCAAGTCCCAATAACATATTCAGGCATTCACTAAAGATGTTCGTGGAAAGTTTCTTTTGAGAATTCCTAGCTCAACCTCAATAGCTGCAGCAAAGCTACAAGATGGCATAACTCTATCTACAAAAAGAGTTGCATATTTTGTTGTTTATTATTTTGACATGTAGGTTTTTATGTATTCACTAATTGCTTTTCCTAGATTAATCTAGTTTTGACGTTGAGCGCTATTAAGCACATGTTTGTGGATGCTTAAATTATAATTTCAGCTGGTATTAAACATACTTTTTATCCATACATTTCATAGGACCCATAACTTACAACCCACTTTTTTATCCACACATTCACCAAGAAGTTATAATATAAGCACTTAAAAAATAATTTTAGCACTACCAAACATGCACTAAAACTACGGTTGCTGCTTCAAAGCTACAAGCTTAGTCTAAAAAAAGAACTAAATATCCTCTTCCTCGCATTATTGCTGTATTAAGAATTAAGGTGTAAACGTGTTTGAAGAACAACTATTCCATTTGGTGCACCAGTTTTCCTAAGACAATTTCCACAATCAGCTGCCTAGATCATGGTTGATTTTGAATGATAAACATGTCATTCTTCTCGCATGAAGTCAACTAGAAACGTTAGTCTCCTCATACTGCTGACCATCAAAAACAAGTCTTTAACTTCACAAGGGTGGAATAAAGAAAAGGTAAAAATTAAACGCATACCTGAATATCCTTTTTACTTATCCGAGCTCCCTGCCGGACACATTTCAAAAGAGACTCGGATCTTTTGGAAAAGAATTCCTCATAATTCAATCCATCCGGAGGAGAGAGTTGAGCATGTGTAAGGACAACCACCCCTTTACGCCAGATTTCTTTGCCAAAACTATCGGTTATAGCTTTCACAACTTGCTTGTCCAGATTATCCACTCTATATGCATCCAAGCGGTCCACGTAGAGCAAAACATCTATTGTCTTGTTCAAAAGGAACCTGCCCAGGAAGCTGAACGGAAATTCATTTGGAGAAACAAGAAAAACAAAAAAGTAGAAAAAAAAATGTCCTATCAAATTTGAAAACTGAAATCGTAGAACCAATGCTGTGCGACCGATTCAAACCTTTTTATGGTCTCGAGAATCTGGTCACTGACATATCCTCCTTCAATGAGCCCTGGGGTATCAATAATGTTTAGTGTAAATCCTGATCGAGTGCGTGACACCATCATGGGTCTTGGAGTTTCTGTCTGAGACATCATGGAATATTTTTCTCGAATATTACGCTATCATAATCAAATAAAAGACACAGTGTTTATTCTTAAAAGGACAGAAAACAATTTATACCTGGAAAGCACTAACAGCAACTACTCGATCCCCTATAATTGAGTTAAGAGTGGAAGATTTTCCAACGCCGCCTTTCCCCATTACAAGGACAGTCAATGTATTCACATCCTACAAAAAAAATTACAAACAGCATTGCAGCATCTGAGCTCAAGTTATATACACCATAGTATACATGGTAGATAACAACAACAAGAGAACCCACATTTTGACCAAGGAAACAAAGATTAACCCAAATATTTTATCTACCTAAATAAAGTATAGAATTATAAGCAAAATTAATTATCAAGCTTCCAGCTTTAGTCATCATTTTTAACACACAAATTTCTATTCGATATTCTAAGAAATTATGCCCTGTTTCCTGGTAACCAAAAAGAATACATAACGTATTGAGAATAAGCTGGATTTGAGAGGGAAAAATTGAACCTCGTTCTTTAATTTCCCCAATAAGTTAACCAATTTCTCCTGGGTGGCTGCAGGAAATTGCTGAATTGAAGTCCATTCTCTGATTAATTGTGCCGCCATTTGTTGCTGCCTACCAAACCAAAGAAAATTTGGAATCAAAATTCACCAAATAATATGCATCCATCAAACCAAAAAACAAAATAAAGATAGAAACTTTAGTGTAAATTCAACAAATAATTTGCATCCATAATAACCAAAAAAAAAAAAAAAAGTTATGTTACAAGCTAAATCTTACACCAAAAGCAAGATAACAACCTTTTTATACAAGATTAAATCTAACATGAAATTTTTTCTAATAAAAAGAAAAAACCCAAATAACCAAAACAAGTCTGAATTAAGAATGCATTGAAAGAACAGAAAGATAAAAGTGAGAGTCATAGAAAGACTTACGAATTCGGGTTCACTTTTCAGAAGTCTGTTTGCGCAGAATGAAGATATTGATAGACCCTCTTGAGAAAAAAGAAGAAACCCTTTTTGAGAATTGGAAAGTTTAGATGACCTTATCGTCTTCGAGTTTCGGCAAGTTTTGTTGCGCCGACTCTCTCTCTATCTCTCTCTTCTCTCACTCTCAAATTGTCTTGTTTTGGCGGATCTTGTGAACAGGTGACTGGTGAACAATGATTGTGATTACTTTTGAAATTGACATAACTAGCATCAAGCCGGACCAGTTATTTAATAATTTGACGATCTCAGCACTTAGCACCTTTTTTTTTTTTTTTTTTACCATCTAGTACCCTCTCTTTTACGGGTGAATTTAATAAACACTCACTGAGCTTTGAAAATGTAACCACTTACTCATTATACTTTGCAGCGTCACCAATAACTCACTGATCTTTGGCTTATGTCCACCATCCACCATCCGTTATCTTTCCGTTTGAATTTGCTGACAGAAAAATTCGACGTGACTAACGGCTCGTGACATGGCTAACGGTTCGTGACGTAGCTTTCAAGTTGTAAATACTTACTCACTAAATTTTCAAGTTGTAACTACTTACTCACTGAACTTTTAAGTTGTAACTATTTACTAACTGTACTTTTCATGTCACCAATAACTCACTGATCTTTGACTTAGGTCCACCATCTACCACATGTCCGCCATGTAAGAATCGAAACACGTTTTTCATCTAACAAAAGGCAAATGGTACTATGTATTTTTTGCAAAGTAGTTCAAGTTTGTTTGCAGACTATTGGTATTTGTAATTTGTATTAGTTGAAGGTCAGGTAATCCATCTAAATGATAGTGTAATTCATTTTGATTATCATAATTTGAGGCTACACTGCCATATGAAGTTCATTTTTGTGCAATTACAGTTATTCCATTTCACTTAATCATTTTGATACATTTGAAGTGCTATGTAGGTGGGCCGCCATTTAATATGAATTCAACTGCAGTTGAAGTTCATTTAAGTGCACATTGTCATTCTACCATTTAACAATCAGATTCATAAAATGAAATTGAACTTGTCAAAATGAGGAAGAAATGTCATCTTTATTCAAATAACATGATACATAGATATAAGAAAACATGATACAACATATTTGCACCATTGGCTATTTTTTGAAACTGAACAAAAGAAACATCCAACAATATGGATCAAAAATATCATCAGCTCTGCCTCTTCACCCCTTATTTTAGTTCAAATATTATACACACTATCCCTTTACAATTCTTCTATTTTTGGCTCTCTTAGATTTTTGTTCAAATATTATACACTACCCTTAGATTTGAGCATAGTCATCCATGTTTTCCATTGCCACCTGCCCATTGTTGGATGAAAAATGTGTTTAGGTAATGCGATTCTTACGTAGTGAACGAGTGGTGGATGGTGGACATAAGTCAAAAAATCAGTAAGTTATTGGTGACATGAAAAGTATAGTGAGTAAATAGTTACAACTTGAAAGTCACGTCACTAGCCGTTAGCCATGTCACGAGCTGTTAGCCACGTCGGATTTTTCCGTTAGCAAATTCAAACGGAAAGATAATGGGTGGTGGATGGTGGACATAAGCCAAAGATCAGTGAGTTATTGGTGACACTGCAAAGTATAGTGAGTAAGTAGTTACACATTTAAAGTTCAGTGAGTGTTTATTAAATTTACCCTCTCTTTCACTTCTTACGCAGGTCAAGAATTTTGGTTTGGGGTAGGAATTTCTCGAACAAACCGCACTCTTTCGTATACGTCGCTTCTTAGCAGATGTCTAATAATTGATCCAAAAATTTCTACAATAAATTTGGCAAGTTGCTAATATAGTTGCCTATCCACGATTCTGTTATTTACTGGAATTATTTTACTAGAATAATATAGGATGAACTCGCACATGGTGGATACACAATCCACTGCCTTAATCAACTTGGCTATTTAATGGATGATAATGAGAAAATTTATAACCCGATCCATACAGTAACATTATAATCGTTCAATAAAAAATAAGAGTAGTAGAGCGTATTTGATGAAAGAAAGCGAAGAAATAATAAATTAATTGGAAACCATAGTTGTGATGTATGGTTGTATTGGATCGAAATCGTGTACAAGTATATATATATATACTAGTTTTGGCCACGTGCGTTGTACGGTTGTGAAAAATGTAGTGAAAAATTTTAGGTTGAAACTATACGAACCTTTTATACAATTATTTCTAAAATAAAATTAAAATTAAAAATAGGTCAATGTTCAATGTTCATTGTTAAAAAAAAAATTAAAGAAAAAAAATTGTCAAAAAAAAAAATTAAAGAATTTTTTTTTTAGGTTGTGAGCATATCCGAACGATTTTAAAACAATAAGGACCTTTCATACAATTATTCCTTAAAAAAAAAAGGAACAGTAAAATACTGTTTATGAAATTCATTGCCGAGACATCTCGGCAATGAATTTCATTGCCGAGACATCTCGGCAGTGAACAATATTATACTATTCACAATTGTGCTTTCTTGTTTTTTTTTTATTTTAAAGAAAATGAGTTTTAAAAAAAAATTTGTTGAACAGTAAAATAAATTTCAAGTAAAATAAATTTCATTGCCAAGAATTTTACTGTTCAAGGTTTTTTTTTTCTTTTTTAATGTGGCAACATTATAAAAAATAAAAACATTCAATTTGCTTAAGATAAAATAAAAAAGATTAATAAAAAAATTGAATGAAAATGTGTAAAAAAAATAAAAACATTCAATTTGCCACCAAGATTTCACAATGCGTGGATTTTGAAATTCTTGAATGGTATTTTTTAGCATTTATTTAGAATAATTTGTAAAAGGTAAAATAAAAAAACAAGATTAGTAAAAAAATTGAATGAAAATTAAGTGTGAAAGAAAAAAAAAATAAGAAAAATAAATTAAAGATTTTTTTTTTAGGTTGTGGGCATATCCCAATGATTTTAAAACAATAGGGACCTTTTGTGCAATTATTCCTTATAAATTAAAAAAATAAAAAAATAAAAAAAAACAATTGGATTTAATGGCAATCAATTGATTGCCAATTGATTGACAATTAATTGATTGCCGAGCAATCTCGACAATCAAAATTGATTGTCGAGATTGCGATTTTGATTGTCGAGATTGCTCGGCAATCATAGCACTATTTTTTTTTTTTTTTTGTAATTTTTTTTTTTTTCAAATGAACATTTTAATTTCAAATTTTTTTTATAAATGTTACATTAACCATTTTTATTTTTATTTTATTTTAAAAATGATTGTATAAATAATTCTAAAACTTTTCACTACATTTTACATTTTTTACATACTTGCATTTGTACGTAGCAATACCTACTTCCTTCTAATATAAAAGCGAATATGATTAAATAAGATCAAAATAACTTTCTTCAAGGTAATAAAACTTTTGAAAATCAACATTTCCAGTTGTTGTTTTTAACAATACAAAATTAAAAAAAAATTACAAAAGAATACAATTACCAATAATATAAACTGAGAATCTCAACAACCATTTACGGTTGCTGAGAATCTCGACAACTATACTCCTTTGTATTTTTTTTTCTATTGTTAAAAATAACAATAATATAAACATACGTTTTGTATGAAATTAAATGAAAATTAAGTGTAAAAGAAAAAAAAATTAAAGATTTTTTGTTTAGGTTGTGGGCATATTCCAACGATTTTAAAACTTTTGTGCAATTATTCCTTAAAAAAAAAGAGAGAGAAAACAATGAAATACTGTTCATGAATAGTAAATTACTGTACATCTATGATTGCTGATATTGCTCGGCAATCAATTTGATTGTCGAACACTGTTCATTTTTTTTTAAATTTTATTGTGTCAAAGAAAATGGGCTTAAAAAAATTGGTGAACAGTACAATAAAGTTCATTGCCTAGTTGCTCGGCAATGAACAATTCATTGCCGAGAATTTTACTATTCACATTTTTTTTCTTTTTTTTAATGTGGCAACATTATAAAAAATAAAAACATTCAATTTGCTTAAGATAAAAAAAAAAAAAGAGTAATAAAAAAATTGAATGAAAATGTGTAAAAAAAATAAAAACATTCAATTTGCCACCAAGATTTCACAGTGCGTGAATTTTGAAATTGTTGAATGGCATTTTTTAGTATTTATTTAGAATAATTTGTAAAAGGTAAAATAAAAAAACAAGATTAGTAAAAAATTGAATGAAAATTAAGTGTGAAAGAAAAAAAAAATAAGAAAAATAAATTAAAGATTTTTTTTAGGTTGTGGGCATATTCCAACAATTTTAAAACAATAGGGACCTTTTGTGCAATTATTCCTTCAAAAAAAAAATACAAAAACAAAACAAAACAAACAATTGGATTTAATGGCAAGCAATCAATTGACAATTAATTGATTGCCGAGCAATCTCGGCAATCAATTTTGATTGCCGAGATTGCTCGGCAATCAGAGCACTAATTTTATTGTATTTTATTGTATTTTTTTGTTAAATAAACATTTTAATTTCAAATTTTTTTTATACATGTTACATTAACCATTTTTATTTTAAAAATTTGTCAAATAAACATTTTAATTTGAAATTTTTTTTATACATGTTACATTAACCATTTTTATTTTTATTTTAAAAATGATTGTATAAATAATTCTAAAACTTTTCACTGCATTTTACATTTTTTACATACTTGCATTTGTAAGTAGCAATACCTACTTCCTTTTAATATAAAAGCACAATGAATATGATTAATTAAGATAAAAAATTTTTTTTTCTATTGTTAAAAACAACAATAATATAAACATACAATTTGTGTTATTTTTTTTTGGAGGTCAACTAATATAAACATATTTCATTGGGAATAAAAGGTTTCATAATTAATTGTTTTTGACCAAGTGTATGTTTCTCTGCAACTCACTTGCTATTTCTGTTCTTGACGTTTTTTTTTTTTTTAATGTGGCAACATTATAAAAAATAAAAACATTCAATTTGCTTATTTGCTTAAGAAAAAAAAAGATTAATAAAAAAAATTGAATGAAAAGGTAAAATAAATAAACAAGATTAATAAAAAATAAAGGCCAAGTTTTGCAGGATTAGTGAAGCTCAGTCTATTGAGAGTTGATGCCTTAACCCACACTTAAGCTGTAAAACCTATTTTAAACCCTTCAACCTCTGCATTTGATGAAACTTGAAAGTGACATATGATTCAAAATTGATGATAAACTTTCATCATCAGACATGCTGTAAGAGATGAAATCAATTGCTGGAAAATGAGTGTAAATGCATAAATATATGTTTTGGTATTCTTTTCATCTCATAAGAATCGTATTGGGAGCTCAAATTATAGGAAAGGTGGGACAGAAAAGTTGCCGAGCCACCTCGGCAATCAAGTGATTGCCGAGATGGCTCGGCAATCAACTTTTAAATTTTTTTTGTTTTTTTTTTGTTTTTGATTGCCTGGCTGCAATCACTTTTTAATATATATATATATATATATATATATATATATATATATATATATATATATATATATATATATATATATTTATTTATTTATTTATTTATTTATTTATTTAAATTTTATTGTGTCAAAAAAAATAGGCTTAAAAAAAAATTGGTCAACAATAAAATAAAGATCATGGCCCAGTTGCTCGGCAATGAACAATTCATTGCCAAGAATTTTACTGGTCAAGTTTTTTTTTTTTTTTTTTTTTTTTTTTTTTTTTTTTTTTTAACGTGACAACATTATAAATTGCATTGCTAAAATAATACTGTTTAGTTTTATGGCAGTGTCATTCATTATACTTTTCATATCTTCTTTGTTCTGTGACTTCACCCACACCAGACAATGATAGGAGGATAAGGCTGGTGACAAGTCTGCAACATGCTTATGACTTGCTTTACTCTTCAGTACAAAACCCAAAACGAACCATTTTGATGGATCTCATTTGTTAAAAAATGCGGGGTTTTTCGTTTTAAGATGTTTTGTCATAATGATTTTTTCTTTAAAATCTGCAAATTTGCAAGAAAAATAAAAAATAAAGGCCAAGTTTTGCAAGATCAGTGAAGCTCAGTCTATTGGGAGTTGATGCCTTAACCCACACTTAAAACCTATTTTAAACCCTTCAACTTCTGCATTTGATGAAACTTGAAAGTGACATATGATTCAAAATTGATGATAAACTTTCATCATCACATATGATTCAACCTATTTTAAGCTGTAAAACCTACTTTAAACCCTTCAACCTCTGCATTTGATGAAACTTGAAAGTGACATATGATTCAAAATTGATGATAAACTTTCATCATCAGATATGCTGTAAGAGATGAAATTAATTGCTGAAAAATGAGTGTAACTACATAAATATATATTTTGGTATTCTTTTCATCTCATAAGAATCGCATTGGGAGCTCAAATTATAGGAAAGGTGGGACAGAAAAGAATGCCGAGCCACCTCGGCAATCAAGTGATTGCCGAGATGGCTCGGCAATCAGCAATTGATTGCCGAGCCATCTCGGCAATCACTTTAAAAAAAAAAATTTTAATTACCTGGCTGCAACCACTTTTTAATATTTTTTTTTAAATTTTATTGTGTCAAAGAAAATAGGCTTAAAAAAAAATTGGTGAACAATAAAAAAAATATTTGCCACCAAGATTTCACAGTTCGGATTTTGAAATTCTTGAATGGTATTTTTTAGCTTTTATTTAGAATAATTTGTAAAAGGTAAAATAAAAAAACAAGATTAGTAAAAAATTGAATGAAAATTAATTGTAAAAGAAAAAAAAATAAGAAAAATAAATTAAAGAATTTTTTTTTTAGGTTGTGGGCATATCCCAACGATTTTAAAATAATAGGGACCTTTTGTGTAATTATTTCTTATTTAAAAAAAAAAAAAATATTGGATTTACATATGGCAATCAATTGATTGCCCAGGCTGGGCAATCAATTGGCAAATTGATTGCTGAGACAGGCAAATTGATTGCCGAGATGGCTCGGCAACTGTAAAAAAAAATTTTTTTTCTTCAAATGTGTCAAAGAAAATGGACTTAAAAAAATTTGGTGAACAGTAAAATAAAGATGAGTTGCTCGGCAATGAATTGATAAAACCAAAAAGATTAATAAAAAATTTGAATTAAAAGGTGTAAAAAAAATAAAAACACTCAATTTGCCACCAAGATTTTACAGTGCGTGGATTTATACATTACCTGAAATTCTTCAATGGCATTTTTTAACAATAAACATCCCAACTTTCTTTAAATTTTTTGGGCTATTTTTTATATACTATTTGCATTACCAAATCCCAACAATTTACAACCATGTTAACAACCAATGATGGTTGCCAAATTGATCGGCAACCAAGACCAAGCTGGTTGAAATTGTATATTTTTGTCACCTGCAATAAGAACTTTGATTGAACGTTGCGGGGGACAATTTAAGAGAACAAGCCTAAAGTGAGATTTATGGCATATTTGGCCTGTCATTTCATGAAACCATTAGTATCTTATGATAAATTTTGAAAGTTAGGTACATTTACAAAGATTAAGCTGGCTGAAAGAAAAAAAGTTCGAAAAAAGACAATTTTCACAACATGCTGTTTTGGACAAACAAAGACTACTCAACCAAGTAAATAAGAGAAGGTATAGGCTCAAAATTCATTGCTGTTATTTCCCTAGTAAACAACAGTAATTAATGTAATGAAGGAAGTACCACTCAAAATAGTAAGTCTGATTGCAAATATTCAAAATTCAAAATGTTATAGAAACAAATTTTTTTCTTCACCCTTTGAGAAATTGCATGAGAATAGATGAGGATCACTTTCAGTATCTCTTGCAATTTTCTGGCTTGGGTATTCAGATTTTCCTCCTAACAATATATATATATATATACATATTACGTGTATATATAGATATATTACCCGGCAACCAGTTTTGGTTGCCGATAATTGGTAAATTTTTTTTTTTTCGTTTTTTCTCTTATTAAAAGCAATAGATAAATTGTAGTCAAATGAAGTATTCCCTACGTGAATGCGCACTCATTTTGTATACTGGTGTTGGCAAATGAATCTCTAACTGTTGTAATAATACTTACAGTGTCTAAAAATCTTAACTATAGGATCCAATCTTTCAAAACTCAACTCCACTCTATTCTAGAATTCTAATTCTAATGGTGAATAAAATCTGCTCCAAAGCTTGAAAAGTAACAGAGAATAAAACAAATTAAAATTAAAGTTGTAAAAGGACGGAACTCCTGAATCTGAATTTGAATTCTAATTCCAATAGTCAATAAAAGTCTGATAAGCCTCAAAAGTAGCCGAAAATAAAACAAATTAAAGTTGTAAAAAGAAGTTGTAAAACGACGGCGTGTAGGACGAAAAAATGAACAGTAAAAAATTTAAGGCTCTTATATTATTGTAAAATATATATATATATATATATATATATATATATATATATATATATATATATATATATATATAGATTAATTAATTTATGACACAAATAAATGTTCTTAGCTAATATACTAACACATCTATTGGAATAATAAATTTGACTCACACATAGCATCTGACACTAATAGTTGAATTAACACATTCATTGTAGATGCTAGTGTAGGAAATATTTTTACTTTAAATAATAAATTACGCAACAATATCCATTCTTTTAAGTTTACAACAATACTATACTTATTCAATTTTATTTGCACATATCATTCAACCTTTGAATAATTGAACACATGATCCTTTTTGACCATTTTGCCCATAACTTAAATAAACTAAAATACAAAAAAAATACAAAAAATTATAATTGGAGTCCCTAACCTTATTAAAGTGCAAATAAATCCTAAGCCTTTTATTTTTTTATGATTATTTACTTAAAATAATAAAAAATGTATCATCAGGTCCCAAACTTTCTAATCTTAGCACTTACGTTTCTTAGTATATGTGCGCAGTATATGTGCGCCGAAAAGACATAGCAAAAACCAAGAAGTCGATTTTTTGGTAAAAAAAAAAAAAAAAACATAAGCCGAATAGTAATACAGGAAGATCAACCCCGGCAAACTCTGCTAAATTACAGATTAGGCAGCAAGTATGGCTGCATTACTAAAATAGGCCATAAGGTAACTAGCCCACACATGGAGGTTGCCATTATCAATCCTATTATTCTCGATTTGTTCAGTTCTAACCGTTCCATTTCAGCCCAGCTTTCTCTCAATCGACTGCATGTTGTTACAATTAATTTATCACCATGTTGCCGCCATAATTTGAAGGTTTGTTACCCAATTTTGGTCACTTAGGGTAGATTTATTGTTCATTAGGGGGTAATAATGATAATAGAGTGTTGGGTTTTTCAGTTATTTTTGGTGTTGAAATGTTGCTTTGCTCATCACTGCTTTAATTAGTAGATTCTTAAATCACTGTGAAGATGTATGAAATTGATATTGGCTTTTTTGCACAAATGGTCTCTGACTTTTGTACTTATTGTGAGTTGAGGATCTATCGTTTCATTTTTGGTAGTTTGGCCCATATTTCAAATGTTTTTGGTAGCAATGGTCATTTTCATCAATTTCCGTCCAAATCCCTGTGAAAGTTGACGATGGAAAATAATTTATTTAAAAAGTAAAGGAAAATTTGCAACAAAAGTTCCTAATCTTTCAGAAAGTATTGAAAAGTTCCATAACTTTCTAATCCTAACACATATGACCCCAAACTTTTTTGACAATTTAACTTCCAACTTAAATAAATTAAAAATAACTCATAAACTTTTTCAAAAATACAAATAAGTCCTAAATCTTTTTATTTTTTTACAGATTTACACTCACAATAATAAAAAGTGTGTCATCAAGTCCCAAAATTTTTAATTTTGTTTACCAAAATCACATTTAAATTGTGTTTGATTAAAATCAGATTTTTTAGTAAAAGTTGTTGAAATGTGCCTCCCTATTTGTTGCGACGGGGAGGGTATAATTTTAAATTGGTCAAATTTTGATCATGGGTATAATTTTTTTATTAATTAATGGACCACTGGACAAAATCTGTAGAGACTCTAAGAGTTCGTTTGTTTTCAATTTTGATTTTGATAAAAAGCTAAGGTCAAAGTCAACAATTAATTTTAACCACACATTTTATGGTCCTACAACTTTTCAACCACACATTTCAACAACTTTTACTAAAAAATCTGATTTTAATCAAACGCAATTTAAATGTCATTTTGGTGAACAAAATTAAAAATTTTGAGACTTGATAACACACTTTTTATTATTTTAAGTATAAATCTGTAAAAAATAAAAAGATTTGAGACTTATTTGTATTTTTTAAAAGGTTTATGAGTTATTTTTAATTTATTTAAGTTGGGAGTTAAATTGTCAAAAAGGTTTGGGGTCATATGTGTTAGGATTAGAAAGTTATGGGACTTTTCAATACTTTCTGAAAGATTATAGACTTTTGCTACAAATTTTCATTTACTTTTTAAATAAAAAATTTTCCACCGTCAACTTTCACAGGGATTTGAACGGAAAATGATGAAAAGGATCATTGCTGCCAAAAATATTTGAAATAGGGGTCAAACTACCAAAAATGAAACGATAGGTCTTCAACTTACAGTAATTGCAAAAGTCAGGGACCATTTGTGCAAAAAAAGCCAATTGATATTTAGTGGCTGGTAGTTTATAGCCATTGAAAAATATAGAGGTAGAGAAATAATTGCAAAAAATTAGTTAGTTGAGATTTTGTGAAACCAAGGAAATCTCTCTTGTTTTGCACAAATAATTGTTTGAAATAATTGAATGAGAAATGTTCAATGTTTATTTGTATTTTTAAAGAGGTTAGGGATCCCACCTGTAATTATTTTATTTTATTTTTTGATGTTTTAGTTTACTTTAAATAGGGAAAAATCGTCAAAAGGGACTATCTATATTTATTACTGAAAGGTTGGAGATGATACATACAATTAAAATTGAATGATGATTGAATTGTTACAAACCTGAAATAATGAGGAATGCGTGCGGGAAATTAACCAAGAATATTCTTCAACTAAATATCTAGTCGCAAGTACCGGTTATCAAAAAAGCTCACATATAAGGAATGTGTTAGGACATGAATTCAAAGTGTCATACATTGAAATACCCAAATGAAAAAAGATGAATGATCGGATGGGACAAGGAAGGGGAGTGCAATCTGGCGCCCCCCACAATAGATATTTTAAGGTAGTTCGCAAAAGGCGTAAGTAGAAGTGACCTCTATCAACAACCCACTTTGGCAAAGTGATATGACTGGTTAGCCGCCCATCCGTCAATAGCATTTGGGCAGCAAAATCCCGGCCAGGAGGTAAAAATGCTCATTTGATCCTTAAACTCTATAAATACCTTCGATAATCCAAGAAACTAAAATCTGTTAACCCTAGCCAAAACTCTATCAACTTAGCTCTCCACACCCAATCTTCTCTATGTAATGTAATCGTTACAGTGTGCACTATCATTGCACCTTCTACTTGAGTAACTATTTTGCATTATCCACATTGCGATGCACTGGTCGTGCTCACCATAATAGCATATAATGGTCTGAAATGGATGCTTGAGGACAATGGAATCCCAATCGACATAATCTTTAGCTCAACATTCGACCAGATAAAGTACATTATCTGTTCATCCTAATCTTTGGCCCCTTATTTAGGTTCACCAATGGCAGCTAAGTTTCTGTGAGGGAAAATTACATTAGGCATCACCATATGAGAGGAGAAGAAATAAGTTCATACATACATGGAGTTTATAATCATCAACTATATGTCGACTTACCATATAATACTTGGGAGGTCAGCCCTCAAAAAAATCACGACTATAACATGAGCCAATCATCTACCAGTGAAGTTCTCCACCAAGGAAAGAATGGAAACACTTAAGATAAATCAACAAGAGTCGTGAATATTCTTTAAAAAGCAACCCCGCATGGAGAATGAGAGGTGATGTTAACATAATACTAACAATAGATGTTGTCATGGCTAAGGCTGAAGAGGATGTAGACATTGAGATGGCTGACATGTCTACCAGCCTCATTGTTGTTAATGACAAGCTAGACTACTGGGTGACCGAGTCCAACTTACAGGCTACCCATGTGGAAGAGCTGGAAAGTTCTTTAATCGACTATGAAGAAACGACCAATGTGCTCCAGGTAGGCAGTGACGTGCCCACAAAGACAAAAGAAAATTTAAAGAGTTTTTGAGGAAGAATCTGCATGTGTTCGGGTGGAAAAATAAGAACATGGTAGGCATCGATTCAAACATATATTGCCACACCTTGCGACAGATCTCAAATCTAAGCCACAACATAAGAAGAGGAGAGTCCTAAACCTTGAAATGACAAATGCTCAACAAAAGATGGGCATAAGCTAATTGCCAATGGTTTTATCAGAGATGCCCATTACTCAAACTTAGTTGCAAACCTCGTTTCAATGCGAAAAGAGAAGAAAAAATGGAGAACATGTATGAATTTCTCATATTTAAACAAGGTGTACCTCAAAGATAGCATCTCACTACCTTAGATTGACCAACTGGTAGATGTCACTGCTAGGCACGAGTTGCTAAGTTTCATCTTATTCAAGATTTTATTTTTCATTTCCAATATAAATAGTAAGAGATACACCTCGGGTACAAAGATATTGTGTCGAACCAGCTAAACAAACCTATGTCTAAAAGTCTAAAATAAACGATAGCCTCAGACTTGGAGGACTATTCTTACACCTCTACCTAACATTAAGCCCAAGTCTCCTCCGCGTAGAGGTCCTATACACAAGGATGGTCTGAGCCTACTATAGCTATGCCTCAACCAAGTTGAGCCTCAGACGACACAAACAAAGGCCCAAGACCAATTAGTCCTAGCCCAGGCCAAAGCCCTCCAGAGAATAGCACAGGTTGAGGCATCTGGCCAAGCCCGGCCTCTATAACGTGGGATCGTGGGCCAAGGCCTTAAGATAGCTCTCAACACTTGGCTGGTTGCGTTAAAGCCCAATAAAATAGGGCTTAGGCCAAACCCATCTTTGGCCAAAGGACATCTAAAAACCAATAGGCAAGCGACACTCTTAGAATTTGAGGCCAGGTGTCTCGGATCAAGGGTTAAGGCCAGTCGCCTAGGCATGCATCCAGATGGCTTCGTAAGGTCTAGCTCATGAGCTGGAAAACATTGGACAGTGAGCCAGGGATATTTTGCCACTAAATATCTAGTGGCAATCACATGTTATCAAGAAAACTCCCATATAAGCAATATGCCAGGCCATCAATTTAAAGTGTCGTACATCGAACTACCCTAATGAGGATAGAAGAATGACCGAATGGGACAAGGAAGCAGGGAGTTATCCTGTGCCCCTTGACAAATACTATTTTATGCAGGTATGCAAAAATAGAAGGAAAACTGACCTCCATCAACAACCTACTTCGAGAAAGTGATGTGACCGGTCGGCCGCTTGTCTACTATCAGCATATTGGCGGGAAAAAGCCCGCCCATGGGGTAAAAATGCTCATTTGATCCTTGAACTCTATAAATATCCTTGAGAATTGTCAGGAGAGTGAAATCTATTAACGGGAGCAAGCCAAAACTCAGTCAACTTATCTCTCTACACCCAATCTTCTATATCTGACTCGGAATGCATGCGATTATTGTACCTCCCATCAGAGCAATTGTCTTGGATTCTAACGTTGTTCAAGTGTGTAGATATTACATAAGTGAACAGAAAGGTAACTAGAATTTGTTGATTTTAAGATCGACCATATTTTGAGATCAACAAATAATCTTTCATCGTTTTATATACAGTTCGGTCATTTAAATTTGTTAAATTGATATTTATTCAAGTCAAAATCTGCATGAATTTGAACTAAGCAATAGAATCTTCATGAATCTACACTTCATTGGCAGGTCTTAAATAATGTTTTCAACCCAAGTAGAACATCTTGAGTGATGATGGGGATTAAATTATTATTAGTCAACAATATGTTAATGTCCAATAACTGCAACATAGCAACATAACATATATAAATAAAAAGTACAACGAACATAAAATTAATGTAAATTACACTCACATCTCATATTCTTTCAGTTTTGTAAGAATATCACTCTTATTCAATTTTATTTGTAGTTATCGTCTCCGTCTTTTCATTAATTCGTACATATAGTCCCCAAATGGTCATTTTTTACGATTTTCCCCTAATTTAAATAAAATTAAAATAAAAAAAAGCCTAATATAACAATTACAATTGAGGGCCTTAACTTTTTCAAAAGTACAAAATAATTTATTTACATTATATTATTTAAAACAATTAAAAAAAGGAAAAAAAAACATCATGTTCTTCTCCCACCCCACCTCACCGAAACTGACCTATGACTAAACATGTTGATCAACTAATTATCTTTGTTTTGGAAATTAAGGTGATGGCCTAACAAAGACTTCACTAGCTATAATGACGTCAAATGACACTGTTCACGCACTTTGGAGCTCCTAGAATCAAATGCTTATTTCAAGATAAAACCCACACAAGTAAAATCGTTAAAGCAACTTTGCAGCTTTAGTGCTTGTTTGGTATAGATTTTAATGGATTTATAGTTTTTCATTTTTGACTTTTGGGAGAAAATGATCAAAATGACCATTTGCTTTCCAAAGGAGCCGCAATAGTTGACTAGAAAATGGGGTCATTTTAATCATTTTCCCCTCAAAAGTCAAAAAATAGAAAACTATAAATCTATTAAAATCTACACCAAACAAGCACTCAATAAAGCAAAAATTTCCCACGATTTGGTGATGAGTTTGGGTTCGAAATCAGGGAGAGAAATCCTCCCGGTTTGGTCATAGGTAGAGTAAGGGTTGGAAAAGAAGATGGTGGTTTTTTTTTTCTTTTTTTAATTGTTTTAAATAATTGAATGTAAATATACCATTTTGTATTTATAAAAAAAGTTATGAACCCAATTGCAATTATTTTTTTATTTTGATTATATCGGCAATAATCCGGCAAAAGGAGGATTATTTAGGGCAGGCTCAATGGATAACAGAGATGGAATAGCAGTTGGATGGTTAGGACACCATGTCTTTAGAGATAAAGAAGGGCGTGAACTTTTTGTACGTCGTATGCCTACTTTTTTTTTAAACATTTCCAGTTGTTTTGGTAGACAGCGACGGAATTGTCAGAGCTGATGTTCCTTTTAGAATGGCAAAATCGAAGTATAGTGTTGAACAAGTAGGTGTAACCGTTGAGTTCTACGGCGGCGAACTCAATGGAGTCAATTATAGTGATCTTGCTACTGTGAAAAAATATGCTAGACACGCTCAATTGGGTGAAATTTTTGAATTAGATCGTGCTACTTTGAAATCCAATGGTGTTTTTCGTAGCAGTCCAAGGGGTTGGTTTACTTTTGGGCATGCTTCGTTTGCTTTGCTCTTCTTCTTCGGACACATTTGGCATGGTGCTAGAACCTTGTTCAGAGATGTTTTTGCCGGTATTGACCCAGATTTGGATGCTCAAGTAGAGTTTGTTCTTTTTTCTTTTATTTTAATTTATATAAGTTATGGGTAAAATCATCAAGATGGACAATTTGGGGACCATCTGTGGGAATTAATGAAATGATGGAGACGATGGCTGTGAATAAAATTGAATGGTGATGATATTATTACAAAACTGAAAGAATGGAGATTGTGAATATAATTGTCTCTAAAATTAATAAAACCACTTTCTCAATTCCTAGTCAAAAGTGTCGTATAAATATAGAAACACAAAAATCAAAATAGCAAATAAAAACTACCTATTAAAATAACAATTAGGCATGGACACAAATAAGGTTTCTTGACCTATATTCAAGAGAATTTAAAACATGAGTCACCGACTCACCGCTAATGTAATCAAACATCTTGTATAATGATAAGAATTAGACACACAAATATCGATTAAAATGCACATCTCTACTTTTTAGTATTGTACATTAGTTTTCGTTACATTATAGTATGTTTAGCAATGTTTATTAACTCTGTTGGCACCCGATCTGATTTGGCCGCTCCAGGTGCTAAATTACTCAGCAGGGAACCAAGAGAAGTCAGACCTGAAAGTATAACTTTGAGATCGGACATCATACATAATTTAGGATCTGGTCTATCATGTCAACTTTCAGTTCGGTCCTCTCCCGATCAGTCCAGGTTGGACCTAGTCCTCTGACATCATATTCATGTCATTATTATAGCTTGTCCTTTCGACTGTCAGCCATCACTTCACATTAAATACCCTAAAAAGGAATGTCTTGTAAACATTAAATGCCTAGCTTAGCATTAAATGGAGGAAATCATTGCATATTTTTCTATAAATAGGAGACATAAATGTCCTTGAGATGGGACATTCAACTACTTAATAAAAGCACTCTTACAAAGATTATACATTCAGGTCTTCCTACATATATTTACCTATCTGCCACTTATTACGGTCATATCCGACCTCAACACTTATCTTCAAGTTGGCTAGGAATCAGTGCAAACCATTTTCCAACGTCAACAGTTTGGCGCTAGAAGGAGGGGGCTCCTAAAAAAGCTTTCCATATTCCAAAAACTCACCTAATCATCATACATAAACACTTCAACCTATAAAAAGCCTCCAAACATGAGCCGCAGTCATGACTCAAGGGCTCGTAGCCACGGAAGAACTGGAAGCCAACATGTTGACCTTCCCCGAGTCTTCCGTCGTAGACAACAATGAGAAACTTCAGCTCAAACGCGAGCACCCGAAAAGGATGCAGTTCTACAAAAACTTGAGTACCTAACTCACGCTATTGAACGGCTTGAGAAGAACCAAGCCACCACTAGACAAGTATCTGACTCGGAAGCAGAGTCGCCAGCGTGTGACAAATCCAAGGACCGTCGTGTGAAAAGAAGACTGGAGTTTGGTGATAAAAGTTCATCAGAAAGCAATTGAGGAAAAAGTATACGCCCTAGTCCTCCCAGGAAAGTTACCACGCAACAGTCAACCAGCGTATTTGACCATCTAGGACAACCCTCCCAAATCCCGCATGAGCAGAAAGTACAAAAAAATGAAGGAGCCTCCATCTATGGCAGCATCGAGTGTACAAAACACCCCGGATGAGCTTGAACTGATGAAGCAACGCTTGGCCGAATTGGAAGCAAGGCAAAAGAACATCCCAGAAGAATACACCACGGACAAACACTCTCCATTCACAGAGGATATCTTAGCAAAGCCCCTGCCAGAAAAGCTAAAAATGCCGCAGCTGACTAGCTATGAGGATGGCAACGATCCTGTTGGTCATCTCAACAAATACACCTCCTGTATGGAACTCCAAGGAGCCAGTGACGCAATCATGTACAGAGCTTTTCCTCTAACCTTCGGGAACAGAGCGATTAGGTGGTTCAAAAAATTACCATAGCGCTCCATTTGGAGTTAGAATGACTTGTCAGGTCAGTTCGTCTCTACCTTCATAGGGGCAAGAACTCGATATACTCCAAAAGAGCGCCTTGTCAACATCAAATAAGGTAGAACTGAATCCTTGAGGTCCTACATGGACTGATTTAGCAAGAAGATAGTGGAGGTGGACAAAATTTTCGATGACGCTGCTCTAATGGCGGTCTTATCAAGATTGAGAACCAAAACTCGATTATGGTGGTCTGTGCACGAGGACTGACTGGCAACATACCAAGAATTCCTAGCTAGAGCTGAAAAGCACATTAGTGCTGAGGAAGCCACCTCCGACCAGGAGAATGACAGATCCGACCGAAGAGGCAACGTGAAGAGTAAAGAGAAAGACCTCAAATCAGAAAAGAAAGAAAGTCCCAAGAAAGCACTGGAATTTCAACACCAAGGTCGGCCAAGACCTACTTTGCAAAGGTTTCAGGGATACCGCGTCTTAAACACCTCGCTTGAGAATGTCCTGATGAAAACTAAAGGAAAAGACATCCTCAAAAAGCTCGCTCCTATGAGGACAAGCTCATTCAAGCTGAACCAAAGGAAGTACTGCAGATACCATCGATCCGCTGGGCAAGACACCGACGATTGTCGAGACTTGAAAGGAGAAATAGAAAGCCTCATCAGGTGAGGTCACCTGAAAGAGTTCTTAGCTCGACCATCTGGAGGAGGTGAGCCACCCCAACCGAAAGACCGAACTGAACTACCACCTCTACCTCAACAAGGGCAAGGTGAAATTCATATGATAGTCGGAAGAAGTTAGTACCTAGAAGGGTCAAGGAAGCGCCGCAAGCTCTCTAGAGAATCCCATACCAGCTACCAAGTGCAGTCAGGCGCCATAGATAATCCAAACGTAGAGAAGTTCTCTTTTTCTGATGAAGATGAGTCCCACGTACTACAACCACATTCGGATACACTTGTCATTACTATGCCAGTCTCCAAAATCGATATTCATCGAACACTGGTAGATGACGGGAACTTTGTGAATGTCCTATACCTGAGAACATTCGAACAAATGGAAATTGATACCCAACATGTTAGGCCTTTCCCGAAGCCTCTACAAGGGTTCACAGGGAACTACGTGAATCCTAAAGGACAGATCGCCCTCGTAGTCGAGCTCAGGCTATCTCCATGCCACAAGAGAATCATTGTAGATTTTGTAATTGTAGACCTCCCATCTAATTACAATGCCATTCTGGGACGACCATGAATCCTAAAGGACAGATCGCCCTCGTAGTCGAGCTCGGGCTATCTCCATGCCACAAGAGAATCATTGTAGATTTTGTAATTGTAGACCTCCCATCTAATTACAATGCCATTCTGGGACGACCAATACTACATGAACTCAAGACAGCCGCATCTATTTACTACTATGCCATCAAATTCTCCACTGCCCACGAAGTGGGGATAGTACGAGAAAGTCAGCTGATAGCTAGGAACTAAAAAACATCACCTTCTCCCGAGTAGGAGTAGACATGCTCCAAGCATAGCACAGATGTCCTGAACTCGAGGAGGGCCCCTTGGAAGACCTGGGACGCCTCGACCCCAGGTCGGACCAACTCGAGAAGAAGGCCGAACCAGTGGAAGAGCTGGAATTAATTGAGGTCGACCTCAACCATTCTGAGAAAGTCCTCCGCATCGGAAAAGAGCTTAATGAATTAATAAAATATCAACTCACGGCATTTCTGAAGGGCAACGCTGATGTTTTCGCATGGGAACACATAGACATGGAAGGAATAGATCCCAAAATCTCATGCCACAGGTTGAATACCAGCCTGGACGTCAAACCAAGGCAGCAGCGCCGACGTCCTCTTAATGCAGAGAGGTATGAAGCCCTAGTCAAAGAAGTCGACAAGCTACTCAAGTGCAGCTTCATCAGGGAATCACTTTACCTCCGATGGGTGGCCAATCCCGTCCTGGTGGAAAAGAGAATGGAACTTGGAGGGTATGCATTGACTTCACCGACCTGAACAAAGCATGCCCTAAGGACAGCTTTTCACTTCCCCGAATAGACCAAATGGTGGATGCCACAGCTGGGCACGAACTTCTGAGCTTTATGGATGCATACTCCGGATACAATCAAATAGCAATACACGAAAGTGATCAAGAGAATGCCTCTTTCATTACTGATCAAAGTTTGTACTGCTATCGAGTTATGCCTTTCGGACTGAAGAACGACAGAGCAGCTTATCAACAACTAGTCAACTCAATGTTTTCCAAACTTATTGGAAAGACCATAGAGGTATATGTTGATGATATGCTTGTTAAAAGTACTATGGCAACAGATCACATCCAACACCTTACTGAGATGTTCTCCATACTGAGAAGGTATAAGATGAAGCTCAATCCTACCAAATGCACTTTTGGTGTGGGGTCAGGAAAATTCTTGGGCTACATGGTTCACCAGATGGGTATTGAGGCCAATTCGAAGAAAATTAGAGTTCTCCAAGAGATGAGACCTCCTACCAAAATCAAAGAGGTACAAAGCCTCACTGGGCAAATAGCGGCACTTAGTCATTTCGTTTCAAAATCAACCGACAAGTGCAAACCCTTTTTCGACGCCCTGCGAGGTGGCAAGGAGTTCAAGTGGAGTAAGGCATGCCAGTTGGCCTTTGAAGAACTGAAAAAACAACTAGCGAAACCCCCGTTGTTGTCAAAACCACTAATTGAGGAAGTCCTTGCCCTCTACCTAGCGGTCTCAAAACACTCCATCAGCTCTGTGCTAATCAGGAAGGACGAAAGAATACAACACCCAGTGTACTACGTCAGCCAAGCACTGCATGATGCCGAACTCAGGTATAGCCCGATGGAAAAGCTGGCATATCCCCTCATCATATATGCAAGGAAACTCAGACCATACTTCTTGCAACATCCAATAGAAGTTCTATCAAACTACCCTCTAAGGCAGGTCCTACAAAAACCAGACACTTCTGGAAGGCTTGTGAAATGGGCAGTAGAGCTCGGCCAGTTTCAGCTCCACTTCAGACCCTAGACTTCGATCAAAGGTCAAGCTCTAGCAGATTTCATTGCCGAGTTCAGTCCAGAGCACGAGCCCAGCACCAAACAAGAAGAGTGTTGGACTCTATTTGTAGATGCATCAACTGAAATGCGCACTGAGGTTAGAGTTGTGCTGATGAGCCCGGACCTAGAACCGCTCTGTCAGTTTCTGCGATTTGATTTCCATGCCTCTAACAACATGGCTGAATACGAGGCCCTGATCGCCAGCTTGAGGTTTGCAAAAGGCATGGGTACGCTCAAACTACTCGTGTACAGTGACTCCCAGCTAGTGGTCAATCAAATCAACAAGTCATATCAAACCAAGGACAAGAGGATGGCGTCTTACTTACATATAGTGGAACAAAAAATCAAGTCATTCAACACTTTCGAGGTCAGAAAAATACCAAGAACTCAAAACAGCCTTGCTGACACTCTAGCACGACCCGCTACTAACGAAGGCATAGAAGAACTGGAGAACATCCCGATCGAGAGAATCAGCAGTGTAGCAATCAGTCAGCCCGAGCATATCCTCACCATGGCCGACTTGAACTCTAGCTGGACGGACGAAATCATCCAATTTCTAAGGAATGGTAAGGTACCCACAGATAGCGCATAAGCAAGAAAATTAAGGATAAGAGCAACTAGATATACCATCATCGACAACGTCCTATTCAAAAAGGGTTTCTCGCTCTCTCTACTGAGATGCTTAAAGAAAAATGAAGCCAAGTACGCCCTTAGTGAAGTTCACGAATGAGTATGTGGCAACCATATTGGGGGGTAGTCACAGGCGCACAAAATCTTAAGGCGTGGATACTTCTGGTCATCACTAAAGAAATACTCCATCGAATTCACCAGAAAATGCGATAAATGCCAGAGGTTTGGCCCCACCATTAGAGCTCACCCGGAAGGCCTGACCTTAATCCTCAGCACGTAGCCGTTCTCAAAGTGGGGGATTGACCTAATCAAACCCATGCCAACGGGAAAAAGTGGAACTAAAAACGCCATAGTCGCTGTAGACTACTTCACTAAATGGGCAGAAGCAAAACCGCTAGCCAAGATAATAGAACAGAAAACTACGGATTTCATATAGAAATCGATCATCTGTAGATTTGGAGTCCCCTACTCAATCATCACGGACAATGGCAAGTAATTCGACAATTCCAAGCTCAGATCATTCTGCGAAGAGCTAAACATTAGGAAGCACTTCTCCACTCCAAATCACCCCCAGGCCAACGGACAAGTCGAGGCCGTTAACAAAATCATCAAGCACATCTTGAAAACTCGACTGGATGAACTAAAAGAAGCCTGGGCAGAAGAGCTCCCCAGCTTGCTATGGTCTTACCGAACAACATGCCGGTCAAGCACGGGAGAAACGCCTTTCTCACTAGCCTTTGGAACCGAGGCCATCATCCTAGTAGAGCTCGAACTCCCATCATTTAGAGTTTGGACTTTTGATGAAAATTGCAACGGTAATGCTATGAGAGTCGAGTTTGACCTACTAGAGGAAAAAAGGCTGGGGGCAGAATTAAAAAATACAATTTACAAACAAAGAAGTGCAAGATACTACAACAGCAAAGTCAAGGAACGAAAATTTAAAGTTGGAGATTTAGTCCTAAGAAAGGTTTTTCTGGCAACAAAAGAGAGCCAAGCAGGGACATTCGCTCCGAACTAGGAAGGGCCTTACAAGATCGTCACTGTCCTAAAAAATGGAGCTTACGAGCTCCAGAATACAGAAGGTCTATCACTTGCACACCTGTGGAATGTCGAACACCTCAAGAAGTACTATCAATGAAACTTATCTACAGAGGCCCACGGGCATAAGCTACTTTTGACAACATAAGCCATAACTTCCACCTTGTAAAATTTTCTCGCATTTATGAAATGTAGAATGTTTTGTGAAATAAGGACTTACATTGAAAACCACAAATCTAAACATAGTCCAAGCTAGCAAGGGGTGATTAAGGTCACAATCCTTTTAACACATAGGTCCCACAAAGCTGGGACCCGCATTGGATTTCGTAAGTGCTACGACACCAACGCCGGAACTAAAGTCTTTTCATCCTAAGGACATAGTATATCCAAGGAATATAGTTCGTCCAAGCGACCGAACTACATTCCCACATTCGCGACAAAACCACTTTTAGTTCGAGGCCGAGCTATAAACTTGGGGACATTCATATATCCAAACCAACATGTACCCAGGTCGGACCTCAGTACGAAGACACTAATATCCTCAGTTTCAGCTCACCCAAGAACAAAAAACGAACGTTTAGAGGTCACATCTTCAAAGACAGATCTCCAAAGTCGCTGAAAACAAAAGCCCGACTTCGGAATAAAAAGCCAAAGCAAGTCTTCGAAGTCAGATCTCCGAAGTCAGAAGTTAGATCCTCGAAGTTAGAAGTCAGGATTTCAAAGTCAGAAGTTAAGAATCCGAAGTCAGTAGTAAAACAACAAAAAGAAAAATGTGAACAAGTAAACAGAACGGGATACTTCATTGATATTTTAGTTCAGTAAATCCAACAAAAGTTCATTACAACAGTTCGGAGATTATTCGTCCATGCTGGACTGAGCCTGATTTGTCTCTTCTGGAGACAGAGGATTGAGTGTGGATTTTTTCTTCAGCTCGGCCAATTCGTCCCTGAGAAACTGAACATCTTAGTCCGAACGCTTCTCCACGATCGCATCAATCAGCTCCTCCATGGTCAAGAAATAGACCATCTCTTGATCGGCCATGTAGGCATCCGAGGACTTGAACTCGGCCATAGCCTCCTTCTTGAGTTCGGCTTGACTATTTCTATCGGCCTCGAGCTCCTGCTTTAATGCTGCTTTATCCTGCTTCGCAGTTTCCAGCTCACCCATCAATGTCCCTAGCTTAGCCTCTTTGGCTCTCAATTCTTCCTTCCGTTTCATAAGAATGTCCTCGAATGTAGCCCGCATTTTCTTCTTCTCTTCCAGGTCGGCCACAACCTTGAGGCCTTCCTCCCTCATGACTTGGACGTCAGCCATGAGCCTGTCCATCTTTTCGGAGGCCGCCGTGAGTTGAATGGCAGCCCTCAAAGTGTTGACAGACGCTGCCACCACGGAGTCCACCACCCTCATTGTATCCAGGTACTTTTGCTGAACTAGGGTCCATCACTTCGCAATCGTCTTGATTGCCCTCTTGGTGGCTAGGGGAAGCCCAGCTATCTCTTCCCTGGATGGTGAGTTCGACCTAATGAAGTCCCGAACTGGTTTGGAAAGAGCACCGCGAAGCCTTAGAAACTCCTTGTCTTTTTCTGGAGTGGAGCCCAAGTAATTGGCCGGAATCCGAGGCGATGACGGAAGAGGTCGAACGTTTTGAGAAGAGGAAGGCCCTCCATGAACTGGAGGGGAAGTTACGACCTTGACACTCCGTGCTGGACTAGGACCGCACTGGAGAGGGGCCTCTGGCTGTACCATCTGTCGAACTGAAGGCTCATGATCCCCCACGGGGACTTTCATCTTCTCCTTACCGGCCTGAGTTTTCTTTTTCAACAGGGCAGATAGGTCCTTCATTTTTCCCTCGGGTTGATTTGCAAAGACCAATGACAGAGCAAAAGAAGAGAGAAGAGAAGTTTTAATAACAAAAATCACAAGTAACGAGTTCGAAATAACTCACGAGTCCTGGGACGATCTGAACTTGACGACGAGAGTCGAGCTGATATCAAGTTCTTCTCGGTTATTAATGCACTACTAGATCGAAGACTCTCACTAATACCTTAAGCCCTTCGAGCTCTTTCTGAAGACTCTGGTGTTGGATCTTGAGAGGTATACCCTGGAAGACAAAGCAAGACGAGGTCAGACTATCGAACCAAACTAAACGAATAAAGAAACACGCTTACTTAGGGCGTGATAACGAACTGGAATATTCAGGTCGGTTCTAGTGTCATTCACCGAGAACTGCCAAGGACCTTGGACAAAAAACCAAAACTTCTTCCAATTTTAATAGAGTCTGAGGTCTGGGTATTAACACTACCCACGGTCTTCGCCTTGACCAACACATACCACCAGCCTGACTTCTTCCTATCTAACTTAAAAGAGTACAGGCTATTAAACTCCCTAACTAAAGGACGAGGGTAACCGAGCTGCTCCCACAGGATGAGGAAGCCTATCATGATCCTCCACTCGTTGGGACAGAGCTGGGTTGAGCGATACCCCGCTCCCGCAATAATTTCCTAACTATCCTGAGAAAAGGAAGTCGAAGTCCAACCGCCAGCACGGCCTGGTTTAAAGCCACGCAGCCTTGTGGCGGGTCGTCAGCCCAGTCGTTGGGACCAGGGACGAAGAACTCTATGTCATCTGGGACCCTATATGCCTAATGCCAGTCTCTAAGATACTTCTCGTTGACCTCGAAGGGAAAAAACTTGCATTTCCAGACTGGGGCCGTCCTAAGCCTTGACTCAACAACTGTCTCCCCCCGACCTAAAGTCTCAGGCCCAACTTCCCTCTCACCACTCGTCTCGGCCTACGAGGATGACCTAGTTTGGGGAGGAACAGTGGTTATTGGAGCTGGACTGATGACATCATCCTCATCTATTCTCTCTATCATCTTACCCGAACCAGACTCTTCTTCCTCCTGACCCCTACCCCAAGACATGGCCTCTCTCCCACTGTCGCTACCGAGCTCACTAGACATCTTACCCGATCCACTTAGAGAAATAAAGAAAGGCAAGGAAAAATGCGAAAGAGGAAGAAATAGGTACTGACCATTTTTTACCGCAGTGACTCATAGGTCAGACGAATTCTACCATTCTGACACTAAGCTCAGACGAAACAACTCAGAAAAGAAAATGTTCTAAGCAACAGCTTTAAGTGACCCTCATTCTCCCTATTTATAGAAGGGGGAGTCAAATGGTTGACACCATCAATACAGCAATGATGACACCTCATTAAAGCGTATCCTCGAGCCACACAAAAACCTGACATCCCCACTAAATCCGTTCCATGTGTCAGTCTAGGAGGTGAGTTGTCAGAGATATCGCACCCAGATGGCAGAACTCAAATTAGCACGCGCCCAAGCTGTAATGCGAACTGAAAACCACCTTTGATTAACTTCAAAGTAGGTCTTGGGGGGGCAATTGTTGGCACCTGATCTGATTTGGCCGCTCCAGGTGCTAAATTACTCAGCAGGGAACCAAGAGAAGTCAGACCTGAAAGTATAACTTTGAGATCGGACATCATCCATAATTAAGGATCTGGTCCATCATGTCAACTTTTAGTTCGGACCTCTCCTAGAAAGTGAACTTTCAGTTCGGACCTCTCCCGATCAGTCCAGGTCAGACCTAGTCCTCTGATGTCATATTCATGTCATTATTATAGCTTGTCCTTTCGGCAGTCAGCCGTCACTTCACATTAAATACCCTAAAAAGGAAATGTCTTGTAAACATTAAATGCCTAGCTTGGCCATTTAATGCCTAGCTTAGTATTAAATGGAGGAAATCATTGTATATTTTTCTATAAATAGGAGACATAAATGTCCTTGAGTGGGACATTCAACTACTTAATAAAAACACTCTTGCAAAGATTATACAATCAGGTCTTCCTACATATACTTACTTATCTGCCACTCATTGCGGTCATATCCAACTTCAACACTTATCTTCAAGTTGGCTAGGAATCAGTGCAAACCATTTTTCAACGTCAACAAACTCTTTTTTCTCAAACTTATTTTCAACCACATTTTTCATGAGATCCACAAATTTTATCAACTTTCAACTATACATTTTCTCAACCTTTTTCAAAATCTTCAAAAAAAAACTATTTTTAAACTTCACCAAACAAACACATATTCAAAATTAAAGATTTTTTGGCTGAAGTAATGATACTGTTCAAAATACTCCATTAGTAATACAAGATCATTGATACTGTTTCCATTCAAAATGCTTGATACTATTTCAATATATGATATTGTTCTTCTACTGGGTTGTAGTTTGAGTATGTGATACTGTTTTATTAAGATAATTTCATATATGATACTGATATATTAAAATATATTTATCTATGATATTGTTTTATTAAGATACTATTTTATTAATAAGTATGTGCTTGATAATAATGTGATTCTAATTCTGTTATATTTGCAATCTTTAACCATTCGATAATGTTGTATATGATACTGTTATTATAAAATTGATACATATATGCTTCTGATACTATTTTCTATGATAATGTTTTCTATGATACTATTATTATGATATATAATTTTGGCACAAATGGTTCCTAACCTTTGTCCTTAGTGTGAAATTGGTCCCTAACATTTATTTTTTGACAAATAAGTCCCTAACCTATGTATTTTAGTGTGAAATTGGTCTTTATAGGATGAAAAAGACAAATATATCTCTAGTTTTAATTAGAAGAAATTGTATGTTGATTCTTAATCATTACAAAATGTGCAAATATGTTCAATACTTTTATTTTTTATAAAAAATTAAAGAAAATTAATGAGTTTTTTTTTTTAGAATTAACACTTTAGTAATAAATATGTCAAATAAAATTATTATTTTTATTATTAAGTAATTATATTATTTAAAATTTAAACTTTTATTTTATTGTTGCATAAAAAAATAACTTTGTCGCAAACTTGATGTTCAAATACTTTTATTTAATTGAGTTACATGTTTATTAACTACAAGTATTAGAAATCCAACTATATTCTTCATATTTTAATTTATCGTTTTATTTTTGTTCAGAAATAAAACACATAATATGTAAATTAATTTTTATTAGTATTTTTATATTAAATAAAAATGTAATAAGATTAGTTCAATGTAATAAAATTATATACGTCATTTTGTTATTTATTGAACTTAATTTTTAAAGTAAAGAGGGAGAAAAATGATTTATCACAATGATTTCTACTTCTTTAAATAATATAATTACTTAATAATAAAAATAATAATTTTATTTGATATGTTTATTACTAAAGTGTTAATTCTAAAAAATATCATTAGTTTTCTTTAATTTTTTTATAAAAAATAAAAGTATTGGATATATTTGCACATTTTATAATAATTAGGAATCCAGATACAATTTCTTCTAATTAAAACTAAGGGCATATTTGTCATAATGATCAATTTTGCACCTAAACACATATGTTGGGGACTTGTTTGCCAAAAAGTAAATGTTAGGGACCAATTCTACAGGCAAATGTTCGGGACCATTTGCGCCAAAATTCCTTATGATATTGATACAAATGTGCTTCTGATATTGTTTTCTACGATACTATTTTATTAAGATAATATTTTCTATGATACAATATCAAACAACATGAATGTGTGACAGTAACATTCCGAACTACAAAAAATGTTGATGCATGTGAAACAAATGTTTTTTTTTATTCGACCAAAAATGATTACAAAATAAATGTGTTCCTATTTATAAAAAAAATATTTCCAACAAAAACAATATAATTCAAGAAAAATAAGAAGAAAATTATTCATAAAAACTGAATCCATCTACAAAATAACATTCAAGAAGTAATTGTTTCAAAAGTTTTGGAATCCATGAACTGTCCAACACTTCTCAGAATCACCATCATTATCTAATAACAATAACATGCTTCTATAATACTGTTGTAAAATTATAGATAATGATGAATGATTATTTAATTGTATCTAGATATCTATGTAGTTATCTACTTACTCTAGAAGAGTGTATTCTAATCAAGTTGTAACTCTCTTTGGAACCTCATAAATAAGAGTCATTGTTATAGTAAATGAACACACTTGAGTTTTGACTCTCTCTATTCTGTTATCTTTTTCTCTCTACTTTTCTAGTTTCATAATACATTATCAGTACGATAGAGCTCATCCAAAATAGAGAAAAAACCCGAGAATTTGTTTAGAAAATTCGCAGAATTTAGGCAGCCTACGCATCTATGATCAAATAATGATATCTCAACATTCTGTGGTTCGATCGTTGTGAAATTTGGACAGTAACTTCAAACTTACTGATCTTAAAATCCAACGGTTAATTATCGAGAAATCTATGCGTGAACATAAACAAAGTTTGAATTCGTTGGAAGAATTTAGACAATCTGCACAGCGGAGGTCAAATGTTGATATTTCAATTCACCATTGTCCGATCATCATGAAATTTGGAAAGAATGTTCAAAACTCATTGTTCTTGAAAATGACTACAATTAAGATACAACGGTTCATTCGAGAGAAATCAGTACATGAATAGAAGTAAAGTTTAAATTGTGTATATGGAGATGAAGTCAATTGAGTTAGCAAAGCGATCTTTACTTTCTGTTCATAAACAAAGGTCAGTATTCTATTTGATATCATCTTTGATTATATATTTTTCAGTATTGATATTGTTTGGATATTATTAATTATTATATATCAATATTTAAAATAATATTGTGTTAGTATTCCTGAAAAATATCAATTTATACAAATTAATATTCTTGAAGAATATTTCGTTGGTCTTCCTAAAGAAGTACAACTTTATATTATATTAATATTTAAGTAGAATACACTTGCTCCCGAAGAGTATAATTTGTTAGATTTATTTAAGTTATTGCTCCCGAAGAGCATAATTTAATAAATCTATAATAACTTAAATAAGAATATTTTGTTGCTCCAGAAGTAGCACAACGTTATATTATAGTAATATTTCAGTAGAATATTAATTGCTCTCAAATAGCCTAATTTTATAAGATCAAATATTCTATAAGAATATTATAATATTACTCCTAGAGAGTAAATATTTACATCAAAATAATGATTTGTTGTAGCTCCTGAATAAACACAACTTTATAATATTTTGACAAAATATTAATTACTGCTGAAAAGCATGGCATTACAATTTAAATATTCTAGAAGAATATTGAACTATTACTCCTGAAGTAGCAGTATTTTTTAGTGTTCAATTAACTACTATGTTATTTTTTTATCTATTTTTTTTCATATGTAGTTATGAATAAAAATTAGCATGAAATTATTGTGGAAAGCCAATAAGAATTGTTTATTTGTTTTAATTGTACTTTTCCTGAATAAACACAATTTTACAACTCAATCAATATTCCAGAAGAATATTGTATTGTATGTCACAACCTAACTTATAAATATTCTAGAAAAATATTTTATTATTGTTTCAGAATAAGCAAAATTTTATATTATACTAATATTCTAATAGAATATTAATTGTTAATGAATAGTCTAATTTTATAAGATATAATGTATAAGAATATTATAATATTGCTCATGAAAAATAAATCTTTACTTCAGAATAAAGTTAACATTTTAAAATAATTTGTTGTTGCTCCTGAAGTAGCACAATATTATATTAATTTTCCAGTCGAATATTACTTGTTATTAAGTAGCGTAATTTTATAAGATCTATTATTTTATAAAATATTGATTAATACTCCTGAAGAAGTATAATGTTATGAATATCAATATTTTTAAAAGAAAATGATATTAGTGTTTCTGAAGAAACACAAAGTATAGAAAATATTCTGGAAAAATTATCGTGTTGTTGCTCTTGAAGAAGCACAACTTTACAATTTTTGATTATTAATGTTGTGTAATATTAGAGTGTTGATACTCTTAAAGAAATACTATATTGAAGCAGAAGTTTAATGTCCTACAAATTTAATTCATTGGCATTACCGGTTAGATCATTCCGGATCAATATGATGTGAAATATTAATGAGAATATCTATTGAAAACCAGAAGATTTTTCAATATATTGAATTCTCACGTGATGCTTGTTCTCATGATATATAAATCAGTAGACATTCATTAGCTAAAATCAGGATTGAATTCCCTACATTATTATTTAAAGTGATTTATGGGACCTCATCACCCTCCATGTTGACCATCTATACATTATTTGTATCTAATAGATACATCTACTAGATGATTGCATGGTATTATTATTCGCAACTTGAAGTTTTGCGAGATTACTTGGTCAAATTTTAAATTATGAGCATAATTTTCAGATTATACAACCATGACGGTGATGTGTCTTATCAATACTAGTGTGTCTAAATCTCAAATTTTTAATAAATATTAGTTGAGATGATGTTAAATGGTTTAGCAATATTGTTTTTCGACGCCTCTAATTAAATTCTAATCTATTACTATTGAGAACAAACCACTTCCCATTTTTGTTTAGGGAATGCTATTTTATATACAGAAACACTTATACGCATCATGCCAATGTCAAAGTTACCCCTGCTATAGTTGGCTTATGGTCAAAGCCTAATATTACTCATCTAATGATTTTTTATAGTGCAATATATGTACAATCGGTCCACCATAGTGCACTGAGATAGGCTTTGAAAAATTTTGAGAATACATGTTTAGTATGGAACATTATAAAATATCTTAAGTCCTAACGGGAGATATTTTATAATACGGTTTTTCAAATGTCATTTTGATAAGACAGTTTTCTCAACATTAAGGGAGAGAAATTAAGTAGTTGGAAAGAATACATGAAAATGCAGTATATTATATTTTCTAGATCCTTGCACAAGACAATATGAACCAGAAGTTCGACAAATAACTCATTTGTAAGTTATACAATTGACAGATGCATTTACTGACCAAAGAGATTAATTCAAATCTCATACACTAGCTCTAAATGCTCCAATTTATATTAGCGTTCTTCAAGGACAATCCATTAATATTATATTAAGTAAATAAATGACACGCTTGAAGCGTGGTGACATTTGATTCTAAAAAAAAAATTTCAAATAAAAAATGGAGACAATTATAAAGATGGTCCTATTGAGGAGGTGTATACTCTTGGAGTGTATATAGACATAACTAATTATAAAAACCCCAGAAGAGGTTCAGCTAGCTGAAATAATAAAACGAAAAGATCTTGTTAAGTTATGTCGTTATGAGAAAAAAATGGATTCAAAAAGAAAATGTTGTTGACAACATGAAGCGCTTCATATTATGAAAGGTAGCAAAGATATTGAAAGAAATCTGTCAAAGAATAAATTGGTCAAATAAAATGATGCAATCCAAGTAAATTGAACTGACTAGAGAAACCTGAAGTTTCTGGACCTATAGTCGGAGCAACTAAAGGTGTATATTTATGCGAAAAGGAAACGAAAAAATGAAGTCGTAACATGTAATACACGACTTTTAACATTATGAATTTTGCAAAGGTTTATGTAAAGTAATCATAAGTTGATATCTTGTTAGTCTGTCAATGCATGACATATATGCATATTATGAATATTGTTATAACCAACTCATCTGACATGACTAATAAAATAATGTATATAAATCACTGGAGGATTTAATATGCCTGAAGCATATAGTTCAATTTTTCAAGAACTTAATCGATCAAAGTACAGATTTGAAGTGATATTATAATGAGGTGGAGTAAATACGTGTTGTACTCTTTTTTTTTGTTTTTTTTTTGATGACCCAGGAACCCGCAGCCGTTACTGGCGGAGCCCCGACCACTCTTAGAGCGGAGGCCCGACCACCAGTGCGCACTAGGTAAACCTGGAGGCTGGCACAAGACCCGCAACCACACCAGCCAGGTAAATCTTCCCCAAGGAGAAGGCGGATGTCTCAAGCGTGGGTTGAACCCTCGTCGAGGCTAACCTAGTTTCCCAGGCCATGCCTTTTTGCCAACTCGGCCACACTCTTTTCCTTGACCAAGGTTTGTCCCATTGGGTTTTACTGGCAAGGTTTTTAATGAGACAACTTTAATGGCGTACTAAAGAATTATGTACTCTTTTTTCCTTCACTAGGATTTTTACCCACCGAGTTTTTTCTAGTAAGGTTTTAACGAGATATATTCTTTGTGTAAATGATATCCAATTAGAAGTGTTATAATTCTTATAGTTATAGATGTCTATAACCTACAAAACATTTACCTTCATCATAACCCTATGGTTATACTCCCATGTATTATAAATTGTATATGAGACTCCTGAAGGGAACAACAACAAGATCTATTTTTAATATAATTGCATTAGACCATCATGCTGACTACAATCAACCAGAGATAGTGTAAGAATATGATATTGCTGGAGGTTATAACATGGAGTACATTTCACCAGAATTGTTTTATACAAGTTTTAAAAAGAAGGTGACATTGAAGGCATTGGCGCGCAAGATATGGATAGCTCGATACAAGTTTTTTTTTCCATTGGTTGAAATTAGGGGGAGTAGCTGTACTCTTTTTCCTTCGCTCAGGTTTTGTCCCACTAATTTTTCTGACAAAGTTTTAATGAGGCAGCATTTGATTACTCCCAATTTTTGATAATTTTTTCTTTCTATTGGTATTTTTATCCCATTGGATTTTTACCAAATAACGAACCAGTTATTGTGTAATAAGTCATTCAAGGGAGAGTGTTGTAAAATTATAGATAATAATAAATGACTATTTAGTTGTATCTAGATATCTATGTAGTTATCTACTTACTCCAGAAGAGTGTATTCTAATCAGGTTGTAACTTCATTTGGAACCCTATAAATAAGAGTCATTGTTATAGTAAATGAACACACTTGAGTTTTGACTTTTTCTATTCTCTTCTCTTTTCTATCTACTTTTCTAGTTTCATAAGATAATTTTATTACGATACTATTTTTGTTGGATTAAAATTTTCTATTTTGAGTATGTATAATAATATTTAACAACAATTTTTCTTCTATCTGCCAGAACTCATTTATAAACACAACCAAACCTACATTCCCCCAGAATATTATTTGCTGAAAAACCATTTGCTGCCCCGACTAGTTCATCATATATAGAGCTGGCAAATGGGCTGGGCCATCCCAGCCTGCCAAAACAAGGCCACACATGAAACTCGGTTGGACTAACCTAACCCAATTTTGTATGGGCTAGAAATATGCTAACACAGTCCAGCTCATTGGCCCAACTTGGTCTTAATTTTTTTTTTAAAATAAATTTTTTATACAATCTAATACATTACATCAAATAAAATTTAGATAAATGTAGGCCATATATTTTGAGATTTTTAAAGAGATTAATTTATAAAATTGAAGCTCTTATGTATTAGTCAATAGATAAACGTTAATTTTCTTTCAAAATAATAATTTTTTTTTTTGTTAATTGTAAACTATTTGAAGACATTTAAAAAAAATACAAATATTAAAAACATGCTAATCTTATTACTTTGAGATATAAGCATGTTTGGTTTAAATTATAAAGTTTACTTATAAGTAAATTTAAAATAAATAATTTACTTGTCACACCAAATATATTTTAGATTGAAATTTAAGTTAAACTAAATTTTAATTAAATCTAAACAATTTTATGTTGGATCTTCGGATTTTTGGACTAATTATTATTAGTGACTTAGGCTTAGATCATTTTAGATTGATATTATTTGGATTATGTATTGAGGCTATTCACAAAATGAGTGATTAGTGTTAATGAGCAGAAAAAAAAAAAAACAAAATCGGGCCTGCCCTACCCTAATCTTGGCGTCCAGGGGGGAAGAAATCCCCCCTGATTTGGTGGATTTTGCGAGGGTGTGGTGGGATGGTGTGGTGTGGTGTGGGGTGGGTTGGGTTGGAGATGGTGAATAACTTTTTTTTAATTATTATTTAGTAATTGGTATGAAAAATAAATTAAAATTTTAAATTGATCAAATTTTGATCGTGTGTATAATTTTTTTTAATTAATTAACGGATAACTGGACAAAATCTGTAGAGACTCTAAGAGCCCGTTTATTTTCAATTTTAATTTTGCTAAAAAGCTAAAGTCAAAGTAAACAATTAATTCTAACCACACATTTTATGGTCCTACAACTTTTCAACCACACATTTCAACAACTTTTATCAACTTTTACCAAAAAATCTGATTTAAATCAAACACATTTTAAATGACATTTTGGTGAACAAAATTAAAAGTTTTGGGACTTAATGATACATTTTTTATTATTTTAAATGTAAATCTATAAAAAATAAAAATATTTAGGACTTATTTGTATTTTTGAAAAGGTTTAGGAATTATTTTTAATTTATTTAAGTTAGGGATAAAATTGTCAAAAAGGTTTGGGTCATATGTGTTAGGATTAGAATGTTTGGAGATTTTTCGACACTTTTTGAAAGATTAGAAACTTCTGTTGCAAATTTTTCTTTACTTTTTAAATCCAAAATTTTTCAGGGTCAAATTTAACGGAAGAATGGACGGAAATTAACGAAAAGGACCATTGTTGCAAAAAATATTTGAAATAGGGGCTAAACTGCCAAAAAATGAAACGATAGGTCCTCAACCCACAGTAAGTGCAAAAGTCAGGGACCATTTGTACAAAAAAGTCGGAGAAAAATATTCTACCAAAAGGGCTAAAGTGGTATTTGTTATCTAGGCTGTTTTTATTCAAGGTGGGCACTAGAGATGGCAAATGGGCAGCCTGGCCTAGACCAGCCCAGCCCAACCCAACCCAACCCAAAACAGATGGGCCATACATGAAATCGGGCCGAATTGACCAAACCCAATTTTTTGATGGGCCATTAAATTATTGGGCCAGTCCAATCCAGTTTTGGACCATTGGGCCAACGGGCCAGCCCGACCACTATGAAAAGGAACTGTTAGATCAAGTAATATACTTACAATAAGCATTACCTTCCTTGCTCCACAACATCAAACTTAACATTATTTCTCTCTCCACGGGGTTTGCTTCATCTGCTACTAATAAAATACTGTTTTTTTTATACTAAACCACACAGGATGCAATGTAAAAACAAGTGATTATGCGTTCTGCATGCACAATAGAATCTGAAAGTTATCAACTCGTAAAATTGTTTGAATCTCACATTCACGACCCTTCCAAATGAAACCGTTTGTTGAACTTTAGAAAATTTATCATTTGAAAATCCATGACAACGAAGCAATCCTTCACTAGAGTAGAAAATATCTACTTTCAAAAATTGAAATAGAATTGGTTGACACCCCTCTATATTTTTCTCTTCATCTTCCTTTTTTTTTTTAAAAAAAAAAATAATAACCGGTTTTATCTTGTCAATGAACTAGGAGACAGTCACCCATTGATAAGTCAAAACATGGAAAGTTTTAGGATACAAATTACTGAAGGAATCAATGGATTGAAAAGCCAAAAAGTTGGATCGACTGCATGACATTTGACATTCCGTTTCCAGGTTTTGTACCTAAGGATACTAACCTTCAGTTGAAACTGAATACGCTAGAATGCACATAGGCATCTCTACGTCCAAACTGGAAGCCTTGTTGGGAGGCATCTTCTCCTAAGGGTGCTGATTCGTTATCGTCCTCCAACCAATAAGTCTCCAAAATCTTTACAACCTTGTCGTAAATCTCGTTGTTATCGTGACTCTACAGGTTCTCGATTTTTTCTAGCCCTTCGGCATCATCAATCATCTGAGCAATTGAAAATAATATCTACAAAACCCTTACCACAGGTAAAAGGATTTCGGTTGGGGAAAAAATAATCGGAGCTGGTGTCTGGATTATAGGATTTTGGGGGCTAATTTCGGCGTAGTGAATCTGGGAATGAAACCTGAGGTATGAAGTGAAATAATAATAAAAAAAAAGGCTAGCACATATAAACTGGGCCAGCCCGGACCAAGCCCGGTGGGCTAAATGGACTGGGCCATATAGGCCCAATTGTTTCGGGCTATTTTTTATTGGGCCAGATTAGCCTAAAATCCGGGCCATATGGACCAATTTTGCCATGTCTAGTGGGCACCACTATGTAGTGCGGGTATAGCAACCTTTTCCTACCGTGGCATTAATTTAGGCTTTGTCTGAAAACGCTGTTTGCTAGATTAAATTTTTTGACCACCAAATAAATGTATTATTATATTCCATGAATTTCTGACCAAAACTAAAAAGGCTGCCATTTTCCAATTCTGGAACCACAATTGTTGACTACAACTTTTATTACATGGACAACATTACCCTTGACATTATTACCGTTGAGAATACCCACTGTGCAATATAAGGAGTAGTAAGGTAATTTCGATTAATTATTTTGAATGGCATTTTCTCTTTTCAATTCTGCATTTGCAGATTTGCAGATGCTAGTGGGTCCTACGGATCCAAAATCGTCAACAAGGAAATAGAAAAATCTGTTCATTTAAGCGATTCCAGACAGGCACTTAGTAATCTTATTTCATCATCTTTTCTCATGGGGGAGAAAAAGGAAGGCACGGCAACAATACTTGGTCACTTGTTCCACTTCCTCCAAGTTCTCATCCTATTGGTTGTAAGTGGGTGTTCAAAATTAAATTTCATTCTGACGGTACAGTTGAACGTTACAAAGCACGGTTAGTGGCAAATGGGTTTACACAACGATAAGGGATTGATTATAATGAAACTTTCGCTCCAGTTACAAAGTTAACTACAGTCAGATGCTTGCTTGCTATCGCCTCTATTTGTAACTGGACGCTTCATCAGATGGATGTACACAATGCCTTTCTTCATGGTGATCTTGATGAAGAAGTCTATATGACTCCCCATCCTGGATTTCGTCGACCAGGGGAGACAACAGTTGTATGTCGACTTTATAAATCTTTATATGGATTGAAACAGGCATATCGTTCTTAGTTTCAAAAATTTGTATCTGCTATTATTTAGTTTGGGTTCAAACAGTCACATGCAGATTACTCACTCTTTACAAAGGTCTATGGTAATTCATTTACGACAGTTCTGTTATATGTGGATGATATGATTGTCACAAGAAACAATAGAGAAGCAATCTCTACTACAAAAACATTCCTTGCATCTCAATTCAAGTTGAAAGACCTTAGCACATTAAAATACTTTCTTGGAATAGAAATTGCTCGCTCAAGATCGGGGATTTCAATAAATCAAAGGAAGTATACTCTTGACATTCTTCAAGAAGCCGGATTACTTGGATCAAAACCTGCACCATTTCCCATGGAGCAGTCATTGAAATTTAATTACACTGATGGAAGTTATTGAAAAATCCCACATACTATCGACGGTTGGTAGGAAAGCTCATTTATCTCACCATTACCAGACCAAAAATCTCATATTCAGTCAATACACTCAGTCAGTTTATGCAGACACCTAGACAACCTCATCTTGATGCAGTTCATCGATTACTCCGATACTTGAAAAAGACACCAGGACGATGATTATATTTCCCATCAAGTGGAAAATTGCAGCTAGCAAGATTTTGTGATGCAGATTGGGCCGGAGATATTACTACACGACGGTCAGTTACAGGATATTGTTTGTTCTTGGAAAATGCACTTATATCATGGAAAAGCAAGAAATAAACGACTGTGTCTAAATCTTCAGCAGAAGCTAAGTATAGGGCAATAGCTTCTATTACATGTAAACTTATATGGTTGAGACAATTACTGACAGATTTATGTGTAGATCACCCACAAGCAGCAATATTATATTGTGATAATCAAGCAGCAATGGATATTGTTGCTAATCCAGTATATCATGAAAAAACAAAACACATTGAAATATATTGTCATATTGTTCGTGAATGAATTGATAAGGAAGAGATCAAGACTGCCTATGTTCCAAGCAACAATCAGATTACGGATTTATTTACTAAAACATTGGGCAATGAGGCATTTCACAATTCCATTCACAAGTTAGGCACTTTTGACATACATGCTCCAACTTGAGGAGGAGTATTAGAATTCTATTTACAGTAGAATACCATGTAGTAGGATACCATACATGTAATATTTTTATTCTAGGTAGAACTCTTTTTCTTATATTCTTTTTTTTATTAAGTTTCTATTAGTCATCCATTAGTATATATATATATATATATATATATATATATATCTTGTATTTCATTCATTATTTACATTATATCAATATACAGAGAGAATAATTTCTCCACATATATTTTCTCTCATATTTTACCGTAAACATGGGAGGTAATGAAAGAGAGAAATACTACAACTGCGTCTCGATTCTTGATGAAATAATAGGAAGTGATTCGACTAGCAAATACAAAGCACGAGCATGCATGTACGTCTATATATACAGACAACAAATTATCGTCTTTTCTATAAATTTGAAATTGTCGATACAAACACATATAAAGGAACATGGTTGTCTTAAAAACACAATAGATGATTATATATTGCATACACATTACATCAAGTTCGAGTACCGAGTACGTGATGATACATAGTTCATAAAAGACAACACACTAGTTAACACACCATACAATACATAGTAGTTAAACGTGTAAATACGAGCTCCAAACCATTTTGATCCTTAGCCATGTTTGTTAGTACCACTAGATGTTGAAGGTGAATGGTCTTCGCCACCATGTGCACCACCACCACCACTTCCACTACCATGACCACCACCGCGAGCACCACCACTGCCATAACCATAGCCATATCCAGACCCTGAACCGGTCCCAGTCCCGAATCCATAGCCTGAACCCCGACCAAACCCGTCAGGAGACTTTCCCGATCCCGAACCATAACCCCACCCTGAATTCGGGGTTGAACCCCACCCCCAACTATAGTCCCAATTCGGACCATGAGCCGACCCACTACCACCACTAGGCGTCCCTGTCGAGCCGCTAGGACTTGTAGACATTTCTGGCAAATTCGTCTTCCGTCCACCGCCGACAGCACGGGGGTTGAATGCCCAAGAATGGGTGGTAGAGATAATAAAAAGCAAGATGAAAGCAAAGACAATCTTGAAATTCATTTCGATTTATGTGTACTAAACTTTATGGTTTATCTTTGATATATATATAGGTAAATAAAATGACGCAAAGTAGGCTAGCTTTTGTGGTGCTTTTTATAGTGCATTTTTTATAGTGGAATTTAATGGGACTTTTGGTGTTGACTTAAGTGCCCTTGACACTAACTCCCATGGGGTGCACTTGTCCAAACGAGAGGATATGTTTATCCACTATGTGCACCTCCACATATGATATGCACCACCGCCTTGCCAACCATACATAAAACACGATTTCAGTATTTCACCACGTATGCATGGTCCCGTCAAGAAAGTTGCATGGATTTTTCTTGTGGATAAAATCACAAAACCCCATTTGGGCATTCAATAATTAAGTTAAAATGCTCTACAAGTTGGTGGGTTCTTGACACGTGTCTATCATATACAGAAAAAATATCTACATAAATACGTATAATATCATATATTGTAATTGTAATTTGTATGTATACCTACATATTATAGCATACTTCATGCTTACGTATTTCTTTATTCCCTATTACAAATTACTGAGTTGAACACTCAAAGCACCGCACTACAACGTCTTCATATATCATAGCACATTAAATAACGTTTTCACCAAGTCATGTTCTTTATTTTCTGTTTTAAATAATCAAAACCACAAAGGGATGAATCTCAACACATTTTAACAATCTTTCTCATGTATAATACTATAGATAATTTTTTTATGTAGTCATATATATAATCCTTGTATCAATGTTTATCCGACTAAAACCAAATTTATAAGATTGTTATAAACATCGTAGTTCAAAAAACTAGTGTTGCTTTATAATCACATTCATCATTTACGATATAATTATCGTCTCAATGTCGTACTACTTGGTATAGCCATTGTAGTCATAATACTATAATCAGTGTCAGAGCCAGACATTTGAGTTTGGATCTCCAAATTAACGTGCAAAAAATTTGAAACAATATGATAGTGATGTATTTTTTTATTTTACAAACGTTCCTTACGAATTCTCATACTTTATTTTATTTAATTATACACAAACAGATAAACAAACTTACTCGCACCATTGTTTGACATGATTTTGCATTAATATATATATGTTGGTTTTTCTTCTAAATATATAAATTATACTACTAATGTGCAATGTCTAAAATAAGACTACAAAATAAACAAATATCAAATTCTTATTGTTCACGTTGCCTTTTACAAAATTATTCTCCAAATAGAAAAACCTAGTACACAAATGAAATTAAATATTACTCAAGCTCAAAAGAAAAAAGAAAAAAAATAATTGAACGCAATCTACATTCACAAGCAAAGTGCCTTTATTAATTTTTAATTATCAAAATAATGACTTATTTTTACTATTATCTTTACCTTAAAGAATTTACCAAGGAAGTGATGAGCATGAAATTTGTCCCATGCTTCAACATCTTGTATGTACGTCGTCTTGATTTTTTCGATGGTTTAGTAATTGAAGATTTTATGGTAAAATTTAGAGATTGAATTTAAAATTTTGGAGGAAATTAATATATGGTGATTGTTGAGTGATTTTGGAGAAATTTGTTGATATTGGAATGTCGTAATCTAACTTATGTTTTACTCAATGTAGAAAACAGTGAAGAGAAAAGTGAGATTCAGATTTCAAATGTGTGAACGTGTGCTGAAATTGAGGAATGGCCAATCATTTGTAATTTTGTATTATTAAATTTTGTATTAATTACACTAATGGTCTTCATTCTTTCAAATTTGTAATGATTTCATCTCCATTCTTTTTTTTAGTAGATATCATTCTCATTCTTCCATTTATTCGCACAGATGGTCCTCAAATAACTGTTTTTCACTATTTTGACAATTGTTTGATAATTTTTCCTTTGATTTAAATAAATTAAAATAATAGAAAAAAGAAAATACAATAGAAACATTACAATTGAGCCCTTAACATTTTCAAAAGTACAAATAAAATAAAAAATACACCCGAATATGCCATGGAAATGCTTAACCAGCTCCAAAACAATGAGCCCACCATTTCCCCTCCATCACTTGAAAATCCCACATTTGAAACTTAAAAAAAAAAAAGACACAATCAAGCATAGAAGTTCAAGAATCTGTGAAATACTCACTCTATATAACAGGTTCTGGAAAATCATCTACAGAACAAGGCAATTTCTTTTCACAAACACCTTACAAGCACTGGGAGTTGGCCTTGTTTTAGGCACTATTTACATCAATATTGGATTCGATAAATCTGGAATTGAAAAGAGATTAGGCCTTTTTGCTTTCACTCTAACTTTCCTTCTCTCCTCCACAACTGAAACCTTACCAATTTCACCATTGTTTAATCACTTTCAATTTATTTCTTGGTGGGACTTTGCCTAACAATTCAGGCATTTCTTGGTCGAACTTTATTTCTTGGTGTGACTTCGCCGAAACTTCACTAGTAATAGAGCTTCTCACCGGTGCTATGGGTGGGTAGGTTAGAATGAATAAAAATGAGAGAGAGAGAGAGAGAGAGAGAGAGGGGCACTGGTGCTAGGGGTGGGTAGGTTAGAAAAGATGATTCATTTTTTGTTGAGGAATAACACTTATCTGTATAAAATAAAATAGTTTAAGATTTATTTGTACTTTTGAAAAGGTTAATGGCTCAATTACAATGTTTTTATTGTATTTTTTTTCTATCATTTTAATTTATTTAAGTCAAAGGACAAAATTGTCAAAGAATTGTCAAAATAATGAAAAATAGTAATTTGAGGACCATATGTGAGAATAAATGGAAGAATGAAGATGATATCTGCTAAAAAAAAGAATGTAGATGAAATCGTTACAAATCTGAAAGAATGGAGACTATTAGTGTAATTCCCTTAAATTTATTAGGCCTATAGATCTAATTGTTTTACATTAAATTGATATTAGGTCGTCAAATTTAGATTGCATATTTAAAAATAAATAAATAAAATCTCAGAAAGTTGAGAGTCTAGGTCTCCCCAGGGACCCCTAGCTCCGCCACTACTATCGTAACAATTCCATTGCCATAAAGTCATGCATTATTATAAAAATCATCACGTTATATTCTAACATTGACACTCTAGTTCCGCCACTACTATCGCATTATCGTAACAATTCCATTGCCATAAAGTCCTGCATTATTATAAAAATCATCACGTTATATTCTAACATTGACACCCTAGCTAGTTTAGACTATGCTATCATTGTATATAGTCAATAGTTCAATAGTTGTGATGCATTGTTGAACAACTTTATTTTAAAACATGGAAAACAAAATCGTGCCATGCATGGCCGCTAGCATTAAAACGTCATCAAATCATATAAAATATTTCTCAATCATCAATTATGTTACATATAAATTATAATTATAATAATAAATACCGAAAAAATAAATGAATACCAACATACCCCAAGTATCCAAACAACAGCACGAATAAGATTTTTTCCATTTTCAGTAGTGAACTAAACTACTTATTTTGGTTATAACTTATAAGTTATAAGCAATATTTCTACAGTAAGAAGAAGGGCCCATCCGAAGAATATTGTTAAAGATCCTAATCCATTTGGGACATAACTGGGGCTTGCTTGCTCAGCCATCACATGATGAGGGAATCTGCTTTATTTGGGCTCCCCCTAGAAACACGACACAACTTGATTTTTAAACTGGATAGCGAAAGCGTGTGTTAAGCACCCAGCTGCGCCGATTTTTTTTCTCTCACGCTATCATTTCTTATTTTACACAAATAAGGATCGTTCATCCTTTTCGATTTAATTACACCCACATATATATTTTATTAAATTTTATGAATAAAATGAATATTAATATTCGATTGCTCAAATCAGACCAATCCTTTCATCTTAGTAATAATTGGCTAAAAGATGAGTTGAAAAGAAAAAATATACATAATTTAGCTAAGAACGAACAAACAATGGGTGTAACCGTGTAACTGGGGGTTTATGATACTATTTTTTAAATTAGTTCTCCGTTAATTTATTGATGTCAATTAATTCATTACGACCTATCTGTTTAGGTATCAATGTCTAGGTAAAACTAGGCATGGTATAGGTACATGAAGACACGCGGGCATATATATATTTTTTTGAAAAAATTGCAGCATTGGTCTCCAATCTATGAACTTTATTGCAATTTTGTCTTGATACATTTTTCAAGTAGCGTCGTCTCCTTCAACGTCGTAGTGTCATTGGTCCCCAATTACACTATTATACCCTTATTATTTTTTCTTGTTTGTTTATATTTATTTTAACTAAAAGTAAAAATGTAATGGTCTTTTAAACCAAAAAAAAAAAATAGAATTAACTTATTTTAAGTCATTATGAACCAACAGACCAACTATACTACAAAATTAAAAGCTAGGGGACAATGCTTCTAAAAAAGATTGAGGGAGATGCATAAGTTGAGGACTAATTTTGCAATTTTTTATTTATTTTTTTATTTTTTGAAGGGGGTGGGAAAATGGAGTTTAATATTTAAAAAAAAAAAAAATTCCATTTGAGTTTAGGGAGGGTTTTTCCTTCTCACCTAAGCTTAAAGGTTTAATATATGTAAGCATGTATATGTATATAATTTTTCTGAATAAAATTTCTTCGACAACCAAGCATGGAACTAGAAGTAAGCAGCACGTGCAGGATGCCCATTTGTATGGGACAGTGAATCATTAATTCAAAATGCAGCTTGGATTCCATCCAATTTCAGCCATGCATGTGCTATCGACAATTGTCCATATTTAAGATTTTTTTTTTCTTTTCCCTCTTCTGAAACTAGTGCAGTTTGTTTGGTATAATTTATAAACTATTTTTTTTAGTTAAAAGTAATTTATTTGACTAAAAATAGTAAAAAATATCATACTATGAATGCAAACTTTAATATTATGATTTCATCTAGCACATCAAATATCATTTTACTCTTATTTCCGTTTCCTGCTTTTCTATAAAACAAACATAGCTTTAAACTTTTAACCCCAAATTCAATATTCGAGCATTTTGTAAAGAAAAATACTTTATTTTGCTATCTTTATACAATTACTAAAATAAATATTGATTACAATAATGTCCTTGTATGTATTATTATCATTGATAGTTTTGTTAAATTTATTTTTACTTTTATAAAAACATGTGATGATAAATATTTTCTCTTCTTCCTATCACGATGGCTACAGTAGTGAAGACCTGCAAAATAGTGGCGGAGCTTCTTTCTCCTGTGTCCACTCCGATGTGATAATCAGTAAATGATTAAAACAGATATGTAGAATAGCAATATGTAGTGTATGAGAGTTGTCATTTTACCTTGGGAGTTGACATCTATTTATATGGATGATCTGTAATTATGACCTTTAATGGTCATTAATAGCGGGTATTTCTTTATCTTCCTCATTACTGAGAGTTAATGAAGGATGTTTCATCTTTCCAATTGTTGATGAATGTTTCATCTTCCCAATTGCTGGTGTTTCGTCTTCCCAATAATCGGTGGTAACTGTCATTCATAGGTCGCCTGTCTGGCTAACCTAATAACAGTTGGGTCATTGCTGTCTATCTGTTAGAGACGATCTTATAATACCAACAAGGCGGGCGAATCATTAAAGTTGACGTGTTAAGACATGCCACTATTAATAGACAATATATATCAGCTGTCATTATTTCTATCATCATATATAAGTCCCTTTACTTTTCATAGACTGTTGTCAATGGGAAGTAGAAATAATCTACCGTACCTACTCCTCTCTAAATTTTTCAGACAGAGTCTCATCACCTTGATTTTTAAAATGAGGCTCATCGTCTTGTTTTTTGGACAAAGGTTAATTGTTTTGATTTTTAGATGCCAATAATTGTACTAATCCACATATGTCTCTCTCCCTTCAATCGGTACTAGTGAAAAATCCCCTATTTGTTTGACGATAAATGCGAAACGAAAAAAAAGGATCCACATAGACTCATCGCCTCGCCTTGTTTTTTATACAAAGGCTCATCATCTTGATTTTTAAACAGAGGCTTATCGCCTTGTTTTTTATACAGAGGCTTATCGCCTTGTTCTTTATACAGAGGCTCATATCCTTGATTTTTTGACAGGGGATCATCGCCTCGCCTTGTTTTTCAGATAGATACTCATCGCCTTGTCTTGTTTTTCAGACAAAGGCTTATCACCTAACCTTGTTTATCAACATGACTCGTTGCCTAGCCTTGTTTCTCAGCAGGATTCGTCGCTTAGCCTTGTTTTTTAGTAGGACTCTTCGCCTAGTCTTTGTTTTCAGCAGGACTCGTTGCCTAACATTGTTTTGCTTACCCCGCCTTAATTTTTTTTTTGGATTGCCTTAGCTCGCCTCATTTGACCTTTGTAGTAGTTGAGAATGTTTTTGTTGTAGGTCAGGTACAATTGGTGCACTAGGATTTCCCAGCTAGCCCAATCCTTCTTTGGTACATTTATCGTTTATCCGCCGTAGATGGTTTATTTTTTGCTTGCCTTTATCATCTCGAAGTTCAGGCTCATCCCGAGTCTTCCTTTTGTTAGACTCAGGTTCCTTTCGATCTTTCATACTTTTGGTAATGAAATATGATTTCTCAGTGTCCACATACTTATCCCCTCTTCTCAGTAACTCATGCATAGTATCTGACGGGTTTTTGGAAAGTGACATCTTGAAAGGGTGACTTCGAGTTCCACTTATTATGGTAGTGACTACAGTAGACATTTATAAATCTTTGATTCCCATTGTGGCTCTATTGAACTGGGAAATGAAATCTTTCAGCAGTCCATCCTTGTCCAGTGTTTTCTTAGCACGTTTGCTGCTGGCAAAGTATGCAGCAAAACTCTTGGAAAAATTGTCAAATGTACAGATCGATTTTAGGAGAATGGTGGCTACCAACTCTGGCCTCTTGCCTAAGTGTTGGTGGAAAAGCTCAACACATAATCACATCAGTGGTGGCTTGCAACCTCATCAGATCGACAAAAATCCTGAGGTGATCGACAGGATCAGAGGATCCATCGTACTTCTCTATCTTTGGCTATTTGAAGTCTCGTGGCAAGGGGATTGCCATCACTTCTAGGGAAAAAAAATATTCTTCCAACACCATAAATTGTTACCTACTACTTTTCTTAGACATAGCTTCAGCTATTTTGCGACTGACCATGTCTTCTAATCATTGTTCTAGGCTTAACACTAGTGTCTCAACCAACGTAAGCGTGGGCATCCATGACAGTTGCCCCAATGTAGAATTGAGTCAGATGTCAATGAATGGAAGTGGGGTGTGGAAGGTGGAGCCAAAGAAACTGGAGCCAACGTTGGAGCTATCGTTGGCGGTGTTTCCATTGTTGGAAAGTTAGGAGCCTGGGAGGAGCCCCTGGTGGGAATGATCCTACCGACTGAAGGCTAGGACCCTGTGGTGGCTGAGAAACCGCAGCGTTCCGATCTTGGAGTAGAGCTGTTAAGGTCGCTACCTAAGCTCGCAGTGCTGTAAGTTGAGCGGCAAAGGCAAATTCTTGTTATGGGTGATTAGTGGTGGCGTTAGACTCGGTATCTACATCCCCAACGGGGGCTGGTGGATCGGTTACATTCCTAGCTCTACTAGTTCGAGCCATGACTTCTTGTGCAGTTTCCCACATATGGCGCCAAATGATGATAAATATTTTCTCATCATCCTATTCCTCCCCCTTTTACCACGGCGATGATAGTGGTGGAGACTTGCAAAATAGTGGCAGGGCTTCTTTACCCCGTGTCCACTCAAGTATGATAATCAGTATATGATTAAAACAGATGTACAGAATATGAATATGGAGTGTATGAGAGTTATCCTTTTACTTTGGGGGTTTTCCTCTATTTATAGGGATGACCTGCAGTTATGGCCTTTAATGGTCATTAATAGCGGGTGTCCTTTCATCTCCTTCATTACTAGGAGTTAATGAAGGATGTTTCATCTTCCCAATTATTGAGGAATGTTTCATCTTCCCAATTATTGATGAATGTTTCATCTTTCCAATCACTAGTGTTTCGTCTTCCTAATAACCGATGGTAACTGTCATGTCATAGGTCGCTTGTCTAACTAACCTAATAGCAGTAGGGTCATTGTTGTCTATCTGTTAGAGACGAGCTTGTGATACCAACGAGGCGAACGAGTCGGTAAGGTGGGCGAATCGTTAAGGCGAACATGTTAAGACATGCCACTATTGATAGACAACATAAATCAGCTGTCATTATTTCTATCATCAACATATAATATTATTAAGTATTTATTGAAGACAATATATTCATCATAGTTATTTTAGAAAATATATATATATATATATATATATATATATATATATATATATATATATATTACATCTCAAAATTTACAAAATTAGGAGTGTATATTTAATTAGACTTTCAAATAGTTTTACCGATTTTTTTTAGTCAGTTGTAATTGACTTTAGTAGAATTCATGAATTTCTATTGACTTTTATAGATTATACATACTTTAGTGAAAGAGTTTCATGAACTCTTATGAACTTTCAGGTCCTTTTGATTTGTGGATAAAATTGTTTATCTAGATAATAATTATCTGAATAAGAAATTTTGTCATTATCCTGTTTGTTCAGCTAGGTATAAGAATGAAAAAAACCACTATTAAAAAGTTAGATTTTGTAAAAAAAAAAAAAAAAAAAAAAAAAAAAAAACAACAACAATAACAACAACAACAACAATTTTACCCTTATTCTTAATTGAACAAAAAAAGAAAATAAAAAAACTAAAAGAAAAAAAAAATAGGTGGACAGTGGTGGAAGGCAGTGGCGGCGGCGGCGGCTGGAGTTGGTGATTTTATATTCTATGGTATGGATGTTCAATAAATTGTACGTAGTCATTTAAAAAAATGAGTGAATTATTATACGGATAAAAAATTGTCCTCATCTTTTCGAAGACAAAATTTATCCTCATTTTTGGTTAAAATTGTTGTCTGAATATAAGTGTATTCATATATCAATTTCTACTCAAACAGAATAATACAAATTTTATTCATTATTTTTAAATATTGACCTTATACCAAACGTCCATCATTTCAAAAACTTTCATATACTTTTATACTTTCATTAGAATTTTTTATACATGTAATCTTTAAAACATTAGGTTATAGATAATCAAAGTAATTGAAATAATTAAAGTCATATCAAAATAATTCCATACAAAATAATAAATACAAGGCATCCGTGATCATTATAATAAAAAAATAAAATAAAAAATAACTTTACTACAATTGACCTACGCAACAGAGCGAAAAAAATCAGCATCGAAAAATTATATATAGATAAAAGATTAATATTTATCATGCCCTAAACCTGTTAAAAGTTAGTAAATTAACAACCAACCAATATATCATAATTTAATTGCAAATTAATCTAATTTTTCTGATAAAATCTTGTAAGGATTTTAACTAAAGTTTGATTTTGTTTTTTCATAAAAAAGGGAAGAAACAATGAAAAAGAAGAGAGAGAGAAAAAAAAAAAAAAAGATTGTAGAGAGAAAAATATTTATCCATTTCATAAAAAAAATTTTAATTGATCATGGCTTGAGGGTTCCTAGAAATAAAGATGAAAGTGAAAGATTAAAAAATAAAGAAAAAATCATAGGTTGAAAGACTTTTTTCCCCCCGAAAATCTTTCAAAATCTTGGAGATAAATGAGAGATAAAATGTAAGATTTTTTATTTGTACTTCTTGATTAAAAGTTAGTACGTAGAGAATTTTATAAAAATTATTAACATTTTGAACATTTAGACTTCAAAGAAATATTAATTGAATATAACAAGACTTTTATAGTATATAAAAGTCCATATATTTTTTTAAAAGTACATATTGAATTCATCCGAATTTTTTAATTCTAAAAGTTTTTAAAAGTCTAAATTAATACTAATAAATGTAAAATACCAACGAACTTAGTACATTAAATAAATGGTTAATTACAGTAATGGTATCCATTCTTTTAGGTTTGTAACAATATTATCATCATTTGATTTTTTAGCAGATATCATCTTTATTCTTCTATTTATTCGTATAGATAGTTCCTAAATAAGTTTTTTTTTTTTTTTACAATTTTGTCCCTGACTTAAATAAATTAAAATGATAGAAAAAAGAAAATACAATGAAAAAAATTGTAATTAGCCCCTAACCTTTTCAAAAGTACAAATAAATCCTAAATAATTTTATTTTTTTTTACAAATTTTCACTTAAAATAATAAAAAAATGTGTCAGATCCCAAAAATTCTAATTATGTTCACCAAAATAACATTCTCTACAGATTTCGTCCAATGGTCTGTTAATTGATAAAAAAAAAAATTATACTCGTGGTCTACATTTGACCAATTTAACAATGACAAAATAATTTAAAAAAAGAAAAAAAAAACCCCAAAAAGTGATCACCCCACCTTTCCATAGCCATAATTGTACTTTCTTTATAAGTATTGACCACTAAAATCGAAGTCAAGAAATCATTACCTACTTCCTTACTTGAGTAAATAAATCAAACCTCTATAAATTACTGTCAAAAGATTAAAAATTCAAGGAGCAAGAATTTGGTTAAGGTTTATAATTGTTCTCCTTTTGCATATGATTTTAGGGGGGTATTTATAGATTTCTCAAGCTAATGGGCATTTTGGTCCTTTTGTATTATTTGGACATGTGTCTCTTTGCTATTTGAGAGTTAATAATAAATTACAATTCTAGAGGGTTGTTTAATATGTGGTGTTTACTTATAGTAGGGATGGCAACGGGGCGGGTTCGGGGCGGGTCGGCCATTCCCATACCCGCCCCGTCGGGGATTTTTGAAAAGCGGGGCGGGGATCGGGGCGGGTGCGGGTCGGGGCGGGTCTAAGAAAATCCCCATTTATCGCCTCGTTTAATTAATTAATTATATTATTTTTTATTTTTTTACATACAATTTAAATTTTAAAATATAAAAATAAAATAAAATAAACTATTCGGGGCGGGTTCGGGTAAGGCGGGACGGGGATCATGATCCCCGCCCCCGGCCCTGTTTAGTAATCGGGGCGGGGATTCCCCGCCCCATTAGGGTCGGATCGGGGTCGGGTTTTTTTGCCATCCCTAACTTATAGCATTAGTTGTTATTCTCATTAGATGTATTTTCTGTGCAAGCTCATTAACAATTTTGCTACGTGGTGCCAAAATCTAACCGTCACACGGCCAAATAAGATATTTGTATGTTCTCTTGTAGCCTCGATCGACATATTTTGTTGAAATCTAATTAATCTCAAATTTAATGGATTCGACCTTCGCCGCTAGATTTAACCCTTTGCCTGTTAGGATTCGCCTACCAAGTCAGCCTCTTTTTATGTAAAATATGAATAGATCTTCCATCTTTGCTATTGCAAAGCGACTTTAACGAAGCTTAATTCAGTTTGTTTTGTAGTGATGTCGCTATGGTAAGCCATGTGGCTCTCCACGTAGATCCATCATGCTTCCACATAGAAGAATAATGTGTCACGTAAAATCATGTAGTAACAATAGTCCTCCAAGTCTGAGTTGTACATTTTTGTGCGGCATCCTACTTAAAAGAAAAGTAGAAGCGATGCATTTGCTAGATTGTTTTAAGCATTGTAAGGCTCACAAAGAATATTTGAAATATCAGATGTCCTCAACTAGGCGAGGTATTATGAATCGCCTCTAAGATATTACATCTAATGGAAGAATGTTAGTGAATAACGAGAGCTTACAAATAGCCTCTAATAACATTTTGATCTCATTAGATAAGGACTTATGAATGGCCTCAGAAATATAGTCAACTTTGAATATACGAGGCTTTACAGTCTTGAAAGATGGCCAACACAATAGGCTTAATCGAAATTTCGACAACATCTCCTCTATAATATGGACGAAATCAACATGAAAAAGCAACGCAATATTCCCGATTGGCACATATAGATGGGACTATTTCAAATACTGCCGCAAAAATATCACAAGTAATGCGTGAGTTATAGCTGAAGTAACGATCACATCAATTACATGCACATGACCATGTATCAATGTGTGAAGCAAATGTCATGCTACCAATAAAATGATAATACGAGCTAGCAATAATGAAATAACAATACAACATGATTCACGGCAAATACATAATGGTTATAATAACAAAATTATAATAATACACTGATATAACATTATTGGTCCTCCAAGTCCTGGCCTAATATTTATATTAGGTTAAGGACTTAAAAAGTTTTTGACGTTGTCAATTCTTTGTTTGATTCATCTTGTTAGAGCATCGAAATGAAGCCATTTTCTTTGTTTAGATTTATATTTTTCGTATTTCGTCTTTTTACATGCCCGTGTTTGTTTCAGATGCACTGCACTTAATATTTGTTTGAATACCATGTTTCGCTCTTTCCTTTGGTCTCTTGCTTTTCTGGTTACTTGCAATAACGCTTTCTTAGGTAGTTTTAATAGTGATTGGTCCGATCAAGGTACCAACCTCTCTACCCTTCACTCAACAATCTTTAGGTAGTTTTAATGGTAATTGGTCTGGTCAAGGTACCAACCCTCTACCCAAATAATAAAACAGTTTGTTTGATAGGTCAATGGTAGTTGTTTCGATAAAAAACACAAATCCTCTATCTAAGATTTTGTATTATGATCATCTCGAATATCGAGGCATAGGTGTCATGAGGCATGTGTGGTATAATCATCTCGTGTGGCGAGCTATAAGTGATACAATCCAATCATCTCACATAGTGAGGTATAAGTGATACAATTCAATCCTCTCGCATAGCGAGGTATAAATAATGCAATCCTCTCGCATAGTAAGGTATATGTGATACGATCTTCTCGAGGTATAAATGGTACAATACTCTTGCATAACAAGGTATAGGTGATATGATTCTCTCGACGTATAAATGATACAATCCTCTCGCATAGTGAGGTATATGTGATATAATCATCTAGAAGTATAAACGATACAATCCTCTAGCATAGCGAGGTATATGTGATATAATCATCTCGAATGGTGAGGTATAGGTGACACGATCCTTTCGAGGTATAAATGATACAATCTTCTCGCATAACAAGGTATAGGTGATACGATTCTCTCAAGGTAAGGCATATGTAATACAATCATCTCACATGGGGAGACATCTCGTACTGCGAGGCGCTTGCTATCATCTCACATGCTACCTTCTTGTAGGGTGAGGCATAAATATCACAAGTGATGCTTGCCTCCAAGAATAAGATGACTGTAGGCGAACCTTCATGTGCGAAGACTTATAGTGCAAGGGCTATGAGCTGACATCAAGGTGCGGGGGCTTGAGGGCTTATGAGCTCGTCTTCAATAATAAGAAAACCACTAGCTGGCCTTAAGGTGCGAGGACTTATGAGTCTGCCTTCAATAATAAGAAAATAACAAGCTGGCCTTAAGGTGCGAGGACTTATGAGTCTGCCTTTAATAATAAGAAAATAACAAGCTAGTCTCAAGGTGCGAGGACTTATTGGCTCGCCTTCAATAATTGGAGGTCTTATGAGCTGACCTTGGATGAGCCTCTACTTACAACTTGCCTCAACAATAAGTATGGATCAATAAAAACTTCAAAATAAGTCAAATTCAGGTTAGACATTTTGTCGGACAGTTGGTGTGTGAATCACAATCCTAATTTTTATTTGGAACCTGTATTCGTGCCGAATCACTCCAAGAGTGCCAGATTTTGATAACAGTCCCAAGGAAAAAAGAAAATCCAAGAAAAGTGATAGACTCCATCATAAGAATTTGGTCCTTTAATTTCTAGTGTTGTGTTAACCCTCCATAATTTTTTACACCAGTTAATCTCTAAGCAAACCAAATAAGAAATGCTATGCACTTTAATTAATCTCCAAGTGGACCTTATAAGGTTTCCATAATCACTTTCACATGTGTGTCCACGTACACAAATAAAATTATGATAGTAACTAACTTTACCAGTTATTTTCATTTTTTGCATCCATTCAAATTCATATCAATTCAAATTCAAAACCCAAACTCAAAAGAAGAAATTTTTAGCTTCGCCAAAGGTTTGTGTGGTCTCTTTGATGAATGCACACAAAATCCAACCACTACTATGGCATTTGTTAGCTCATAAAACGTGGTGATAGGGAAGTACTGAATCATTTATGTAATTGTTCAACCACATGTTGTACTGTTACTAATTTCATATATAGCTCTACAGATTCACAGTGGTGTGAATGTTGGAAAGATACATTTTAGCAATCAAAAATACAATTGTTCTTGCTGGTTACATAGAATCAAAATTTTTATTTGCACACCATACTCAAATTAGGTTTCAAAAGGAATATATAGAATAAAAAAGACTCTCAATACCGTATTGATAAGAACAGTGGCAGTGGTTTCAAAAGACTAAACCGTCTACAAATCTGACCACTTATGATAATTATACCCTATCCATTCGGACCATCCCAATCTAAGCCGTCCACATTATCCCCCATAAACAAAGTAACATCATCTAATTGCCCCTCTTTCTTAAATAGACTCAAGATTTCAACATTTTCTCTTTAATGTTCTACAATAACCATGAAGAGAACTGATAATTCTAATACAAAAAGAAATTTATGAAGAGTACAAAACTTTGTGAAGCAAAAAAAAAAAAAAAAAAAAAGATGAGCAAACCCCACTGTAGACAAAAATTCCAAAAGACTAAAATTGAATGTGAATAAAGACAAAGTAAGCAAAAGCAAAGTATTTACTCGCTTCTCTTCCCCTATTATCCCACCCATTTTCTCACCAATCTGTGCACTACAGCAAATAAACAGCTCCAAAAGCAGACAAGACTATCCATATTTAATAGATTACTGGCAATAAATACTCCATATCACCAAAAGAACATGTATTTCTCGACAATTACCAACTAATTTTATATCACAGGATATTATACTCTAAAACAATCAACCTCCTTGCAAATATGCAGATAAGAAAAATTGAAGATAAGCAAAATTGAAGATATAAGCAGTAAATTAACATGACAAAGTGGAGACCTTTTAATATTTTCAGATTTTCACTTTAACTATCCTACCACTTTATTTGGTTTCCAAACTTTAATTGTGATAGTATGGAACTACCAAATATGCAACGGAGTGAAGAACTTTGTACGACGGAAAATTGAAATACACTACCATGTAGTTAAAAAAGAATTTGGTGATGGCTTTCAAGAGAAATTAAGCCATCTCTCCATTATTTTGATAACAAAATTATAGAAGGCTCTAAGCCATCTCAAGTTCTCAAGCTAAGCATTTTGTTAATTTTTTTTTTTTTTTTGGCACCTCTATAAGGCTTTTTTGCACAAATAGTCCTATCGTTTGCACTTACTGCAGGTTGAAGATCTATCTTTTTTATTTTTTGCAGTGTAGCCCCTATTTCAAACTTTTTTGACGACAATGGTCCTTTCCGTCCAATTCTGTCAAATTAACCGTTAGTTTTGGTTTTTTTGCACAAATGGTCCCCGTGTGTATTCCACACTCTACATTTCATAAGAACATTTTTTGTATTCTACTGTTTATAAATAAAAATTTGCAGTACATGTCCTACATTTAAGAAAAAAAGGGAAAAAATAATTAAAAAAATACTCACCCCACCCCACCCCATTCTTCTCACACATCCTCCAATGGCTCTCACTGCACATAACTCTCTTCTTCCCAACAAATCTCATCTTATTCCTCAAACAAAACATTCTTTGTGCACCAATTCTTCATCTCTCACCATTAGATCCACCACCGTCAAACACATCTCAGCTGTCCATGCTACTAACTCATCCAATTTCAAAAACCCTATTGTCTTCGAGTCCAAGCCTCTCAAACCAACCCCGCCGACTGCAACCGCCGCAACTACCACCGTAGATACCAAAGCTCCTTCCAAGAAATGGATATTGGACAGTTGGAAATCAAAGAAGGCTCTGCAGTTACTGGAATACCCGAACGCTAAGGTGCATGATTCAGTTGTCAAGACTCTTGATGACTTCTCTCCGATTGTGTTCACGGGAAAGGCCCGGAGCCTCGAGGAGTGGCTTGGTGAGGCTGCCATGGGTAATGCATTCCTTGCCCAGCTTAGCATCAGATACGACAGAAAATAGACATTAGCAAAAGCATTTACTTTTTAAATGGAAGAGTCTTAAAAAAAATGGAGCAAATTTGGCTATAAGATTCTTACCACCACCATCAAGAACATCCACCTAGACACAAGATCTCTCATTGCCAAAATCGGCCTCTGGACCAGAAGTTGAGCACATTAAAGCGACGAAAATTCAAAAGCAATCGGCGCTGTATGGTTTTGATTTCCTTGATTTGGTTCATGGAGCCTGTCTTCGAAGCACATTAACACCAACAGAGAGAACATCGCGAATTGAAAATGATCAACTACCCTGACAAACGATTCCGACGATTGAGCAATCACAAGCCGCTGAACGAGAACATCAAAGACCCAGTGGGGTAGGACGGGACGGAGTGGGGTGGGTGTAGAAGATGAGTAGTTTTTTTAATTATTTTCTTTCTTTTTTTCTTAAATTTAGGACTTATGCTGCAAATTTTTATTTATGAACAGTAAAAAACCAAAAATGTCCTTATGAAATGTAAAATGTGGAATACACGCGGGGACTATTTGTGTAAAAAAATTAGAACTAACGGTTAATTTGACGAAATTGGACGAAAAAGACCATTGTCGCCATAAAAGTTTAAAATAGGGACTACACTGCCAAAAATGAAAAGATATGTCATCAACCTACAGTAAGTGCAAAAAATATGGACCATTTGTGCAAAAAAGTCCCTCTATAATATTGAATTTTCTTTCTCAAGCCACAATGTGTGTCCCAAAGAACCTATTTAAAATGCAACTGTAGCGCCATCTACACGGCATTTTTAAAAATCATGGAAGATTTATTCTCGAAATGATAATCTGTGATCTCGAAAAATCTATAAACAAAACAGCTGTAGTATCATCTACATCCCATATTTTAAGAAATATACCACATAAATTCAAAATAAGTTCCAACAATTGATCTCCTAGTAGGTCATATTAAAATATGATATCCAATTCAATTGACCTTAAGTAGACCATATTAAAATATGTTGCTGGACAAAATTATTCTCCAAGTAGACTCCACAAAATCATGTTGCATATGGAGTTTGTTCAACCTAATGATAAGTGTTTTAAGAATCTAGCATGCAAAATAGATTCTGATAATGTATACGTTTAATTTCTTACAAACTAGTAGATCAAATGCTGCCACGAATTAGCGTTGCTAAAACCTAATATTTTGAAGCTCCTTTTTCAGTTCATCAGTTATATAATCAAACTTAGTCATTTTGCTACTCCAATTGTCTTCCAAATTTGATTACAACACTTATGTGTCATTATCCAATTTACAAATAATCGAAGAGTTTGGATAAGTTTATTACCATTGATTGCAGAAAGCTCATAATCCAATGGACAAAAAGGTAGTTGATGGTTGGCTTTTGATCACTTTTTCAAGAAATGCAAAATGGCAGGATTAGGCTTTTCACCACTTCATAGCCATATTGATTTTCGAACATAAATCTGTTCCCTAACACATAGCCCCATGCCTCCAATTTGCAATTCAATGCTTGCTGTATTTAGTAGAAACATTGGTGCCCTTCATACATAAAGTTGTACGGCTAAGCCTCAAGCGAATACGACTAAGAGACCTGCCATAAATTCACATGCAGCTACCTCGACGGCGATTCTCGGAGGCTGCTTGTGGGGGCTCACTATGCTGAGTCAACAACTAATGTTGTGGGTGCTGTGGAGGCCGGTAAGGCCTCTAACCATGAACAGTCCGGTTCAGACATTTCTCCAGGCAACTGGTGTGTGAGCTACATTCTGAATTGTTTAGGAAATTCTGCAACCAACATCAACCCTATCAAGTCTTCTAGAATTCCAAATACACTCTCCGATCTACACAACATGTCTTTTCATGTAGCATGATATGGCTTCCTATGACACACCAAGAATACCTCAACGATCGAAACTGGAGTTGGAGATGCATTGTGGCTGCCTCGAAAGCAGTTGATGAAGGTTAAAATGCCTTGTGTATCGAACGGATTCATTGATCGAGCCTTTTGAAGATAATTCTGAGTTGGGCATTTTATCAAACGTACTGTGTGCGAAGCTCTATTCTGAATTTTTAGGAAGAATTGGCAACCTGGTAAGCCTAATTATGGAAGTGATCAATCCTCCTTTTAGATGAATTTTTCCCAGCGAGGTTGTTACTGTTGGGATCACTGTCAATGGATTGCTTTTTGCCAAAGCTACCTCTATTTGTTTTTTGGGGGATTCATTTAAATGGCCTGGACATCATCATTTAAATAGCCCCCATTTAAAGAAATTTGTGTGAAAGGCTATACATTAAAAAATGCAAATATAAAATATCAAATGACTAATATGTCCTTGTAGATAAAAAGACATCAATGCCCAAAATTATTTTACTATTTACACAAATGATTGTTGGGATCCATTCACGTATGAGAAAGCAAGGTGGTTCAATGAAAAAATTCAATGCAATGCTTCTCTTCAATGCACTTTTTCTCTTCCATTATCAAATGTTCTAAATTAAAATCATTACAACATATCTTTACTCATTATCATCATCTTTCCTTCTTATGAAACGTAGTATTTTTTATGAAAAAACCCTAAAATATACATTGTTATTCCGTTGAGCAATAATTTGGTTGAAGTGAGAAATCAAAGTTTACAACATTGTTGTTGGGCATTTGGATAAGAAGACAAGTTACGGTTAAATTTCATTATATGACTATTTTATTTTTCCTTCTTGCTAATAATTTATTAATGTTGTGATTTTGTTAATGGGTCTATTTGTCAAAAACGATTTTAAAGCCTTTTTTTTTTTTTTTATTGATATCGTTAGAAAGTGAAATATAAGTTGGCAAATACATGTTTGATTATTGTATTTGTTATTCCACTATAAATTTATATATAACGATATCAATATCGTTTTTTGAGTTTCATAACGACATTAATATCGTTACTCTTATTTGTATTATAAATACATGTTGTTAGCCTTATTCCACGATGATGATATTTAAAAAATTTATGTTGAATTGCAGCTATGGACAACGTGGATATGGTATGGATATTAGTTTGTTATCCAATTGAATTTAAGGGGAATATTGAAGACACATGGACTTGGAAATATGTAGGGAAAGAGAAAGGAAAAACAACGCCTATTCATGTTTCAAGATCATTTACTTATGCGGAGTTGTATAATAAAGTTAAAGAGAAGTTGAAGATTGATACAAGTCTATATGAAATAGAGATGGCTTGTCTTTTCCCTCTAATGTCCAATGCTCCAACTGCATCGACTGTAATTGATTACAAAAACAATGTGAAATGGTTCGTTTCTGTCTGCAAAGAAGCTTATCTTTGTGTTACTCGTTCGAAGAAAGATATTGAAAACCACGGAGATGTTGAAGAGAGTGGAGATGGAGAACAGTTTGGAAATACGAACATTGAGGAAGAAATTGTTCGAACGATGGTGAAAATATGCTTCTAGATTGGAATGATATTCACATAATCTGAGGTAGTCCTGAAAGACTTGATGCTCATATGGCAAACGACAACGATGGTGATTTGCACACAGATGAACCCACTAGTCAGCCACGTTATAGTCCGACTATGGTCGATGACAATGATTTTAACGTTCACATAGATGAACACAGTAATCAGATGGTAATTGCAAGTGCTAGTTCACTCCATTGTGGGTCATCGGTTAGAATTCCAGAAAACGAAGATATGCAAGTCAAACTGTTGTTTCCAAATAAAAAAAACCTAATATCAACATTGCAGTTGTTGGCTGTGAAGTGTCATTTTGAATTCAAAGTTAATATTAATATCGTTATAGTTACATTTACTATAGTAACGACTTTAATATCGTTTTCTTTCAACTATAACGACTACATTGTCGCTATTTTGGATCTATCATTGTTCAAGTTTTATGTAACGGAACGATATAGAGATCGTTATCATTAAACATGAAACAATTTTCATATTGTTATACTTACAATTTGTATGGTCACAACTTTCACATCGTTTTCTATCAACTAAAATAAAAATAATGTCGTTATCTTATCATCGAGACGATATTTTAGTCGTTATAGCTAAATATTGTATGATACCGATATAAATATCATTTACATTGAACTAGAACGAATTGATTGTTGATCTTTAGGATCCCTAAATGAGTAAGTTGTGTATAGGAATGATATTAATATCGTTACCTTCCAATGAAAACGATATTATAGTCGTTATAGTCAATGAAAGTTTACTATTCGCAATTTGTAAATTATAATTTACCATTTTTTCCACTTTTCAACCATACATTTTATATAATCCACCACTTTTACAAATTTTGAAGAAATTATATTTTACGTTGAAATCCCACAAGCATATGGGTTCGTTAAAAAGTAAGTAAAATATTTTGAAATACTAGCGTTCCCACGAGTCCTATGATTTGTAATAATTATGTGAAATAGAAATAAATTCTTTCTAATTTTATTAAATACAATGGACTAACTTAGCTAACTACATTAAATTTGCTTCATGATTTCGAGCAAAAACAGAATTACACAAAATATGGTAGGAATCCGACTCTACCGTTTATATTAGACAAGGGATGATTTAAAAAGTTTGTGTTCTTTTTTTTTTTTTTTAACTTAAAGCATTGAAGAAGAAAGAGTTCGAACATCACTACCCAATTTACATGTAATTATTAGCTACCGAAGATCCACCCACCAAAAAAAAAAAAATAACAAAAACGTCCCAATCATTGGAGAGGCAGCGGTGGGTAGAGACTGAAATAGCCAAGCAGCTGCATCAGCTATGTTGATAACGCTTCGTGCTCCAATCGGCGGGATTCTATCTCTTGGACTTTGAGTTATTGTGTTAAGGAAACAACAAAATGTTAAACATGTGGTTGAATTAATTTATCAAACACTTGGTGGGCATATGCTATTACAAGTTCAGGCAAATAACTTGGACAATGCATTAAACCCAAAATTGTTTTGAATTAATCATCAAACCACCAACACAGCATTCACTCAAACCAAAAACAATTAATTGCCCAACCTCCTCAATCAAAGAAAACACCAATAGCATAGCACATATATTGGAGCAAGGTTAAAGAAAAGTTAGCCATGTTACCTTGATTTGTAATGAGGGAGGAGGAAAGTCACGTATAACAACGGATGAGAATGAAAGTAATCCTTCAATTGATTATGTATTGAAGTCCAACTAATTTCTTGTCGATGTCGGAGGAGAAGTGAAGAATGTGGAAAATGAGGAGGGGCAAATGAAATGAGGGAAATGGGCACAATTACTACTAATCGTGGGGTTTTAAACCCCACGAGCGGAGTCACTGTCCGCTCGTCCGCTCGAGCGGACAGTGACTCGACCCCAAAGGGGGCTGTTTCTGTCTGTTCGAGCGGACAGAAAGCCCCAAATGAGGCTTCCACTTCCGCTCGAGCGGACATAAATAATATCACGTGCAAAAATTTTTCGTGAGTCATCGGATCCTTTATCCACACAAGGAAGAACTAATTCAATAAAATCTCTCTCAGTCACACGCTGCTTACTAACACTGAAGCCTTCAACATCCAAAAGTTGAGCAGATCCTTTCATCAAACATTTAAAGTCAATCCCTTCATCAACTACCTCTCCTTCTTCAAGGGAAGTAACTTCAGATTTCTATTTGTCACTTTTTGTCTGTGGATTGGTACTTGGAATGAAAAAATCATTATGGCTTCCAAAATTGGGTTTTTGTAGACAGGCTTTTGCTCTCCGCTGCCGAATTGTATCATTGTGAATTAGCTCATGTGTAAAGATCATTCATCTAGGCAACATGGCTACTTTATGAATTGTGGTATGTTTAAGAAACATATAGACGACAATGGAACATTTATGGACACAATTACTACTGTTGTAAATAATAACTGAAGAACAATGAAAATTAACAAAAAATAAAGATTAAAGAGGAGCATGTCATTACAAAATTTGAACAAAAAACAAACCACATTTCGAACCAAGACTACAAAAAAAAAATGAGTTGGAAGTTTAGCTCCTTCTAACTACAACCAATGTACACATTTTGAAGTGCCATGCTAACATCTAGGGTTCGAAGTGCCAGGCTAACAGCTCCGCAGCCAACTTCTTTCTCCACATCGGTATAAATTCTGGACGAATTGCACCTACATCCATGTTTGCTTGTAGAAATTCAATGTACTTAACGGTGAATATTCCACAATCAGATCTACAATGAAGTTGTGTAGTTTTATTAAATCCACTAAAAATAATGCAATATCAAACATGTGCAAAATAAACCATACCCATTATGTTGTTGATGAACGTCTTTCATCTTAATAAATTTGAACTGCTCTGTGTTGTAACTGTCATCACATTTGACATGCAATTTCATCAGCAAAAGAATTACCACCTGGAGAGGCTTCATAAACTCTTCCAACTCTGCTTTGCGAACATGACTCTTTAAGTTGTCGAAGATAAATATTGTTCGGTCCTCTAAATCAATCTTCACTGCGAACCAATGACAGCCAATTGCACAACAAGGAGCATACAAATATCTACAGTCCTTCCAAGATTTACCAAGCTCTGGTGTAGACCCGACTACATACTTCAGCAATGACTTACTAAACTTGAACTCTTCCTTCCCATGCAATTGTGCATGTATTTGCCACTCTTCATGTGCTGACTGGACAAATTGGCAGAAATAGCAATCCAAGATGCTACAATCTTGCTGAAACAGATTTGGAAACTTTAGAGCCCTATCTCGGATCTGGTACAAGGCCTCGTTCACAATCTGTGCAATGAATCGTAATTAACACAAATACTAATTGTGCATGAAAATTATTATAACCGTATCGAAGTTTGAGTACTTACCTCTCCAGTAAGCCAACCATCCTTATTCAGAAGGTCAAGCAAACATTTTGCTTCAACATCACAGGGATGCAAAGGTACCAAGTCACTGTGTACACAACATATGCAATACACAGTCAGGTCTATTTGAAACTATATTTATTATCATCACGTACGCGTAACTATATGTATTGAGTTACCTCGTGGATGCTACTTCCATCCATTTATTAAGATCATCAACCTTCGAATGATCCACTTCTCGATATGGATCGTATACATCAATGTCTGACAACTTTCTCCTCTTTGTCGGGTCTGTGAAGGGGGAACACAAAAGACATGCTTTTTTCTTTGTACGATGCCCCCGTCCTTTTGGTAGTTCAGACCCCGTGTCCTCGATTTGTACAATGTCACCTACAGCTTTTATTTTAAAAATCTAACTTAGTAATCTACATTTAGTTGAATTTGGAGTTAAGTTTATGACTTCAATATATTTGGAGTTAAGTTATGTACATACCTTTAGTAGACTTGTTCGCATCCTCCTCAAGTTTCTCCGGTGTCAAAAAATCAGCAGACATTCCTTTCTCCACAATTTCAGTTTCATCACTAACATTTTCATCCTTTCCAGCTTTTTCCCCTTCCACTAACTCTTCTCCAGTCTCATCTTCTATTATTCTTTCTTTTTCAAGCTCGTCCATTACATCATCAGGCCCAACCTCCTCCTTTCTCTCCACTTCCGGTTGAGCCACATGTACATTGGTTGTATTACAAATGGGACTGTCACAGGCACTTGTTGTTGAATGAACCCTACCTACTCCAGTCAATTTAACCAAACTATCAATCTTATACTCCATTTGATCAAGTCGTTTTGATATGACCCCTAGCAACCTTCCCTCAAGTTTTTTCCATTTCCATCCTCACTACATCTGTAATGTTATGATCATGACAGATCGGTGGTGGTTGAGATACCCGAGGAGAATGTTGGTGAAAGGAATGAGATAGCTCACCATTATGCTTAGTCTCATTTTCTTTTGAATCCTGGGAATCCGTGTCTTCTTCTTCCACACACGGGGTCAACTCTTTCCAATAAACCTCCTCAAGTTCAGTTTCTGTAAGAATCAATGTAGATTTCACTTCTAGCTGCAAATTACAAATATAAAAAAATTATCCTTTTGCTAAGAAAAGTTCACAATTTGGCCATACATATGTTTATAAAAATAAGGGGAGTCACCTCTTTCGCTTCTAAAATATTAACAAGTTCAGACGACATCAACCTCTTAGACAGTTCCCAAGCCAGCATTCTTGGAATTCCATCAGCATATTTCTTAGCAAACTTCTTTCTCAGATTTGGAATCGCCTCGAATGCCCAAATCTGTAGTCAAAGAAATATTATTATCTCCAAAAAATTTACACAATAAATAATATAAAATAAAATATGTTGTTTCTTCACACCATTATAGCAAGGGGAAAGCCGTGTAACGAATACCTACAACGTGATTCTCATTCTTTCAATGAATTTCTCAATTTATCTCCCATGTCACGTTTGAGTATCCTAATTGTGTAGTCATATGACATTTTTCTCCATGGATACTTGTCAAATATGTCTAGATATTCAACCAATTCAAACCACCACAAATCAATCAAAGTTTTCTCTTCCGTGGCCAATAAAACATACGCCAAGATAATTATAAGACTCAACTTGTACTTGTTGGTCTTATTTTTTTTGCATCTTTTAAAGGCTTCGTAAACATCTCTCTTCATAATCTTTCCCCCACTTTTCCTAAAATGATCTTTCACTATTCGACAATCTGTCCCTCCACTCTTATCTACATTTTCACAACTACCTGCATTTAAGCCAGTCACAAGTACAAACTCCTGAACCCAAATCTTGCACGTTTATTTCCAATTTTAAACCATGCTTCTTCTTTTTTGGTCTTCATCCACCTCAAGAGTAATTGATGCACAAGCTGAGACGCCAACTTTATTTTTCTCAATTTCAGAAGTGGTCCAAAATAGCTTATCTCAAACATATTTTTGTGTGTTGCATCTAACTTGTCAAATACTTCATCCACCATTCCAATTTTGCATCTATTCGTTATTGTTGCTTCAAGTCTTTCTTCATTTTCAATAACATCCATATTTTCCATTGAACTGCAAAATACAACTAGGTCAAGTTCATTTCATTTTCACAATATCAACAAATCTGCTACACAACACCAATGGTTACCTTTCCTCAACGCAAAAAACAAAGCAAACATAAGAAGAAATACGAGCTTCAAAGTTAAAACCCACAGGAATCAATCTTTGAATTAAATTAAGCCCCAATATAAAGCCCACCCAGATGGTAAAAATGCACCAGATAAACTGAAAGTACAACCAAAATGAGAAGCTTAGCGATCTCCAATTGTTGACACAAATCTTAAAAAGACACTCACTATCAAAACTCTCATTATTTTTTTAATTGCACGTCTACTTGACTGTTTGGAAAATGCCCTTAAAATTGTAGGTTCTCCTCCACACTTCAAACCCAAAGGAAAATCCTTGCACCAAAAAATAAGAGATAAACTGAAGATCATAATTCCAGCTTATACATTCTCAAGGAACTAATAACAAGAGTTCACTGGCACAATGAAGTATTAGCAACAACTTATAGAAGCGTATATCGTTGCTTACTTTTGGCATAAAATATCTTTCACATATGACATTGTCAAAAGTTTATTCTAAAAATTATGCCAAAAGCTGGAGGAGTTTCCAAAATCTATTTGAAATTCAATCAAAACACTGTAAGTTGCAGACTAAGAGCAAGGCTTGTGTCTTACACTTGGTTGTTCTTGTGTCTTTAGAAATTCTAAAAATTTTGATTGCATTTTTAATCAAATTGCTACATTTTATGATATTTTTAATGTGAATTTCCACCCATTTAATTAATTACATCAAATTCAAACCTTCAACTCATAATCAATATGAAACACTGACAAAAAAATCGAAACCCTAAAACCCAATCAATAAAATTTCATTACAAAATACGTATCAATAAAATTTTGAAATGATGCAAAACATATAAAATGAAGAATACTTTCATTGATTTACCTTATTGATCTTTGATTTTTACACAACAAAATGTTGAGTTTATCGTTAGAGAAGAGAGAATAGAAAGATAAAATTATAGTTAGGCAGCAGCGAAACTAGCAGCACTTACGAGCTAAGGTAACAAGGAAATGAAGAAGAAGATGATTACAAGAAGAGAGAATGGAGAAATGATGGATTCAATTTTGAATTTCTTAAATTGAGAAGTGAGGAATGGGGATGATGAAATCATACATACCGTGTTTTTTATCATTTGGATTTGGGTTTAGAGGTAAGGGTATAAGTGTCTTTTTAATATTCTTACAATTTTAATTTTTTGTTTTTTTTTTTCCGGTCAAAGGCCTTTTACACAAAAAGGCCTTTGAAGGAGGTTATTTGAACTCATTCCCCCTTGTTTTTTTCTAAAAATTTTGTTGCTCCGTTAATTATCGTCTTCATTTGATCACTGTTTTTCGATGATTCTCTCTGTTGGTCTACAAAAAAAAATTTGTAGGCTTTTTTACTCATTTTTCAATAGTAGTTTTTTGTATCGAATTTTCACATACGGTGCCAATTTGTTGACCACTAAAATCGAAGTCAATAAATTCTTATCCACCTTCTTACTTGAATAATAACTTAATCCTCTATAAATTACCGAAGATTAAGAATTCAATGAGCAAGAATTTGGTTAAGGTTTATAATTGTTCTCCTTTTACATATGATTTTAGGGATATTTATAGATTTCTTAAGCTAGTAGGCATTTTGGTCCTTTTGTATTATTTGGACATGTGTCCCTTTGCTATTTGAGAGTTAATAATAAATTACAATTCTAGAGGGTTATGTAATATGTGGTATTTACTTATAGCATTAGTTGTTATTCTCATTAGATTTATCTTATGTGCATGTTCATTAACAGTTTTTCTTTGTTGTGCCAAAATCTAATCGTCACATGGCCAAATAATATATTTGTATGTTCACTTGTAGCCTCAACCGACATATTTTATTGAAATCTAATGGATTCGACCTTCACCACTAGGTTTAATCCTTCGCCTATTAAGGTTCGCCTGTTAAGTCAGCCTCTTTTTTATGTAAAATATGAATAGATCTTCCAACTTTGTTGTTGCAAAGCGACTCTGACAAAGCTTAATTCTGTTCTTTTTGTAGTGACGTCGCTATGGTAAGCCATGTGGCTCTCTACGTAGATCCATCATGCTTCCACATAGAACAATAACGTGTCACATAAAATCACGCAGTAACAATAAGGAAAATGGTCATTAGTTTTGGCTTCTTCCAGGATTGAACTTGTCTCTATTGGCTCAAAAAACAACATCTTAAATCTTGAATCACTGTCTTAATACTGGGTTCACCATTTTCTGTTGCATGTGAAAAACTTTCATCAAAAGAGTTGGTAATGCTGAAAACTGAATCTGGGGTGCCTAGAATTTCATCAATGGTGGTTTTGTCAAGGTAGGCTGAGTTCATAGTATTGAATATCTCTCTTTTTTTTGGGGCTCGGAAAGAAATGGTTTTTGGGTTATTTACACAGTTTGGCCATGGCCAAGAAGAATTGGCAGCGGAGTTGGAGGCGGCGGTGATTGTGGTTTCAGAGGCTTTGAAAAGAAAAGAAAATTGGAGTTTCTTGGCCAAAGAGGAGTCGGCGGCAGTTTAGGCTGGCGAGGGGCTTTCGGAGGAGATCATTTTTTTGTTTTTGTTTTATAACAAAATATAATAAAATATTTTGTTTTTGTTAAATTGGTCAAATTTAGATCACGGATATAATTTTTTTTTCAATTAATAGACCACTAGACGAAATCTGTAGTGTCATTTCGGTGAACACAAAAATTAGAAGTTTTGGGACTTGATGACACATTTTTATTATTTTAAGTGAAAATATGTAAAAAAAAATAAAAAATAAAAAAGTTTAAGATTTATTTGTACTTTTTCAAAAAGATTAGGGGCCCAATTGTAATTAATCTATTGTCTTTTTTTTTTTCCTATCATTTTAATTTATTTAAGTTATGAGAAAAATTGTCAAAAAAGTTATTTGGGGACCATCTATACGAATAAATGGAAGAATGTGGATGATATCTATTAAAAAAATTGAATGTAGATGATATTGTTACAAATCTGAAAAAATGAAGATCGTTAGTGTAATTAATCCTTAAATAAATTAATTTTATTCATAATATTAAAATTGAAATTTTGATGATAGATAATTGGAGAAATTAAAAATAGAATGTGAGAAGCTACGTTTTTAGCTGGTAGATGAGACAATTTTTTTTTTTTTTTTTCATAATCAGTCTTTTTAAAGTTTACCTAACGCCTAAAATAGTATGATTATCTAACATTCAAAAGTTAGTGCTCCAAAAGCAATTCCAAACGAATTCATAACTTGTTTCTTGAAATCCACAATTTTTTAGTAGATAATTTTGATGCTATGTTGAGATAACTTGTGTTTAGTATTTGAGAAATAGTCGCTACAAGAAAATTGGGCATTTACGACATACCTTTTACTATGGCTAAATATGATGTCGTAAAAAACTCTTTTTATGATGGAAAGTAATCGAAATTATACTAATAGTTTTTAAAGGCGATTTTTATGTTAATTGTCTTGAAAACAATTATTAGACGATAGCTTCATTAATATCGTCATCATGGTAAATAAGTAGATTATTTACAACGACTATACATGTCATAATAAATATATATTTTAGTGGAAGATTTTAGTTCAACTGTCTTTAAGTGCATGTTTTGTGTAGTTTAGAAGTAGTTTTTTAGTGGTCTTTGATAAAAGTTAATAAAATGTATAGTTGAAAATTTGATAAAAATTATACATCTCATAAAATATGTGGTTAAAATAAAGGCATTTTATAAGTTTTGACTAAATAACCATTTTAAAAGATTTTGACTAAAATTCAATTAGAAAGTAACTTAAATTATAATCTAATAAGGGTGTGTTTGATTTTGATTAAAATCAAATTTTTTGTAAAAATTGATAAAATGCGTGATTCAAAAGTTATAAAAAGTTGTGGGTCCATAAAATGTGTGGCTAAAATTAATTGTTAACTTTGACTTTACTTTTTTAGCAAAATTTTCATTGAAAACAAACAAACCCTAAATCTCAATGGCAAAATCACTCACTCTCTCTCTCTCTTAAAACCCTGAACTTCTTTCTATTTCTTCCTACACCATCTTTTTTTGTCTCTCTTCTCCAACCATCCAACATTGTTGCCGAAATCAAATGCACTGTCATATTTCTCTTTCATAATTGCCGCCGCTTTTATTATTATGAGAAAAACAAAGTTACACTAGTGAGGTAAGTTTCTTCATTTAGTTTTGTACTATAACTTTGGGCATATTTTTCATGATGAATTTTATCATTTTTAATTAATATTAGTTGTAGGACGCGCGATGCACGTAAGGTAGTTCGTAGGATACTTACGTTATTGTATTTTAATTTGTAATCTATACAAATATAAAATAGTTCGAGTATAAGTTTCAGCAAATAGTTTAATGAAATTAGCACTCAACAAATATAAGATGGATAATCAAAAGATACACTTCTTAAATATAAATATAACAAACAAACAATTATTTGAGCAAACCACAATTTACAACATAGAAGAACTTGTAGTTGATTACATAACTATTTTCAAACTGTTTACTAAGTAAAATAGTAGAAGTTGAGAAATACTAATACATATAATTTTTATAAGCAACATCATAGTATTATAGACAGACAAAAAGAAAAAAGAAGAGCTTTAATTATCAAAAGTTGCTCTCAACATATGCATTTTCAAATCATAAATAATGTAACATGTTCATAAAATCATAAGTGTGATCCTTCATAAGCGTCAAAATAAATAAAACATTAGAAAAACTTAAAAGTCAATGAAATGAGACTATTTGGGACATAAGACAACAAAATCATTAATTAACCATACCTCTTTTATTCTATTATGTTTTTTTTTTTTTACTTCATGGAATATACATGTTCAAGAATATGAAAAAAAAAAATCCTCATCAGATTTCCATAGAAGTTCAATACACGAAAATTTGTGTATCCATACAATGTATTTTGAAAATAGATTTTTTGATTTGTTAATACTTGGAAAAATTTAAAATTAACTAACGAATTACAATTTTGAAGTTTAAATACATGTAATGATCAAATCGATATCAAAAAATCTACAACATTCAAATATTTCAAAATAGTATTCTAGTTACAGATCCCAAGCATATATCAAATATAAAATTTATAAATGTACAACTACTTGGTTAGCCCATCTTCAGAAGTAGCTAAGTAACAAAACACCATTGTCCCGCCCAAGATTCTCAAATTTTATATGTAACCCAAATTTCTAACTGTCCACTACGTGAATCCACAATTTAATTGTTCCAAAAGTTAACTAAAGCACAGGCAACCCATATGAATCATATATAACTAAATGCAAATCAACATTTTTTTTTATAGAAGCCAAAACAATTTTCAGCATATTTTAAGTCTTGGATCTTACATGAATAAAAAAGACGTCATTCGATCAATAAAAATGGAAATTAAAGAGTAATTTGTATGCGACAAAAACCCAAAAAAAAAAAAAAAAAAAAATCTGCACTTCATGAAAATTTAAACCCATCATCATCATCATAATCTTTCTTCTCTTTTTAATAGATCTCATTATGCATTGATTCCATTATATGTAGAAAATCGATTACAAATCTAACAAATAGATCTGCAAAGAAGTGCTCAAAAACACTGACATAAATCACTTACCAAACAGTAAAATCTGCAAATGGGTGAATCGATCATAGACTGGGTGTTGTTGCACTTTTTCTGCAAATGGGTGAATCGATCATTTCTCTCATGAAATCTACTTTTTTCCCCCTCTCGGTCACAGTTGCTGCACTTTGTGAACAAATCGGATTCGGGTTTTGTATATCTGAATTAAGATCTTGCTTCGATTCAGTTCGTTTTGTTACTAATTTTTTTCTTTTGTGGCTGAGTTTGAAATAACGTAGAAGTCATAAGCAAAAGAGGGTTTGCAAGAATTCAGGAAGAAGATAATGGGCACAAAATTGTGGTGCTATTGTGTTTTGGATTAATAGAATTAGGTTGTTGTGCCACAAAATTGGGGTGCTATTATGTTTTGGAGGAATAAAATTAAGTTGTTGGCCACAAAATTGTGGTGTTCTAAATGATATACACAGATACAACGTTTTTTTTTTTTTTTAAAAAAAGGGGGTCATTATATTCTCACACATGTACAACGTTTAAACCAAAAAAAAAAAGGGAGTCATTATATTCTCACTACAATTTTTATTATCTACACTACGTTTTAATTACAATGAAGGTTCACCAATCTTTGAAATTTTGTCACATATATCTCCAACTTTTTTTCGCGCATTTTTATTGTTAAATTTCAATTAATTTTTATAACTTGTATCAGATGACGATTTTTGTCCAAATATTCTAATAATGTGCATTAAAATGTAGGACAAATATTTTGTCAAAATTTTGTATTTGTTATTTATTTTGTTTATTTAAAAATATGAGAGACAAAAACATATTTTTATGCCTTCTTAATTAATTTTGTAACAGAAATTATTATCAAAGACAAAGATAAGATGTGCTAATTAATAGGTTGATGATAAAAAAATGTGATAACAAATAGTAAGGAACATTAATGTAAAATTAGATATTGTTGAGGACTTTTATTACAATTAAAATGTGATGTGGTTAAAAAAAGCATGGTTTAAATATAATTACTCAAACAAAAAAGAAGAAAAAATTGGTAAAAAATGGAAGACAGTCACATCTCAAACTGACACGTGGCAATAGAAATAGTAAAAATATATCTCTTTTATTATAGGTTGATTTGTGCAATACTTACAAATTTTAAAGTCCTCATGTGTTGATATGTTTAAAAAAGTTGTTTTTGTGTGTTGCATAGGTTTTTCTTTTTGTCATTTTTTTTTCTAGTTTTTTTTTCCCCTTGTGTGGCAATTCTTACAAATTCATCTTCTAATTTGTAAACTTTGAAATTTCTGGTCCATGAGGTTTTTAAATTTCAAAGTCCCAAGTCTAAAAAAAATGAGGTGGTTTTTAAATTTCAAATTTATCATACCTTATTTCATTTTAATTTTTAAAAGTCCAAAAAAAATTGTATTTAAAAAAATATTTATACAAGCCAAGCTCATGGACCAGTCCAGATCGGCCCAAGAGGCTCACGAGCCAATGGCATTTTTGGAGACAAGCAGAGCCTAGACTCGGCACGTCCTTATAAGGGCGGCCCATTGTCATCCATACTTACAAGTTACAAGAGTATATAATTTCTCTTGCCCACTTCTCTACGCCTTTTGAACTGATATGTTGTCTTTTGTATACGATTTTCAAAAAACTCTCGTTTGAACTTGATGGCTTGTCAAAATGATTATTTTCCTTTTGAAAACTTTTATCCATTATTCATTGGAATAATTCTCTTGATGTCTTGACATGGGAATTATTTTGTCGATACTGACATTTATTGTTTGTAGTGTTCTTTATTTCTGCATAAATCTTGAAAATTTTACATCTTATGCATGTAATGCCCTCCTATTGGTATCAGAGCCATAGTTGAATTATCAAAGTTACGATATAAATTGAATAGGAATTCTCAATACATTAAATGAATGAATTAAAATTTATAAATTATATGAAAGAGACACGTGTTTTGTTTGAGAAATAATCAAAGAGTCTATCTTAAGAATATTTAAAAAAAATATAAACAAGTCAAATTGTCCTTATAAAATATGTGTCAATTTTTCAAACAATATGATTGTTACTTATCTTCTAGATTAAGTATAGAAGAAGCTCTCTTAGAAAACATAAAATATATATTAAATAAAGGTGAAGAAATAGATCAAAATTCTCGTAATAGACTTTCTGCTTTTAAGAAAGAAGTGCAAGAAATATATAGACACTAAGCTACAAAATAGCGATAATCTCTTCATAAGATTAATTTGATTAAATCGCGACATTAAATTTCAAAGTTTAATTTTAGAGTTAAAGAAATTACATAAATTTATAAAATTGATTTAGGATGTTGGCTAGTCTGTATCGTGTTCGTAAGTCCGTTAAGTATAGGGTGTTCCCACATGGTGGTCCCGATTCAATTTAGGACTATAAATGTTTTAAATTTCTTAAGCTATTAATTAAATTCTTGATATCGTCTAGATCTTGCAGAGAGAACAATGCTTAATAAACTATAAGCTATAAATAGATAAAAAGAATAAAATAAAATATTATAAAAAAAATACATCAAGGCAAAATAACTATAGACAGACTTTTATAAAAAGAGAAAACTTTATAAAAAAAAAAAAACAAAAGCACTTTAAACCAAATAATGAAAGAAAGAATAAAAAGATAAGTTTCAAATATGACTGTATGGAAATATAGACAGTCACGACATTATACTTGAAGATGTCCTATGAAAAGTAGAATTAATGAACTTCAAATTGACAAAGATGTCCTATTACTCAATTTAACAGAGTCATCCGACCATGAAATTAGTTCACGATGAGATTCTAATAATGAGTAAATATTTAAAATCCAAGAAGATTCAAATAGTTCCAACTCTTCAAAGTCCAACGATCAAGATAGTAAGAAAATATGTGATTACAATAAAGAAGCTTATCCATTAATGTTTTATCAAAACCCAAAAAAAAAAAAAAAAAAAAATTAATATTAGATGTTGTTACCACCCAAATTTGGAAAGCCTTCACTTCAGTAAGAGGGCCTCACCAAAGACCACCATCACCCTCGTCCCGATCACACGAGGCAGGCGAAGCCCAAATCACAATAATATGCCATCACCATCATTTGTCTTGCCGAACGAATCTCGTGAAGGACTTTACCGTCTTGATAAACTAATGGCATTCGTCAAGGGCTCTCGCACCCCGCGGAATCTCCTAGGCAATCGGATATTTTGGGCAACCAAAGAGATATTCGAGAAAGATTGTATTTGATTGGCAAACAAAATCCTACAAAGAAACTTCATCACAGACTCCTAAAAATTAGCAACGCAATATTAGAAATCAACACATATTAGGATTGAAATCTAGAAGATTGTGCGTACATTCAATTATATCTTATCCTACAAGAAAGGTGAATCATATCAGATATCTAATTGATGGCTTCCCTAAATCAATTACAACTCTCATTTTATAAATATGAAATCATCAGTCATTCTAAGGTACGCATTATTCTCTACCCTAAAACTCTAGTAAAATATATACTTGCTTGTCTCTCCCACACCCATATTCCTTCATATATTTTACACCGGCAGTTGACTTAATTGTCTGAGTACCAACGATCGCCAGCTCTTTCTTTTTTGGTGATTTTGGGCCTAACGATTGTCCAAGTGTGTAGGTAACATACATGTTGGAAGATGATTGATTGGAGATATGTTGACACGTGGATAATGCATATTTCGAAGTCAACAGATTGACACCGTATGTGGAAACCAAAAATAAATTACATGACCAGCAAACATGTGGTAAAACATGTTTTCTACCGGAAGAACATGGTGACAGAGAACTCTCAGGATGAAATCGAGTCCCACCACACGGACCAACGGCAGGAAAGCATTCTGGATCTCCAAAATGTGACCCGTCGCCAAAGAAGAAGACAGCGACAGAGGCGAACGACCGAACAAGACATCATTGACTTGAAAGATGAGAACGTCCGAATGAGGGCCACAATCGAGCGATTGGAAATTTAGCCCGCCCAGTCACGAACAAGCGTGGTCGTGACTGGCGAAGCCCTTCGAGGTCTGGTTCGTTCAAAAAACATCGATGTCGGGATGATCCACTAATAACAGACGGGCGAAACCCTTAGAATCAAAACCTGAGGCCCTCGCATGAACACCAGCAAGAGAAGCCTCCATTGCGAGGAAACAAACCCGTTAGTGTATTTGATAGGCTTGGGGCCAAATCCTCTTAAGTATTGCCCCAATCACAGAATAGCCGACGCAATGAGCATAGCGAAGCTCGCTCAGAGATGAGGAAAGATACCAGGGCTATGGATGTGAAATCTGAGGATGAAAAGTCGGTACGATCATGCGACCTAGATGACGATGTCGAGAACCTCTCATTCTCCAAAAAACTAAAGGCTAGGAAACTACCCATTGGTTTCAAAATGCCTCATATTGAGAAGTACAATAGATGAAGTGACCCCACGGTTCACATCAATGTGTACAAGATGAGGTTGCAAAGTTACATGTCGGCGGTTAAATGATGAAACTTTCATACCACCCTCATCTTCAAGGTAAATAGGTGGTACAACAAGTTGAAACCCAGGAGCATTAGGATTTGGTCACAGCTAAAGCAGGAGTTTATCAACACCTTCATCGACAACCGAACAATAGCAGTCGATGTGGCCCAACTCCACGATATTCGGTAGAAGGATGGTGAGTCAGTAAAGAGTTACTTCAGGAGGTTCAGCAAGTTCATTAACAAAATTGAGAACGTCACCGATGACAAGACACTAGATATATTAATAACTGGGCTCCACGTGCGAACTTGTTTTTGGAAATGTTCAGAACAAAAAACTCAAGACATACACCCAGTTGGTAGACTTCATCTAGCGAGAAATTTGCTCCGAGAAAATAGTTGAAAATAGAGACAAAGTTGAAAGAGAGAAATAAGAATGCTATTGCCACAAAGAACGATGATCTCATGAGCCTCGCAACAATCGCCACATGAGGTTTAATTAGACTGAACTCAGTCAAGGGCAACTACCTGGGCCATCTGCGAATATCTCTCCACCGTTAGTTCATTCTCCCAAGTTTTGTCGTATTCATCGAACTCGACATCATAATATGGAAGACTTCCTGGAGGTGCGAGAGTTGATTGATTAGGGAAACCAATAGTAGGGAGAAGGACATCGGCTGATTCGAGAAGGGCTAGGATCCCAACCTTGGTGCCAGGACCACTGTCTTCACCGTGATGATGGAAGAACAATAGATACATAGACCCACATAGGCAAAACCGACTTGCGATTGAATCCCTCATGTCCTCGAAATTAACACCATAATCGGAGGTCCTTATGTCGGGGGGCCATAGATGAACTCGCGAAAAAATTACGCTAAAGCAGCACGGGAGAAGCCAGTAGAAAGCTGGTAGGTTCATGGACACCAACCCAGGGCCCTACTCATAACATTTACGGAGAAGGATAAGGCCATTACCAAAACTACGATGCCAAGATAGTACGCATCGTTGTCGCCAGGAATGGGCTAGGCAGAATGTTGGTCGTTGATGGTAAAGTTGTGAATATTATGTTTGGCAGTGTTGGAGATAGACCATGAGCTAATGGCCATCTCGAAACCAGTGTTCAATTTTACGAGTGAGAGCCTCATCCCACAAAGAAAGATTACTCTTGCCATAGATTTAGGAGAGCCCCCGTGCCACGTAAAGAAATTCATGAAATTCTTGGTGGACGATACCCGTTCTGCTTATCATGGGGTCCTAGGCAGACCAGCTCTCAAAGACTTGCAAGCAATGACCTCGATTTACCACCTAGAAATAATATTCCCGACACCTAGTGGAGTTGCTATGATATGAGGTAACAAGACAGAAGCTAGGGCATGTTACATGAATGCGCTCCGTAAAGCAACAGTACATGAGAAGACGATCTCCTCCGTAATGATGGTAGAACCCGCAGCAATGGAGATTGAAAAAGAGATAGGCGAAGAGGACATGGTCCTCGACGAATGCCTCGACCCTTAGATTATTAGTTCAGACTCACAAGCTTCACCAGCAGAGGAGTTAGAGACATTTCTTATTAACTCGAGGCGGGTCCGAGGCAACCCTGTCCTGCGACCCGCCCCCTCAATTTTTGTTTTTGTTTTTTGAAAAATTATAAAATAGAATAGAAATTATAATTTTCGCTAGAAATGGACTAAAGAATAATCGAACCCGGGTTGAAACTTATAAACTATCAATCTTAACCATTACACCACAACCCTAATCTTATAATTTTTTTGTTTGCTACAAATCTTTAAAAAATTTGTATTTCTTTTTTTAATTATTTTTTAAATTTAAAAAAAAATTTAACCTGGTCGGTTGGCAGATCAAAGAGTCACCTTGCGAATTGGCAGGTTGTAGGGCGGGTGGGCCAACTCGCCCCGGACCAGCCCCATCATCATCTTTATTCCAAACCATCAAGAGAGGAAAGAAATTTCAATTGACAAATGAATGTGAGAGCGCCTTCCAAGAGCTCAAGGACCTCATCGGAAGAGCCCCGCTTCTATCCAAGCCTAGGCCCGGGAATAGGTTATTGGTCTACCTTGCAGTATCGGGATGAGTTGTTAGCTCAGTCCTAGTCTGATAAGAAGGGCCATTACAACTCCTAGTGTACTACGTTAGCAAGTCTCTACAAGACGTTGAAACACAATACCCGGATATGGAGAAACTATCCCTGTCCCTAGTCATCACATCGAGAAAACTTCAGCCTTACTTCTAGGTGCACATCATTAACGTACTAACAAACCTTTCGCTAAGGCAGATTTTCCAAAGACCAGACGCTTCTAGGAGACTAATGAAGCAGTATGTAGAACTTAGCCAATTCGAGATTTCCTACAAACCCAAGCAATCAATAAAAGGCCAAGCATTAGCAGACTTGTGGTAGAATTTGCCCATATCTCAGAAGCGGGTTGACGAACCCGAAGGATACCAACATGGACTTTATACGTTGATGGATCTTTGGGCAACACTGGAGCTGGGGCAGGGGTATTGCTCGTTAGCCCTGAAGGACATAACCTTAATTGTAAGCTTCACCTCGAGTTCAAAGCCTCTAACAACGCAGCTGAGTACGAGGCTCTTTAGCAGGCCTGACGTTAGCACAATAGACGAAGAAAAAAAGGATCCTAGTCTACAATGACTCACAGTTAGTGGTGAGCCAATTAACAAAACTTTTACGACTCAAGAACAAACAATGATGGCTTTACTTAAATAAGGTTATGGACTTTTCGCAACATTTTGAAAAGTTCGAACTTCTCCAGATTCCAAGGGCTGAAAATAGCTATGTTGATTCCATCTCCAAATTGGCAAGCTGTAAAGATTCAGACTTGACGAAAGTCATTCCGGTCGAACGCCTCAATCGTCCCACAATTAAAGACATCCCGACTCCAACTTCATTGTCAATTATTGAATATCCCAAATGGATAAAGAAAATCATTGCATACCTAACTCATCAGGTAGTACCAACCAACAAGGACGAGGCTCACAAGTTTCGTAGGAGGATAGCTAAGTTTGTCCTCCAGGATGGGATTCTGTACAAACGAAGATTTAGCTCGCCACTTCTACCATGTGCGACTAAGGACGAGGCTAACTATATCATGTCTAAAATTCACAGATGAGTCTATGACAATCATGTGGGAGAGATGGTCCTAGCAGAAAAAGCCTTGAAGCAAGGATATTATTAGCCAATAATGAAGAGGGACTCCTATGACTCTGTAAAAAGATGTGACAAATGTCAACAATTCGCTATCATTTTGAAGCTCCCAGCCCAAGATATCACACCGGTGACCAGCCTTTTGCCCTTTGCTAAATAGGGAGTCGGTTTCATCGGTCCTCTCCCAACGGGTAAATGAGGAGTCAAGTTTAGGAACTGGAGTTTCAAGGTCAATGATTGGGTCCCTAAAAAAGTTTTTCTTGCCAACAGAGAAGTCGGGGATGGAACCCTGGGACCTACATGGGAAAGACCATACAAGGTTGTTGAAGTGATTCGACCCGGGACCTACAAATTGGAGGATTCCAACAGAAAAGAAACAAAGCATTTGTGGAACATCACACATCTTCGTCCGTATTATCAATAGAAAATCTTCATTTAAGGCTTCTGTTCTAATGAAGTCGCAGATAAATTTGCCCAAATTTGTAATTTGGTACCTGGAAAATCATGTCCGAAACTTATTTATTACAATACAATTTTTTCTATTTCCAATACATTCTTTGGCAACGAAGCAGTGAAGGACTATAGTTAGCGGCCATCTCATTAACTCATTGGGTAAACTACTTAATGCGTTCAATTATCTACAAAATTACGAAATAGCGAGTCAAATTAGCTACTTAACAAGTTCAACTATTAGTTGGATTATGGCTCTGCATACCACTAAAACTTGCTCAACCATCATTCAAGCCCGACAACCTCAAGCAAATTGAACATAAAAAACGAAGCAGTAACACTTGGAAATAATCAAAACATCTTTCATTAAAAAAGTCAATAACTACAGAAAGGAAATATACAAAAGGATCATATTGCCCTGCTGTCTCATTAGGGTCGGCACAGGAAGGGGTATCTACAGTAGGATCTAATCTAGGAGCATCACTAGCTGGAAGGAAGGACGAGGCCAATGGAGCAGGGTCTCCGACCGCCCCTTGGGCCACGGGAAGAACAGCCAACATAAAAGAAAGATCATAGTCCTTATGGATATCCTTGATCCTCTCTGTTAATTGATCACTATCATCTTTTACAAAACGCGCAGCAATGCGTGCGTACTTAGGAGTGGCTGCGAAGTTTTTCTTGCACGACCTCACTGTTCTCATTTTAGCCTCGACCATAAAAGCCTTTACGTTTGCCAACTCATCCCGGCCCTCCCTACATTCGCCATTGCCTTCCCTAATTGCTTGTCATGTTCGAGGACCATGGGATCAAAGTCATGATTAGCTTGGGCAATGAACATATGTGCTTCCTTGGCCCTATCTTTAGCAAAATAACGAGCTTTCTCAGCCCTCGCCTCTCTCCTTCAGCCTTCGCCGTCCTAAACTCGACCCTCTATACATCCTCCAAAGTAGCATGGAGTTTCACCTTCACCACAACCTTGCCTGCCACCAAAGAGTCGACCTTGAATCTGAGGGCTCCATTCTCATAACCAAGTTAAGTGATCGTCAAACTCATAGCCTTTAGGTCATCAGAGAGCTTCTGAGACTTGGCCTCTTCCTTCTCCAGTTTTCCAAAAAATCCAGTAAGGGTGTTGTATAGTTTGTTGTTCAAGACAAAGCCCTTGAGCATTGTTCATTGCAACCATAGCTATCAACTTCCCCAACGACGCTTTCTCCACAGCCTTTTCCCAAGTGGATGTCCAAAATTTATAGACACTTGCTGGAGATGTTCGAAGGCAAGGATAACATATCCAGCAAAGTAGGGTCAAGCTCATCACGACGAGACCCGATGTTGGTATATTTAGTTTGGCCAGAAAAGTAAAGATAGAAGAAGGCCCGGTAGATGGGGCGCATCGTGACGAACCTGTCCCAGACCGACAGGCCTCCTCGATATGTTCGGATCACCTGACAACCCTCATTAGGCCCTCGCACTCCTCTGGGGTTGGCCCCTTTTTTTCCCATGGACTTCAATTTTTTCTGCGGTGATCCCTTCTTTTATCCAGACTACCACTAGCTTGGGAGATAGGAGACGGATCACGAGGCATGGATGGGAAAGCAGCTGCAGTACTAATTGAAATGACAGAGTACAGATTGGATAAGGATAGCGGCTCGCACTTCAAGTGGAGAAGGTGGAGCCATGCCACCCGTGTCATCCTCTCCCTCGTCCATAGAAAAGATGGGGATATTTTTGAAAGTGTATTTGGTTGCGCATCGAACAGGAAGAAAGCCGATTATAGATTCGAACAATAAAGAAAGGAGAAAAACAAAAACAAATGGGAAAATGGATACTGATAAGCGTCTAAAAATGTATCATAGACATATCATTTACAATGCATTATTTATTTCAATTTTGTTAGTTCTCTCAATTTAGTATAGAATATCCATTCTCTTTCCATAAAATCAATATGCATAAATTCTTAGCCAAAGTTCAATAAATAGAAGTATGCATGCTTAGGCAAATTGGCAAGATATTATACACAAATTGGCAAGATATTATATATTATTTGGCATGATATTATACAAAAATTGGCATTTATGTGTTGTATTTGAATGGATAGAAATGAAGAGAACATGAAAAGCTTTGGTAAAAAATGATGGCTACCGAATAAGATTACATGCCTTGGTAAATTGACAATATCTAGCGCTATAAAACTCCGATTGAGGTCATTCAAGTTGGGCTAAACAGATACGATATGGACCTACAACTTTCATGTAAACCACATTCCAAATCGTGCCGTAGGGCAGTCTAATTGACCTTTCAAAGTGTATGTTGATGTCTTAACTGGACAGTTTTTCTACCGGTGAGCATCACTTAATGGTTTAGAAATATCTGGAGCTACAAAGATCTAATTGACCTCATATTTGTACCTTTGGAAAGATAATTCAAGTGTGAACAACTCTTATGTTGATCACATGTCCGATGTGTAAAATTTGGTACACATCAGGGCATACAAGTTGCATAAAGTTGAAGTTGCTAGCTGGCTCCAAGCTGGAAAATTGTGCAAGTTGTCCACTTGATCACAAGCAAATTGGACGTTGTTGTTGCCTATAAAAGGGAAGCTTAACCAAGCATTTAGGAATCATACAATCCATTATCCTTCATTGTTCTTTGATCTTTCTTTTGCTCTTTCTTGTTCATTTTCTTAGTTGTTAAAATTACATGTTCTATAAATAGTTTTGGTTTGTTAAAGACTTTGATTTGTTGTTGACAATATTGGCACAATGAATGCTTAGATAATCGTTACAAACCAACAAGTGTTTTGGCAAGTTTTATCAAACAACTATCAAAAAGTATCTTACAAAGTATTTACAATACACGCTTTATCTTCTGTGAGATCACTCCTTAGTTGATTCTCATGAGTTATAGAAAAGATCAAGTATAAATTCTGGTAATTTGTCAAAAGTGAATCCCGAACGCTATAGTATTCTTCTAAATTAAAGTTTCACCTACTATTTTTGTTATCCATCAATTAGTATCATTTTTCCTTTCCTTCCAATTCCATGTGGATCGACTTCGAACTTCCGAGTTTACTACTTGAGACAACATGCACTTGAGTTTGCAACCTTAAAGGTGTATCAGGTACAAACAAATGATAGCTTACCCATAAGTTCGTATCAAATAAGATAACTGTTATTTTCAAGAAGATTGCCCAAATTTTGAAACTCGCTCAGACGCCTTTGTATTTTGGACCACTTCGTGCGGAGGTCTTCTTGTTCTCTCCTCGAGATTGGAGGCTTGCCACAAACTCCAACAACGAGAAAAAAAAAACAATAAGTTAGACGTATTTGAAAAATATGAAACCCAAATAATCATACATACAAAGCTCCCCAAAGCTTCAAGGAATGAAAACATGGAGGAGGGAGTCCTTCGGCCTGAATTCCCAACCCCAACCCCAACAACAACAAAGAATGATACCCCTTTCCAATTGGGGACCTTGTTTGGACTGTCTGTCATCATTCCCCACCATTGCCTATGCCTGGAAGACATATTATGCTAACACTCGGATTGGTAGGGTCAGTAAACTGTCTCAAACACTTTAGCTGGCATATCCCTGCCAACCTTGGTCGTTTCCTATAGTACCTTAGTCATTTCCCATAGCAAGAAGGCCACCATAATCTGGCCCCACCCGTTCGGTGTAATCTGATAAAGAGCGAGGTTAAAATCTCTAAGAACCTTCCAAAAGAAGGAATGCAAATGCAGGCAAAGGCCTTACTGCATTGTCGGTTCAAAGATAGCAACATGGCCCACTCGTGAGAGCGAGGAGTGCGAAGGCTAATTGTCGCTGGTATGTCATAGGCCAATCATATCACCTACAAGTACTCCGCCTTAATGTTGCTTTGAACAGTAAAGACATCATTAGCCGAAGTTGAAAGATCATCGTCCAGCTAGCGGGCCGCATGGGCATTCTTTTGATTTAGTGAACCCCTCATCTACGAGTCCGCCCAATTCTGCTTCTTTTTTGCCTTCGCCTTTGACAAGCCCCTGTCATATACTATCTGCTGGTTCTTGGGTTTGCCACAAAACATGAGGATTTCTCCCTCGAATTCAGACCCAATCCGATGAGTTTGGATCCAAAATCGAGGAATGGGATGAGGTGGTGTTGGGGAAGAATATGAAGTTTTTTTTAAAAAAATTGTTTTAAATAATAGGATGTAATGAGACTATTTTATACTTTTGAAAAAGTTAGGGATCTCAATAGTAATTTTTCTATTAAGTTTTCTATCTATTGCTATTTTAATTTATTTAAGATAAGGACAAAATCATCAAAAAAAAAAACCCCCATTAAAGGACCATCGGTATGAATTAATGAAAGAATCTGAACGATATATGCTAATAAAATTGAATGAAAATGATATTGTTACAAATTAAAAGAATTGGGATTGTGAGTATAATTTACTCTTAAACTTATTTACCATAACTTTTCTCCTCCACTAAACTTTATCTTGACCTTTAGAATTAGAAAAAAATTGTCAATCCATAACAAATTGAAAAATAACTAACATGTTTGTCAAATAAACACTAACCTATAGACCGAAAGCCCACAAAATTGAATAGCCAATAAAATATCCACACAATCAAACATATGGGTATGTTTTCAACTATTGCTCATTTTTACAATTAAATCCTTCATATTTTTATCACATTTTTATCATCAATCTATTAATTTGTATATTTTATCTTTGTATTTGATGATAATTTCTGTACAAAAAGTTAAATAGGATGGCATAAAAAGATTTACCTATCTTTTGTATTTTCAAATAAGTAAAATAAATAACAGATGTAAAAATTTGACAGAAATTTTTCCTTATTTCAATGTACATTAGCAGAACATTTGGACAAAAATCATCATCAAAGACGAGATATAAAAATTAATTGAAATTTAATGATAAAAATGCGACCGAAAAAATTAGAGACATAAACATAGTTATCAGACCCGGCTCGGACATTGACCCAGACAAGGAGGTAGGTCATCGAGTTTCTACTTGAACTGGTGATTCGGTGGTTGAACAGGTTGGTCAATTTATGTCAAATCGATAAGTCTATTTTTATTAAATAATCACCATAGAAATTTATTTAGCAAAATAAGTGCAAGACTACTAGTATCATCAACTAATTCTTATAAAAAATAATATAAATTATTGTACTTCATTGCATTAACATGTTAATAGAGTAGAGAAGTACTTGGTCCATCTTTTTTCCCCCATAATAAAACACATTTCAAACAAGTACATAATTTGCCACTGATCCTACGAGTACGAGTAAAGTTACTTAATCCAAAGTCGAAAAAATGTAAAAGGACTCCAAATAACACTAATAAAATTCACCTATTTAACTCTCTATCTGCTCACTCAGCCTACGAATGGTGCTCCTGACTGTCTAGTGGCGTTCAGCGTGTAAGCATCACCGGCTTTGTCTTTGCCACAATCTTTGCACCCCCAAATGTCCACAGCCTTCCTCTTTACCGCATACTTCCCACAAAACTCACAAAAATACTTGATGTGTTGACTAACTTCCATCTTCTTGATATGCTTCCTCAAACTAGCACCACATCGGGTACCGTATTTTCCAATGATGCCAACTTTATTAGTTCTCTTGGCCATTGCAGACGCGGTGAGGTGTAGATTGAGCTGTAAAAACCCTAGTTCCCACACTTACTTGTTCCATCTTTTGGTAGATTAGAGTAATAAAAAATGGAAAAATTGTCAATAAGTCATCTGAATGTGACTTATTCTAAATTAGGTCCAAACACTTTCTAAAATTGTCAATAAGTCATATTAGTTCAACCAATTCCATAATTACCCTTAAATCTTTATAAACCAGATTTCCTTCCACCACCACAAATCTCATCCTTCGACGAGTGCTTCTTCTTCGATCGCACGGTGGCAACCTTCTTCCACATTCGATGAGTGCTTCTTATTTTTTCAATAAAAAATCTGCCATTTGAACCAAAAAATTTCACAGAAGAAGGAAACAACCAGAAATTTGTGGAGAAGCTATAATATCGGACTTGTTGGCGTCGAACAGATCGTCACGTCGACTAACTACAGACTTGCTATGGGAAAGTGGTGGTAGTGCCGATCTAATCGACGGTAAGAAGAAGGTTCTCGGGAACTGCCACTCAAAACTACTGAGATCTAAGCCAGTTGTTGACATTACTGATGATTTCGAGGCTGACTTTTAGGAATTTAAGGATTACTTTGATGATGAAGTGGAGATCAATGTCAAGCCCTTCGCTTTCTCTGCTTCAAAAAACTCCGGCCTTCAAGGTTCCAAATCTGTAAAATCTGTTGAGTTCGACGAGGATGCTGAAAAGTCATCGAAGAAAAAGAAGAAGAATCAGTACAAAGGGATTCGACAACGCCCATGGGGTAAATGGGATGCTGAGATTCGAGACCCTAGAAAAGGTGTCCGAGTTTGGCATGGAACTTTTAACACTACTGAGGAAGCTACAAGAGCTTATGATACTAAGGCTCGGAGGATCATGGGCAAAAAGGCTAAGGTAAATTTTCCTGAAGATGCTCCAGTTTCTGCATCAAAACATGCAGGCAGGGTGAATCCTCGTGAAGGACTTCATAAGGAAAGCTCAGACTATGTTCAACCCAACGCGAACTAGCATGGCTTTCACGAATATTATGGACAATGACAACTATTATTTGTTTGGCTTCCCAGAAGAGAAACCGCCAACAAATCAGTATGGCAATGTTGAAGTTTAACCTTCCAATAAAACAATATCATAGAATATTATATTATAGAAAACAAATATGTAAATAGTATCTTGATATTGTATTATAGAAAATAATTTGATATTGTATTATAGAATAACAGCTTGATACTGTATTAAATTGGTCATTATATTATTTCTTTGTGTTGTTAATTAGTCATGAAAGTTGTTTGATACTGTATTATACAAAATAGTATCACAGAAAACAGCATCATAACAGAAATGGGCATAGAATTTACATACGTGCTTAGAATTTTTATTAAAATATGTTTTTGAAATGGTCTCGATGAGCCGGTCAAAACCAGTCTCTTTACCACTACGTACGATGTATTTTAGTCATTTGAAGTTGTCTCTTTAGCTTAAAATAACAATCTTTAATTTTCTTGTCAAAACAATAACATACATATTAAAACAATATCACAACTAAATTTATCTTAATATATTAATATCATACATAAAAATGTCTTAATAAAACAGTATCACATATTCAAACTACAACCCAATAAAATAACAGTATTATAGGTTGAAATATTATCATAATAAAACAGTATCAAAGATAAAAACATAGTATACTTTATATAAATAAAACAGTATCATAGATTTATTTTACTGGTTAAAGTAATTAAATTATTTTTAAAATGCTCAATTAGTAGTACAAAATCATTGATACTGTTTGCATTCAATAACATTATCATATATTAAAACAATATCATAGATATATTTACTAGTTAAAGTAATTATATTATCTTTAAAATGCTGTATTAATAGTATAAGACCATTGATACTGCTTGCATTCAATAATATTATCATAGATTAAAATAGTATCATAGGTTGAAACATTATCATAATATAAAAATATCAAAGATAAAAGTATGATGTAAATGTACAATAGCACATTATCTATATAAAATAGTATCATGTATAAAACTAAATACAAGATATTTTAATAATTAAAGTAATGATACTCTTTTTAAAATACTCCATTAGTAGTAGAAGATAGTTTAAACATTGTCGTAATAAAATAGTATCAAAGATAAAAACATGGTATAAATATATCAATATACATTATCTAAATGAAATAATAACACACTTAAACAGTATCAGAACAAAACAGTATCACAATTAACATTTTTTTTTACAATTAAGGGTATGTTGGTCTTTTAGCTCTAAAATATAACTTTAATTAATTTAAATTTTGACCATTTGACTTTAGAGTCCAAAAGTACACAAACAGTGACTGGCCTTGAATTTACTTTAAAAAAATTAAAAATTTTCATTATGTAATGACCCGGTCGGGTCATCGGGTTACTAAAAAACTCGATAGTTTTTTCGGGTTGTAAACGGTTTAATTGTTGAGCGGTCCAATTAAGAGAATCGGACCGGTTGGGACACCGGGTCGCCGATTTTCCGACCAGACCGTCCGGGCTGGTCCAAGTTTAATAACTACGGACATAAGTACCAAAATGTCAAAATTGGAGTGACCATCATTGCAATTAATACATTATGTGGATAAAAAAATTATGATGTAAATATAATTACCCCAAACATATTCAATAACAATGACAAAAATTGCCATTTTCTCATTCATTGAAAAATAAGTTCTCACAGTGCTCTTATTTTTCTTCCTTCTTAAAAATCTGTTCATCTTTCCTTAGAACCATTCTCTTGCCCATGGTGGGCACGAGATATTTTGCCCAATTGGCGTACCACTTCACTAATGTTCCGTCTTTGACTAGGTCTCTTCTTCCGTAATTGAATACAAAAGAAAGGATTCCGTCAAAGTTTTGGTCATGTAGACTCACGAGAGTCTTGGGTGTGATGTGAAAATTAACTTTCCACATGCAAGGTTTCCATTTAAGGTGGATTTTTTATTCTTTCATCAATCTCTTACCTTGTTAGTTATGCTATTCATAATCAACACAATATGACTATTGTCAAAGAACCAAAAGGAATAAAGATTGATCCTTTATTCTCAGACTACCTTGAACATAAAGAAACTGAATTTGATTGGCTTGTCCAACCAGCAAGAAGATCCCTTCAAATTGACCTTGAACAAAGTAGGACTTTAGTCAAAGAACAAAGACCTTTACTTTTACATTCTACATCTATTAGAAAAAACCCTAGTTATAGATGGAAAGAAGACATTCCAGAAAGTAGTCAAGCAAGGCAACTTAAAGAAGTAAAAGAGAAAGTAAATAAATTAACTAAGCTCATAATTGGAGAACAATAATGGCCTTAAATGATATATTAAAAGAGATACAAACCTTAAAAAATATAATACAGGAACTTAAGGAAGACATCAAAGATTTTCAATCTAGGACAGAAAAATCTTTAGACCAACATTCAACTATTATCTTAGCAGAAGTTAAGAAACATATTACCTCAACCTCAAACTCGGAAAAAACCATAAAATATGGAATTTTTCAAAAGAGGTGGGAATTTACAGAAAAACAAAAAATGACCAGAAAAGGAAAATTTGATTTTGAAAGCTCAGAATCAGAATGACAAATGTTAGAAAAACTCTAGAAGACATTTATGAATCTTCTGAAGACTTAGGATATCTTGATGTTCTATTAGCCTTTGAAGATAAAAAACTTGAAAACATTGCTTCTATCTTCAAAAAGATTGCAATAAATAATCAAGAGATTATTCTTGTTGCAAAATCATAAGAAAACATTCCTGAAAACATTGACCCTATCCCAATTGAAGAAGAATTAGACTCTAGTTCTGATGAAGAAACAATCATTCATGAAAGATTTCTTACTGGCAAAAATGCTAACAAAGGAATTGAAATTAAAAAACCAAAAGTTGAAACTGTTCCTATGGAATATGAACATTCATCATCAAATCCGAAAGAAGATGGTAAAAGACCTTTAGGAGACTTCACTCCTAGACCTATGCCTTTATATGATGAGAAAATTGATCCATCATACCTTCTTAACAAACCAAGAAAAGTACCAATTGATGTAAAAATTCTTGACTTAGATTGCGTCAAAAATCCAGAAACAGTCATTGAAGATTGGTATAATAATATCATGATCTCAATGATTATTCACAAAGAAATACACAGAGATGAACAAAACTCATGGCACTATGTTATTGCCAGCACAAGAGGAAAAATCAAAGCTTTCCTAAAAACAATTTCCTACGAAGCAAAAAATGCCATATGGCAAGAAACTCGTGAAAACATTCCTCAATTCATAAAAAAATTGTAGAACAAATCTACAAACAATTTACTGGACAAACTTATGGAGCATTTAAAAATATTAGATCTACAATAGATCAAGCAGATGCTTTAAATCACATGGAAAAAATGTCAATTTGTGACATGTGTTATTTTGAAGAATACGCATGTGAATTCTCAAAATACTTTTACATTTGCCCTCCAACTGAGTGGAAACATTTAACAGAAAAATTCATGAGAAAACTTCCCTTTAACAATGAAGTAATAATTCTTTTTAATGAAGCAATTAAAATACAAGAACCAAGTTCCGAAAACTTCAAAGTCAATGCCCAAATAGATTCTTCTTTAGGGTTAGCAATCACCATTACAAGAAATCTCCTTGCAGAAAACTGTAAGGATGGACACCTTGTCAGGACAAGTGAACAAGTGAAAAAACTGTTCCTAGAAACCCTAGGATCTGCTGTAGCCAATACCTTGATAAAATCCCAGGACAATATGGTTGTAACCCTGAAAGAAAAAAGAAAACATTTAGAAAACAAAAAAAAAAGTTACAGGTTTAGAAAATACAAAAAACCATATAAAAAGAAATTTTTCAAAAAGAAAAAATTCTTTAAAAAACTAAGTAAACATTTTAAAGGAAAAATGGATAAAAAGAAATTTTGTCCACAGAAAAAGAAAAATTGCAAATGTTGGCTCTGCAATGAAGCAGGACATTATGCAAATGAATGTCCAGCAAGGATTAGAAATGAAGACCGTGTCAAACTTTTAAAAACATTTGAAAAACAAGGTTTTTATCCCGTTGAAGACGCAAGTGATACAGAATCTCTGTATTACATGTCTACTGACAGTTCTTCTGATTATTCATCATCAGACTCATCATCTGATTATGAGTAATAAAAACATTACTAATCCAAACTCCATCTATATTCCTATAAAACTCAGTTTTGAAGGATATAGAAAATACACTATCCATGCTTACATTGATACAGGAGCATTTGTATGTACTGCAAGTAAATGGATAATACCTGAACAATTTTAGGTTCAATCAGAAAGAACCTTAAAATTAAAAATTGCTAACAACTCAGAAGTTTTATCTTCTAAAGTTGTGAAGAATCTCAGCATAGGAATTTGTGGTTTTCACAACTCCTCTCTTCAAGCATTTGATTTCAAAATTCCAACAGTTTACCAACTTGAATCTAGTAATGATTTTATACTAGGAAATAACTTTTGTCAGTTACATCATCCTTTTATACAAGAAATCGATTCGATCAGTTTTACATTACAAAGTAAAAAGATTTGGATTTTAAAGAAAAGAAAAGCTTTAGCTTTTAATTCTTTCAAAACAAAATTTTTAGAAATGTTTAAAATAAAAAATTCCAAAAATTTTGTTCTTCCAAAGGGGGAGAATATTGCAAAAAATTCAAACATCTTCATCTCTAATGAAGAATTAGAGACTTTTCAAATAAACACAAAAAAGCAAGAAATTGCTAAACTCTTTGAACTTTGATGTTTTGAAAATCCTCTTAATCCCAGAATCAACAAAGGAACTTTCACAGCAAAAATTGAAATTCTTGATGAATTCAAGGATAAAATCATTCGTGCCAAAGCCATGACATACAGTCCAAAAGATAGAGAAGAATTCTCTATTCAAATCAAAGAACTCCTCGAACTAGGTGTCATTGAGCTTAGTAAATCTCCATTTTCTTCTCCAGCCTTTATGGTTAGGAAAGAAGCAGAAAAAAGAAGAGGAAAAGCCAGAATGGTCATAGACTATTCTCAACTCAACAAAATCACAAAACCTGATGGTTACATTCTATCAAACATGCAAAGCTTTATTCACCTTATTAAAGGAAAAAAGATTTTCTCTTCATTTGATTTAAAATCTGGATTTCATCAAGTCAGATTTGAATAATCAACAAAACCTTTGACAGTATTCAGTTGTCCTCAAGGACACTTCCAATGGATAGATGTACCTTTTGGCCTTAAGCAAGCCCCAAGTATCTTCCAAAGACACATGGACAATACATTTAAAGAATTTAAAGAATTTTGTTGTGTTTACATTAATGACATTCTTGTTTTCTCTGAAAATGAAGAATACCATGAATCTCATGTTTTGCAGGTTCTAAGGAAAGTACAAAAAGAAGGAATCATTCGGTTAAAGAAAAAGGCAGAAATATTCAAAGAAAAAATAAGTTATCTTGGTTTAGAAATTGCTTATGGATTTAAGCAACTTAAACCACATATCCTTGAACACATCCAAAGCTTTCCTAATGAAATATCTGATCAAAAGCAATTGATGAGATTTTTAGGGTGTTTAAACTATGCAGAATCTTTTATCCCAAATTTGACAAAAATGAGGGCACCTTTACAAAAAAAAAATGAAAAAAGATTTTAAATGACAATGGTTGAATGAAGATTCTTCCTATATTCAAAAAATCAAGTCAAAAATAAAAAATCTTCCTTCTCTTTATCATCCTTTACCAGATGATAAAATGATCATTGAAACTGATGCTTGCCAAGATTTTTGGGGGGGAGTATTAAAAGCAAAAAACAACAGTTTTTCTGAACAAGAAAAATTATGTAGTTACACTTCTGGAACTTTCACAGATTCAGAAAATAACTATCACATTAATGAAAAAGAAATTTTAGCAATTAAAAAAGCTATTTCAAAATTCAGACTTTACATTATTTCAAACAAGTTTCTTGTTAGAACATACTCTTCAGTATGTAAATCTTTCTTAAATTGTAAGATACATCCAGATTACAAACAAGGTATATTAATTAGATGGCAAATGTGGTTTTGTCATTATGATTTTGACATTGAAATTATTAAAAGTAAAGACAACTATCTTGCAGATTCTTTAACTCGTGAGTTACATCTTTGCAGGTGAAATGTCAGACATTGAAAAACAACTGGAAGAACTTGAAGAACAATTGGAAATCAAGGAAATGGAAATACATGTAATTAAAAAGAAAATTTCAAATTTGAAAAAGAAGTTGAAAGGTGACATTACCAAGAGTAATGAAACCAAAGATACATTACCACAAATTGTGAAGGATTCATTAGAATCAAGCTCACAAGAACCAGTGGAAATTCAAAATCCAGTTTCTAATCTTCAACAAAAAGACAGTTATCCTCTTGTAGGAATTAACACTTCAACCCCAGGAAAAAAGTTTTATGTAATATTCAACGGATTGAACCGTGGATATTATACAAACTGGGAACAAGTTGAAACCCTTGTTAAAGGAAAACCATACAAACACAAGAGCTTTAAAACTTTCATTGAAGCCCAAATCGCTTTCATTGAATTCCATAAAGCCAAAGGAACAAATCCAACTCCATATAGACATTTGATTGATCATTCTCAACATTCATTGAGACCTCAACCATTTCAAAAAGACATTCGATCAAGACCTAGAATGCATACATTTCCAATATCAGAAAACCAAAGATTCAAAAACTTCTCGTATAAAGAAGCAGTCCAAACCAGTCCAGAAATCCTTCCAGACAGATTTAAAAGTTTGGGAAAAACACCTAACAAAGAAACTCCAACTCTTTCTGACATTACTCTTCAAGACTTTCTTTCTCTTGAAGAAGAAGCAAGAGTTATTGATGACTCTGCTCCAGAACAAACCTACATTGGAACTTTTGAAAAGAAATTTGGTTAGTTCATCATTTTTGAAGGAGATGAACCTACATTTGTGAGAAACGCATTTTATTGTGGTCTTATTAAGATGATAATTCCAGGTCCTGAATTCAATGAATTATCCTTAATAGATCCTAAACTTTTACAGTGTTTAAAAGATTTTAAAAAATATGTGGTGAAAAATCTTGACTTGCAAATCATTTTGAAAGTCTCAAGTATAATCCCATTTTGGGATAAAAACAATATTCTTTTTAAAGAATATCATCACATACAAATCAAGACTTCACGACAAGTTTATCTTGACCAACCTAAAGAAGGAAAATCATCAAGTGTTAGTGAGTTAATACTTGAAGATTGGAGATCTTTATCTTTTCAAAGAATTGTGACAAGTTTGAAAACCTTTAGTAGCGAATCGAAAGCCAAAGTTAATTTTCATTCAAAATACATTTTAGTTACCAGCAAAACCGGAACACCCATTACATCTGAAGCAGTGAAAATTATCTGCAATTTTGAAAAGAACTTTTACAACATTTTCAACACGACTTCAAAATATAATGGACATCTTTGTGAAGCCCTAAAATCCAGTCTTGGGGATTATCATAACTATAAAATTTGCAAAAGCAAAGAGCAAAAAGACAAAGGAAAAGAAAAAATCCATCTGGATGACATTGAAGATTTTTTGGAGGATGAATGCTCCAGAATTGAAAAAATTAGTCAACATGCTAACAGTGCATATCACTCAGAATGATCTAATGTCAACTACATTATTAGCCAGATGTTTTCCGGTGAAACGTGTGCTAAAAATTCAAATTGCAAAGACATTATTTTCAGAAATAAAATCTGTAGAAGATCTCACCTTTTGACAAATTCGGTATGGAGGACCCATGCAAAATCCAAAGTCTTGACAGAATTCAAAATGGCAGACAATGGGTTATTTTCTTTTTGAAAAAGATTTCAACTTTCGACAAAATCCACTGTTCATCTACAGTAAAAGTCAAAATCACTATTCATCTACAGTGACAAATAGTGAAAAGTAGATTCATTTGACAGACATATTGTGCAATCACGAGAAAAAGGCAGAAAAATCCAAATCACTTTTTGAAAAAGGAAAACACAGCTACAAGGAAGGCATCTTTGTTCAGTCTATTTAAGAAAGCAAATTCAGACATTAGAAGGCAGAAGTTTACACACCTAGCTTAGAATTTTCTCTGTAAAAATTTTGAGCCCCCCAAAAATGTGTTGTAACTAAATACTTTTGATACATTAGATCCATTTGGATCATTATTGTAATTAAATAAGTTAAGAAAATTTTTCTCTTTAACCTTGTGAAATAAAGACTTCATGTTTTAGTTTCACCACTCTTTATATATCATTCTGTACGGATCCCCAATTTTCAGAGCCATTTCACCAGAAGGCAGGAGGTCGTTGAAGTGTGAACGTGCAAAGAAATCAGGAGTGAGACAGAAAAATATATACAGAGGCACCAATCAAAATACAGTAAGGCTTTTGAGACTTATTCTTTTATCTTATGATTACAAGATGGTTATATGGCATCTAGTGTATCTATTTTCATTAATTGTTTAAAACTCAAAACTTATCCAATTTCCGCAGTTAAATACATTAGATTTTTGGTGTGTTTAAAATTGGTATCAGAGCCATGATTTACATTAATTTTACAAAATGATCAATTGCAATATGTGCAATAAATAATGACATTAAATATATTTTTCTTCCTCACTCCCGATTTCTTTGCACGTTCACACTTCAACGACCTCTTGCCTTCTGGTGAAATGGCTCTGAAAATTGGGGATCCATACAGAATGATATATAAAAAATGGTGAAACTAAAACATGAAATCTTTATTTCACAAGGCTAAAGAGAAAAATTCTCTTAACTTATTTAATTACAATGATTATCCAAATGGATCTAATGTATCAAAGGTATTTAGTTACAACACATTTTTGGAGGGCTCAAAATTTTTACAGAGAAAATTCTAAGCTAAGTGTCTAAACTTCTGCCTTCTAATGTCTGAATTTGCTTCCTTAAATAGACTGAACAAAGATGCCTTCCTTGTAGCTGTGTTTTCCTTTTTCAAAAGGTGATTTGGATTTTTCTGCCTTTTCTCCGTGATTGCACAGTATGTCTGTCAAAGGAATCTGCTTTTCACTATTTGTCACTGTAGATGAATAGTGATTTTGACTTTTACTGTAGATGAACAGTGGATCTTGTCGAAAGTTGAAATCTTTTTCAAAAGGAAGATACCCACTGTCTACCATTTTGAATTCTGTCAAGACTTTGGATTTTGCATAGGTCCTCCATACCGAATTTGTCAAAAGGTGAGATCTTCTGCAGATTTTATTTCTGAAAATAATGTCTTTGCAATTTGAATTTTTTAGTACACGTTTCACCGAGAAACATCTGGCTAATAATGTAGTTGACATCAAATCATTTTGAATGACATGCACTGTCAGCATGTTGACTGATTTTTTCAATTCTGGAGCATTCATCCTCCAAAAAATCTTCAATGTCATCCAGATGGATTTTTTTCTTTTCCTTTGCCTTTTTGCTCTTTGCTTTTGCAAAATTTACAGTTATGATAATCCCCAAGACTGGATTTTAGGGCTTCACAAAGATGTCCATTATATTCTGAAGTCGTGTTGAAAATGTTGTAAAAGTTCTTTTCAAAATTGCAGATAATTTTCACTGCTTTAGATGTAATGGGTGTTCCGATTTTGCTGGTAACCAAAATGTATTTTGAATGAAAATTAACTTTGGCTTTCGATTCGCCACTAAAGGTTTTCAAACTTGTCACAATTCTTTGAAAAGATAAAGATCTCTAATCTTCAAGTATTAACTCACTAACACTTGATGATTTTCCTTCTTTAGGTTGGTCAAGATAAACTTGTTGTGAAGTCTTGATTTGTATGTGATGATATCCTTTAAAAGAATATTGTTTTCATCCCAAAATTGGATTGTACTTGAGACTTTCAAAATGATTTGCAAGTCAGGATTTTTTACCACATATTTTTTAAAATCTTTTAAACACTGTAAAAGTTTAGGATCTATTAAGAATAATTCATTGAATTCGGGACCTGGAATTATCATCTTAATAAGACCACAATAAAATGCGTTTCTCACAAATGTAGGTTCAGCTCCTTCAAAAATGATGAACTGACCAAATTTCTTTTCAAAAGTTCCAATGTAGGTTTGTTCTGGAGTAGAGTCACCAATAACTCTTGCTTCTTTTTCAAGAGAAAGAAAGTCTTGAAGAGTAATTTCAGAAAGAGTTGGAGTTTCTTTGTTAGGTGTTTTTCCCAAACTTTTAAATCTATCTGGAAGGATTTCTGGACTGGTTTGGACTGTTTCTTTATACGAGAAGTTTCTGAATCTTTGGTTTTCTGATATTGAAAATGTAAGCATTCTAGGTCTTGATCGAATGTCCTTTTGAAATGGTTGAGGTCACAATAAAAGTTGAGAATGATCAATCAAATCTCTATATGGAGTTGGATTTGTTTCTTTGGCTTTATGGAATTCAATGAAAGCGGTTTGGGCTTCATTGAAAGTTTTAAAGCTCTTGTGTTTGTATGGTTTTCCTTTAACAAGGGGTTCAACTTGTTCCCAGTTTCTATAATATCCACGGTTCAATCCGTCGAATATTACATAAAACTTTTTCCCTGGGGTTGAAGTGTTAATTCCTACAAGAGGATAACTGTCTTTTTGTTGAAGATTAGAAACTGGATTTTGAATTTCCACTGGCTCTTGTGAGCTTGTTTCTAATGAATCCTTCACAATTTGTGGTAATGTATCTTTGGTTTCATTACTCTTGATAATGTCACCTTTCAACTTCTTTTTCAAATTTGAAATTTTCTTTTTAATTACCTGTATTTCCATTTCCTTGATTTCCAACTGTTCTTCAAGTTCTTCCAGTTGTTTTTCAATGTCTGACATTTTACCTGCAAAAATGTAACTCACGAGTTAAAGAATCTGCAAGATAGTTGTCTTTACTTTTAATAATTTCAATGTCAAAATTATAATGACAAAACCACATTTGCCATCTGATTAATCTACCTTGTTTGTAGTCTGGATGTATCTTACAATTTAAGAAAGATTTACATACTGAAGAGTCTGTTCTAACAAGAAACTTGTTTGAAATAATGTAAAGTCTGAATTTTGAAATAGTTTTTTTCATTGCTAAAATTTCTTTTTCATTAATGTGATAGTTATTTTCTAAATCTGTAAAAGTTCCAGAAGTGTAACTACATAATTTTTCTTCTTCAGAAAAACTGTTTTTTTTTTCTTTTGCTTTTAATACTCCCCCCAAAAATCTTGGGAAGCATCAGTTTCAATGATCATTTTATCATCTGGTAAAGGATGATAAAGAGAATGAAGATTTTTTATTTTTGACTTGAGTTTTTGAATATAGGAAGAATCTTCATTCAACCATTGCCATTTAAAATTTTTTTTCAATTTTTTCTGTAAAGGTGTCCTCATTTTTGCCAAATTTGGGATAAAAGATTCTGAATAGTTTAAACATCCTAAAAATATCATCAATTGCTTTTGATCAGATATTTCATTAGGAAAGTTTTGGATGTGTTCAAGAATATGTGGTTTAATTTGCTTAAATCCATAAGCAATTTCTAAACCAAGATAACCTATTTTTTCTTTCAATAATTTTGCCTTTTTCTTTGACAGAACGATTCCTTCTTTTTGTACTTTCCTTAGAACCTGCAAAACATGTTATTCATGGTATTCTTCATTTTTAAAGAAAACAAGAATTTCATCAATGTAAACACAACAAAATTCTTTAAATTCTTTAAATGTATTGTCCATGTGCCTTTTGAAGATACCTGTGGCTTGCTTAAGGCCAAATGGTACAACTATCCGTTGGAAGTGTCCTTGAGGACAACTGAATGTTGTCAAAGGTTTTGTTGATTCTTCAAATCTGACTTGATGAAATCCAGATTTTAAATCAAATGAAGTGAAAATCTTTTTTCCTTTAATAAGGTGAAGAAGGCTTTGCATGTTTGGTAGAATGTAACCATCAAGTTTTGTGATTTTGTTGAGTTGAGAATAGTCTATGACCATTCTGGCTTTTCTTCTTCTTTTTTCTGCTTCTTTCCTAACCATAAAGGTTGGAGAAGAAAATGGAGATTTACTAGGCTCAATGACACCTAGCTCGATGAGTTCTTTGATTTGAATAGAGAAATCTTCTCTATCTTTTGGAATGTATGCCATAGCTTTGGCACGAATGATTTTATCCTTGAATTTATCAAGAATTTCAATTTTTACTGAGAAAGTTCCTTTGTTGATTCTGGGATCAAGAGGATTTTCAGAACATCAAAGTTCAAAGAGTTTAGCAATTTCTTGCTTTTTTGTGTTTATTTGAAAAGTCTCTAATTCTTCATTAGAGATGAAGATGTTTGAATTTTTTGCAATATTCTCTCTCTTTGGAAGAACAAAATTTTTGGAAATTTTTATTTAAACATTTCTAAAAATTTTGTTTTTAAAGAATTAAAAGCTAAAGCTTTTCTTTTCTTTAAAATCTAAATCTTTTTATTTTGTAATGTAAAACTGATCGAATCGATTTCTTGTATAAAAGGATGATATAACTGACAAAAGTTATTTTCTAGTATAAAATCAATACCAGATTCAAGTTGGTAAACTGTTGGAATTTTGAAATCAAATGTTTGAAGAGATGAGTTGTGAAAACCACAAATTCCAATGCTAAGATTCTTAACAACTTTAGAAGATAAAACTTTTAAGTTGTTAGCAATTTTTAATTTTAAGGTTCTTTCTGATTGAACCTAAAATTGTTCAGGTATTATCCATTTACTTGCAGTACATACAGATGCTTCTGTATCAATGTAAGCATGTAGAGGTGTCAATCCGAGTCAGGCGGGCCGGGTCGGCCTGCCTTTGATGAAGTCCGGTGATGGCCCACATTTGAAAAAGCCTGCGCCACAACGGGTTGTGGGCTGGGTCAACCCAGCCCACAAAAATTGAACACGAGCCCAGCCCACCCATTGGCCCATCCGAGTTGAACCCATGTGGGCCGCGGTTCGACCTGTATGAATAAAAAATTAATTTTTTTTAATTACTAAAAAAATTTAGTTACTTATTTTAATTCAAAAAAAAATGTTTAAATATATAACAAAAAATTTATTAAATTACTAAATAAAAAATAAATAACAATGATAAATTCATATTTGTTAATTTTTTAATTCAATTTCTATTTTTTATTTATATATTTAAAGACTAAAACATCACGCATATGTTACATCTTTCACTTTAAACGGCTCTCTGCCATTTGTTTTTTTATTTTTTTAAATATCATTTCAAATATGAAAGTTTGAATTTTCTGCCCATTTTTTAAAAAAAAAAAATTTCAAAGCGGTTCACGGGCCGGCCCGCGGTTCGGCCTCTTCGGCCCATGAATGGCCCACGGGTTGGCCTCCTTGGCCCGTGAACAGTTCGCCCAATTCAGAAGCAGGCCCGCGGTTTTGAGTCGAGGCGGGTGGGCCGATGCGGGTTCGACCGGCCCGCCCGTCTTGACACCTCTATAAGCATGGATAGTGTATTTTCTATGTCATTCAAAACTGAGTTTTATAAGAATATAGATGGAGTTTGGATTAGTAATGTTTTTATTACTTATAATTAGATGATGAGTCTGATGATAAATAATTAGAAGAACTGTCAGTAGATATTTAATACAAAGATTCTGTATCACTTGGGTCTTCAATGGAATAAAAACCTTGTTTTTCAAATGTTTTTAAAAGTTTGACACGGTCTTCATTTCTAATCCTTGCTGGATATTCATTTGCATAATGTCGTGCTTCATTACAAAGCCAACATCTGCAATTTTTCTTTTTCTGTGGACAAAATTTCTTTTTATCCATTTTTCCTTTAAAAGGTTTACTTATTTTTTTAAAGAATTTTTTCTTTTTGAAACGTTTCTTTTTATATGGTTTTTTGTATTTTCTAAACCTGTAACTTTTTCTTTTTTGTTTTCTAAATGTTTTCTTTTTTCTTTCAGGGTTACAACCATATTGTCCTGGGATTTTATCAAGGTATTGGCTACAGCAGATCCTAGGGTTTCTAGGAACAGTTTTTTCACTTGTCCTGACAATGTGTCCTTCCTTACATTTTTCTGCAAAGAGATTTCTTGTAATGGTGATTGCTAACCCTAAAGAAGAATTTATTTGGGCATTGACTTTGAAGTTTTCGGGACTTGGTTCTTGTATTTTAATTACTTCATTTAAATAAATTATTACTTCATTGTTAAAGGGGTATGGAAGTTTTCTCATGAATTTTTCTGTTAAATGTTTCCACTCAGTTGGAGGGCAAATGTAAAAGTATTTTGAGAATTCACATGCGTATTCTTCAAAATAACACATGTCACAAATTGACATTTTTTCCATGTGATTTAAAGCATCTGCTTGATCTATTGTAGATCTAATATTTTTAAATGCTTCATAAGTTTGTCCAGTAAATTGTTTGTAGATTTGTTCTACAATTCTTTTTATGAATTGAGGAATGTTTCCACGAGTTTCTTGCCAAATGGCATTTTTAGCTTCGTAGGAAATTGTTTTTAGGAAAGCTTTGACATTTCCTCTTGTGCTGGCAATAACATAGTGACATGAGTTTTGTTCATCTCTGTGTATTTCTTTGTGACTAATCATTGAGATCATGATATTATTATACCAATCTTCAATGACTGTTTCTGGATTTTTGACGCAATCTAAGTCAAGAATTTTTACATCAATTGGTACTTTTCTTGGTTTGTTAAGAAGGTATGATGGATCAATTTCCTCATCATATAAAGGCATAGGTCTAGGAGTGAAGCCTCCTAAAGGTCTTTTACCATCTTCTTTTGAATTTGATGATGAAGGTTCATATTCCATAGGAACATCTTCAACTTTTGGTTCTTTAATTTCAATTCCTTTTCTGGTCATTTTTTGTTTTTCTGTAAATTCCCCCCTCTTTTGAAAAATTCCATATTTTATGGTTTTTTCCGAGTTTGAGGTTGAAGTAATAGGTTTCTTAACTTCTGCTAAGATAATAGCTGAATGTTGGTCTAAAGATTTTTCTGTCTTAGATTGAAAATCTTTGATATCTTCTTTAAGTTCCTGCATTATATTTTTTAAGGTTTGTATCTCTTTTAATATATCATTTAAGGCCATTATTGTTCTCCAATTATGAGCTTAGTTAATTTATTTACTTTCTCTTTTACTTCTTTAAGTTGTCTTCCTTGACTACTTTCTGGAATGTCTTCTTTCCATCTATAACTAAGGTTTTTCCTAATAGATGTAGAATGTAAGAGGGGCGATCTAATGCCCCCCATGTGAGCAAGATAAAGTACCCACATGCTGATAAAGTGCACTTTACCATCAAGTGCCCACATGCTGCCACATCAGCATGTGGGCACTTTATCTTGCCCTATGTGGCAGCATGTGGGCACTTTATCTTGCCCACATAAGGGGCATTAGAACATTCTTCTAGAATGTAAAAGTAAAGGTCTTTGTTCTTTGACTAAAGTCCTACTTTGTTCAAGGTCAATTTGAAGGGATCTTCTTGCTGGTTGGACAAGCCAATCAAATTTAGTTTCTTTATTTTTAAGATAGTCTGAGAATAAAGGATCAATCTTTATTCCTTTTGGTTCTTTGACAATAGTCATATTGTGTTGGTTATGAATAGCATAACTAACAAGGTAAGAGATTGAGAAAGGAACATTGTTGTCTTTGACTAAGTCTCTTCTTCCGTAATTGAATACAAAAGAAAGGATTCCATCATAATTTTGGTCATGTAGACTCACAGAGAGTCTTGGATGTGATGTGAAAATTAACTTTCCACATGCAAGGTTTCCATGTGCCTAAGCAACCTTCTTTTGGATTTTTGATTCCTTCATCAATAAAACTCATAACAATAGGTTGATCAATTTTATCGGATAGTGTGCTATAGAGTTGAATCCGAATAGCTCTTATCGTGATCCAGTAAAGATTTTTACTGTCATCCAAGTCAATTTTTTTGCTTGGCTTTATTAATGTCTTGTTTAATAAGAAGGAAAATTCATATCTTACCATAAGTGTGTTGAACATGAATGGCAAATTCTTTATGGGAGATCCCATAATAAATATGCCTATTTTTGTTTACAAATCTGTTGATAAAGTTTGGTTGACAATTCATATGAACTCCACCTGTCATTTATTCCCCCTTCCCCCAACATCCTACCTCACTCCTCGTCTCACATTTATTTAGGACATGTTCGGTTCTCATTTTTTTTTCCTAAAAAAAATCATTTATTGCCTACTTTTTTTGACTTTTCAAACTTTTTACACAAAAAAAATTTAAAAAGTAAAAAAAGGTAGACAAAAAAATCCATTCATTAAAAAAAATATATATACACCGAACCAACCCTTATTCTCTATCCCCCGACCCGAACCCAACTCAACCCAACCCACTTTCACTGTGTGTGAGACTGATGATAAAGAAAAGAGATTAGAGCATGTTGTCTCTTTTTTTGCCCAAAAAACCATTTTTTTAGCTTGAAATTATTTACTTTTCAATTTTTTTGAAATTGAAATACTATATTACTTTTATTATTTTGAAATGAAAATGTGTTGATTAAAAACAAAACAATTATTTCACATTCACAAACTTTGACAAGTTAACATTGTCAAACTTAACAAATGATGTCCACCCACCCCAGTGATAAAAATTACTTCTAAGGTGAGCATTGTTCGACGATTGGTGGTGGTCCGATAAGTTGCATATCCTTCTGACGAGAAGGTGGCCGTCCAACATGTGCATAGTGACACTTCTGAAATTAGGGCACCAGTGGAAGAGAGAACGCAATAGATGGAGGAAGTGCTGATCACCTGCCCCCAGGGGGCAGGTGAAATTCGGCCCACCGCTGACGTGTCAGCAGGTGGGCCGTTGATGATAAAAACAATTTTTTATCATCAACGACCCACCTGCTGACACGTCAGCGGTGGGCCGAATTTCACCTGCCCCCTGGGGGCAGGTGATCAGTCCCGTAGATGGAGGAGAGAATTTGGGGGTATGATGGTTGTGGTGGGGGTATTGGAGAAAAAGAGAAAAATAAATGTACGATGGATGGAGTCCATATGAATTGTCAATTAATTGGTGAAGGGCATGAGAACAATTTTACATCTTTCCTACCTATTTTTCGATTTCTTCAAAAAATATGATTTCACTCTCTCCTTTCTCAAAATTTTGATTTTTTCCCCTCCATTTCTCTCATTTTCTTATCCACTTTCACTGTAAGATAAAGAAGATAAAGAAAAAAATATTAGAATATGTTTTTTCTTTTTTTTTTTTTTGCCAAAAAAACTACTTTTCTAACTTGAAATTATTGACTTTTCAAATTTTTCGAAATTGAAATAAATATAACGTTTATTATTTCAAAATGAAAATGTGTTGATTAAAATCAAAGAGAAATAATATACTTCCCATAGTGGAGAGTAGTTATCAACGTGTCTAGTGGTCATTGAATGAGTACTTGACTTTAATGTCAAACACTTTTTCATTGTCCAATAGCTACTGAACACGTGTCCAGTAGTCTTGATAACTACTCTCTACTATGAGAAATAGATCATTTTCCTAAAAATAAAATAATCATTTCACATTCACAAACTTTGAAGTCAACATTGTCAAGTTAAAAAAATGATTTTTTTACCAAAAAATAAAAAAGCTACCAAACAAGCCCTAAATTGAAATGGAAAGATGGGGAAATCCATTTTTGAAATGAAGAGAGAAAATTGGAGATCTTTGAAGAATAGAGCATCTCCAATCCAGCACTAAATTTGGTGATAAAATGGTCTATAATCCAAGTTAAACTAATCCAACAAGTAAAACTTGTTCGAAGTCCACTTTTTTTTTGACAAAAAAACAAATTTTTTTCAGCCACTTTTTTTTTAATTTTTCAAATCAAATGTGGATAAAATGACATTTGTTTGAAAAAAAAAACTAATTACTAAAAAAATCCATTTTGCCAAAAAATAAGTTCCGAACAGACTCTAAATTTGGTGTAAATAAATAGTGCTTCATCAAATTTGTTACAACAATATTCATTCACACCAAATTTGATATAATTCAATATTATCCATTTTGCTCTTTATTTTTAACAACAAAAAATTTTAATTTCTTTTAAATCTTTTATAACTTGTTGGACTTTTACATTTGTTTGTGAAAACTCTTATCTTATATGCAAATTTTTAACATTGTTATGTTGAATGTAATTGTGATATTAAGTTTAACAATTTTGTTAACTTATTAATAAATGAAATACCTTAGTTAATTAAATGTAGTTTTTAATTTAGCAATGTAGACAGTAATAGAATAATTAATTTAATTAATTAACTGTTGAATTCTTTTTTTTTTTTTAAAGTAAAGAATCACCATTCTTCTGCACCAAATTTGGGTTAGTAGATTGAAGATAATTTGGAAGATAGTGTAAAAATTGCAACAAATTTGATATAATGATTAGAGATGGCCTAAAGAGAAAAACAGAAATTCAATGAAAAAACAAATGATCTTTTTTTGAAGAACAGCATATTGAGAATTTATGAATTCTCCGAGGATAGGCGTCATGATTTTGAAAAAAAAAAAAATCATTTTGCCAAATAATATTAACACTAACAATTCTTCAATTAATCCCACTAAATTTTGACTAGTTTTAACAATTTCCTCTGATTTTAATTTTCTAATCAATTTATTATTGGATTATATGAACTTCAAATTGCTTAGAAATTTCAAGATCTGAATATTAGCAATGCCCAGAAAGAACAAAATCATTAACATCGTCAGATTAAACAGCATACTCATTCGCAATCAAAAAAGTTTGCTTCTAATGGTGTCATAAGATTTAATGCTATATATAATCATTTGACGATCTGTACTAGAAACCAAATTCCATGTATGTTTCAATCAAATTAAACACCAAAAAATGATGAAATATAATTCGAAATACCTTAAAACGATTCAGTAGCAATGTTTTGTAGCATCACTTGAGATCCAATCTCTCAGTCCAAGTGTTGGAAATTTAAATATTGCTTCATCCTCATCGATTCGATAACCAGAAATCGAATTCTAAGATTTTTTAAAAAAATAAATAACATAAATCAGAGAAATTCAACAAAATTTAGAAGAGATGAATTGGGGGAAAATAGATTACTCAGTGGCAATTTTAAGTAATAGGTTCGATTCTGCCAGCAAAGCGTCCTCAGATTTGAATTCAGAAGAGGGAGCTTTTTTGTCCTCATCGTAACTTTTATTTTCCCCAAAAAAATTTCAAATGCAAAATCAAAATATGAATTTCTCAAAAATTTCTCAAAAATAAAACAAAATAGAATACAAACGTATATATACAGATGCTTGTACGTATATGTATAGATTGAAGAATGGAGATAGGGAGAAAAACGCTCGGTTCAGCGGGGTTATCGACATGCAAGTAATCATCTCTAGAAGAGAGACCTGCAATCCGGTCTGTTGAGCTTGAAATTTGGAAGTCGTCACTGCGATTCTCCCTTCTACTATTAAAGATTAAAAGAAAATTAAATCGAAACTATAAAATTGAAGGGGAAAACAATAATGAAAATACCAGATCTTCAGAAACATTGAGTGAATAATGCAGTTCATATGAATTTTTATAGATACGAATTAGGGTTTTGTTCAACACAAGACGGCGGGGTTTTGCTTCTCCTCTTTTGGGCTTCATGAGTATTTATGTCAAGGAAAGTTTACACAACTAGCACTACATATTGCTAGAAAAGGATTTTGTAGGACTTCTCGGTAAAGTATCAATTGTAACATCTTGTTTTTACGATTTGTAGCACTTTCATTAGGGAGAATAATTTACTTTACAACATAATATATTTAAGGTAATCAATACAAAACGTTTCTATTGCATGCTTTCATAGTGCAATTCATCTTTATTGTTTCAATTTTAGCAACCAGACACTCAAATTTATCAAATGATGCGCAATTTACTTTTGACGTCTATTTCTGTCAATTCATTCTGTTAAATTGATACATGATTTATATCATTTTAAAATTTTCAAGGGTATTATGGTCATAAAAATCATCTACTGCCAAATCCTATTATTTAAGTAATAGTAATATTGTGTGTGTAGATATAGTGCACGAAGTTCTGAATTTAAATAATAGTAATACTCTAAAATATGATATGTATCTTTAGAGTAAACTCAATCACAATTCAAGAAAAAAGAAACATTAGCAGCTTCTTCTCAAATATCATCAAAGCAGAATTACCAGAGAGAGATAAGGGTGCGTTTGATTGCAAGCAAGGAAAATGGGTGGAAAGAAAATATTTTCCATGGAAATGATTTGCCAAGAAAATATTTTCTTGGGAATTGTAAATGTAGTGTGTTTGATTGGATAAAAATTCGTCCTAGAAAATGTTGTGATTTTCTATCTTTTGGTGTTTGATTGTCTTTATTTTCCATGGAAAATGTAGTATTTTCCAACTTTTGTTGTTTGATAGCAACTATTTTCTAGAGAAATTATCACATTTTCCATGACAAATATTGGGGAGAAAAATTGAAAGTTTACTATTGACAATTGTTAAATTATAATTTACTATTTTTTATGCATATTTCCATCATACATTTTATATAATCTAATACAAATTATGAAAAAAAATTATATTGTACGTTGAATTCCCACATGCATATGGGTTCGTTATAAAGTACGTAAAAGTGAGTGAAATAGTAACATTCTCATGAGGCCTACGATTTACTCTTACGTAAACTAAAATAAAATGTCCTATATTTTGAAAAAAACACAATGGACTAACTTAGCTAACTACATTAAATTTACTTAATGACTTAGAGCAACTTAAATTTGCTTACAAATTAATAATTTTGCCAAGACATTATTTTGCCAACTTAAAAATTAATAATTTTGCTTAAAATTATTAATTTTAAGTAAAATTAATAATTTGCTTAAAAATTAGAGCAACTTAATGATTTAGAGCATTTTATATAATTTGCTTAAAAATTAATAATTTTGCCAAGAAATTATTTTGCCAACTTAAAAATTAATAATTTTGCTTAAAATTATTAATTTTAAGCAAAAATAATAATTTGCTTAAAAATTGATAAGGTTGGTAAAAGCCTTCTTGCTTTCAAACATTTTCCATGGAAAATTTGATCTCCTCATTAGCCAAGAAAATCTTTTCCTCATTTTGATGGAAAACACTATCACGTGCAAGAAAATGGAAAATTTTTTCCATGGAAAATTTGTTCAATCAAATAGCGCAAAAGATGAAAAATGGGTGGAAAATTTGGATTTTCCATGGAAAAAAAGACCGATCAAACGCACCCTAAGTTCATATCAGAGTTAATGGAAGAAACTGAAATTATAAAATCAGATGCATTTCATCCAATTACCAAACAAAACTAAACCAATCAGAAAAAATCAAATAAAAATAATTGAAAATACCGTCAATTAACAGAAAAAATGATTACATTGATTTTATTATCTAAACACAAGAAAACCTTTCTAAAACATCAATTTTTTACAAAATAGGAGGTTGAGGGTTCTTCTCCTGAAATTTTGTGCCAATTTCAACTCTTTGTGCGAATTACCCATATATTTATCTCTTTGATTAATCACTCTTTTATTTGATTTTATATTTTTATTATATTGTAATAAGCAAACAAAGCTTACTATTGTAGTAGAACGTTTGACTAAGCTTAAAAAGTTTACGATTAAGTAAAAATACTTACAAGTAAAAATAAATAATTATTTCTAATGTTCACATTAGAAATAAGTTATTAATTTTGACTATAAAGTATAAATTACTTTTTAATTAAAAGTGAAAGAAGATATTGACCCTCGATTATAAATGGTAACTATTATTGAGCATTGTTTTAAAACTTGACCCAGATATTGACACAGGTGAAGTGGTGGATCACTGTATCAGTAGTTCAACTGTTAACTCGATGGTTGAACCGACAGACCAACTTCTATCAAACATAATAATTAATATTTTACCTTCATTACACCATTTTAACTTGTTAGTTGTTGTTATTAATTCCTCCAACATATGATAATCATATTTTATATGCATTACAATATTAACATTAATTTGTCACTTATGAAAAAAAAAATATTCACTTATAGCAAACAATGTATTTAAAATTTGTAAAAATAATCTATACAAAACAACAATTAATAACTTCATTAACAAAATACTCATTAATAAAGTAAATTATTTACTTAATAATCTAACTCTCAAAATAATCTCAAGACAACAACTAATAAATTCACCAACAAAATACGTATTTAAAATTTTTAATTAGCAATGACCTACTAGATTTAGATCAATGAGTTTTATAAGAAACCCACCGTATTTTCAGGGTTTGGATCGATTCAATACAATTCAGTTCAAGTTTTAAAATATTGTTATTGAGCTTCTATACCATAGAAATGAATAAATTCAAAAGTGGATTCTTCCGTATATACGTGAAATTCATTCTTGTGTTCAATAAATTTATATAAGTATTTAAAAAAAGAAGTGAAAATGGGTTACTACTAAATTTGAGAGTATTAAGGGCACTAAATTATGAGTAAAATAAGTTATGCATTCCTATTAATAATTTATTAGGTGCATAAGTATGTTTGACCTCTATTAACATTAATTAGGACGGATAAAAAGACCCCTAATATTGTCCAAAAATTTCCCCACGTAAAGTGAAATTTTCCGCTAAAAATTTGTAATTAATGTAATTAGGGGGAAAAAATAAATGCCTCTAATATGGTTTTATTTCATTTTTAAATTTTTTTAACTTCATAAACCTAAAATAATAAACATATTTTTGTTGAAATATCCTCTAAATCAATTAAAGTTTCCTGTAAATCAATTAGTGATTTACATAAATCATTTATAATTAATTAGAATTGATTTGTAATCAATTAGGATTCTATTTTTAACTTTCTAATACCCTACAAATTATAACATTTTTCTCATAATGAAATACAAGAAAAACTATTGTTTTACATGGTATCAGAGCCATAACACGGTTCTTAGACACCCAAACCTAAAAAATCATTCAACCAAAATCCAGTTCTTCAAATCTTTGTTTTAACCTTAAATCCCAAATCTAAAAATACCATTTGTGTTGCTTCTGCCCAACACCTCGTCACCTAGAACCCACGTCCAACTACTGCACGCCTACTTAGTCCATATGCTCGTTGTCGCTGTCCAACCCTATCAGCCAAATGCTCGTCGCCACCATCCAGGCCCACCAGCTCACGCCCACATGGATGTCGTGCTCAATTCGTGAATCAACCATGAAATAACCAAATATCCTCTACAGTATATCAAAGAAAAAGGAAAAAAGAGCCATACGGTAACTGGGCTCCTTCCAAGCATTATTTCATCCCTTTATTAAATTCTAGTATTTGTTTGGGCTTTATTTTAAAAATGAGTCAACACATTGAATCATTCGAAATCATATCGGCCACTATTCATGTCTTTATTCAACTTGAGGGTCCATTTAATGCGGGCATTCTTCTTACGGAAACAAATTATGATGTCTAGTCTTAATTGACGGAGATGCACATTGCTGAATGAGAGAAACTCACATACATTATGGGCAAAACTGATCCTCCTACTGAATCAGACAAAGGCTACGACAAATGGCATGCTAAAAACCAAAAGGTGAAACACTAGCTTCTGATGTCCATGTCTCCCGATATCGTGAAGCGATATCTTCGTTTGCCAACCGCTCATGAAATTTGGATTAGTTTTTCCAAAGCCTTCTATGGTGGTAATGATGAGAGATGTATGTCTATACTTTGAATCTGAAAGCATTCTCAGCTAATCAAGGTATCAAAACATTCTCTGTTTATTATGGGGAGTTAACAGAAACCTTTCAAGAACTAGATCATCGAGATACAGTAGTCATGAAGGATACTGATAATGTTACGGCATACCGACGGTTCATTGAGCGAATCCGAGTCCATATATTTCTTGCAGGACTAGATAAAAGCTTTGACCATCTTCGACGCGAGATTTTGCGCCAAACACCTCAACCCAGTTTAGAAGAGTGGTATTCTATGGTTCGTCATAAGGACTTACGATCCACTACCTTCAATGAGGAGACTACCAAAATTGAAGCTTGTGCAATGCTCTCTTGACGTTAGCCCAGTCAAACATCATAGAATCATCCCAAATCCACCAACTCAAAGAATTCCACTGTCGATAAAACCTCATTGAAATGTACTCACTGCAATCAAACAGGTCATACCAAAAATTATTGCTTTAAGTTAGTTGGATATTCAAACTAGTGGGACCCAACTCGTCATCGGAATGCTAGGAGACCATCTACGACATCACTTGCTCAAACAAATGAAGATGTTGGTCCATCTACTTCAATAGCACTGGCAACAACTACTGGAGAAGGTAAAGTTTTTAATATTTTTGCACTTGTTGAATAATGCATGTATAATTGATTCTGGTGCCACTGATCATATGACATTTGATGCGAATCAAGTATTTAAACTGAAACCCTTCTCTCGAAATTGTGTCTCTACTGCAAATGGTAATACTACCCCAGTTCTTGGAGAAGGGTCATCCCATCTTACTAAAACTTTACATCTTGATTCTGTAATAGTTGTACCTTCCTTGAACTATAATCTTCTCTATGTTTCTCAAATCACTAATACCTTGTCTTGTGTGATTATTTTTGGTCCTGGCTCTTGTATATTTAAGGATATTCAGACTCAACAAACAATTGGTTATGGTATTAAGAAATAGATGATGTACTACTTGGATATAGAGTCAACAACTTCCATCAAAATACAACATGCTCTGGCCGTCAACAGTACCAAGAAAATAACTGAGATTTGGCTTTGGCATCAACATTTAGGGCATGCCTCATTTGGATATTCAAAATGTTTTTTTCCTACTTTGTTTAATGATTTGGATATTTCTAGTTTCAAATGTGATGTTTGTGAACTTGCTAAAAGCCATCGTGCTTCATTTCCTTTAATTTTAAATAAAAGTCCAAATCTATTTATGGTTATTCACTCTGATGTTTGGGGCCCCTCCAAAATTCCTACATTTGGATGCTCCCATTGGTTTGTTACCTTTATTGATGATTGTACTCGAATGATTTGGTTATGCCTTATGAAATCCAAATCCGAAGTTACAGTATTATTTAAAAAATTCTACAATACTGTAAAAACACAATACAATGCCCAGATACAAGTACTCCAAAGTGATAACGGATGAGAATATATCAATAATGATCTTCAACAATTCTTGGACTCTCATGGGTCTATTTATCAAGCCAGTTGCCTAGATACACCACAACAGAAAGGTGTTGGTGAAAGAAAAACAGACACTTATTGGATGTTGTTCGCGCTTCCCTTATTAAAGCACATATGTCCCCCCAATACTAGGGTGAAGCTATCCTCTCAACTGCCTACCTCATCAATCGAGTTCCTTCGAGGTCACTCAACTTCAAAACACCATTTCAAGCACTCACTGACGCTGTTGTAGCTCCCACAGTCCCCAACCTGCCTCCTCACATCTTTGGTCGTATTGTCTATGTTCATCTTCCCAAAGATCAATGGACTAAGTTAATGCCTCGTTCCTTTAAATGTGTTTTTGTTGGATATGCACTGCATCAAAAAGGGTATCGATGTTATCAAACCCTTACTCGGCGCATGTTTATCACTATGGATGTTGTTTTCCATGAAGATGCAATGTATTACTTTGAGTCTGAATTTCAGGAGAAGTATCTTGAGAAAATTCAAACTCTTGAATACAACCTTGTGACAGATGCGGAGGAGGTAAAACTTGATATGGCAGAAATATCTAATGACAGTGTAGGATAACTGGATACGAGTGGTCAAAACTTGGACGTACGGGGTAAATTGGATCCTAGTGATCAATGTTTGGATATAAGTGGTAATGAATATCCAAAAAACCAGGAACTTTAGAGGTCGAGTTGCAGTCTCTTCCGAGTAATATACCAAACCAATCGTTAGCTGGGAATATTTTTGAGTCGTCTAAGAGACAGTTACTATAATGTCTCACAAGAGGTATTCCAAAACCAACTTATGAACTTGAATTGTCTAGTAAAGTAAAATATCTCATGAACCATTATGTGTCGACACATCAATTGTCAAAAATAAATCAGTCATTTGTAAATCAAATATCTACTCTATCTATTCCTAACAATGTGTAGGAAGCCTTATCCAATCCAAGGTAGAAAGCCGCAATTAATAATGATATGGGCTCCTTACAAAAGAATCAAACAGAGAACTTGTAGATCTTCCTACGGAAAAGAAAACAGTTGGATGTCAATGGATCTTTCCTGTAAAGCACAAAGCTAATGGTACAATTGAACGCTTCAAAGCAACATTGGTGGCAAAGGGGTATACTCAGACTTATGGAATTGATTACACTAAAACCTTTGCACCCGTAGCAAAAATGAACTTAGTTCGGGTCATGTTATTCTTGGCTGCAAATTTTGGATGGCCTCTATAGTAGTTTGATGTGAAGAACGCATTTTTACATGGAGAACTATCTGAAGAAGTCTACATGGATCTTCCCCCAAGATGCACGGTGACAGAAAAAGCAAAGTCAGAAGGTGTGTAGACTGAAAAAATCATTATATGGTCTGCAGTAGTCTCCAAGGGCCTGGTTTGGAAGATTCACAAAGTCTATGGTAGCCTTTGGTTATCATCAATGCAATTCAGATCACACTTTGTTCTTGAAGGAAAAAAAAACTATAAAGTTACTACACTTATTGTTTATGTTGATGACATGGTGGTAACATGAAATGATCCAGTTGAAAGGAAGGTTCTATAAGAATACTTGTTCAAAGAATTTGAAATGAAAGACTTAGGCCCCTTACAGTACTTCCTAGGAATAGAAGCATCTCGATCTCAAAAAAGTATTTTCTTGTCCCAAAGAAAATATGCTTTAGATTTTTTGAAGGAAACTGAGATGTCTGCATGTCAACCAGTAAATACACCAATCAAGGAAGGATTGAAATTACGAATAGAAGCTGATCAAGTTCCAGTTAACAAAGAGAGATACCAGAGACTTGTCAACAGATTGATGTACTTAGCCCACACAAGATCGGATCTTGGCATATGCTTTGAGCACGATCAGTCAATTTATGTGTAATCTAGGTGAATAGCATATGAACATAGTCATACAAATTTTGAGATACTTGAAATCAACCCCAAGAAAGGGAATTCTGTTTTCTAGAAAAATAGATGAACAAACCATCGATGTACACACTGATTATGACTGAGCTGGAGATAAAAATGACATGTGATCTACTTCAGAATATTTTACCTTTGTAGGTGGAAATCTTGTCTCTTGGAGGAGCAAGAAACAAGGTGTGGTCGCCCGTTTGAGTAGTGAAGTGGAGCTACGAAGAATGACTCTTGGTGTTTGTGAAGGATTGTAGCTGAAATTACTCCTTTAGAAATTAGGTTATTCATCAAATACATCTATCCAGCTGTACTGTGATAACAAGTCTGCTCGTGATATGGCCCATAATCTGGTTCATCATAATCAAATAAAACATGTTGAGATTGATCGTTTTTTCATCAAAGATAAAATGGAGGAGAAAAGTCTAGAGCTACCAGAAATCCGATTAGAACACCAACTAGCAGATATTCTCGCCAAAACAGTTTCAATTCGCATATTTTCAAAATTTGTGGACAAGTTGGGCATGATAGATATCTATGCACCAACTTGAGGGGAAGTGTTGAAATATCCTCTAAATCAATTAAAGTTTTCTCTAAATCAATTAGTAATTTCTATAAATCAATTAGTGATTTACATAAATCATTTAGAATCAATTAGAATTGATTTGTAATCAATTAGGATTCTATTTTTAGCTTTCTAATACCCTATAAATTGTAATACTTTTCTCATAATGAAATACAAGAAAAACCATTGTTTTACAATTTTATCTCCCTCTCTATGGATACCACATCTATCTCTACTTTTTCATATTCTTCCAAAAAAAATTTAGATTGATTTCATCATCCCCAACTCTTTTACAATTACAATATTCTAGAATTTTTAAAATACAGAAAGGCAATTTCAAACTTGAGAAAGAGGTATGTGTTTCTTAGTTTTATTGTAATTCTACTTTTAAGATAGAATCATGAGGTTGTATGTTGTGTATATTAGAAGCCTATTTTTGTTGGGGTTTCATTAACCAAGTCTATGATATAAATTCAAAATTTTGAGCTTTACACAGTTAACTTGACCTGACTGTAAAATATGAATGCAATGTTGTACACAAAATTTTCTTTTCGAAAAAAAAAAATCAACTTAATTGGTAATTTCAATTCTTGTAATCAACCTTTCTATATTTATCAAGATTTTGACAATAGTCAGTAATTCAATTTGACAAATTGTACAAAATTAACATATGAATAATTCAAGTCATGCATCTAAATATAGGTAAACCCACTAAACAATCTGGAATGTTGTAATCTGGAATATGAATAATTAATTACGAGTCATGCATCTAAGTATGGTTGAACCCACTAAAAAATCTGGAATGCTGCAGAACATTTCTCAAAGTTTTGCCCAATTTCCACGATAAACCTCCACTAAAAAATCTGGAATGCTGCAGACATCAAACTACTATTTTCTATTTTACATCACATTGAAAATAATAGGTTTAAGCAGCCTACTCATTCAGTCATTTGAATTTTCTTCCAAGGCTTCATCATACTACTTATTTTTGTTTGATTGGTAAGTTAGTTTGAGAAACATGTTGCTTTTATGTTTATATGGATACATATAGATATGTTTTTATTTTATTTACATTTTGTGATAAAGAAAGTGATTCTCTTATACAGTGAAAAGTTTTTTAGGTTGTTCAATACTAAAAATGTTAAAGTTTGTGCGTGATGTGTTGATTTTGTAGTAAATAAAACTATGGACAAAAGTTGGGTACATTTAGACGTAAATTAGATGAATATAGAGATAAGTTGGAATCTTTTTTGAATGAAGCTTTTGACAAATCTGTTCGGAAGGATAAGATCATATGTCATTGTAAGAAATGCTGTAGCCGTTATTTCAATGATAGAATTACTGTTGGAGATCATTTTATTTGGCATGAAATGGACTCTCTTTATATGACAGCTCGTTGGACACATCATGGAGAACCGTATATAGATCAGGCTAATGAAAGTCAACCTTATATCGATCTAGTTGATAATATGGAAACGAATATTAAGGACAAATGGGTAAAGGTGAAATGCATGAATTCCTTAATGAAACATTTTTGTAACCCTTGATTGGACAAAGTGTTGGTGGATGAAGCTAATAAGGAGTTGTATCCTCGCAGTAATGATAAAAAAATTAGATGCAATTGTGAAATTGTACCATATCAAGTGTTTGGAAAATGTGAGCAATACGACTTTCTCCATGTTTCTAGAGGCATTTAAAGATATGTTGCTCGAAGGAGATTGTATGCCAAAGTCAACTGCACAAACCAAGAAAATTATTGATGATTTGGGTCTCAGTTATGAAAGATTGATGTTTATCTGAATGACTGCATGTTATTCTGGAAAGATACATCAAACATGAATGTGTGCTTTCGTTGTGGTTCTTCAAGATACAAAGTTGATGAAGGCGGCGATGGTGTTGGTAAGCAAGTATCAGCTAAAGTGCTTCGCTATTTTCTGCTAATTCCTAGATTGGAGAGGTTGTATATGTCAAAGTATACACCATAACATATGAGATGGCATTCGACAGGTTGTTCCAATGATGGATTCATGAGCAACCAGCCAATTCTCTAGCTTGAAAACATTTAGATTCTCTATACCCTAATTTTGCAACATAGTACTTGGCCCGTCATAATCTCAGTTTATAATTTACCTCTGTGGATGTGTATGAAGTAGTCTTATTTGTTTATGTCTTTGTTAATTACAGGACCTCGTAAACATGTAAATGACATTGACGTGTATATGAAACTGTTGGTGGATGAATTAAAAGAGTTGTGTGAGGTTGGCACAAGCACGTATGATGTGTTTTGTAATCAAACATTCAATATGAGGGCAGCTAGTTTGTGGACTATTAATGACTTACCTGCATATGCTAACATGTCGGGATAGAGTACGTCGGGAAAGCTTGCATGTCTGCTTTGTAATTATCAAACATGTTCGGTGCGCTTACCAAATTTTAAAAAGCAAGGTTATATGGGTCATCGAAGATTTTTGCCCATCACATATAGGTTTAGAAATTATGCAAATTTATTTGATGGCAAGCATGAGAATGATTTATCACCCAAACCATTGACTAGAATGGAGTGTTTAAGACATCTATCTACTTTGAGATTCACATTTGAAAAAACACCAACTACAGAGCCTGTAATTGGATAAAAGAATTGAAGGACTTCTAATGCTACAAGAGAACCAAGAGTTAGAAAAGCATATTTTTCACTCTACCTTATTGGAAACATCTTTTGATACGACATAATATTGATGTGATGCATTTGGAAAAAAATGTAAGGGAAAATATTTTAAGGACATTACTTGGTACTTCGAAAAAGGGGAAAGATGGACTTAAAGCTCAAGCTGACCTGGAAATTTTAAAAATAAGAAAAGCACTCCAGCCCATTCGTTAAGATAATCGGACATACATACCTCCAGCAATATTCTTCATGACCAATGAAGAAAAAATGTTATTCTGCAAAGTGTTGTCGAAGGTATGTGTTCCTGCTTGATACTCAACTAATATTGCTCGGTGTGTGGATGTAAACAAAAAAAGGATTCAAGGTTTGAAAAGTCACGAACATCATGTCATTATGCAAAACTTGCTCCTGCTTGCAATCATACGAGTTTTACCTAGACCCATCGCCCTTGTATTGCTTGAATTGTGTGCGATCTTTAGACAACTATGTAGTAAGAAGCAATATGTTGCATCGATCAACCAACTGAAATCAAGGATGGTATTAGCTTTATGTCAAATGGAGAAAATGTTCCCACCTTCATTCTTCACCATATCTGTTCACTTAATAATTTATTTAGCCGATGATGCTGCCATTGCGCGACCAATTCAATATTGTTGATGTATCCCATTGAAAGGTAATCAAATATTTCTTCATCACATACCTATTTATTTCTAATATTTATAATTTTTATTAATCATTTTATTGTTACGTTTTGTAAAGGTATTTGTAAATCATTTTATATCTTACAGAAGAGTGCGTGTCTTTTTGCTCAATGTACCTAAAAGGAGTTGAGACCCGTTGTACTCGACATGGTCGAAATGCTGATATCTCTTTGCCTCGTGATGTCGGTGGAGGCTTATCAATATTTATAAACTCGGGTCATCGATTGGGTAAATGTATGGAGATTGATCTTGAAAAACCAGTTTGGGGAAAATGTCGCACTCATGTCCTATTCAAATACAGCGAAGTGGTTCCTTTTCTAGAGTAAGATCATTATGTTTAATACTAATTGTAAAATTTAACTTTCGGTAATTCAAACCGAGGATTCATTTATCTTGTTTTGACTTGTATTATGATAGTAAAAGGTTGGGGGAGCTACGAAAAATTTGACAGAAAACCATTCGAGAAGTAGAGGTTTTGAAAAATAAATAGTTCCCTACTTGGTTCAAAAACCATGTTAGTACCATATTCTTTGAGTATGAAATTAAGTCAGTGATTCTTATTTTTATTTTAATTCATGAAATACAATAATATAGAATCATATTGGCTTTAGGTAAATGATTTTCATGCCACTGGTGACTCATCAATACCAGAAGATTTACTTCGGTTAGCAAATGGTCCAAGTAGGACTATGTGTGATGACCGGGATCTCTCTAGTTAGGATCTTAACCCCAGCTGCACTCATCCATACTATCTGCTTTGGAAGGACCTGAGTCCATCTTAACTCTTCACAGATTTCTTTCGCGTACCCAGTGATTCAAATCTAAGACCTCTTCTTATGAGGCATTTAAGTTGAATACTGGTACCAATTGGGTGACTCACCCAATTAGTACCAGTATTCAACTTAAGTGTCTTATAAGGAGAGGTCTTGAGTTCGGGAACGTAAAAGAAATCTGTGATGGGATAAGGAGGTTTCGACCCTCCCAAAGTGGACAATATGGATGAGTGCTGTTGGGATTAGGATCTCGACTAGAGGGATCTTGGTCGTTACACTGTGAAACAATATAAGAAGTATGTTATCAATGGCTACATGTTTAGAATTAAATCGGTGGATGAAAGATACAAAAATCAAAATTGTGGTATCTTTGTGAATGTTGAAACCTCAAGTTACTTGAGTGTGAGAGCTACAATCCAATTACTGGTAATGTCGCCTACTATGGTCTTTTTAAGAATGTTTATGAGCTTGAATATAAGTTTTCTGGAGAAAGTGATAATCAAGTTTGTAAAGTCGTTTTATTTGAGTTTGATTGGGTAAACAATAATGGGAAGAAAAATGACCAGTATAGTTTCAGCTTGGTGAATTTCAACAGGGTGGCACAAAATAATGATAAGTTTATATTGACTTCACAAGCTATTCAAGTGTTTTATGTTGCTGACCTAAAAGAGACAGATTGGAGTGTTACAGTTAAAACAAAACCAAGAGATTTGTATGATGTAACGGACAATGATGATGGAGTCGATATAGATGATTACTATGCCACACCAAATCTTGATGATACCAATCTAGACAATGAAGAAGTACAGATCAGAACTGATGTACGTGGTGTATATGTTAACGAAAAATTAACTGATGTACATGGTGTATATGTTAACAAAAAATTATCGTTGCCTACGATGGATAATTCCATGCTTGAAGATAGCGACGCCAATGACAATGAAGATGAGAATGAGAATGAGAGCGATGATATAGAGAGTAGTAAAATTCATAATTAAATTTAAGATATAACTTTTTAGCATTTGTGATTGGATTTTTATATGTCAGACAAATGTTTCTAACTTCTTTTTACAAGTTCATTAGTCTTTTATTAAAATGCTTATTTATTTTGAATTATTGGTACAAGTTCTACATTATCTTTTATATTGTTAATTGTTTATATGAGTAGCTCTGAGCATTTTGACTCCAACAATGAGAATCATTCAGATGCTGACATACACGGAAATGGTGGCTCTCAAAACGTTGGTATGTGTTTATTAAATTATTATTCTAACACATTTTTTTTTATTAATCCCTTACTACTAAATTTTTTATTTTGCATTACATATGTATAGGTCAAACACGAAGAAAAAGGCGTGGCCATGACCAACCCAAATGGGATAAATCAGGGAATGAAAAGATTGAGTTTACAAAGAATGGACTATGCATTGTCCCCAAGGATGCCAAGTTATCAAGGTACTTGGGGTAGTTTGGCAAGAACTTACAATTTTCTACTTCTTTCTCAAACAGATTGGCGATCGTACAAAGATCATGTTGTCGAGAAAATGTGGAAAACAATATCGGTATGTTATCTTTTAATTTTTTTATTTATAATGTTAAATTAACCAATATTACACATAATTTTTTATCTTTCAAGGATACTATTGACTGGCGTTCCGAAGACATTCCCCACATTCACAAAATCCGACATACGTTGCTAAAGAGATTAGCCAAAAGGGTTAAGAATAACAGAGATGGGTTGAAAAGAAAATATTACACTCCAAATATTGGCTCACCATTGCGTTTCATGTGTGGAGATGATCGTGTATATAGTGAACAATGGCGGGAAATGGTAAATTATTGGGATAGCGATTATAAAAATAAAGTAATTACTCTTATTACTCTTGTTATTTCTCTAGGCTTTGCCATTTTCTATAAATTCTATAATTAATTAATTACAAACAAAATAATTATGATTGAGTTAGATAATTATTTTTTGAATAATAGAATAATGTTGAAAAGAATGTTGAGAATTGTAAGCAGCTCAAAATGAGTCACACAGGTGGGACAAAGAGTTTCGTACGACACTTAGCCGAATTTGTAAGTAAATCGTAAGTTTTTTTTAATTAAATTTGTTATGCTTTTGTATACATTTGATGTTAGAAATTTGTTATTGTTTAACTTCCTTGGTTAGTTTTGTCAAATAGGTTGTTTGAGATGTGAAATTTCAAGGTGGTTTTGGATTTATCTTATTTTTGTAGTGAATTTTATGTTCTATTAAATGGCTTAGAAGCAACTTTCAGTAAATGTCTGTTAGACATCTTCCTATTACCTGTTAAAAGCAGAACTTATTAATACCAATTGCCACAGCCGCAAATATGTGCTCATACATGTTAAATTGACAAAAATTATACATATACTTTTATAGCTAACCAAACATCCAACTTATTTAAACAAAACATGAAGGTAGAACAAAGTTTAGATAATCTTTTCTTTATAGATATAGACACAGAGTTCGAGATACTTGATCTTTGCTTATACCAAAAATCTATTATAAAAATAATCTCAATGAAACTGAAATTTAACTTGAAAAGTAAAAAATCCAGCTTACGTTTTTGATATAGTTGCTGACTAATCTATTCTTGGCCATCACGATTAAGAAGAAGAGATAGAATCAAAACACAGAACATGAATCAAAAAATTTTTTGTGTGTGCATGCTTTTTGGAGAAGGAGCTAAATACAAATCTTTTGTATTGTTTGTGAGAGAGATGCTCTCAATAGCCCATAAGTGAGAGGGTTTGGGATTTGCTATGGGCTTGGAAAATGAAGAAATGATAAAGGTTGATTTTTTTGAGATTTCAGACTTGTTTGGGTATTGGAAAATGGAAAATCTGTTGGGACTATTGCTAAATCTTGTTTTAGAGACTTTTTGTAGAATCTTTTAGTTTTTAGGCTTTGTCATAATATTTTTAGCAATGATGCGTGTAATTGTGGTTAGCTTTTTAAATAGTGTTACTAATTATTGTTGGAATTTAGTGCTTGTTTGGAGCTCTTTAAAAAAAATATCTATTTTTTCTACATTCATTTTTAATCACACATTCTACTTTTTTTTCCAACCAATTTGTGGTGAATTCTACCTCTAATGAAAATATTAATTAGAGAGTAATTAATCATTTTACGAGGTGATTTGATCGGTGTATAAGTTTGCATAACGGATAATTAGGTAGGTGACTAGACCTCACTTTCATGTTATTGTTACTCTTTGGAGAACATTAGTATATGCTTAAATAACAACATGCATATGATGGTTGCACTTGGTTTTCCTAACATTAACATATGCTTTGATCATGATAGTAAATATATGCTCAAGCTTATCTATTATTTGTATTGGATTGAAGATACTCACTTTGCTTTTATTCTATTTTTTTTTATTCGAATAGGTGCAAAAACATGGTCACACACCTGATCCTATGGAGGCATTCAATTTGGTTCATAAGAGAGGATAAATACAAAAGTTGGATTGATGACGCATCTGAGCAAATGAAATTAAGTTTGATATTTTTATACAATTATTTATATTTCTTCTCACTAACTAGTACACACTTAGAGATAAAATTTATCTTTGTAGGCTAATATATATAAGAGTTGACACAACTAGTTGCTACCCATGGTGAGGAGACCTCGGAATTGAGGTTGCAAGCATATGTAACAGCAAGGGACTTTGAGATTGGTGGTAGAGTTCGTGGTTATGGAGATGTTGTTACACCAGACATGGTGCCTTGGGTGCACAAGACTCAATCAACATTTTCAATTCGTAGATCACATAGAGGACGAGACTGTGTTTCTTTGGTCTAAGTTTTTAGATTTGCAATCTAAGTAACGGAAAGAGATAGAAGAGTTGCAGCATATGATTTTATCTTCACAACATCAGTCTTTGATTCACAGCCACAACACTATCCATCCCAACTCCAGTCATCTTCACAACATTCGATCTTCACAGTCTCAGGCACAACAGTCACCGACCCAACAACGATCTTCTTTCCAGCATCAATCACTCTCACAGCAACATTCGCATTCTCAACATACTCCATCTTCTCATCAATATCCATCTATCCCAAGCCCCCGACTTATCATTTTCCTTCGTCATCCCAGCTCTACTATCCTCAACCATACCATCCATCCTTGTATCCACCGGTGCCTTATCCTCATGGAAAGTTCTCAAGGATGCTCAATGATCCATAATTTATACAACAAAATATGCCTTCAGATCAAAGAAGTAGTTAACATGATTAGAGTTAGCATATGTTATTCTTGCTATGCAATTTTTAGGAGAGATTTTGATGCTATTAACAAATAACTCTATTGTCAATTGTTATTTACTGTATGGAACGATAAGACATAATGTTATGTTTGATTATATAGATTGACATCTATTAGAATTTCTATATTTTATATTAATATTATCTCAATTTTTATGTCATCATAAATATTATATTATATTATATTATATTATATATATATATATATATATATATATATATATATATATATATATATATATATATATATAAACTTCTGGATCTAAACACTGGGCCATTTGAGCGATTAACCTTGATTTCTCAGTTTGAAAATCATTTGATAGAACATTTGATTCGGAACCTATTTTTGATTTGATTTGCTGGTCAATCCATGACTGAACCGCTTTTGGACAGGCATTTGAATCATTGAACTTTTCCCACTATTTCACCTTACACCGGAGGATGATACATTTGAAGAAGTAGGGTTCAACAGTGGAAGGGAAAAGTTGGAAATCCCAACAGAAAATCCATGCGATCTTGAAATTTTTGCAATACTGGAAAAGAAGATCTTCATGAGGAATTAAATTAATTCCTTTATTTTTGAAAAGCTTGAAGCCTTCAGAAATCCTGCTGGGGAAGATTTCTTCAGATGCTCCAAAAAGAAACCACCAGGATTGGAACCATTTTAGAAAAGTTTGAGGGCAGTTTTGATCGAAAAAAATGAACCATGAGTGGATTGTAGGCCAGAAATAAAGGACATTGTACCAAGCTTTTATGTAGTCTTGGTAAGAAAAATGTGATTTCTGGCCATTTTTGAGAGAAAAGACTTTTGTTTCCCAAGGTTCTTGATTCCAATCTGAAAGAGTAAGAACCTTAAGGATCTTGATTTTTGAAAAATCAATCCAGTGACCATTTGGTTTGTTTGGAGTGTGTGAAATGATTGCAGATTTGGTAACTTTGAGAATTGACTCGTACCACATACGAGACTGATGAATTTGTTGTGGAATGAAGTAAAATTCATTCAAAACTTGATACCTTTTGTCAGCGAAATTGAAAGGATCATCATCTTTGAGAAAAGGAGGAAAGATCCTATCTAAGCATTCTTCGAGAGATGGGTATTTTGCCCATTCATCCTCAAATTCTGCAACTTGGATCGTTTTTTCTTTGAGAACATATTGAAATCGTGGGGTGTTGATTTCAGGGAGTTTACCTGATCCGGGAGCAGTATCAGGCTTGAGAGCATTTTTGTAATTGATTTCTTTTTTGACTTGAGAAGGAAGGGTACCAAGGACGGTAAATGGATTTGAAGTGGAAAGATTTTTTGATTTTTGAGAAGAAAGTGTTTGAGTATTTTTTGAGCTTGAAGAAGAACTCTCAAGGAGATAATCTTCTGGTGTTCTTCCTTTGAACACGGGAATTGCTGATTTCTTGGACATGTTTATTCTACAAAAACTCTCTTGTTAAGAAATCCGGGAGTGAATTGTTTTCTCCTTTTATAAACTCAATTGAAAAATCAAAACATGACAAAATAGCTTGCTATCTGGCAAAGATTTGTTTGGAAACCAAATTTTTAACATCTTTTTGTAAAACGTCTTTGGATGCTTTACAGTCAGTCCTGACAAGAAATATTTTGTTGATAAGATCATCTTGAAATTTGGAAATGCATAAAACAATTGATAGGCATTCTTTTTTGAAAGTAGAGTAATTCTTTTGAGGTCCTAGCCATATGCCAGAATGATATCTAACCAATTGTTCCTTTTGACCGTCAATTGACTGTTTGAGAATACCACCATAACCAATGTCTGAAGCATCGGTTTCAACAATGAAGAAGGCTTTTGGATTGATGATATTGAGACAAGGAAGGGTTTTGACACTTTCTTTGACTGTCTTGACCGCTTGTGTGTGTTTGTCTGACCACTCAGGAGGGTTTTTCCTAAGTCTTTGATACAATGGTTCACACAATTGTCTAATATTTGGAATGAAATCAAAAATGTAATTGACACATCCTAAAAACCTTTGAAGACTGGTTTTATCTAAAATTTGGTCTGGGAATTTTGACGCAAATTCTAAACTACGTTTGACCGGAGTAATTGTTCCTCTAAAAATCTCATGACCAAGGAATTTGATCTTTGTTTGACACAACACTATTTTCTTTTCTGAGACTGCTAAACCATTTCTTTTAGCGATAGAAAGGAAAATATTAAGATGTTTGAAATGTTGTTCAATACTATCAGAATAAATTAACACATCATCAATATAAACAATTGAAAATTTCTGATAAGGATTGAAAATATCATTCATAATTTTTTGAAATTCAGAAGGGGCATTTTTGAGGCCAAAGGGCATAACATTCCATTCATATTGACCAAAAGGGACATTGAAGGCAGTTTTGTATCTATCCTTTTCATCAATCTAAATTTACCAAAATCCAGATTTAAGGTCAAATTTTGAAAAGATAACCGCATAAACAAGTCTGTTAAGGAGGTCTTTTTTCTGAGGCATTGGATACCGAATCCATTGCAAAACTTGATTGAGGGGTTTGTAATTGATAACAAGTCTAGGGGCTCCTCTTTCAATTTCACCGTGGTTGTTGACATAAAAGGCTTGCACAACTCCATGGGGATTTGCTTGGCCTAATAAGTCATTTTTCAATGAGATCTTGGATTTCCTTGGTACAAGTCTCAAAGAGTTCATTGTTCATTTGAATTGGTCTGGCTTTGGTAGGGATTTGAGTTTCACTGAAATTGGGAATATATGGAAGAATTACAATGTGTTTTTTCCTGTTCCAGAAAGCATTAGGAATAGTTGAACAAACTTCTTTCCTAATTGCAGAATTGATCTTCTCAATTTGATCTTTGACATTCTTGGTTTCTAATTGCTCAGAAACCCTAGTAAACTTAATATCTTCCTTGAGATATTTAATATGCTGTTTCTTGAGGTTAATATTATTAACCATCTTTGAAATAGAATGTTGTTTGATAAGATTGATATCTCTGATTGAAGGTGGGTTGGTGAATTCAAAGAATATCTCCTGATCGAGATATTTTGACTGTAATCCCTTTTCTGTTACAGAGATTGGGTAGAGCTGAACAAGAAAATGAGTACCAAGAATAACTTCTTGATCAAGGTCTTTGACGAGGTAGAAGCTACTTTTGAAACAGACATTTTTGTTACAGACATGAGCTTTGGTGAGTTTGTAATTGATATGGAGACTTTTTCCACTTGCTCCATAGAGGTTTTCTGTAGTCTTTTCAAAATACTTGGTTGGGACTAATCCTTCACGGATGCAATTTTGATCAGCACTGGAATCGAGTAAAACTCTGGTTTTGATTTTGAATTTCTTTTGTATAACTATTGTAGCAATAGTATACCATTTTTGAAGACGAATTTGGTTGATGACATTCATCGAATTTTCTTTATTAATTGGAGAAAGGATTTGAATGGGTCTTTGACCTTGATTGCCTTCATCTTCAGAGGAAGCAGGAGAGGCAGAAGAGGAACTAGGTGTTTGAATTTTGGCTTTCCCTTTGAAGGCAGAAGCCTTAAGAGCAGATACGTCAAACTTAACTTCTGCAAGTTCTTCTTCTAATTTAGAAACTTGATGTTTCATAAAATTGACTTCGGAACGGAGATCTTGACTTGAAGAGGCTTTCACCTTTTTGAATCTTCCCATAATCTCATTGAGATTATAGTTCCTTTGAGGAGGTTTTTCTTCAGGGATGAGAAGGTTTTGAAATTTTCTTTGAAGGTTTGGGTCTTCAATTTGGTCGATGATTTCTTGAATTAACTTCTGCTCAGAAGTTAGAACATTGATTGAACTTTCTTCCTCACAATTACAATTGTCTTTCCAATTGCAAATCTTTTTTGAAGAAGAGGTTTGCGAGGATTGAGAGGACGAGGAGCCGTCTGTGTCTTCTTGAAGATTGTAAATCACATCTTCAGAGTCAGAAGAGCTTGAGGATTTGATGAGATTAAGGAGCTGAACTTTTAACTCTTCATCAATTTGAAGGTTATTAATTTTTCTCCTTAGAGGACACTTGTTTGCAAAATGACCTTTCTTGTTTCACTTCCAACAAGTAACTTCAGAAGGGTCTTTTGAAGGTTTTGACTGTTTGTCTTTAAGCTTGTAATAGTCTCTCTTTCGTTTGTATCTATACTTCTGGGACTTGGGTTTTTTGTAAAAATCTGGGGTAAATCCCTTTTTGTAGGTTCGAAATTTAGGAAATTTGTGAGGCTTTTTGTGATGTTTAGAAGAAGGAGGGTTGAGATGTTCGAAACCATATTGTTCACAGAAAGATCCGAGTTCTTTTCTTCCTTCCATCCTATCAGATTTCAGTTTTGCTTTGAGTTTGAGATCATTGCAGAGTTTGAGACCTTCTTTGTTGATGTAGGCAATGATTTGTCCATAGGTAAGATCATCGTAAGGAATGGTTGAAAACTCGTCACGAATTGATTCTATAACTTTTTCGGCAAAGAGTTTTGGAAGTCCAGCAATAAATCTTTCTTTCCAGAAAGCAGAGCTGCAATCTTCCCTGATCATGACTTTTTGAAGAAAAATGTCTTTGTACCATCTGAAATCTTGGAGTTTTGGACAATGAATGTTCATGAGGATGTCAGAAGCTTTTTCTGTAATGGAAGAAGGGTCTCCAACAAAATGTTTGAGAATTGTGAAAAGAAGAGTATTGACGGCATCTTGCTTCTTTGGATCAAGGTGACTATCTCCTTCTTTTTTGACGGCATTTTTTATTTTTTCTCTTTCGTCTTCAGTGATGTAATGGAACCACCAGTTCTTCAACTGTCCTTGGAAGCCATTAATGAGAATGATGGCAGATTCTTTATCAGAATTACCTCGTGCTGCACAAGCACTTGATGCCATTGTCATTTCACTGATGATATTGAGAATTTGTTGCTCAGAAAGATTGTCAATATCCCATGATATGACTTCAGTTCCTAAGAAAATTCTTTGAGATCTTTGAGGTTCTTCAGTAAGCATATCTGGAAAGGTTGGTCTGGGATAGTAATAAGGAATTTTGTGGTGCTCAAAGCTTCCTTTAAGCTTATTAACTGAAAGGTTTTCAAATTGTTCTTGAATTTCTTGGATAGAATCAATAACATTGATTCTGGAAGAAGATTCTTTGTTTTGAAGTTGTTTGGCTATTTCGGAGAGGATGTCCGTAGCATTTGTTCCAAAAAGCTTGGAACCAAATCTAATACTTTCTTCTGAAGGCCTGATCAAAGTATTAGAAGAGGTTTCTTTTCCTTTCTTCTTTCCTTCTTCAATTTTTTCTTTGGCAGTTGGCTGGTCAATTTGATTGAGTCGGGTAGCAACAGAATGAAGAAGGATATTTGTATAGTTGTTTTGTTGCTGGAGGGTTTTGATGTCTTTGACCGTCGGATTGTCATTCTCAGTTCTTTTTGGAGGGATTTGTTTGAGATGTGAAGCAATGACTTTGACATCTCCTTTTGGGATCACGATTTCTTCAAGAGGAGGGTGGACGGACTGAAAGGTATCTCCAAAGGGAGTTTTCCAAAGTTTGGATTTCGAATGAGTATTATTCACGGTGGGTTTTTTTCCGAAAACTTTGAATTGTGCCCAGTCAAAGAAACTGACATCTTCAGGAAATGCATAGAATTCATTCCAAAATCTATCTCTTTCCTTTTTTGAAAGCATTTGTTTCAAAGATTTTCTGAAGCTTCGAACTTCAGGATCTTTGGATTCTTTGAACTCTCTTTTCCTATCAATAGAAGAAGAGATAACATTCAATTGATTTCTCATATCTGAGAAAGTAGGAGATTCAGATCCTCTTCGGGTTGAATCAACTTCTTCTTCAGAATAGTGAGTTTGAGAATATTTGGGGAGAAGTCAACACCTTTGAATTTCTCAGAGGGTTGTCTATCCGCCTGTTTGAAAGTTTGAAAGGGTTCACGAGGAGAACAAAAGGAAGATCTTGCAGTTGATGATGAAGGGGCAAATTGAATTTGCACACTACCATCAGCCAACTCAGTGATCTCTTTCAACTTTGTTCTAGGAATTTCTCTAACAGGTGGTTGTTCGTTTTCAAAAGTCCAGAGAGGATTTCTAGTTACTTCATCCCAAGCAAGACGACGAGGGATTGCAACGTTTGAATGAAGGGGATTGACTTCGATCAACAAAGTCTCATTCTTGGGAGAAGATCTAAGGGCTTTAGGACTCATATTCGTACTCATCACTTTGTAATAAATACGATAAATAATACAAATAGCCTTTGATCTAACATCCATGTCAAGATTTTTGGTTTGAATATCTAAGCACAAGCATTTCATGATTGATTCATCAGAAAGGTCTAAAGTAAAATTTGGAAAGCTATTACAGTAAGCAGGACCACTTTCAAGGTTTGAATCAATGATTTCGAGTAAAGATTTCTCGAACTTTCCCCATCTCTTATCTCTAAGAGTAAGGCAAATCGGAATATCTAAACCTAATCTGAAAAGAGGTTTGACAACAACTTGAACAAGGCCAATATGCAAAAATTTGTACTTTTGTCTATGTCTCATAATTGATTCCTTGGTTAACAATCTAATTGTACCAGAATTGGGTTGCACAGAAATAGATTGTTCACAAGTTTTGATTGCATAATCTGTTTTGAAATCAAAAGTACCAATTTGATAAATGGTTTTTGGATCAACAGTCGGAATAGACCAATTATGAAGCCTCTGTTCAATTTCAGCAATTTGAATTTCACGTTCATTCAGATTTTGAGAATTTTCAGCACTAACATCATCATTATCTACAGAATTATTGAAATTATCAAAAAGATCCCTATTTGGATTTGAACCAGAACTAGAACTTGACATACTTCTCGAACGATTGAACCAAGACCTAGACCAAGACATTGCAAACAAAACAAGATCCGATATGTGTGTGTGCGCGCGCGCGCCGATTTTATTATTTACTATTTATTTAATTAAATTTAATTATATTAGGGGCACATATATATGTCTCTATAATTGATATGAATTTATGATTTAATTAATTATAAGAGCATTTATAAGCAACTCCATTGTTTTAAACTTATTTGGGTTGTTTAATTCAATGCCCTTATTGTTTAAATTTAATTGGGCCATTAAATTAAGTGCCTCTATTATTTTAAAATTAATTGGGGTGTTTAATTAAGTGTCTTTAATAAAATTAAAATCTTATGTGACACACATATTATTAGAGGTGTAATCCGGGTCAGGCAGGCAGATGTCGGCCCGCCTCCGATGAAGTCCGGTGACAGCACGCATTAGAAAAAGTCCGCGCCATGGTGGGTTACGGGCCCGATCAACCCAGCCTACAAGAATTGAACACGAGCCTGGCCCACCCGTCAGCCCATCAGGGTTGAGCCCATGTGGGCCACGGTTCAATTCGATTCGGCCCGTATGAATAAAAAATTATTTTTTTTAAATTACTAAAAAAATTTAGTTACCTATTGTAATTATAAAAAAAAATGTTTACATATATAACAACAAATGTGTTAAATTACTAAATAAAAATAAATAACAATGATAAATTCATATTTGTTAATTTTTTAATTCAATTTTTTTTTGGTATTTAAAGACTAAAATATAACACATCTGTAACATATTTCATTTTAAACGGCTCTCTGTCATTTATAATTAAATAAAAAATCAAAAATAGGCCAGCGATTAAAGGCCGAGCCGCCTGGATAATGAACGGTCCGTCCGGTTTACGGGCCGACATGCGGTTCGGCCTCCTCAGCCCATGAACGGCCCGCGATTTGGCCTCATCGGCCCGTGAACAGCTCGTACGGTTCACGGGTCGGCCCGGAGTTCCGGGTCGAGAAGGGTGGGCTGATGCGGGTTCGGCCGGCCTGCCCGTCTTGACACCTCTACATATTATTAGGGGCGTTTTTAGTGTCCAATTCGCCTTTATTTATTAATAGGGGCGCCATTTATATGGGTATTTACTAATCCGTCTCTCCTTCTCTTAGGGGTATTTTAACATTGTTTTTTGTCCCTGTTTATATTAATTGTAGTACTTCTAAATGTCTTTAATATTCTCAATAATTCAATAACCTTGAGGTCAACTAAATTTGCGAGGCTTACGTTGAAAGTAAAAGAACTCGTGGAAGATAACACAACTTAATTCTTAATATACAATGTAAGTTTCAAATAAAAATTTTAACAATTAAGGGGAAAAAATGGTATTTCATTCCATCTAACTCGAGTACCAAATAAGACCAAGAAAATTAAAAACAAGAAGATGACATTTTTGTCATTTATTTCCAAGAAAATGAAATCCAAACCTTATCCATTTTTTATGAAATGTCTAAAAAGACATCTCCAACTCAAATAACATTCATAGTTGGATTTTGTCCTTAATTTGAACCAAAATTGCCTCCACTCAAAATTTCTGCTCTAATATCTCAACACAAGGCACGCCGCACGCCACTTTCGAACCATAGTCACTAGTACTACCTAATAATTGCATGAAGATGACGTATAAAGATTGTGTGGTCGTGCTAATCCCTTTTGGATACATTTTGTACTCAACACTATAACAACAAAAATATAATATATATTATTTTTTTAATATGTGTTGATAATAACATTTTATAGATGTTTATTTTTCTATCAAAATTATAACGAAACAAATTTTAATTATTGTTACGTTAAAAAATAACTAAAGTCCACCTGAACACCACGTCAACCTCATAGTACATGTGGCATGACTATTTGGCAACATGGACAAGCCTAGTTAGACTCTTAAGTGCAAAGGACCGAAGACTTAAGCTTCGTTACCATGGACTTAATTAATAGCCTCGGAAAAAAGTGCAGACATAAGCTATATACTTGCAGTTTTTGGGGTCTTAGGTCTAAGTCTTGGATTCAAACTTGAGCCTCAGACACAAGTTCTAAACTGCGTAGTTTTGACAGATTTGAACTTTGATATTGATGAACCGTGATTTTGCGTGTAGAACTAGACATCTTGGATAATAGTCAACTTATTTTGAAACTCGGACCATAATAGAGAAACCTTGTCCGTTCGGCATCGAAAGAGAAAAATACATTATTTCCACTTTAAATGTTTGACTTCGAGAAATGCAATCTATTTTATGAGATGAGCAATTATAATTTATATGAGATTTCAAACATCTACTACAATTTTCAAAAAATCTTTTGTCTATAGATTAAAAAAAAAAAATTTGATTTTTTAGGTGAAAGATATGATTATTTCATATCTCAATTTTCACTTTATTTTAGTAATGATGAAACAAAATAATATGATTACTTCATATAGTATTTTATTATTATTAAAGAAAACTTTATTTTGTTATCAAACATTTTCACCTGAACCACTTGAATCTCTAATTAAACTGGCGAATTTTTTTCTTAATTCCGCGATAAACATGGAGAAAACTTTATTTCTTAGTTCTTACTTCTTAGTTATATAAAAATAAAAAATAAAATAAAATAAAATAAAAGAATGGGACATTTATAACCTAATAATCAAATTTCCCACCATAAATTTATACTTGAACACCTCAATTTCTATAATATTCCCACCACTTGAAACTTACGATCTACTGTGAATCTCTGATATTCCCTTTTGTCTCCATTCATATGTACTTAATTTCTCAAACAAATTGCTTTCAAATTTACAAACTCCTCTTTAATTTTCCTGAAATGTTTTCTTCATCTCGAATTTTCGCAATTTCACACTCAATTACACCGTTTTATTCATCCAATTCTCGATATTATCTCCAGGGAAAGCTGAAATCCAATCTGAAATGGCGATCAATTGCATCAGATTCCGACTCTTCTTCTTTTGCCTCTTCAATTGATTCGGATTCATCTACCAATAAAAACTCCGCCGTGTAATGTAGTTTTAGATTGAAAATTGAATAGTTTGTTATTGGGGGTGATTTATGAATTTTGTTCACTGGGGTGTGTTCGATTGCAGGTTTTGTATAATAGAAGGGCCGGAGACAGTGCAGGATTTTGCGAAAATGGAATTACAGGAAATTCAGGATAATATTCGAAGTCGTAGGAATAAAATCTTTTTACTCATGGAAGAGGTCGGTTTTCTATGTCAAAATAGCTTGCTTAAATTGTCTTAATTACATAACTTTCCATATAAATACACACAATGACAAAAACAGATTAGTAACGAATGAAACTATCAGTGTGGTAAATTTCTAATACATGCAAATACTAGCAGAAAAATCAAACTATGAGTAAATTGTTTGATTCTTATTTTTGGATGATTTATTGATGTGCAACTCTTTAATTTCTAGTATGTTTTGCTATTCTTTTCATGTTGTACAGTTGATTCTTGCTAACATAAAATTTTGTAGGTTCGTCGGCTAAGAATACAGCAAAGAATTAAAAGCGTGGAACTTGGGATTTTAGAGGAAGAGCATGAGAATGAGCTTCCTAATTTTCCTTCATTTATTCCATTTCTGCCTCCTCTGGTACACTTTTTTTTTATTTTTTTATGCATTTTGTTGATTCTCGCCTGAGTATCTTGCTATGAGATATGTCTCCACAAATTAAGCAGTACTTGCTAGCGTCTAACAAATATATCCATGCAGACATCTGCGAATCTTAAGCAATACTATGCAACTTGTTTTTCTCTTATTGCTGGCTTCATGCTTTTCGGTGGACTTCTTGCGCCCACTGTAAGTTTTGCTGCACTTTATCATAATTCTTGGAGAAAATTCATGGGTTACTGAGGAAATTGTAATTATATGTTCTTGCAATTGTCAACTATGTTCTAATCCACGTCTTGCCTTTCTGTTGCTTATATCAGCTGGAACTAAAACTGGGATTAGGGGGGACATCGTATGCTGATTTTATCAGTAGTATGCATCTACCAATGCAACTGAGGTATGCTCCTAGGATGTCCTTATTTAACTAATTCAATTTCTATTGCATAATGATGCATCTGCTATGATTTCTCGCTCTTGCTTTTAGTTCCTTAGTTTTTAGGCAGAACTACAAAGAGGATATGTATTGTATCTTTCAGAGCTCGATCGATTGCATTTACAGGTGCATAACGATATAGAAAATATTTCCTGAATAAAAGCCTTCAAAATTGTAAAAGGGAGATTCTATTGTGCAAAACATACCTCAATTTGGTACAGATGGTGTATCTTTGTAACTATCAAGTTACCTCGCGGGTGTTTCTGTAATGTCTCTGTTTTATATGATCTGATCATGAATTTGAGAATATATCATACTGCTTATTGATAAAGTGATTTTTATGAACTCTTAGTCAGGTTGATCCCATTGTGGCATCGTTCTCAGGAGGGGCAGTTGGTGTAATATCTGCATTGATGGTAGTGGAAATAAACAATGTAAAACAGCAGGAGCATAAGAGATGCAAGTACTGTCTTGGAACAGGTAGTTAATGCATGTTCTGACTTTTATGTTATCTTAATTTTGGTCGAAATGTTCACATTTTTTACATTGAAATAATTACTCAAATTAACACGCTTTGTCATGGCTGGGACTTCTACTTCTCAAAATTTTCCACATTTGAGTTCTGTTTGACTGATCATTGGATCCACCTGGAAAGAAATATTTCAAGAACCATGTTGAGCTGGAAGTTTTGATAAAATGTTCCATCTTTCTTCCTCTTCTTTTCGACTGCTCATCATTTGACACCCGTAGCCCTGTTTTCTTTATTCCACTGATGATCCTCCTTCACCTTCTGCTCATTCCAATGCCATATTCTTTAATCATCAATTTCGTGCTGCATCAGTTTCCAGTATTAAATATTAAAACGAAGCTTAATATTTTATAACATGCAAGACTTGAATGCATTTGGTGCTTATAGACTTGTTCTTCATTCGATATAGGATATCTTTCTTGTGCACGCTGTTCAAACACCGGGTCTCTTGTTCTTATTGAACCGGGCTCAACAGTAAATGAGGGGGATCAGCACCTGTCACCACCTAAAACAGAAAGATGTCCTAATTGTTCAGGGGCAGGAAAGGTATGCTCTCAGAATTCAGATTACATCTATTTTCTCCCATCATGTGGAAGCTATTTACATTGAATCACTGCAAGGACCTTTTTCTTGCATGCCCTTTTTGTATGAAAGGTCGCGTACTCGTGCATGATTGGAATGACTGAAACAAGTGACTAACAGAAGGGATGTCTTCGTGAAACGTTTAAATATCCCAATCTCCACGTAATGACCAAGTAAAAAAACCATATCTTAACTAAATTTTACTGTTACAGACTATCATCGATGAAACTTATAAAGGGTGAAAATATAAGTAGGCCGGATTTGCATAAAAGAGCAGACACCCTCTTTATTTTCCTTATGATAAAGATTCCCTTGACCTGTGAACGAATCAGCAGACTCCCTCCCCACTCCACCTCCCACCGGCTAGAAGTGCTGTATCATATAAAACTCAAAGTCCTTCCAAGGAACAGCTAAAGCATCTTTTATAAGCATCCCTTTTTATCCTTCTAGGAGAAGAAACATTTCTCTAAGAAAAATGAATATTGTTGTAATTTCATTTTCATTTCTTTTGAACCAATGTCAATGATGAAAGTTAATCTGTTAATGTATGAAATTTTTTGTTCTTTTCTTACTGCATTTAAGTCTACCTGAACAATCAGGTCGCTGGTTCATTGTTGACTTTTTGACAACGATACTAGTAAAAAGGTAAACCATTTTGTGAAAAGGAGAGAGAACTATAAGAATGATTATTTCTAAATCCGCACAACTTAGTATGCTACTAAATTACTGGTTTGTCAACTTTGTGCCCTGAATTACTTCTAATTTTTTGAACTAGAAGTAAATTATTTGATTTTCAACAAGTTCTCAAACTAACCAGTTGGTGTTATATTTGTTTATTCTTATTTACTGAATCTTTACAATGATACGTCAAGAGGTATTTTTTTTGGTGGGAATTGTCTTCAAATCAGAATAAGGTCACAATGTTGGATATTGGTATCAGTCCGCATCTGGTTTCCTCAAGAATTTTCACATACCCTTTACAGGTCATGTGCCCCACATGTCTTTGCACGGGGATGGCTATGGCAAGTGAACATGATCCACGGATCGACCCCTTTGACTGATCATGCACGATTTTTCCCTTGGTCTGCAGATTGCTTGAAGGTGTAAAGCTTTTGCCTCACATATTGTTCGCACGAAAGGTTAATGTTTAAATAAACACAAATTTATTACTCTGTTTTAGGAAGGCAAATGCGCATTTGTATTGCAATTTCGTTTGATGTTCAGCAAATTTTAAGTCTTTTCGAGTGGTCAATGATTCTAATAGTTGAGTTTTGGGAATCCTCTACAATCTTTTCCTCCTTTGCGTAGACCTTCCTCTGGTTGGTAGGGTTTTAGTTGTATCGTATGGGATTATGAAATTTTTTAAGGAACGTGTCTCTCTCTCTTTCCTATACACTTAAACTTTGGTTACTTTTGTTCTTTCACATGGAAAATGACATAAACAGCACTCTGAAGTTGTTGATGCAAGAGAAATACCGAGACTTTTTTGTAAATTGTTGAATAAGATTCAAACTTCAACTCTGCTAAAGAGAATATATAAGCATGCGCGACCTTTCACAAGAAAGGGGAGGATGGTCAACCATATTGTGATCCCAAAGTTAAATATGATTTTTGTATGGTAGAATCTAAATTAATAGAATCTTGTTAGTTAAAAATACCGTTCTTAAAAACTCGACTAGGCGATGCCTAAGCTTCACCTAGACTTGAAGCGCGACTTTCATGCCTAGCCAGTAGCCATGCATCACGCCTCGCCCGCCCTCGCCCTCGCCCTCGCCCTCGCCCTTGCCCTTGCCTTTGCCTTGCTCTTGCGAGGTTCTCACCTAAGCTCGAAAAGCTTGAAACTCAGATTCCACGCCTAACTACGCTTTACGCTTTTTAGAACATTGGTTAAAAGTGTTTGCGTACCTAACATATTCGTGATCATATTAAATATTTGGGAAATAGCACCAAAGTGTCACTATCTTTTATCTTTTTTAGTAAATTGCAACATTTTATAAATATTATAAAAATAGTAATTATATTTACAGCATAGTTTTGTTTGTTGCATCACATTTTAATTGTAATAAAGATACATAATATTTTTTCATTGTCACACTTATATTCCCAATTATTTTTTGTCGTAGTTGTATACTTAACTTTCAATTAATTAGTATATCTTGTCTATTATTACGATTTTTATCTAAATATTCTGTTAGCGTACTTTGAAATGAAAGAAAAAAATTTCATCGAACTTTGTATTTTTTCTTTTTGGCTTATTTGAAAATGTGAGTGGTGTATAAGTCTTTTTATGCTCCCCTAATATATTTTTTGGGATGAAAATTGTTATTATAGATAAGATATGCTAATTAATGAAATGTTAGAGATTAGAATGTGACGAAAAAAAAGTTGAGAAATATAAATGAAACAATGAGCAAAGATTGATGACTTTCATTACAATTAAAATGTGATGCTGCAAACAAATCATTTCCCACTCTTTGCGACAAATCAACTGCACCCACCAACTGTTGGATTTAAATTATTATACTCAAATTTTTTTTAATTAAATGGATCAAGTCCATGAGAATAAAATAGTTTTGGATTCAAGTGAAATTCTAATTAAAACTTATAGACTAAGCTTGTAATTTTTGGTCCAAAGAATTCTAATTTGATTAGAATTGGTTTTCTGGACAGCAACCATATATACACACGCATGGCACATATATGGAGAGGACATACGCTTTTTATCAATTTTTTTTGGGACAGGAAAAATATACACACGCAGAAAATTAATAGGAGAAAGGAGAAAAGATTATTTGACAAGAAAAATTTGGCACATTTTTTGGGCTTTCTTCTTCAACTTTTGTACTCCACCATTGATTGTTTGGTGAGCTGTTTCTCTTTTTTATTGGCTTAATATTTTTGGGGTTCCATCTCCTATGTTAGATGATGTTTATTGTGGTGAGCCAATAATTTGTTGTCGATGTGGTGTATTGGACTACCTCTTGATTTAGGGCATAAATATAGAGAAGAAACATTGTAATATTCATTTGGTGATATTAAATTATTTTCGGTTTGCCCCATCAATTTTTCTTTTATCTTAAAGGGTTTTACGATGTTAAAGAATAATTCTGGTGTTGTTTAGCTTTATTCATTATTTCAGTATTTATATTGCTTGTATTAAAATGTTGGTTGAGTATCAAACTTTCATTTTAATTGCACGGTGAAAGGAAAAAAGTACATTGATGCATTCGTACAACTAGTTTTTCCTTAACAGTACCAGGTTGGGTTGTGTGGATTAAAATGGAGGAGCCGGTTGGTGGTGCTATGGTTAGACTGACAAATTATAATTGGGTAACTTGGAAGCCTATAATGGATGATATCTTTTATTGTAAGGATTTGCATGTACTTATTGAGGGTGATGAGGCTAAATCAGATGACATGACAGATAAGCAATGGTATACTTATAATAGAAAAGCTTTTAGGACTATCAAACAGTGGGTAGATAATAGTGTATTTCATCATGTGGCACAAGAGACTAATGCTCATAAATTGTGGTCAAAATTGGAGTCTATGTTTGAGAAAAAAACTGCATCTAAGAAGTCATTTTCAATTAGAGACTTGGTCAACATGAAATATAAAGAAGGCATAAGTGTGACAGAGCATATGAACAATTTTCAAAATATCATAAATCAGTTAGATACTATGGATATGATTCTTGAAGAAAAATTGCAGGTTTTGTTGATTTTGAGTTCTTTGCTAAATAGTTAGGAGACATTTGTTGTGACTATTAGTAACTCTGCTGCTGATGGTGTTTTGACTATGAATTCTGTAAAAGACAGTGTGCAGAATGAGGAAATAAGAAGAAAATCTACAGGTATACGTACGGGTTTAGATCATGCACAAACTCTTGTTATAGAGGATATAGGAATGAATAAGAATAGATGACAAAAAGGTTACAGCAAGTCAAGAGACAGATTAAAATCAAAAGACAAAAATGTTGTTTGTTACCGTTGTGGCAAAGAGTGTCATATTAAAAGAAATTGTCTGATTTGGTTGAGAGATCAAAATAAAGGTAGCAATCAGAAGAAAGAAGATAACAAGAACATTACAGTTGTTATATCTGATGGTGATGATATACTCTCTTGTGGAGAGCAGGAGTGCCACATAAATCAGAAGAAACATAATTTTGTTTGCTAATTACACAGTGAGTGATTTTGGTATCATGAAGATGGAAAATCCTAGTCAATCTAAGATGCAAATAGATGTCGACTGTACCTTGATGTTGAAAGATGTGAGGCACATTCCTGATATGCGGCTTAATCTAATTTCAATTAATGCTCTTGATTGATAAGGTTATCACAACAGCTTCGATGATTTAAAATGGAAAATGTCAAAATGCTCTTTGATTGTTGCTAGATGGAAAGCTTGTTGCACGCTATACAAGACTTATGGAAAAGCTTGTAAAAATGTGTTGAATGCAGTTGAAGATTCTTTTCTCGAACTTTGGCACAAGAGGCTCGACCACATGAGTGAAAAGGGGTTGCATGTTCTGGCTAAGAATACAATCATTCCCTTAGCCAATGGTATGTCTCTAAACTGATGTGATCATTGTTAATATGGTAAGCAACATAGAGTTTTTTTTAGTGGCTCATTTAGAAGAAAAGAAGACATCTTAGAACTAGTACATTATGATGTGTGCTCTGGTGATGTTGCTTCTTTAGGTGGAAACAAATATTTTGTTACCTTTGTTGACGATGCTTCTAAGAAACCATGGGTATATCTTCTAAAATCTAAGGACCAAGTGTTTCAGTGTTTTTAGCAGTTTCATACCGTGGTAGAAAGAAAAATGGGGAAGCCTTTGAAATGACTCAGAACGGATAGTGGTGGAGAATACACTTTACATGAGTTCAGTGAGTATTGCTCAAAATTTGGGATTCGACATGAGTTTACAGATATTCCTCAACATAATAGTGTGGCAGAAATAATTAACCGTACCACTCTTGATAGAGTCAGATGCATGTTGAAGACAACCAAGCTACCTAATTTTTTTTTTTGGTGAAGCAATTCAGACTGTTTGTTACTTGATTAATAGATCTCTTTATGTTCCTTTAGATTTTAATATTCTAGAAAGAGTATGGAGTGGTAAAGATATATCCTACTATCGTTTGAAGATATTTGGATGCAAAGTATTTGTGCACGTGCCTAAGGAACATAGATCAAAGCTTGATGATAGAGGTATTCCTTGTATTTTTCTTGGCTATGGTGATGAACAGTTTGGCTACAAATTTTGGGATCCAGAGAAAAAGAAGACTTTGAAAGTGGAGATGTGATTTTTCATGAAGACCAGATGATTGATAACTTTAATAAAGTGGAGCAGCCTAAGAGAGTGACTGCAGTTGTTCCCGATCTCATGTGTCCAACACCACAGTCTATTGTTGGAGATAATATAGTTCCTACTGATGATGATGTTGATGTTGATGACATTGCTCATGGTGATAGGCCTGTTGATGAGATTGCTAATCAGGGGGAGCAGATTCTAGATAATGGAGAAGATGAAGAATCATATATTAGGAGGCCTACTAGAGAGCACAGACCATCTTCTAGGTATTCTACTTCTAACTACATTTTGCTTACCACTGATGGAGAGCCGTAGAGTCTTTCAGAGGCACATATTCACATTGATAAAGTCCATTGGATGAAAGCAATGACAGAAGAGATGAATTCTTTGAGAAAGAATGATACATATGAGTTAGTGAATCTTTCTAATGATATAAAAGCATTGAGCAACAAATGGGTATACAAAATCAAACGAGACAGCAATGGTGATATGATGAAGTAAAAGACTCGATTGGTTGTAAAGGCTTTGGGTAGAAATATGATATTGATTTTGATTAGATCTTTTCTCCTGTTGTGAAAATGACATCTATCAGAGTTGTTTTGGGTTTAGTAGCTAGTCAAGATTTGGAAATGGAACAACTTGATGAGAAGACTGCATTCCTACATGGTGACTTAGAGGAAGAGATTTATATGTTGCAACCGGAAGGTTTTGAACAAAATGGGAAAGAACACCTTGTGTGCAAATTGAAGAAGAATTTGTACGGGCTCAAGCAAGCACCAAGACAATGGTACAAAAAGTTTGATACTTTTATAACTAGTCAGGAGCACACGAGGATAACTTCAGATTCTTGTGTTTACATAAAATCTTTTCCAGGGACAGTTTATTATTTTATTGTTTTATGTTGATGACATGCTTATAATTGGCTAGGATGCAGGGTTGGTTAAGAAATTGAAAGAAGCCTTGCATAAGTAATTTGATATGAAGGATTTGGAGCTGGCTAAACAAATCTTGGGCATGGGGATAGTTCGAGACAGAAAGTCTAAGAGGTTATGGCTATCACAAGAAAAATATATTGAGCGAGTACTTGAAAGGTTCAGTATGAAATGAGCTAAGTCAGTTAGCTCACCTCTTGGTAGTCATCTCAAACTTACCAAAAGATCATGTCCTTCGACTAGTGAAGAAAAAAAGAAAATGGAATTAGTTCCCTACTCTTTAGCAGTTAGTAGTTTGATGTATGTCATGGTATGTACTCGACTAGATATTACATTTGCAGTTGGTGTGGTAAGCAGGTTTTTGTCTAATCCTAGCAGAGATCATTGGGAAGTAGTAAAATGGATCATGCGGTATCTTAGATGGACTTCTACTTTGTGTTTAGGTTTCGGGGGAGCTCAGCCAGTTTGACAGGATATACAGATGCAGATATGGCCGGAGATCTTGATAGCAGAAAATCTACATCTGGGTACTTGTTTACTTTTGCAGGAAGAGCTGTTTGTTGGCAGTCAAAATTGTAAAAATGTATAACTTTATCCACTATCGAAACTGAGTACATAATAATGACTGAAGCAGGATAAGAGATGATATGGATGAAAAGATTTCTTGAGGAGCTCAATGTGAAGCAAAGTGAGTACATCATTTATTGTAACAATCAGAACGCTCTTGAGTTTAGCAAGAATTCCACATATCATTCTCGCACCAAACACATTGATGTGAAGTATCATTGGATTCGTGGAGCACTTGATTTACAGTTGGAAAAGATTCACACCGATGAAAATATTGGTGATATGTTGACCAATGTTATTACCAAGCAGAAGCTTATATTTTGTGTCGAGCAGACGGGGATGAACTCCAAGTGATTGACTAGAGTTTTTATGGTGTACATCCTTTATAGACTGGAGGGGGAGATTGTTGGGTTTAAATTATTAGATCCAATTTTTTTTTTTTTAATTAAATGAGTCCAGTCCATGAAAATTAAGTAGTTTTAGATCCAAGTGAAATTCTAATTAAAATCTAAGCTTGCAATTTTTGGTCCAAAGAATTCTAATTTGATTAGAATTGGTTTTCTGGACAACAAACATATATATACACACATGCAGAGCACATATATGGAGAGGATATACGTTGTTTATCAATTTTTCTTGGGACGGGAAAAATATACACACGCAAAAAATTAAAAAGAGGAAGGAGAAAAGATTACTTGACAAGTTTTTGGGCTTTCTTTTTCAACTTTTGTATTCCACCATTGATTGTTTGGTGATATATTTCTCTTTTATAGGCTTAATATTTTTGGGGTTCCATCTACTGTATTAAATGATGTTTATTGTAGTGAGCCAATAATTTGTTGTCGATGTGGTGTATTGAATTACCTCTTGATTTAGGGCATAAATCTAGAAAAGAAACATTGTAATATTCATTTGGTGATAGTACAATATTGTCGGTTTGTCTCGTTGATTTTTCCTTTATCTTAAAGGGTTTTACGATGTTAAAGAATAATTATGAGGTGTTTAGCTTTATTTATTATTTTGTATTTATATTGTTTGCATTAAAATATTGATTAAATTGATAATTTTCATTTTAATTACACGATAAAAAGAGAAAAGTACATTCTTGTATTTATACATCTAGTTTTTTTCTAACACTAACACCTAGTTAGCAGTCGCCAATTAAGCTATAGAGAGAAGGTGGCCCAACATTTAATTCTATGGCTGACCGATTTTAAAGTATAGAGATAAAGGTGATATAAATGACGTTGAAGAAGAAACTAGCAAAAAGAGATAAATTAGTGATAGAAAGAGAATGATTATGTTCTCTTTTCTACATTCTTCGTTTTGGTATTTTATTTTGAAATCAAACAAAACCCTTCCTCCATATCTGTGAGAACTGAAAAATGTAAGATTAATATTTCTTGGATTCTTTAGAATTCATAGGTATTTTGTGTTTGAGTATTAATTACGGAATTTAGGTTCCTTCTTATTCTTTTGACACAATCCAATACTTCTAAAATTGTTGTAATACCAAAAGATTATGTTTGTATTTGGCGACAAACTCTTATTTTTTTTGTAAATATAATTTTAGAATATGAAATTATAGACAATTGATATAGTCTAGACATTACATACTATAGTGACAGTTTAATCTTTACAATTATCTAACTATTGTGATCGTCTGCACTATCGAAAAAAAGATGTATATCAATTAAAAACCCTTGAAAGCAATTTTTTTAGATAATTCAAATTCTAAAAGAGGGTTGGTAAAGAATATCTTGTATGTGTCTTCTATAAGATGAGATCAATTTCACCTCTACAAATCACTTTTATCTTTTGTGATTAGAAGAAACATATTAAAAATAAAATAAAAATAAAAAATCTTGTACTTGATTAGTGCAATACATTATAAGAATTGTCGTTAATATAATATATGATTGTTTTACATGATTGGTGTACGTATCTTTCTCCTTCTATATCTACAATATTCTTTGTATGAGTAATAAAGAACAAAAACATGTAAACGCAAGCCAAAACGTACGTAGTATTCAGTTTTGTGTACAATTCGTAGCTTTAGTTGTGGTATTTATCAATTCATGAATAGAAATTCTAATCGAACCTTTTGAAGGGCTCTTGATGTTAAAGGGTATACATATTGTAAGATTATTTAAAATATGATTTTTACTTGTTTAATGGGATGGTCAAATACAAACTTATATTTTCATGGCGTTTTAGGTAGAGATGTTAATTTGTTTTAATTTTATTTTCATAGCTTATTTTAAGTTTCAAAGTAGACAACAAGTTCTCGAGTCCATAAGCAGTGCATACTTCATGAAGATTTGATTTCGCTATGGCTCAAGTGGATTTCCTTATCATTATGAATAATAAAATCATTTTTCAACAAGTTTCAAGTCAAAACCATAACTTCTTTTATTAGACCATCTCCAACTCATTTCATCAAAATGATATTCTCTCTGTCTCAAAAATATAGACTTGTTTTCTTTATTTATCTGTTCTAAATTATAGGCTACTTACTTTATAGAGAGTGTATTAAATTTTTAATTTTCCTATTATACCTTTATTTAATTTACAATGTTATCAACCCAAAACAAACATTTAAATTTATTAGATTCATCAATGATTAATATTAAATGGGGGTATAATAGAAAAAGTGTTTTGAAAAATTTATAGTTTCAATTACATTAAATAAAATTTCTTAATCTGTGTGTAAAAAGAAACGAGTCTATTTTTGTGGGACGGAGGGAGTACAACTTTTACACCATCTTATTTAGGATTTGTTTGGCACGGTTGTTAAAGTTTTTGGTAGTACAACTTTTGACAGTAGAGATTTTATTAAAAATATGTTGAATTTTTGGATATGAATTTAAAAAATACTTTGAATGTTAAATTGAGTGTTTGATTGCATAATTATAAAAGTAGTTTTGTACAAACTTTATATTTATTTGATTAAGCAACAATTAATTATTATATATCTCACATTATTTTTATATCATATAATAACTATTAAAATTAATATATTAATTTTATTATAATTATATAATTATTTTAGTATATTTGATTAAACAATAATTAATTATTACATATCTCATATTATTATTTTAAAAATAAATAATTTTTTTATATTTTATAATAACTATTAAAATTAACATATTACTTATAATACCATTATTAATTTAATATATATTATATTACTTAAAATTAATTAATTATTTAAATCAAACATATTATGTGTAATTTGTATTATATTATTTAACACGCCAATATTTTTTTTTACTATGATATAAAATATATGAACTGACAATTTGTTATAAGTAATTAATGTGGTGAATAAATTAATATTCTTTTGATGTATTAATGATAGTTTTTTTATTTTTTAAGTTCATTAAATATAATTATTACTTCCCGTAAAAGTTCAATTAGAATTTTTTTAGAAAAGTTCAAAATTTGGGCTTATCTAAAATGATTTTTTTAAGCTGTTTGTTAGTCCAAAAGTATTTATTGACTTTAGCCAAACAACTATAAGTACTTTTAATTTTTAAGTACTTCTAGACCTCAAAATAGTCTTTCCAAACACACTCTTAGTCATCTCCAACTCATTTCACAAATGTTAGCCAAAAAAATATCCCTTTATTTTTTTATTTTTTAATTCTCAACAATTAATTTATATAAAAAATCATTTAATTACATATTCTGATACTACTAAAATTACTTAAACTAAAAATTACATTTAATTAACTAAAATATTGAATTTATTAATAAATAAATAAAATATTTACACTTAATATCAAAATTAAAAAAATATTACATTTAACATCATAATTAAAAAAAATATTAAATTTAACATCACAATATAAAAAAATACATATAATATAAAAACAAATATAAATAAACTCAAAATGATTTTAAGTAATAAAATTATATGAAAAATGATAAAATAAGAATTAAAATTTGTTATAGTGTAAAATGAAGGACAAAACGAGAATATATCCTTAGTATACTGTAAGTGTTTATGGGTATTTACTATTTATCATATCGTCCAAAACGACGCTGTCTTGACCCTTTCTTCTTCTTCTTTTTCTTCTTCTTCTTCTTTAGTGAGAAGAAAATATGTAGGCACCAATCCATTCCCATTCCCATCCACTAAAGATTCACAAATACATTTTCATACGCTGAAGATCCAATAATCTATTTTCAATAAGCTGAACATCAAATTTTCAAAGATCTGGTTACTACTCTTTCGCCATTATTCTCGAATGACCGGTGAAGATTTCAGCGACCTACCTTCAAATTCTTCCTTTCACTATTCATACTTTGAAGTTAAAGCATGTGAAATGATCTAATTTTTGTAAATGTTTTTTGCCTTTTTTTTTCACGGTATAATTGAGGTCGATTTTGTCCCATTTTAAAATGTCGACAATGCCGATAAAATGTGATTGTCAACAAATAATGGGAACCAAGTTATATAAAAAAAAAATTACTTCTTCTACTTCTTCTTGAAGAATTTAACCAAAAAAAAAAAAAAAAAATTGTCCACATCGACATTATTTGGTTGATGTCGACCAAATATTGTCGTTTTCGAAAAACTTTATCATTCACCTATGAATTATTTGGCTATCCGTTAGGCTTTGCACTTATCTTTTTTTAATTGTAGCTTACATTATATATATATATATACTATAATAATTTATATCTATCAACTTTTAACGAATTACAACTACACAATGTGCAATGCATATATCCGATTGGTATATATATATATATGAGTAAATTTAATAAATAATAACCCAACTTTATCTAACATTATCACTTGAATTTTGAAGTATTACCCGTTGTTTATAGACCTATCTCAAACCATTACCCATCCATCACCCGATTCATTTTCGTCAATTAACTTTAACGAAAAATGTCACGTGGCGAACGGAATCTTATGTGACACAAAAATTTATTAAAATTTGCCGCATAAATTAAAAAAAAAAAAAAAAAAACAGGAAATCTGGAACAAAGAAATAACATTTTCTTACAAAATAAACAAAACACAAAGGTCCAAATCAAGAAGATCCCAATGAACCCTAATTGCTAAAATTCTTTCCCAAATCCACGCATTGAAGAGTTTGCCATTGAAGCTTGGGGAAAGCTCAAGAAAATTGAAGAAGCGGAAGCAAGCTTTTGAGAAATTGGTGAAAAATGTGAAAGTTCCATCTGCAAATGGCAGAAAGCGGTTGTGCCATTTGAGGCATTCCATTACCGTGAAGTATCACCCAGAAGCTAAATTTGAAAGTTACTCAAGTATTAATTCATTTTTTTCTCATTTTGTACACAATTGCAGTGTTAGAGATGTGATCAAAACTTTAAATTTTCAGAATTTGTTATAATAAAAATTACACATTTTTTTTATTAATTGGTGTATGTGGCTTTACTTGCGAATTTACTATTAATTAGATTATGTTTTTCTTAATTGCAAATTTACTTTTAATTGGTTTTGTGAGTCATTGTGGATGGAGCTCTGTAGTGGAAAGCATTTATATTGACATTCATGTTATAGCCATGCCTTTGAAAATTGATCAGCCTCTAAATGCGAGACTTTTGGTCGAGGCTGGGATTGGTGTGGATGTTGCAAAATTGATAAACTAACTGATGCAAAAGCTGGTGCAATTTGCACAAGTGAACTGGTGTATTTTTGGAGCAAAAATATTGACTAAAACTGTTACAATTTGCACCATTTAACTGGTGTATTTTGAACCAATTTTAGTCAATAGTCTGGAGCAAAATTGTTGAGTTAAACTGGTGCAATTTGCACCAATTTACTGGTTAATTGCACTAGTTTTGTGGTGCAATTTGCACTAGCAGCTAACTAATGCATTTTGCGCCAGTTGACTGATGCAAAAATGCAAAATGCACCAGTTAATTGATTCAACCTGGTCCCTCCTACTGCACCAAAATGAAACAGTTAACGGATCAACACATCATTAGTTAATCAGAATGATACCACATAATCAATACATCTCAATTTCTATTAATTCAGAATAATTACAACTTATTCAATTCAACATAATTTCTATTGGTGCATAGTAATATTCAACATACAAAAAATAGGGTATCAACATAGCATTGAGCCTTGTGAATTGCTGATTACAATCCCATCAAATTTTCAACATAATAGTGTATCACTTAATATCCAACATACAAAAAACCATGTCATGATTTATTGAGTTGCTGCACTGTTGCCTCTTCTTGGAGCTGCTAAAGGCATTGAGCCTCTAACCACTCGAACGTTCTTTGCTCTTGTTGCCCTCTTCTTTGCATTTTCTTAATTCTCGATCTCTTAAAATCTTCAACCATGGTTAGAAGCAATGTAATTACGGGTGTTGGCATGGTAAGTGAAGGACCAGATTTTTCAATGTGTGCATCCTTTGACAAAACCTATCCCAGGTGTTGGCATGAACTGGGACTTAGGTGGTGAAGGTGGTAGTGGTTCCACTTCATCTCCTGAACTCGTATTTGGTCTCGTAGGCACCAGTTTTGATCACACTCCAATATTATTACTTAAATGAAAACATATATGATTACCCTTGACTATTTGGCTAAACTGTTGTGAACTTGTATAGTCCAAATCGTGATCAAGCCATTCCTAACATTAGAAAATGTATGAAATAATTTTGATCTTTCTACACAATGGTAAGATATGACAATTGGAACGAAAGCAAACCTGTTTTGGTGCATCAGACCTCTAGTGGTACCTTTTGTTGTGCTCTGTTCGTCCACAAATATTCCATGTCATAATCATTTTCCATGTTTCTTCAATTTTGCCTTCGAACCTGAACGTGTGACGACATCTTTTTCTTGTTGTCTCATTTTCTTCTTCCGTTTTCTTCTCTTTTTAGGGGCCAACCAACCTGGTGGTTGGACATCGATCAGAGGCCATAATTTCATCTCGTTAATAGGATTGATAATATTCTCGTAGCAACTGAGGTAGGTCTGCACTCTATAGAGCTCATGCACGTACCTCCAAGGCTCAATCCTTCTGTCCAGCATAGCAGCAACTGCATGAGAACATGAAATCCCTGTCAAATCCTATCTCCTGCAAGCACATGTCCTATTGTGCATATCAACAACATATTCTCCAGTCGAACACTTTACAAAAGATTGTGTTCCCCTTGACCAATCCACCTCAAATCCCACACGCATTTCAATAATCTTCATCAATCTCTGGTGCACTTTAGGACACAAAGGGCATGTGGCTCTTCTCATCTGGTCCCTCCTAGCTTGTATCATCTTCCTAAAATTTATGTGTATATCGATCAACATGGTCAAGATAGACTTCTCCCTATCCTCCAATACCATCTTGTTGAATACTTCATAGAGGTTATTCAAAGGTATGTCACCCTTCACTTTTGTCAGAAAATAAACTTTACTCCACTCACTTGGATGCATCTTCATTAACCAACCATGTGCAGTATTGCTCTCTTTCTCAAGCTCATCCATCCAATGCTTTCAATCAGGCAATGTTGTTGACTTTGCAGCTTTCCATAAGTAGTCTTTCAGAGCTAAACCTTTAAAACCAGCACTAAAAAAATTGGTATACATGTGTCTGACACAATATCGATGTTCTACCTCAAGATACAAATCCTCTATGACCTTTTGTAAACCCTTCTGTCAGTCAGTCATAAAAGTCCACTCATTGCTATTCAGGATCTTCAAATATTTACCTAAATGTTGTATAAACCACCTCCAAGTCGTAGTATTTTCTCTCTCCACTATAGCATACGCTACTGGATAAATACAGTAGTTGGCATCTAATGCCATTGCCACGAGCATCTGAGGTCCAAAAGTACATTTCAAGAAACACCCATCTAATCCTAGAAGCTGCCTACAACATGCCAAGAATCCCATCTTGCAAGCTTATAAACAAACATATATTCCTTGAAACTTTCCAACAAGTATGGCAGCTATGCAGTAGAACCTTCTCAGAAATTTAGCAGTAAAAGACCTAAGCTTGCCAAATTGATGCTCATCAGAAGCATATCTTCTATCCCTCCAAGCAGTAACGTTGTTGATTGTCAACTTCGCATTATCATTCACAACCTTCTTTATCAAACTAGTCTTCCAACCACATTCAACTTTAAAAGTCTCCAAATACCTCTTAGCTATATACATTGCAGTACAATGCCTATTATTTATGTCCCTAGTGCAAGTGTGTTTCGAATTCTTAGACTTTATTTGGATGCAACCCTTTCCTTGTTCAACGATGCCCAAATCTTGAATTTACAACCTTCCGCCTTGCATATGACCTTTACTCTCTCATCATCATTCGGCCTAAACTTAAAATTGCGCCTAGTTGCAATCCCATTATTCCTAACAACTTTCCTAAACTTCTCAATGTTTTTGAACTCCTTCCCAACCTCTAACTACAAGTCGTAATTCTTCTTTTTGGCATCATAAATAGGGAAACAATAATTATTTTTCTCACTAGAAGAATAATTAGTGAGCAACTCTTCTTCACTTGGACAATAATCATCATCTGATCTCAACTCCTTTACACCTGATGCCTCAAGTTCGATTGTAAGGTTTGCATTTAATCCTACCGCAACACATTCAGGTGTATTCATGTCATACAAAAAACCATCATCGTCAAACTCATTATATGAATCACTCAAGTTGCATTCTCGAGGTATAATTTCCTCTTCATCAAAGGATGTGGCTGCATTGAAAACATAAGTGTTAGGATTTTTCAAACACTTCTCAAATGCAGATACAATATGAATATATAAAAGTGCATGAATACTGTCCAAATGAAATAAATTGTGGTCCCAGAACTTCAAAATTTAGATTCCATTCCAAAGTATTAAAATATGGTTACAAAGTTGTTCAAATATACAGGGGTAAATAAATGTGGTCCCAAACAAAGACAACAAGTAAAAGCAAAATACATTAAAAGGATTTACCTTGTGCCGGTCCCTCATCTTCTGCCTACAACAATGCTTCTTCCACATTTACGTTATCTTCCATGTTGAGTGCTGTGAGTCACCTTTGTCATCAAAATTGAGGCATAATTGTGGTTGAGCTGATGAATTGGTCAATTTTGGAGAATAATTTTAGCAATTGGGGTTCAATTGAGATCTTCTTGATTTGGGCCTTTGTGTTTTGTTTATTTTGTAAGAAAACGTTATTTATTTGTTCCAAAATTCCCTTCTTTAAAAAAAATCTATGTAGCAGATTTTAACATATTTTTATGCCACATAAGATTCTGTCCACCACGTAGCATTTTTTGTTAAGGTTAATGATGGAAATGAGTCGGGTGATGAATGAGTAATGATTTGAGATAGATTAGTGAGCAACGGGTAATATTTCAGAGTTGGGTGAACAAGTAGAAATGTTAGGTAAAATTTGGGTGATTATTTATTCAATTTACTCTCTCACACACACACGCGAGAGAGAGAGAGAGAGAGAGAGAGAGAGAATTGAACAAACTAACCAAATCCAATCACGTATTTTGAAATATACTCACTTTTAATAACATTTAACTAATTGACTAAAATTTTAAAATATGGACAAAAGTACCCCTAATTTTTTCTATTTTCCTACTCAATCTTTCTCTCTCTTTAACAAATTCAATTATTTCTTTCACTTTTCAATATTTCTCTCTCTAAACTACATCTCCCTCCCTCAAAGCACCATTGCCGCCTCCTTCTACCTTTCACACTCTTTGAATCTTTACCATTGCCATCTCCCTCCACTTGCAAATTATTTTTGTGATGATAATTTTCACATCTCAGATTTGTTTAAGAAAGTTTATGTATTTCTAAAGTAAGTTATAAGCTGTATTTTGTTCTCCATTACAATTATATATTTTGTATGTTGTTCGGTAATAGATTTATGTGGAAATCAAAGTGAATAAATTTGACAAAATTAGAGCAAAAAAAGAAGCAGGAAAAAATTCACAGAGAAGAAGAAAACCATTTATGTTGACAACATTGACATAAATGGTTTTATTTATGTCGACAACGTCGACACAGAAAGTGTCCAATTTTTTGTCCATTATTTTATGACCATTTGTGCGTAGTTGTTGCTATAATTTAACATATATGAAACTAATTTTTGGGTCCTATAATAGTGTCTATGTTATGATAATTTTTACATCGTTGTTGCTATAATTTTACATATATGAAACATTTATAACGTTAAAAATGATAATGTAAAATTAGGCTGATAATTCACAATCATTTCCATTATGAATTCGTTAATTTGATGTATTTTGCATATGGGAGCTGAATATATTGTAGCAGAGAATATTAGATTTGATGGACAAATCGCACAGCTCAGTAACACTAGGTATATCAATGTGTTTATGCAAAATTATGATGAGCAGCAAAAAACTAAATTTATGGAGAACTGTTTTGCACATTTTGAACAATTACATAACAGGCAACTGCAATTTAGTGGAAAATTAGTTCATACATTCTCAACATAGTACATTCCAATAAAGTACATGAGACATGGTTTAAAGTTAATGGACAACTAGCTAGGTTTGGAGTACAAGAATATTGTTTAATGAGGGGTTTGCTTTGCCACGACAATCCGAGAGTTTGAGTGTGTTCAAAGTATTGTCAAGGCATAGACTTAGGAAGAAATGGCTAAACAATTCTAGTCGTATATCATTGAATGAGTTGGAAACTGCTTTTATTGATTGCAATCATCAGATAGACAAGTATAATTTAGGATTAACCTTACTTATCGAAGGAGTGCTTAGACCTATGGAGACAACTAGAATTAACATAGAAACATTGTCGTTAGTAGACAAGTTGCACATATGCTATCAGTATCCATAGAGAAGTGACTGTTACTTTACGTTGCTTTGGTCTTTGTTAAACTCTTGTGAGTGACGAGCAGCGAGGGCAAGTGTTAACAGTAGCGGTTTCTTCAATACTAACATGGACTTATCATCGATCCCATTCAACCTTCTGGTTGATTATTTAGACAAAGATGATGACAACTCCCCCTCTCCGTTACCTAATAATGAAGGTGGAGAATCTGGCATCGAAGAAGGATGATCTGCTGTTAGAAATGTTGAAACTAACATTTTAAAACAACTTATATATTTTAAAATGGTATATATATTTTAGTTTACTGGAATTGGTTTCAGTTAGGTAAATATATAATGTAGTCAAGTTTGCTTATTTTAGTTTGGCTTCTATATGTTAGTTTAGTTCATATGTAAATAGCATGCACTAAGTTATCAATTTCAACTAAATTTTTCAATATTGATCTTCAGTGTTGATGTCCACGGACATTGACAATACTACACACATCGACATTCATTGTTGATGTCGACATTACAATGTCGACGTCGACATTGATATGTCGATGTGGACAATGTCCATGTCGATATTGTCAACATTCTTCTTTAATGTATACATGTACAGTGGTTTTGAATATTGTAGAAATATTGTCACTTCTTGGATAATTGATAAAAAACATGAAATATAACACAATAAGTAATCCAAATTTTTGAACAACGAAGAAAAATATATTATACAACATGTCAGCGATGTAGTGGCAATAGGTTTGTAAATGTTTGATAGTTATGACCATTGTTTCCACAACGGCTACACTTTCTAGAACGGGCATGAACTTCATGTTGACCACGAAGGCGTTGGGTAGGGGAACGACCATGTTGACGACGTACTAGTGGAGGCCTTGTATGGTTCTCTACAAAATTAGGTGAAAGGCTCCAATAGCTATCATGTTGTACATGGTATATGGCATCAACATATGCTCCTTGCCAATATTTAGTTGTGTAAAATGATGAACAATAATCATAACAACTTAATCCCTAATAGGTGACTGCTCTAGTTGTATGTTTGCAAGGCATGTGTTATAATTGAAATTTTCGACAACTACAACTCTTATCCAATAGATTAACGATGCGTACGTCACTTCCAATACCCACTTGGTGCAAAGTATTAGTTACCGGGAAAACTCGTAATCTAGATCCTGAATTGACTGTAGAGCGAAGTTCAACTTCAATTCTTGGTGCCAAGGCAGTTGTACATTTTGCACTTAAGGTACGCCGTTCGAAAAACTATCATTGTAAAACGGATCGTATATACTCAATTAAATGTATAATAGGGAAATGACGTTGTCGACGAAGTAGAGAGTTCAATGACCAATGTTAAAAGTCACGACGTTATATCGATCTCCACGAAAATCAACTATGGACCAATATTGAACCCCCGCTAATACCAAGTAGTCATGAAGTCATTGGTTCATTAGTTGAATTTGGTGCATACAACTGTCAAATTCTTCAAACATAAATGCACGCGCAGCCCTCAAAAAAATTTCAATATGTTTATCCCCGCCATAACGCTTACGAATGTTGCTTTCAAGATGGCACATGCAACACCCAAGTTGATCTTTAGAAACAAATGATGTACATCATTCACTATCCCATTATATCTATCTAATATGAAAACCAAAATTGGAAATAGTTCCAAATAGTTCTTCAACTTCAAAAAAAACAAAAAACTAGAACCATGAAGTGTCATTTTCTAAGTCAACAATTCTCTAAGAAATAAGATAAATTTGCTTGTTAGCATCTTGACCAGTGGCTACGAGCAATGTTTATTTGTATTTGTCCTTCAAATAAGTACTGTCTATGCAAATAATAGGTCTTAAATATGATACAAATCTTTGTATACAAGTACCGAAAGAAGTACAACAACCTGTTCTAATAGTCTTTTTCAATATATGTAATTGTTCCGGAGTTGCGGATCTTTAGGACATAATAGTATGATTCCAAATTTTCGTAACTTTTCTCTTCCGACCCCATTACGAGCACAAGTCTCTTTTCTTTTGCTCTCCAAGCTTTGTCGTAACTAATAGTTACACCTAAGTCTCATTCGGCATAACTGATTATTCCTGCTAGGACATATGGTTGATTGGAATCGATCAATTGTTGCATAATGTGATGGGCAATTACATTACTTGTTGCCCGTCTGTGACTATTGTGTTGATAAGCCATGGCAAAAGTGTGCTTATTATCAAATGTTCAAACTCTAAATATGTCGGATGACTTTACTTTCGAAGCTCGCAACTGCCACTTACAATTACTATCAACACAAACAACACTCCATGGCCAAAAGTGTGCTCATTATCAAATGTTCAATCTCTAAATATGTCGGATGACTTTACTTTCGAAGCTCGCAACTGCCACTTACAATTACTATCAACACAAACAACACTGAGAGTGCATTGGTCAGATTTCAAGATTTCTTTGCCTTAAATTGAAATCTATTTAACAAAGCAATCTTGTAAAGCTTCAAACTCAACTCTCTCTTACTTAAAAAAAAAAAAAATTGATTCACTTCTAATCTAATTCTGACTAATCCTATTATTTTGTGCAAAATGATTGGGATTAGACGGATGAGGTATGCAACATTCTGGCTCAATATTATTTGCATTATTAGACTGCTCAACATCTGAATAGACGGATGAGGTATGCAACATTCTGGCTCCATATTATTTTAATTATTAGGCTGCTCAACATCTGAAGCCATATAATTTCAAAAATCTTGCTGCTCAAAATTTTCAAAATATTGTTGCTCCAAAGTATGCTTCAATGTTGCATGTAGGGGTTGTTGCAGCATCAATGTGAGATGTAAAAAATCTCACTCTTGGTATACAAATTACACACAATACAGTATTCTTGTGAATTGAAATATACTATTTCAAGTCGTCGTCATCAAGAAGGTCGGCTGGAGAAATATACATTGATGGAACTTTGAATTGTATAACTAATGTTGCTGTTCACTTCAATTGAACTTGTTCTACTACCATCCCATTGTCAATCACTACCTACTTTAACAAAATCTCCACCATGTGTCACAACAAATCTAAATGTTTCCGCCATATTTGAATTTCATAACAACTTAATTAATTAGCAAATTTAAAAAATCAAAAAATACATAGTTTGTTATTTAAAGATACAATGGCTGCCGATTACATCGACAAACATTGTCGATGACATCGACAGTGGTTGTTCACTATAGTGGAAATTCACATAATTTTAGCACATCACAAAATTTCAATTTGGCATTAAAAAAATTAATATTCCAACGGGAATATGTGATTTCAATTTCGCATTAAATAATTAATATATCAACTGAAATTTGTATAAGTGATGTTATAGTACAAACTGAAATGTAATTAAATTACTTGGATTTTTGGGTGGCCAACTACTGTTATTTATTTTAGAGTTGGAGATGGAGATATGAAAAATCGTATTGTGCTATTTCACGTATGTATTGAAACTTATTAACAACAAAACTTACCTTGGACTAAAAAAATTTCAAGACCAGTGTGTATTTCTTTATGCATGCAGATTATCACTTCGTGTTAAAACATTGTATTTTTATTAATTTATTGGTTAATGTGATGATCTAACAATGTATCTTGTTTTAGAAGTCACCAAATCAGAACCTTACAAAATATGTTTGCCGTCACAATCACAACCGTATAAATTAATAGACAATAGTCATTTTTTACAAAATGATATTTGACATTATACCCTAAAATATAGACATTCTTCCAATGATTTTACAAAATGAGGCTATTTTAAAACAACATGACAGATTTGGGTATATATCAAAATTTCCCTATATATATTACACCAAATGAAGAGTTCATTGCACCAATTTGGTGTGAAGATTGTGTTGAATTGGAGACCAAATTTTACACAATTTTAATGTTTTACAACAAATTTTATGTTGCATTAGAGATGTCCTTGCTAGGAAATGAACGATATTAAGTTTTATTCGGTCTCCAATATCAATACTAATATTTTCACTTAGTAAAATCTTATTTATTATCAATTTAATCACGACCATTAAGAGTTTTCTCCGCTACTGAAAGAAAAAAGCAAGTTCGTGTGTCACACTGTCACAATGTCTTCAATTTCATCTCCTCCAAAATTTATTGTTCAATCATCCTCCTCAACACACTATCTCTAAAATCTATTCATCATCTCAATCTATCCCCCTCTACCGATCATTTCCAAAATCTGTTCACCGCCTCAATCCATTATCATAATAGAGCCTATAGTCGAATCTCACCGCAAAAATACAGTATACTAGTAAAATAAGTTTTATATCCCTAAATTTCATTAGATTTATAATTTAATATCAATATAATTACCACATAGACAAATAATAATCACTTATAAACATAAATATCATTATTTATCACGACAATAGAGAGTTTCTCCTTTACTGGCAAAAAAAAAAAAAAAAACATATATCTTTATTCTCAAAATTGATTTTTCTCCACAACATCTCCTCTGTTCTTCAATTTCAATTTGCTCAAATCAAATTTTCAAATCCATTTTCTTCTTCATATACTACATCATTCTCAAAATTAATTTTTCTCCATCATATCTCATATGTTCTTCAAATTTCTTCTCCTCAAATCAAATTCTCAAATCTACATTCTTCTTCATCTGCTGCATATTTGAATTAGCATTAAATTTAGGGTAAATAGCACTAGGGGTCCCTAACTTTTGAACGTTGTAACGATAGGGTCCTTAACTTTTGTTCACTAGCAGTCAGAGTTCCAAATCTATGAAACATTAGCGCCTGAAGTCCTTTTTTGACAGAAATAGTCAGTTTTACCGTTAAATGGTCAAAATTTTGTTAAATAGACCATTTTATCCTTAAATTGAATGATAAAAATAAAATAAAAATAAAAATTGCAACTAAACCCCAACCATCAAAATTGCAACTAAACCCCCCAATTCTACAATCCTCCTCAAAAAGCAATCTCCTTCAATTCCAAATGAGTTTCTGTGTCCAATTAAGGGTACTCTAATGGCGGACCCATCTGCAATTCTCCGATTTTTCCAACATCACTCCCAATCTTGCACTTAAATCTACCATTTTCAATTGGTGCTGGAACCATCTGCAATTCTGTCCCCGTCAAATCTCTGGCAGCAAGAAGCTTTCCGTCACAGCAGAAGGCGACGGAAGTAGAGGAGTCAGAGAAGGCGGAAGCAATGGTGGACTTGGGCTCGAGTGTCTCCCTGGAAAAGATAGTGATGTTAGCGGAATGGGTGGCGGCGAAATCATGAAGAGCAATTGGACAAAGTGTGTGTAGTTTGTGTTTGAAGGATTTCTAGTACTTGGATTTCTAATGAAGGAAGAAGAGAGATGGTGTGTGTAGTGCGTGTTCTGTTTTGTTGTAGAAGAATGGTTGGGAGTTGTTAGGGAAGGTCGTCAAGAAATTCCACAATCTTGAATATGAAATCCCAACTCTAAGCCGTCGGTAGGCTGTTTCCTTTCGACTGCTGTGACGGGCGGCAACGGCGGCATCAAATTTTGTACACTGGTTTGTACACTGCGGCCATCAGAGGTGAATAAAGGTTAGGCATGAACGGGTTTGTACACTGTATCCTTGTTGTGAACGGAGGCGGTGGTGGTACGAAGCCAGAACGAGCTGCAGATATAGATGGATGCCAATTGCAAAATTTGGAGATGAAGATGGATGCCAATTGCAAAATTTGGTTGGGTTTTAGATGCAATTTTGTTGGTTGGAGTTTAGTTGCAAATTTTATTTTATTTAATCATTCAATTTAAGGGTAAAATAGTCTATTTAACAAAATTTTGACCATTTAACAGTCAAACTGATGGTTCTGTAAAAAAAGGACATCAGGCGCTAATGTTTTTTAGGTTCAGGACTCCGGTTGCTAGTGAACAAAGGTTAATTACCCTATCGTTATAATGTTCAAAGGTTATGAACCCCTAGCGCTATTTACCCTTAAATTTAACATACAGTCGAATCCACCGCAAGAAAGTAGTCACCGACCGTAAGAAGATTTTCTCCACCAGGGGCAAAAAAAAAAAAGTAGTATGTATGTCACTACGTCTTCATTCCTCTCAAACCAAAACCCATTTCTCTCTATCAATTTCTCTATCAATTTATCAATTTCTCTATATTCTTTAAAATCAAAGACTCTTTAAACAAAACTCTCACTCTCTCAATCTTCAACAGATTTTTTTCAACCCCTCGATCAATTAAAATCCTCTACTACGGTCGAATTCTACCGCAAAGAAAAATGATATATTAGTATACGATTTTGTTCTAATGCCCATGGTAGATATTGTTATAATGTCCACCGGGACACTTGTCTAACAAGTATTGGATGAGTGTAATGGCCCTCCATTACACTCATTCTGACCATTACACTCATCCAACACTTATTAAACAAGTATTTCAATGTGTATTATAACAATGTTCACAGTGGACGTTAGAATCGGAATGGTATACTAGTCTAATTTTCACAAGTACTACTATTTCGCTACCGTCGCCGTCACCCAAGTGCTGACTTTTTACTTCGTTAACAAGGGTAGATGGAATTTTTAAAATAATGAAACAAAAGAGAAAGAAGGGGAAGAGGTTAGACTGGGAGAGAAAATGGAAGCCCTGAGAGCCTCATACGGAGAAACTTCCTCCGACTCCGAAACAGATTCGGATCCGACTCATTTACCCGAACCGAATCAATCATCCTCCACTCTCCCTCCGCCTCCTCTCTCTCTTCTTCACCCCCCAAATTCACTCGGTAATAATTTTTTTTTTCCCACATTTCACTGCTTTTTTATTTTAATGATACTTAAATTTATGCACACCAACTGTTTAATTTTTTTTTTCTCTTTTTTGTTTTGTTTTGAAAGGTGCATTTGATTACTCATCTGAAATGAATCAACCCACTCGAGTCCGTAGCTTTCCTCACGTTGAAGGCAATTTTTCTTTGCATGTTTACATCCCAGGTAATTCATTTATTTAATTTTCCTGTATTTATTCGTTTTTGGTTTGATGTTTAATGGTAATTTTGCTTATTGGGTTTTAGTTAGTATACCGTTGGTACCAAGAAAGGAGCTAGCCCAGTTTTTGAGAAGGGTCACAACTCTGGTACCCGGGCTTCATGTGGTTGATATAGACATCCCATTAAATAATTTGGTTGATGATGTACAAAAATTGGAGCAAGTTGTATTGGGGAGGGAGTTCCACGTGAGTTTAGGAAGAACTATTCCAATTAGAGTGCATCAACGGGACTCCGTGGTCAGTATGCTTCGCCAGAGGCTCCATTCCCAGAGGAGGTGAGATTGCATGGAATCCAAAACTCGATATTGTGCAGCTGCAGTTCTTCGGATTATTGTGTTTTGAGCTTCATGTGATGCTTGTAGATTAATGGTTGTTAAAATGGAAATAGGTATTGGATCGATTTCAATAAATGGGAAGTTTTCGTCAATGATGATCGTACCCGAACATTTCTTTCAATGGAAGTTACAGCAGGAGGATTAGCTGAGGTATGACAGATTTTTTTTGCATTAGCAGGATTATTTCCATACACAATTTCCTTAGTATAGCTGGGTGTTTTCGGTGAACAGATTTTGCTTAAGTTTCCAAATGCTATGTTGTAACATTTTATATTTTAAATGTAATTTTATTGTTGGAAAATGAAAGGTTGGAAGTTTTATAACATGATTTTGATGAATTATGTGGGTTGTTATTGTGGAAGATCATGGGACATAGTTATAGAAATGAGTTTATGGGATTTAATTTTTAATTAAATCTTATTTTCTTCTTAACACCTATAAATACCATTATTTTCTTTTTAACTTACATAATATAACATATGAAATTTTATATCTTTTTCTTTAAAAAGTTAATATATATTTGCCATAAGAAATGTGTTGTTAGAGTGGAGCTTTGAATTCATCTTCTAGTGCAAAAAAAAAAAAGTTGAACTAAACAACATTTCAGTTGGACTGTTGTATCATGGAGGGGACAAGTCAAGAAGATAGCTGTTGCACTGGTGATTGAGGATTTTCAACACCGAGGGCTTGAATCTTTTTAAAGAGAGCGAGATACTCGAGCCTCAACCTAATTGGTTACGAGTTTGTTTCTAAATTTAGTTATAAATTTTTATTTACAATTGTATTTTGTCTAACATGCTATATTTGCCAACTGAATCAGGGCCTTAGAATTGGAATAAGAAATGATTATTTTCTGATGTGATTAAGGTTATGTTTGGTAAAGTTTATTTTAAACCTTTTTTTCCCTAAATTCATTTCAACCACATATTTAATGGGACCTACAATTTTTATCAACTTTTCAACCGCACATTTTATCAACTTTAATCAAAATCTACTAAAAAATTACTTTTAAACTGAACTAAACTGGCACTAAAGATTTTTATGGATTACTATTGCAATGCTCTGACCCTCTGCCATTAGACATAACTGAAGTGTTTTTGGATCACATCTACCTAAATTCATGAGTACTAGACAATTTTATTCTTGGTCTTACAAATGCATATGTCCATCTGGACTGTTGGATATAACCACACATATTTGCATTGTTACTTACACCATGAAAGGCAAGGATTGGTTTTCCTTTTTTTACTTCTCTGATTCCAGATACATTGAGCTTCTTGATGTGAGAGTAAACTACATGTCATTCTAATTTTAATGGGAAGGCCTGCCTGGGAATATGGATTTGGATAGGGCCTTATGACACTATCAAAGAATTTCTCTGTCCTTCAATTTCTCATTCCCTGTATTACTTTTGTTTTATCATTACTACCGACAAGAAAAGTTTTGCTAGGAGATGTACCATCTACAAGACAATTTTATATGTATCCCTTTTAATTTCTATGAAAAGATGTCTTGTGTTCTAATGTTGGTAATTTCACTTCTATCATATTCGTGGTATAAAGATCACGGATGTTGAGGAATCAAAGAAATGTGCTGTTCATAAATTGTCTAACAAGTACAAGTTTGACTTTTCAGCATCACTTTATCTTTGTTTGTAGATCTGAGACATCTTTGTCATGTTTTATCTACCCCATCATCTAGAGTAATGTAATCTTCTCTTCAGGATGATTATAGTTGATTAGATAGTTATGATCAAACAGTTATGATATCAGGCTTCTCACATAATGTTAAGAGCTATCAACGGCTTGATTGAACAACCCTTCTTGGTATATGATTGTATCAATCCTTCCTTCAAGTCTACTCACATTACTGCATATTTTTAAAATCCATACTAGTTCCTTATGATTTGATCTGCCTAACAGCTTCTCTGTTACTTGTTTGGTTTTCTTCTCTGCTTTTCTTCCTTATTGCATTTCATGTTTTATAGAACACCCCAATTATTGAAGGTGATGTGCTGCCATGTCTTGTCACGCAGACGTCAAAACCATCACCAACCACCAAATCTTTTGGGGTTGTGATGTTTTCAGCATTATCATTACTTATAGTTGTATCTCCTAATATGCAGAACAAGTTCATTTAGTTATTTTGTATGTAATATATATATATATATATATATATATATTAATGTTTGTATGTATGTATGTATATGTTGTGTTGTGTATAGGGATGGGCAAAAGAATTGGAACCAACCCAACCGAATCCGATTTGGTTTTGCTTAAATTTTAAATTGTTTTGGTTCCTAGAACCAAGAACCGGCCATATCTAGTTTAGTTCCGGTTCTGACCCCTTTTTTTTTTTTTAATATTGAGACTGGTGCCCATGGACCAATTAACCCATTTTTTCTATTTTTACACTAGTAAACCAAATTTAAAGCACATAATAGAACATCTTTTACACTTCTTCAAACTTCAAAGCCCTAATTTTGTCTTCCAAATTTCCAAATTATTTTGTTTGCATTGAATGAACTTTATTGTTTTGATTTTGGATGTGCGTAAATTTGTTTGGATATTTTGGTTATGGAATTGAACTGAACCAAAACAAACCAAACCAGAACCATTGGATTCGGTTCCATAATTAGTCATAGATGGAACAAATGTTTCCTTTATAAGATAACTATTGGTTTTCGACTCGATTCAATTCTCTTCGGAACTGAAAAACGCCCACCCTAGTCGTGTGGTGTGCATTGTAATGTAGTGTAATGTCATGCCGTGTCATGTGGTGGGGTTTGTCCAGATGTGGGGTGTGGTTTAGTGTGTCGTGTCGTGTCGTGTCGTGTCGTGTTTAAGGTTTGGTAGGTTATATTTTCCTGTAAATTGTTGATGCATATTTGCCTTGTCTAGAGGAAATTGCTCGCATTATTGTCAGCCTATGGTTTAGTGGTTCAACCTCTGCTTTTGCATTATTGTCAGCCTATGGTTTAGTGGTTCAACCTCTGCTTTGTTAAGATTGGATTTGTCTCTTCGTTAATTTTGGCTTCCAGTTTCACAGTGGAACAACTGTAGCGGTGCTTACAGGTTGTAGACATTGGGTCAACATTTATATTATGATATGATGCACTTGCAACTGCAAGTAAATTTGTCTTGAAGTTAAAATTGCTCTTGCTCATGATAGCCTATGGTTTAATGGTTCGAATGTTACTCAGTTTATTGGCTCACATGAGCTCCAATTAATTGTAATTGTTCTCTCATAACAGGAATCTATGGTGGGTTTGAGTGTTGTAGACACTGGGTTTCACATTAGTTTTTTCTTGGAAGTCATAGAGGAAATGTGATTATTATCATTCTGTTTTTGTGGCTTAGCGTGATCTTGCTTTCTAACATATTCGTCAAATGTGAGGTTACTGAAACTTAAATTCACGCGGAAAAAGCTGAAACTTATTTAGATTCTGTCATCTCAGATAACAAAGCAAATTCAAGCTGTAAACGAGGTTTACAGGCTTCATAATCTACCAGAGTTTTATAAGGTTAGTTTAACATTATGCTTTGCATTTATATTTCCCCCCTAGAGTAAAGCAGAGATTGCCTTCTGTTTTTGATATAACTTCAGTCAATATTCTCCTTTTCAAAGCTGTAATTATACACAACTGTTTCCATGGTGTTCACAGGATCCACGCCCTCATATATCCGTAGCTTGGGCTTTAGGTGATATCAGCGATTCCCTTAAGAGAGTGATGGAAGAGGATACAAAGAGATACATTACCAATGGGGCCTTGTCACAGAAGCACACTTTTATGTGCAAATTTAGTGGCATTTCATGTAAAATAGGTAACAAAACCTTTGAGATAGGCAAAAGTCAGGAAGATAAGATTTGATCTTTGTCAACCTATATTGTTTGCCAAGAAAGATGAATGAAGGCAGTGCCATTGTGTATGTAGCATTTCAAAAATTTAACAATTGCTAGTGTATTTATGGATATTAATAAGTGAAAATACGACACTGCCGGTTGGGTTTCTTATTTGACTAATGAATTGTGTAAATGCAGCTTTCTAGGCTCCCGAACACTTCTTTCATAAGTTTTGCAATCATCAACCTTCTGTTTTGTAATGCCTTCAATATTAATTCATATCTTCCTGATTGGATTGTGCTAGGGTTATTACGGCAACTAGATTTTCTTTGAAAGAGCTTGATGGCGAAAGAGGGAGGAAAAGGTTCAGATTGCCATTTATCTTGTTAGTTTTTCGCAAATTTAACATTTTTAACATACGAGCAATGAAGCTTCACTGAAAAATGCCACGCTCATTGAAGTTCACGAAAATGTAAATGATTTCTTCATTCCATTCAGTTGGAGACATGAACTTGGCTGGGAAAAAAAGGAACAAATCAGAGAAAAATCACCCTTGTTACAAAAAGAGGCGTACAAGCTGAATTTATTTACACAAGATAACCCTCCTAAATCTTACCTTTAAACTACAAACTAATAAACGAGCTCAGAAAACAGTTGCAAACAATCCAATTCAGTTGGAGCCACATCCAAAGTGAAGAGGAAAGAAAAAATACCATTAACCCCTCCGAGTTTCAATTATTCAGGCAGAAACTGAGCTGCCCCAGGAACAAATTAGAATTTAATGAATCAATGCCAAAAGTTCGTGCTGGACTCCAAGAGTAATATTTCTTGAGCAATAAAAAATGGCTCAGAGTCCAGGTATGGACTCAAGATTGTACTTTTCTCGGGATGAAGTTTCAGTTTCTGAATTATCTTGCACCTTCAGTTGTTCGACGGCATCCAAAGTTAGCAGGTGGGTATAAGAAGCACCACGATTTAATGAAACGCTTGGATTGCTAATTTTACTGGCAAGGAAGCGACGAATCAATCCCCTGAGGAAAGGAGCCATGGTATCTGGTTCATGTTCCAAATAGTACATTATTCCACCCATACATGCGCAGAACAAAGCCACCTATAAAAGTTAAACAATAACAAGGAACTCAGTAGGAGGTAAAACAATTAACCTTTAAGAGCATCTCTAAGAGGCTCTTTAAACATAAGATGCTCTCTATTTTACAATGTAATCTCTTAAAATTATGCTCCAAGAGACTACAAATTAACTTTTTAAATAGCCCACTTTTTATAATTAAATGCATTCAAAGATTTTCAATTTTCAATACTCATATGTTGGCTAAATTAAATAGTATAGAGAAAATAAAATAGAGAAAAATAGTGGAAAATCATATAATAATTAGAATGGAAGCATGTCAAAATAAAATATAGGAAAAACTAATAAATACTTGTGTGGAGAAGTAAAATGAAAATTTAAAAATAAAGAGGTGGTTGGAATTTTCCTCTCAATTTATATACACCATCTAAAATACAAAAGATACTCTATAAATAGTCTCTTGGAGATGCTCTAACAATATTTTAATTCTGTATTAGTGACAAATTAATGTCTAAAATCTTTAAAGGATTTACCAAAGACAGCAGCATGTTTTCCAGCCTATTTACAGACACTGCCGGAAAACAAGAAAACATCTGTACAATCGAATTATATTTCCAGACATCGGCATTACCTCAGCATTCTTAATATCTGGAAGCAAATTGCGGTTCACTAAAATATACCACAAAGACTCTCCTGCTCGTGGGAGAACATACAAGGCAAGTTCCCCACGTCTAGCTTTCTTCTCCAATAGTACAGAGAGGGCAGCTATTCCTCCAGCAACCCAATAGACAAGCTTGTGATCCTTCAATGATACTTTACGGTGGGAACATATTACTCCCTGTTATTGACAAGGAGACGTAAATCAGTATGAACTTGGTGTAGAGGCATATGAAATTGTACAAAGAAACAGCTACCTGGAAAATTCCCACAAAAGCAGACAAGAAAGTTGTTGAGCGAACAGCTCCTATAACAGCACGCCAGCAGGTGCGAACTGGAGCATCCATGAACTGGAATTTTGATAACAAATTATCAACTAGAATCTATCCAAAGACTTCAGCTAAATTATCAGCTGCTCTAAAGCAAAATGGCATAGTCCTTCCATGTCCATGTTTCTACTATCATCCTCTTTATATGGAAAGACAATCCACAACACGGAAAACTTGTTGATCAATAAATATAATTATAAAAGGCGATTTTGGTTTCAATAAAACAAACTTTTTTTAGGTTTTGCTATATCCACAACAATGGTATCTCAGAAATGTGCACAGGAAACAACACATAAAAAATCTCCTTAGGCGAGAATTTCAAAAACTTCCACAACATTGTGCCAAGATAGACTACTGAACTTATTATGTCTTACACGTACTTTTCTTGTTACCATAAATAAGCGGATAGGAGGAAGAACCCATTCTTGCTCTAAATAGGATTGGTTTTAATTTGACAATAGACATGTACCTAATAATTATGTACTTGACCACTATGGGAGGTAAAACCCATTCTTGTTCTGACTAAGTCGATCGCTTTGATCACCAAGCACTTCATTTGGAAAAATAAAAAATGCAATATTATAAATCAATATCTCGTACAGTAACTACTAATTTATTGAAAACTTTAGACTGCATTTTACATTTTCTCTTTGTTTTTATTTACTCAATCTTCTCTCCCCCTCTCAGCTTATTATTTTTTGTTTCATGTTATTTTTTGGGGAGGGATGGGTTGCAAAGTGAAACTAAATCAAAGCAAGTACCTTTTGTAAGCGTAGAACAACAAAGGGCACAAACGTCAAAGAGAAGTAAAGAGGAAATGTTTTCCTGAAAGTAGCTGATGCAGCATTGGCATTATGTAGTAAGCATGAGTTTATGCCTGGGTGAATCACAGAACAGGGGATAATAGTGGGGAACTCCTCCAACTTCACCGTGCTGGATCCTCTTCTGGTGGACAGATAAGCAGACAGTGAGGCGACATCAACTGGAGATCCCCTACAACAATCCCTCACAGCTTTATACACAGGTTTAGCAACTGGCCCAGTTTTCTGAATAAAATCTTGATACGACTTTGGCAAGCTCTCAGGACGCATTATGAAGGCATACATAACCTGTTATAATTCATGAAATTGGACACCAAAGAAAGTTATCAGAGAAGAAAGAAATAAATAAAACTTGAATGAATAGAGTGCCGTAGAAAAACATATTGTGGGTGGTTATGATAACTAACACCTCCTTAAAGTTAAAAGAACCGGGATAATCTTGTAAAGTCACCTCTTATAAGAACTATAACGTCATAAGCATACACACATGGACTCTCTTCAGTCTTTATCAACTTAGTGTGTAATCCTAGTCCTCTGTAGATCTTCATGCTTACAAAATTAAAAATAATTCACATCCTATATTAGGCAATCAGCAAAATATGAAATACAACTTAGATTTCATGAACACATTCATGGTTGCTACTGAGATCCAGAATCCACGATGGAGACTTTGTTAGCATGAGTTCAGCATGTTCGTGTATGGTACTTTCATTAATCAGTTCACTGGTCACAGCAATAAAATTCCTTTTCTTCAGATGGAATCCCAGATACTCTCACAGATCCAATTGGGAAAACCCAGTCCAGGAAGTCAAAATGTTTAACATTTCAATAGTTTTAGTTGGTTCACTCAGTTCACACACACACACACACACACACACACACACACACACACACAGACAGAGAGAGAGAGGAGTTCGTCTCAAATCCGAAGCTACAAGGCATCCATCCAATCAAGTGGACAATCTCATGGTCCAATGCTTGCAACCACTTTTTGAATGGAATTGAAAAAGAAAGCTGAACTGAAGTTGGGAAATTGGTAGCATCACAGTAGTCAACCAAAATTGGAAAGACAATTAAAATAAGTCATTGGCACAATGCTCGTTGTGAGAGACCAGGATCAAGCTCCATTTGTTGCAAACTTTGGCAGAAATAAATCAATTTCCAAAACAACCCCAGAAAGGGGTTTCAACCATTCCCTAGCTAACTATGGACTTTCTGAATCACGTTGACAGAACTTTGAAAGTTTAAAATAGCAATCAATGGAATCTTTCACATTATAAATAAATAGAAAAATGTTGTCTTTCATATTACAAATAAATAGAAAACGTTCTCAACAAGTTCACACAAATTTTCACCAATAAACTACACCCCAACTGATATGTAGATTAAAGTTGAAACATCTAGAAATATAGAGTTCTTAATTGGTGATCAGAACAGTATGTAAATTACCTGTGCACATGCTATCGCAAAGAGAAGAGTATCTCCATGACTCCAATGACTTCCCCAAAGGTGAAATTTGTTTTTGGACTTGGCAGAATTATATGCACACTGATTTGAAAACAAATCAATTAGACGGGAAAATAAAGATTAGAACTCTTCCTAGCACCTCATGACTACTATACCGCTTCATTGCGGTGAAATCCAACAGTTGAAACTTATTCGTTGAAGAATACTGAGGACGAAGAAGATTATGACGGAAATTTGAAGAATGGTGACGAGAAGAATTGAGAAAGAGAGATTTGAGGAGAGGGTGATTTTTTTTTTTTTTGGGAATACAGAGGTATATGCTGATTTTGTGTGAGTGGGGGTGAAAACCTCCCTCACGGACGGTGATAAACAAACTTTGAATGTCAACAGAGGAGAGAATTCACTACCTGAGCAAGCCTAGCCAAAAGATATAAAGCAAGCGTACGTCTCCGGCTGGAATCGTCTAATGCTAAAATAGACAAACCTGCGACTGAACCTGCTAAAATTCTGCTCCATCATCCCCTTTAACAAAGTCATATATATGGAATTGGATACATCATGCATCAACAAGCTCTTTCAATATTTAAAGTTCATAGGAATTGTAGCATATTATGATCTTAAAAATAGAGTTAAAAAGAAAGTATTGCTTCATGGTGAACTTACGCATTTATTGGCGTTTCTTTCTTTCTCCACTTTCTCAGCAAACATCTAATAGCATGATAGGAACCAGTGAATCCCCCAAAAAGCAAACCAATTCGACATGCTTCCTCTCTTACTATTAGGTCTTTCTCGGATACAAGTTGCTGCAATCAAATCCAGAGTTCAGCACAAGATCATGGAGATTTACTGCATCTCTGAATGCAGAGTACATTCACATAAATACACAGAAAAAGGAATCCCCACGAGCCCCCACCCTTTGGGTGCTTTTCCTCGGGCATATAAGAGAAGAAAAGATTCAATCAGGTACCGACGAATTTTACCTCTGTGAGGTGAGGAATGCATCAAAACAAAACCAACAAATAATTCAAGAGAATATAAAAATATAAAAAAATGCTCATAACAAACCATACAACATCTTAAAAGTACATAATAAAATAATTTAACAAAGTTAAAAGTCTAACTTGCAAGCAAACATAATATATATCAATGAATAGTAAATAATAAATTCTCAAATTAGTAATCACATAAAAATTCTAATGTACTACTAGAAGTATAAACAGATTATTTCCTATAACAGATCTTTAAGGAAATATCAACATTGGATTCCCATCACTATTAGTTTCCTCTCATTCTTCATCGTCATCCTCCATTTGCCATGGTGCCTTCTCCTTCTCCTTACCCATCCGTGTAAAGAGAGAAGAAAGAAAACAAAGTACCCATAAAACGTTCTAGGTTATAAAAAATAGCCCAAAAAGCTGAGACTAATAGATATCCGATGTGGGTGTGATAACCAAATATCTAATTCCGTCTATGTTATTCATTGTCCATTGCTATCTCCTCCCACTCATAATCAGCAGCCAAGTATATTTCCATGTCCTGAATATTTCTAATTTCTATTTCTAATGAAATTAAATAGCGGTAATTCACAACTAAAATTCCAATTGCTATTTCAGTCGGTCCAAAGTTATCCACCAACTACAGCGTCCTAACTCAAAATCAATTATATTATCCAGTTTTACGACAACCGCTGAAAAATCACATAAATTGACCCTCCAACAAGATGATTTGAGTCGATCCAATACTCCAGCTAGCCCAATCAATATCAACCATCATAGAAAAGCACTAGGAATTCTACATTAATGATTACTACACACAATTGAACATTGAGATCAAAGTATAACTTTCCGACATCTATAGCAAGGGAAATATATTGTTCAACCTTGAGATCTAGGAGAGACGAATAAGACTTGAGGCGGGCGAGCTTGAAGGCGCGGAGGAGGATTCCAATTCCCACGCGAATGCCATAAGAGAGGAGAAAACTCTGACAGAGGTTTCCAACGGCGTTTGCAACGCAGGACTCATCGGCGTGATCGCACGGAGGTTGGACCCCACCCTTGGCGCGGCTCTGCCGCCTCTGCAGCTCCTCTATCGCCTCCCGCAGCCGCTCTTTAGTAACCTCCTGCAGCCGCCGCTCATCTGCGTCGGCTGGTTGTTGCTGCTGCGGTGGCGGCGGCGAAGAATTACGCATTTTAGTGCAAAACAGAGAGGTTTCGGCATCCGAATCTCAAATTCTGAGGAGAGATTTCGATATTTGCCCCTTTTTGGGTAGTGTGAAACGGAAAGTGATGCAATAAATGAATTTATCTGAATTCGGCAATTTGCTATTGTTCTGGACCGGGTGGGGAGAATATCTTGGGCCCCAAAAATGGCGAGCTGAATAATCAGGCTTCGGTCGGCTGGCCCAATTTACCTAATGGAAAAACAATTCAAATGGGGGATATATCAATACTAAAAATTGAAAATTAAGCTCTCTATTAAATTTTTTTAAAAAATATTACTAGATTTTTTTTTGAATTTGGCATTTTTACTAGCCGCCATTTTATTTTACTGTACAACTCTCATATAATTAATTATATTAATTATAATTTTATTATCACCAAATTTCGATAAGGCCTCTACGTCAGTAAAGGCCAGTAAATGTCCCATATATGTCCAAGTTAGGCTTCGCTGAAGCCTTATAGTTTGAGTGAGGGCCTTTCAAATTCATAAAGGCCTCAGATACCTAGCGAAGGCCCTGTGGATACGTTTAAGGCCCGGCAACATATTGGTATCCTCAAATTAAGTATGGCGAATCCTGTAAAGAGCCTCGACATTCACGGCCGACCCTCGACGCTTCGCCAACAATCAGAGCCATCACAAAACCGCTAGCGCTGTGGTATTTTGGAATATCCAGAGATGTATTCAAGGAAAGATTGTGTTTGATTGGCTCACATATTTTCACAAGGAAATCAAATATCAATTTCCTAAAGATTAGGCAATGTAATAAGGGGAATCAACTTAAATAATGGATAGAATTTGGGATATTGCATTGACAACCAATTACCCTTATCTCATAAGGAATGAAGATCCAATCAGATATCTAATTGATTGTTTTTCTAAATCAATTAGGACTCTGAGGTTATAAATACTACATCTCTTGTTGTTCTAAGGTACACATTATTCTCACCCTTAAACTCTGCTCAAATCTCTGTCTGCTTGTCCTTCCCATATCCAATTGTTTTTATTCCTCGTAAATTATTCTATATACCGGCAGTTGACTTGATCGTTAAAGTACCAACGATTGTCGGACTCTTTTTTTTCAATGATCTTGATACCAAACGGTCGTCCTAGTGTGCAGGTAATATACAGGTTAGCAGATTATTGACTAGAGATCTGTTGATACGTGGATAGTGCAGATTCTGACGTCAACATATTGGACAACATCACACCAATCACGGACACGTCACTTGAGGTCAAACCAATCAAAGCCCTCTCCCGTCATAAATAATAAGCTTCGGACTGGGTATGCGAAGACCCACCATGGAATTTGCTTTCGTCAGAAATTTTTTTACAAAGTCTCATGCCTATCATAAATAATAAGCTTGGACTGGGGGGATTATTATTACCACTAGATTTCGGTAAGGTCTCCACGTCAGCAAAGGCCCAATAAATGTGTAACGTCCCCAAAAATTTAGAATTTTTATTTCGGGCTAAGTAAAATTCTTAGCAAATAGTTATGGCCACATGTCCAACCAAAATCCAAATGGGGTCCAATAATAATAAACGACCCGAGTCCACTAAAGAAAATATCTAATGATTTTTGAGATTTATTTATTTAGTTAATTAAATTAATTAATTATAATTATTTTATGTAAAAGGCAAGATTTGTAAGGTATTTTAAAATTATGGTATTTTTACCATATCAAAAAATTACTATTTTTCAAATAGGTAAGTGCTTGCAAGAGGATGAAATAAACCTCAAAATCCCAAAATTCATTTCCTCTTCCCTCCCCCCCCCCCCCCCCCCCCCCCCCCCCCCCCCCCCCCCCCCCCCCCTCCCCTCCCCTCTCAAATTTGGCCCCCTCCCCCCTTTTCCCTTTCACTCACACACCTAAGCCATTTTTACAAAGAAAGAAAAGAGAAGAAAAGAGAAGAACAAGGAAGAAAAGAAGAAATTTTGTTTTCAAAGGTTTTTCATTCTTTTTCAAGAAGCAAGGTAAGAATATTTTTATGCAAGTTGATTTAAATCCATTTATGTATTGTAATCATGTGTATGCTATGCTATATGATTTAATGTTTATGGCCATCCGGATATGAATATAGTTTGTTCTTTAGGAATGAATAAGAATTATGCTTGGTTTGGTATTGCTGTACTTTTAAGAAAATCAGCTTTGTTGTGCTGTAGGAAGAATCAGATAAGTGTTTGGTAAACTCTTGTTTCAAAATTGATATATGTTTCAAAAATAGTATTTTAGCGTTTAGTAAACAAAAGTGATTTATTGCTGTAACGGTATTAAATTACTAAAAAGGACATTTATTATAATAATGTTATTTTGTATTATTATTATTATCATGCATGGTAAAACTCATTTTTTTTCCTAATCAAATATTTTTTAGCAAGACACTGCATTCATTATTATTATTTTAAAATAAAAATAATAAAAATCCAACAAATTTTAAATTTTATAAAAATTACAAAATAAAAGTACAGTCATATAGTGTAAAAATTAATTAAATTTATATTATTTTCTATGATCCAACTTGCATCAATTCAGTTTCTCAAATGGGTATTAAATGAATTAGTTTAATTAATTAAGGGTGAAATGAGTATTTTAATAATATATAAATGAAAAAGCTAAAAGCAGAATCTGAAAAGCTGTCCTTTTACTGCTTCTCAAAATTTACTGTCAGGTGAGTCAGATTATTTTATAATCACTTTTAAAAATTTTGCCAAACGCCTAAATCAACTTCTGATTGTTTGAGAATCAGAAGTTGGGTTCCAAAATCAATCCTAAACGGAGCCTTAATGTTTATCCTACTTTGGATGAAATTGAAGAATGTTTATGGTTTTAAATCCTTTGGGATTAAACCTAAGAAAGACTGTTTTTGGTTTTAAATCCTTCGGGATTGAACCTATGAATGAATTTAAGGTTTCGACCCTTTGAGCTCACCAGAATATGAGTGTTAGCATGGTTTACTTACATTAAATTGTGATACATATATCAGAATTTGCATATTTATAAATGATCCCATTCTTAGATTTATTGTAGGGTTGGATGAAGGCTTGAGGATGAGAGGATTAAGCCATGGGAAAAGAGATTTCGGGCAAGAAAACAAATAAATGTCAATTTCTTTATGATGTTATTTCTGAATTTTACATGTTATATGATGTTTTTGATAAGATTGTTAATTTCTAATGTGGCATGAACTTGTTGGAAACCCTATGAAATGATATTTTAAACTTGATGAATGTTAGAGAATGTTTAAAGGGTATAATGTTGATCGAGATGTAACTGTCTAGAATTTCTAGCTTGCAAGTCCAATTTCAAACAGACTTCTTGAATGGTAGACTTCAAATTTTGGGACAAAATTTGGTGAGATTGATGACCTATCAATTTTAGTCATTTGAAACTTAGAATCACCTCGTTCGGATGTCTGTAGAGAAATATATGCAAGTTTTGGTGACGATGGACAGTTCTACTCGAGAATCTGCCTTCCATGTTTTAGAAGTTGATTTGGAGACCTTATTAAATTCTTAATTTTGGATATGAGTTGATATGTTATGTTATGTTTTATCTCTAAAAAAATTAGAATTTTTCAAGGCCTTTTAATAGGTAAAATTTGGGATTTAAAATGAGTCTGAAAGCTGCCTAGCTTATGTTTCTTGTATACTTTGATTCCCTTTTGATAACCTTAACCATTTCCAAAAATTGTGAAATTTTAGTATGTATTTGATGGATGAGTTATGATTATTTGGTCAAAACTTCATAAGCTTTTCTGACATTTGGATTGCTCTTTTGAGTGTATAAGAAATAAAGGGCATTAACCCTATGTTACAATTTTGTACTCTAGGGGTTTAGACTTTCTTTGAAATCTTCTAAGAGTATCTCCAACAAACTCTTTAAACATATTATGCTCTTTAATTTAAAGAGTCAACTCTTAAATTTCTGCTCCAATGGACTCTCCAATTTAATATTTTAATTTAGAGAGTGAGTTTGGCTCTCCAAATTTGGAGAGCCAAACCCACTCTCTATTATTAAATGCATTGAAACAATTTAAATTTTCAATACTTAATATATTGACTTTAATTAAATAATATATACAAATTAGTATATGAAAAAAATAGAAGAGGTGAAAATATATTAAATGTTTCTTGTAATAAGTAAAATGAAGAGCATGGATAAAGAGGTTGTTGGAATGTTTAAAAAAAATTGCTCTTTAAATTTATAGATACTCTTTAAAAATAGCTAAGATGTTGTAGATGCTCTAAGGGTTGATAACCTCCATATTAGAGCCCATATGGTTGTTAAGTTCACATTTATAAACTATTTGAATAATAACTAGAATTCCGCAAAATTTTAGTTTACTTTCGGGCTCTAAAATGGTAAGAAGATGAGAGACGAACTGAGGCCTCGTAGAGGAGGTTTTGGGGCGTCATAGCTTTGTATCGGAGTCCAGAGTTTTAAAACGGTTCTGTTGATTAAAAAGAGTTTAGGAACCTATAGGGAACGAAAAAAAAAATTTGCCCTCGAGCGGACAGAATTACCTCTTTGTCTGCTCGAGCGAACACTGTTCATCATCAAAAAAAAAAAAATTCCTAATGTGTATTTATCTAAGTGTATGATGATTACTTGTATTACCGAAATGTGTTACATGATTACATTAAAGTTTGTATTCTATCGGTAATAAAGAAAATTTTAAATGTAAAGATTTCCCCATGGCTATCCTACTTCATCTGACGGCTACCATCCTCAAACCCTCATGTATGATTTCAATTGGGACATGAAAGAATTATTTCAAAGTTCTATAGCATTGAATTTTGCTAAGTTGAATTTCATAAAGTTATGATTTCTGCAAATAATAGAGTGCTATTTATTTTGATGTAAAGTTTCCTAAATTTCTTTGGACTTATGTTGGACTGGACTTAGGATAAGATGGCTAAGGTGAGACATACCGCCAGAAAGTCTACAGGTTTACCGTGTCACCTAAGACCAAAAGCCTTAGCACTACAAGCCCATTAGAACTTCGATTTAGACATTTTCCTATCTCAACACATTGAGAAATTCATTCTTTTGTGGCGAAAGGAGACAAGTTATGGGAATAGAATTGGTAATGTTTAGGCTATCGATCAACGTTTACGTACATTTACCCCATATGGAGTAGAGATGGGTAATATGATTAAGAACAAAATGTTGAAAGAATGCCTAAACCATATCGACATTGAGACATTTTGCTAATATGAACGGAAATTTGAATGGTTATCAAAGTATGCTCCCCACCTTATTGATACTGAAGCTAAGAAGATCAAAATGTTTGAGCACATATATGAGCTTAATTCTCCTGTCCCATAGCTTCACCTCTTATAGGGAGATGCAAGCTCGGGCTAAGACAATTTGGTACTACAAATCAGTCTGCCCCTCAAAATAAGGATTTTACAGGGAAGAGAAATTGGAGTGGACATGACAAAGGAAAAGGAAAATGGCAAGAAAAGAAGCTGAATACCGGATCCAATAACATCAAGCCAGGAGCCTCCACTCCACCCTACCCAAAATGTAACAAGACTCACCTAGGAGAGTGTTTGTTTGGGAGAAACATATGTTACCGATGTAGAAAATCGGGTCACATGATCATGAATTGTCCAAAACCAACCAAAAGAAGAGATATGAAAGAGAAAGAGGAAGACAGAAATAAGAATAAGAATGGAAAGGGGCGAGTGTTTGCTCTTACCCAGCAAGAAGCAGACGAGAATCCTAACGTGATAGCAGGTACCCTTCTGCTGTCACATTTTCCTGCTTATGTGCTTTTTGATTCTGGAGCAATGCATTCTTTCATCTCTGCATCTTTTATCACTAAAGCTAGACTTGCATGTGATAAATCGTCTAGTACACTAGAAGTTAGCATCCCTTCAGGCAAGTCACTTTTTACGAATCAACTAGCTAAATAAGTTAAGATAGAAATTGGAAGGAAAGTACTAGAAGCAAATTTGTACGTCCTAGAAATGAGAAACTTTGACATAATCCTAGGCATGGATTGGTTAGGACATAACCACGCGTCGATCCAATGCCACGAAAAGGATGTAGTACTTCAGAAACCAAGAGAAGATAAGTTTTGTTTCTCAGGGACGAAAAGGCCAGGTAAAGGAAAATCTTTTAGTGCTTCAGGTAAATCCCAACCAGAGGTAACTATTGATGATGTAGAGGTGATACGAGAATTTCTCGACGTGTTCCCTGAAGATCTACCAGGGATTCCGCTGGACAAGCAACTGGAGTTCACGATTGACTTAGTTCCTGGAGCGGCACCAATGTCTAAAGTACCTTATAGAATGGCACCAAATGAATTACAAGAACTAAAGTCTCAACTTCAAGAATTGTTGGATATAGGCTTTATGTGACCAAGTGTGTCACCGTGGGGTGCACAAGTTCTTTTTGTGAAGAAGAGTGATGGATCAATGAGAATGTACATTGACTATCGAGAATTAAATCAGTTGACGATAAAGAATAAGTACCCTCTTCCAAGGATTGAAGATTTGTTTGATCAACTGAGAGGATCAAAGGTTTTCTCTAAGATTGACTTGAGATCTGGGTACCATCAATTGAAGATTAAGGCCAAAGACATACCAAAAACAGCTTTTCGAACTCGTTATGGGCATTACGAGTTTGTGGTTATGCCACCAGCAGTCTTTATGGACCTAATGAATAGAGTGTTTCATGAATTCTTGGACAAGTTTGTCATAGTCTTCGTCGATGACATCTTAGTATACTCTGAGAATCGTGAACAACATGAGGACAGAATAGTGTTTGAGATATTAAGAAAGGAGAACTTGTATGCCAAGTTCAAGAAATGCGAATTTTGGCTAGACCGAGTGGGTTTTCTTGGGCACATAGTTACGCCTCAAGGGATTGTAGTCAGCCCAAATAAAGTGGAAGCAGTAACAAATTGGAACCGACCAACCAATGCTGGAGAAGTACGCAATTTCTTAGGGTTAGCCGATTATTACCGAAGATTTATAGAAGGTTTCTCTAAAATTGCTAGATCATTAACTCAGTTAACAAGGAAAGGAGTAAAGTTTTAGTGGGATGACAAATGTGAACAAAATTTTCAAGAACTTAAGCAACGTTTAGTCACAGCCCCAGTACTGTCAGTACCAGAAGGATAAGATGGATTTGTCATTTACAGTGATGCATCCAAACTAGGTTTGGGACGTGTACTTATGCAACATGGGAGAGTTATCGCCTATGCTTCGAGATAACTAAAGTTGTATGAACAAAATTATCCAATGCACGACCTAGAATTGGCAGCAGTAGTTCACGCCTTGAAGATATGACGTCACTATCTGTATGGTAGCAAGTGTGATATTTATATGGACCATAAGAGTCTCAAGTATTTCTTCACCCAGAAGGATTTGAATATGAGACAACGAAGATGGTTGGAGTTAGTGAAGGACTACGACTATGCAATCCATTATCACCCAGGTAAAGCCAACGTCGTGGCTGATGCCTTAAGCAGAAAGACAGTAGGGCAGTTGGCGTCGATAATTACAGTACATGAACAACTAGTAAGGGATTTTGAGAGACTACAACTGGAAGTTTTGGCACCATCGAGTAAAGATACTACAAGAATAATGTCCTTGATGATTCGACCTACTCTCAGAGATCGAATTCGAGAAGCACAAGATAAGGACCTTTTTCTACAAAAGATCAAAGCCGAAGTTGGTATAGATAAACGTAAAGATTTTAGTTTGAATACAGACGGTGCACTCATGTTCAAAGAAAGATTATGTGTACCCAAGGATGAGAAATTGAGAAAAGAAATTTTGGAGGAAGCTCACTCAACCCTTTACACCACACATCCTGGAGGAACGAAGATTTATTGTGACCTCTGAGACACCTTTTGGTGGAGAAACATGAAGAGAGGTATAGAGTTGTTTGTTGAAAAATGTTTAATCTGTCAACAAGTCAAAGCAGAACATCAAAGGCCATCAAGGCCGTTGAATCCATTAGAAATACCAAAATGGAAATGGGAACACATAAATATGGACTTTGTAGTAGGTTTTCCAAACTCAACAAGAGGTCACAATGCCATTTGGGTAATAGTGGACTGATTGACCAAGTCGGCCCATTTCTTACCAGTAAAGATGACTTTCAACATGGATCAATTAGAGCAACTATACCTTAGAGAGGTTGTCAGGTCGCACAGAACCCCCTTTTCAATAGTGTCAGATAGAGATCCGAGGTTTACACCAAAATTTTGGAAGAGTTTGTAGACAGCCTTAGGCACCAAGCTTAATTTTAGTATTGCATATCATCCTCAGACAGATGGACAGTCCGAACAAACTATTCAAATTTTAGAAGACATGCTTCGGGCATGTGTTTTGGACTTAGGCGGCAACTGGGAGTCCCACTTGCCGTTAGTGGAGTTTTCTTACAACAACAGTTTTTAAGCTACAATAGGAATGGCTCCTTACGAGGCACTGTATGGCAGAAAATGTAGATCTCTAGTACATTGGGATGAAGTTGGAGAAAAGAAAGTGTTAGGCCTTGAAATCGTTGAACAAACAGTTCAGACTATCGATACAATAAGAGCTAGAATAAAATATGCCTAGGACTGACAGAAAAGCTATGCAGATAAAAGAAGGAAAGTTTTAGAATTCGAAGTTGGCGAAAAGGTTTTCCTTAAGGTTGCACTAATGAAAGGAGTTCTCCGTTTTGGTAAGAAAGGAAAGCTAAGACCTAGGTTCATCAGACCTTTTGAAATACTTGAGAGAATTGGTAACGTCGCTTCCACATGTCCATGATTCGAAAATATATTCATGACCCCAGACACGTGGTAGACTATCAGTCTTTGGAAATGCAAAAAGATCTAACCCATGAGGAGACTCCAATCTATATTTTAGACAGAAAGGTTCATGTTTTGAGAAATTGAGAAGTACCGTTAGTCAAAGTTCAATGGCGAAATCATGGAATAGACGAGGCCACTTGGGAGAAAGAAGAAGAGATCAAAGCCAAGTACCCAACGCTGTTTTCATCATGAGGTAAATTTCGAGGACAAAATTTTTATAAGGAGTAGAGGATGTAACGTCCCAAAAATTTAGAATTTTTATTTCGGATTAAGTAAAATTCTTAGCAAATAGTTATGGTCACATGTCCGTTCAAAGTCCAAACGGGGTCCAATAATAATAAACGACCCGAGTCCACTAAAGAAAATATCTAACGATTTTTGAGATTTATTTATTTAGTTAATTAAATTAATTAATTATAATTATTTTATATCAAAGGCAAGATTTGTAAGGTATTTTAAAATTATGGTATTCTTACCATATCAAAAATTTACCATATTTCAAATAGGTAAGTGGTAGCAAGAGAATGGAATAAACCCCAAAATCCCAAAATTTATTCCCTCTTCCCTCTCCCCCACTCAAATTTGGCCCCCTCCTCCATTTTCCCTTTCACTTACACACCTAAGCCATTTTTACAAAAAAAGAAAAGAGAAGAAAAGAGAAGAAGAAGGAAGAAAAGAAGAAATTTTGTTTTCAAAGGTTTTTTATTCTTTTTCAAGAAGCAAGGTACGAATATTTTTATGCAAGTTGATTTAAATCCCTTTATGTATTGTAATCATGTGTATGCTATGCTATATGATTTAATGTTTATGGTCATCCAGATATGAATGTAGTTTGTTAATGAATAAGAATTAATGTTTATCATACTTTCGATGAAATTGAAGAATGTTTATGGTTTTAAATCCTTTGAGATTAAACTTAAGAAAGAATGTTTTTGGTTTTAAATCCTTCGGGATTGAACCTATGAATGAATTTAGAGTTTCGACCCTTTGAGCCCATCGGAATATGAATGTTACCATTCAGGAAGTCCTTTGGGTTGCTCTTTTGAGTGTATAAGAAATAAATGGCATTAACCCTATGTTACAATTTTGTACTCTAGGGGTTTAGACTTTCTTTGAAATCCTCTAAGGTTTGATAACCTCAATATTAGAGCCCATATAGTTGTTAAGATCACATTTGTAAAATATTTGAATAATATCTAGAATTCTGTAAATTTTTAGTTTACTTTCGGGCTCTAAAATGGTAAAAAGATGAGAGACGAACCGAGGCCTCGTTGAGGAGGTTTTAGGACGTCACAAAATGCCCCATATAGGCCTCGCTAAAGACTAATGGGCCCAGCGAGGACCTTTCAAATTCATAAAGGCCCCAGATACCTAGCGAGGGCCTCGTGGATACGTTTAAGGCCCGACAACACATTAGCATCATCAAATTAAGTATGGCGAAGTCTGTGAAAAGCCTTGATATTCACGGTCGACCTTCGGCGCACTTCGCCAACAATCGGATCCATCACAAAATTGCAAGCGTTGTGGTATTTTGGAATAACCAGAGACGTATTCAAGGAAAGATTGTGTTTGATTGGCACACGGATTCTCACAAGGAAACCAAATATCAATCTCCTAAAGATTAGGCAACGTGATAAGGGGGATCAACTTAAATAAGGGATAGAATTTGGGATATTGCATTGACAACCAATTACCCTTTTCTCATAAGTAAGGAAGATCCAATCAGATATCTAATTGATTATTTTCCTAAATCAATTAGGACTCTGAGGTTATAAATACTACATCTCCGGTTGTTCTAAGGTATGCATTATTCTCACCATTAAACTCTGCTCAAATCTCTGTCTGCTTGTCCCTCCTACACCTAATTGTTTTTATTCCTCGTATATTATTCTATATACCAGCAGTTGACTTGATCGTTAAAGTACCAACGATCGTCAGACTATTTTTCTCTGGTGATCTTGGTGCCTAACTGTCGTCCTAGTGTGCAGGTAATATACAAGTTGGCAGAGAATTCACCATAGTTCTGTTGATATGTAGATAGTGCAGATTCAGACTTCAACAGATTGGACAGAATCACACCAACCACGGACACATTACTTGAGGTCAAACCAATCAAAGCCCTCACCCGTTATAAATAATAAGCTTCGGGCTTGGAAAACTGTACTGAGTAAGTAATTCAAATGTGCATCTGCGAAGACCCACAATAGAATTCACTTTCATCAGAAATGTTTTTTACAAAGCCCCACTCATACCATAAATAATAGCTTGGATTTGGGGGACTATTGTTACCACTAGATTTCAGTAAGACCTCCAAGTCAGCAAAGGCCCAGTAAATCCCTCATATAGGCCTCGCTAAGGCCTAATAGGCCCAAGGAGGGTCTTCCAAATTCATAAAGTCCCCAAATACCTAGCGAGAGCCTCGTGGATACATTTAAGGCCTGGAAACACATTAGCATCCTCGAATTAAGTATGGCGAAGTCTGTGAAGAACCTTAACATTCATGGCCGACCCTCAGCGCTTCACCAACAATCAGATCCATCACAAAACCACAAGCGCTGTGGTATTTTAGAATAACTAGAGACGTATTCAAGGAAAAATTGTGTTTGATTGACACACGAATTCTCACAAAGAAACTAAATATCAATATCTTAAAGATTATACAACGTGATAAGGAGAATCAACTTAAATAAGTGATAGAATTTAAGAGATTGCATTGACAACCAATTACCCTTATCTCATGAGGAAGGATGATCCAATCAGATATCTAATTGATTATTTTCCTAAATCAATTAGGACTCTGAACTTATAAATATTGCATCTCTGGTTGTTCTAATGTACATATTATTCTCACCCTTAAAACTCTGCTCAAATCTGTCTCCTTGTCCCTCACACACCCAATTGTTTTTGTTCTCTGTATATATTATTCTATATACCGGCAATTGACTTGATCGTCGAAGTACCAACAATTGTTGGACCCTTTTTCTCCGGTGATCTTGGTGCCTAACAGTCGTCTTAGTGTGCAGGTAATATACAGGTTGATAGAGGATTAATTGGAGATTTGTTGACACGTAGATAATGCATATTCCGACGTCAAGAAATTTAAAAATTAATTTATAACTATTTCAACTAATTTATAGAGAACAAATCTTATCACAACTGAAATTAAAGAATAATTTAAGATAATTCCAATTTAAAATACAAGGTCATTCAAATTTTGACGTTTTTTTACACTCAAAGATCACAAATTTCGGTAGCACAATTCACTACCATTCTTAATTTGAAGTTCTATTCTTTCTTCATTCTTTTTAGCTGAAAAATCTTAATTTTTGAAAACCAGTTCATTGATGTGAGATTCAACTCTAATATTTTTTCAATTTGTGTTCATCTCCATATTTAATTTGTAAACTTTCACTTACCACATTGAATTTCCTTTTTCTTTTTCTTTTTCTTTTTTTTTTTAAAAATTTTCACCCGTCAATACTACCCCTTGCCTTTGGATAAACGTTTTAAATTGTTTCATTTTAACGAGTTTATTTACTCAACACATAAATCTAATTATAGTTAAAAATTTAGAGAAAAAAAAAATCTCGAAATTTTAATACGTCACAATGCATCTTTGTGGATAGAGTTTTTTAGTGTCAAAAATGTTAGTAGAGTTTAACTCAGAATTTGAAGGAGTTGAGAAACGTAAAAGTGTTCTTAAGAATTATTTGTGGACAGATCCTCTACTAGTCCCTGATATGGGGCAAGCATCATACTGGTTAGTCCGGATCGTCACTACTTATGTCAAGTACTAAGCTTTGACTTTAAAGCTTCCAACAATGAAGCAGAGTACAAAATCCCAAATCAACCAATCAGAAGAATGACAAGATAACATAAGCCACATGTCTAAGGCCATCATAAACCCATCCCGGACAACCAGACAACCAATCAGAGTCCTTCAAACAAGGCGTTACATGAATTTCAAGGCCGAACATTTTAACTTGATGTGACCAGAGCAGTTTTTTCCTATCTATCTTCTTTATATAAAGAGGACAATTTAGAAAGATAGGAGAATATGATCAAGAGAGATAACACACTCACACCATTGCTCCGAGCTGACATCTTGTTCACATAATTGTAACCTTATTTTGTTACAAGAGTTTTCCAGCTCAAATCCCATTAGCGCATGTTTGGTGGTGCTTAAATTATTTTTTAAGTGTTTATAATAAGTGGGTCCTATAAAATATGTGGATAATAAATATGTAGTAACTTGTAAATCCTACGAAATGTGTGGATAAAAAGTATGTTTAACTAGTTTGACTAGCTCAAATTAAAATTTAATATACTAGTACAGCTACCATCTATAGGAGAGATGAAGAATTTCACCCCTTTTGCTTTCTCCGCATTATATGTGGAGCAGCAAGTAATCCATGTATCTTGAAAAACAAATTTTTGAAAAATCCAAAAGCAAAAAATTGGAGAAAATAAAAGATAATTGAGCCCTTATATGATTGGAACCCAGGTGTAGTATAGAAGTTTTATGCTCATACTTAACAAATATATTGTGACATGATTTTCTAGGATGCAAAAATAGGCCATTCTCCATGACATGTTTAGCACAAAAGTTGCCAATACACCGCAAAAACCAAACACGAATCATGTAAAATTAGAAGAATGAATAATCTTTATTCAACTAAAAACTGTATACAATGTAGAAGTATATATAGCTAACAAATCTACTACTAAGTAGGAAATTAATTTTACAACTAAAGAAAGTAATATATTACAATAGATTTGAATATATTATAATATCAATCTTTGATATTATAATATATTTTCAATACTCCCCCTCATGTTGGTGAGTAAATGTTGCGAACTCCCAACTTGACTAACAAAGAATGAAATCTTTCATTCCCAAGAGCTTTAGTGAATATGTCAGCAAGTTGTGATATGGATTGAACAATTTTGTCATGAGTTTTCCTTCTATAATTTTATCTAGAACAAAGTGACAATCAATTTGTATGTGTCTTGTTCGTTCATGAAATACTGGATTTGCTTCAATATGAAGAGCATCTTGATTGTCGCAGAACAAAGTAGTTGGTCCTTGAACTCGAATTCGAAGGTCTCGAAAAAGGTTTTACAGCCATGTAAGCTCACAACATGTGTACTCTGCAACAGAGAATAAGGATACATTTTTCTGGAGATTTCTTTTCCATGAAATAAGACAATTTCCAAAGAAAACACACTAACCAGTTGTTGAACGGCCTAGTAGTTGGACATCCTATCGAGTCAGAGTTTCAATATGCTTTCAACTTAATGTATTTTGGGAAGAGAATAACTTGCCTTGTCCTGGTGTGCCTTTTAGATATTTCAAAATTCGTACTGCAACTTCATAATGAGGCTTTTGAGATGACTGCATAAATCTGCTCAATAAATGAACATAATATGTAATGTTCGGCCGTGTAATAGTGAGATATATTAATCGATCAACTAATCTTCTATACTTGGCCGGATCATCCAATGGATCACCATCATCAGGAAGCAATTTAAGATTTTGCTTCATATGAAAGTTTGTAGGTCACGATCCTAAAAGCCCAACATCATTCAAAATATCCAACAAATATTTTCTTTGTGAAATGAAAATACCTTGTTTCGAGCGTACCACCTCGATTTCCAAAAAATATTTTATATCACTAATGTCTTTAATACGAAACTTGGTATTTAAATACTTTTTGAGTTCACTGATTGATGTTAAATCATTACTCGTTATTAGTATGTCGTCAACATAGATGAGTAGCATAATTACTGATTCTACCTTTCTCTTAGTAAAGAGCGAGTAGTCTACTTTGGATTGAACATAACCGGCAGATTGAATGGCTTGTAAGAATTTGAAGAACCATTGACGAGAGGCTTGCTTCAACCCATAAAGTAATTTGTTCTTCCATAATTTTGACAAGATCACGTTAAATTTCAAAGAGATGAGACACGTTTTGTTGGGAAAACGTTCTCGGAGATCATCCCAAACTTCTTTGGCCATCTTCATATATACCACATTGGTGGAGAAATTTCCAGATACCATATTGAAAATTCACATAAGAATCGTATCATTGTACTGATGCAAAATAGCAGACTCTGTGGGTTTATCTGCAGATGGCTGCTCAACACCCCCATCAACAAATCCAAACTTGTTCTTCGTACTGAGTGCAATTGACATGGAACGACATCAATTGAGTGAAAAAGAGGAAAAACAACTCAAAAGGATTGAAAAACACGATTTTAGAGGTCTAAACGATAGAATTTGGCCAAAAAACATCGAACCTCACAGAAAACTTTGAGTATTGCTCAAACAACCATTTCCACCCAAAAAACACTATCAAACTTCTAAAAACAGGAAATGCAAGTATTTTTCCAAAAAAATGAAAAAAGCTTGAAAATGGAATTTTAGCTTAAAAATGGGTTAACCTAACAAGGTAGAAGACGTTATTTATATTGTCCTAAAATGAAAGGATTGGCATTCAATTGCTATCATTTTATATGTATATGGTTACAATTATCTACGTTCCCAATGTGTCTTCTCTTTGAAAGAAGGGGTGATTCCGGTTTTGTTGGTGCTTGAAACAATTTTGTCTATGGGAGCTAGCCATGCCTGAAGTCATTACCTTAATCGCAAGGAGGGGGATGCCGAAGTCAGGGCTAGTGACTGGAGTAAACAAGTTCCTGGATAACAAGCCTAAAGGGTTTTTTATTGATGATATCAATATTGATGATAGTGATGATATTTATGATAGTGACAATATTGATGCTAGTGACGATCCATTGTATATCCCATAATAGGTCCCATTCTTCTACCATTTCCCGGAAGTCGATGATCATTTTTTCTGTGGAGAATTGAACCAAGAATTTTCTTTCTTCATCATCAATCGAATCAATGTATCTGATCATATATGCATTTATGTATTACAATAAATAAAAGAATGAAGGTTTTCAATGTGAGATCTAACATTTCTTTTTTTGATTGACCTCCTCCTTCTTTCTTTAATCCACAAGAGGTCAAATTCTGATTGATTATGTAATAATCACACAATCAACTATAAAGGAAAATAATCTCATACAATTGGAAAAATACCAAAGAAAATGATATCACGATCTTTTCATATCTTCAACATCCACCCTCCCTCCTTAAACTCAACATAGTATCGTAGAAACCAAATTGAGTTTGAAACTTAAATTCATCCAAGAAAATCATCCTCTTCTAAGGTCTAGAGAACTAGAACTTGAGAAGAAGCTAACCAAGTCAACAAACCCCGACTTCTGGAAGGGATGCATTTATTAGATATACCTGGTTGATCCTGCCAGTAGTCATATGCTTGTCTCAAATATTAAGTCATGCATGTGTAAGTATGAATTAATTCAGACTGTGAAACTACGAATGACTCTGATACCATGTAAAATTGGAAGAATTAATAGTCTTTATTCAACTAAAATCTGTATACAATGTAGAAGTATATATAGCTAACAAATCTACTAAGTAAAAAAGTAATATATTACAATAGATTTGAATATATTATAATATATTTTCAACAAATCCAATCACCACACTCAAGAAAAAGCCGAATCTTTCGCCTGATTTTTTCATCCTTTCCTTTCCATGCTTATGTTTGGTGTTGCCCCCATCGTCTTCACTATTTTGTGGGAGTGGGCGCCAAAAAATCAGTTTCCATGTAAGCTGGATGAGTCGTTAAACCTTGAAGTTGAGTGCCTGATGGATTTTTCACGTCAAACTATTGTAGGACAAGTTGAAGTGAGTCAAGAATGATAAACTCAAAATGCTTTCAGGAATTTCACCCCGACATCTTGTTTTTGGAGAAATCTAGATTTTCGAGTGATTTCATGTTGCCAATGTTGTCTGGATTCTTACCAGTGAAATAATTTCCAGACAGATTCAATGCCTACAACTGCACAAGAGGTGTTAATTCTACAGGGATTTTTCCAAACAAATTGTTTTTGTGAAAGTTTCAAGATTGCCACCAACTGAAGATTTGAACTAGTGTATTCTGCCTGAAAAAAAAAACCTACCAAATCTACCTAGAGTGTAATATATCAGATCAGGTGACAACTTTTGTTTTTCGAACATACTACGAAAATTACTGAAGCACCTTGGTATGGTTTCTGAAAGATTTTCACTCGCCACGCCCAACATATGAAGTTGAGTAATATGACATAATTCCCTCAAAATAATTGATGCACTTCTGCAGAAACATGTGTATTTTTCCAGAAAGACGGTTCTTGTAGAGTTGTAATGACTGAATCCTAGTTAGACGTCCCACAGAAACTGGAATTTTTCCTTTTAGATTATTATTTTCTGGTCGTAATATTGTCAAAGTCCAGTTCATCTTGTAAGAATTAATGTCCAATGTCTAATTAGTTGGGTCGGACTTAATTATTTATTGGACCAAATTAATTAATTAGGTTGATAGGTTCTAGTTTGATTAGAACTAGGGTTAGAGTTAGCCCTACATATAAATACAAAGGCCACGACAGATTAAATAAGAGTAGATCTTTATTACTTGCTAACACAAGCAAAAGACAACTAAAAACAATTACCCCAAAAGGTTTCGCTTTCATCTGTTCTTGATCGTGGAAATTTAGATTTGTTCTTACTGTGTGGATTACCATTGGAGGCTGGACAATTGGACAACTGTGGTATCGAAGATCGCACCTCTAGCTAATCAAAAATCAGATTTCACGATATTTATTAAAGGTAAACTTCTATAACGAATTCTCTCTAAGTACAAGGTTGATTCGGCTTAAAGAAATTGAATATTTAATTTTCGCTATGCATGTATACCTCAATTCCTTACAGTGGTATCAGAGCTCTCCTTGTTACTTATTAGAGTTCGCTAGAATGCTTTAAAGAATTGAACAACAATTATTATTGTTGTATTAATTTGATTTGAGATTGGACAGTTTAAAATAAAATTGTGAATTTCTTGAAAAAGAAAATCTGAAATTAGTTTTGGATTTATTCGGAACGAGATGATATGGCATGAAATTGAGTCAACTAACTGGCGGCACTTCAGCGACGGTCGATGGTGAATCTGCTTCGCCTTCAAGAAAGCAGACTGTTGCTGCGAAATCATTGGTCTTCGCCGCTGATTTTGCGGTGGCAATAGCTAACATACGCCGCTGCTATAAGCAGCGGCGATGGCCGCATCGAATAGCAACAACTTGCTGCTATTTGATGGCTAATTCGTTGTGGTCGGCGATGTTGGACACCGGCACAACCACCACAAGTTGAAAAAAATAGCCGCCGCAAATCAGCGACGACAATGGGATTTTTGCAGAAATCCCTTTTAGGGTTTCTCCATTTTGAGATTGTTGGAGACAGGGGCTCTTGTGTAATTTCAAAAATTGTATAAAAAGCCCCCCTAATTTCAAAAGAAATGAAAGGGGCCTCTTATGATATTTCTGAAATTGCGTAAGAAGGCCTAATGTTTTAAAATCCAAAACAACTCTCCTATGCAATTTCTGAAATTGTATAAAAGACCCACTTATTTTTAAAAATTGTAAGGACGACCGTGCAATTTCAGAAATTGCACATTATGTCTAGAAACTTTAAAAATAAAAATATGGTCTTAAATACAATTTTAATTTTTTAGAAAAATTGTAATTATTAATTATTTTAATGTTGGTCAAATATTCAAGATTAAATAAAATCATTTTTAAACTATATTTTGAATTTCTGACCAGATTAAACTTTAACTTATTACTTTATAAAATTATAATTTTGACCTTATACTTTTTTTTTATCTTACAATTAGAGTATGGCTTTAAATTGAGACATAAAATAAATTTTCAAAATTTTCCTTTATGAATAAAGATTAATTTTATTGTTGAAAAATTAATTAATTAATTATTTAATTCTGTCTAGTCCGTTCTAAAATGTCTAAAAGATTTAGACTTATACTGTCAAAACTGTAAATTTAGAAATTAATATATTTTTAATATTAGATATTAATACAGATGTTTAGTGGATGATTATGGACTCGACCTATGTGATTGGTTGTATGATTAATTATACTTGTTAATTGTTGGTTGGATCTGCGAGCCTATTATTTAATTAAATGGGCATGCGAGCCTATTATTTAATTAATTGAGTTTTCAAGCCATTTATTCATTATGGGCATGTGTGTCCATTTATGTAGGCATGCGTGCCAACTAGTATATAATACATGTTGTAGTTGGGTCACAAGAAATCAACTAGTATAGGATACAAGTTGCAGCAAGAGATGAAAATGTTTGTATTTAGCATTTGATGAATGAATGCAACGTCTTTTAGGAATTGACCGACTAATCTTCATTTTGGCTCAGGAAAATTAGATAGATAAAATCGATAATCATCCACAGTAATTATTTTGTATGATTGATTACATGTTAGATGTTAGTTAATATACATAAATATGATGAGACAAACCCCTCTTTACCAAAAATATTAAATTTGTATTAAATGGTTAATACAACATGCCTTCTATTATTATAGTGAAAAACTAGAGTCTATTATCGATGTCAGTTTATTGAGTCGCTTAAGGCTGCTTGCTCATAGATATGTTTATCACTATAAAACATTTGATGTTTCTGAACAATAGGTCGAATTTAACTAAAATTTTATTTTTTGTTGAGTCACTCAAGGAAATAAAATTTTAGGGACACAATCAAGTAAAACACATAAAATGTGTACAACAATAAATTGTCTACTTAATGATCTAGGAGTCGCATAAAGATGTGATTGATAGAGTATCTACCTAGATGTTTTATTTGGGCTTGTTGAGTCGCTCAAAGTTCTAATAAAATAAAAGGGATCCTAGCCTATTGGGAATCTAATCGGTTCTATTGATTAATGTTTGAGGGTCATTAATTCAATTTAAACAGTGGGAGTATAATTACTTTAATATAAGTCCATGTTAAATTAATTTTCTGCATTTAATTAATTGTTCTATCTTGTCATTTAATAGTTGAATCATGAGTAACCATATAAGTTTGAGAGGCATATTGGATGCCAACATACATATCAGACCAAATTTTGTGGACTTGCAGCGCATTTTGAGAATTGTTCTCAAGCATGAAAAAGAGAAATTGGATATGTCAATAAGCAGCCCATGCCAGAAGCTCATACTGAGGAGACTACGCCGAAGAACGTGCATGCTTACCAAAACACAGTTATAATAATAACACTGCAACATGTGATGCTTGCAATATGTCACTTGAGTTAAAAAAGTAGCACGAGGGTATGGATGTCTGTACCAAAATATATCATTTCAATGAGTTGAATGATGTACAGTCACAGACTGAACAATATGAGACATCCAAAAAGTTTTGAAAAGGTATGATGGTAAAAAGATCTTCAGTCAGTGCTCATGTATTGAAGATGATTGATTATATTGAAAAATTAAATCAATTAAATTTTACCATGGACCACGAGCTAAGTGTTGACTTAGTTATGCAGTTCTCACCTAATAACTTTTTCCAGTTCCTTATGAACTTCAACGTGAATAAGATTCAGTGTACCCTACTCGAGCTGCTAAACATGCTGAAACTGTTAAGTCTAAGGGAATGGGTAGGCTTTGGCCATTGATACCTCTAAGAACACTAAGAGAAAATCTAAATGGACCTTTTAGAAATGATCCAAGAATGTCAAATCTGTTTGAAAATAGTTAAGCAAAGACAAATTCAAGTATGATGATCCGTGTTTTCAATATGAAAATATAAGGGCATTAGAAGAGGAATTGCAAGGCATAAAAGAGATAAAACTAATAACTCAAATCTTTGGCATTGCAGACATGGTCATATAAATAAAAATGCATTACTAAGTTACATAAAGATGGATACTTAGATTCAAATGATAATAAATCATTTGATAAGTGTGAATCATGCCAGTTGGGCAAAATGACCAATATACCTTTTTCTGGAAAGTGAGTCGGAGTTGTAGATATTTTGGGTCTTGTACATACTGATGTACATCGACAAATATCTAAAGATGCTAGAGGTGGCTTTTCTTACTTCATCACATTTACATATGACCATTCTAGATATGGTTTCATTTACTTGATAGAATTCAAGAGTGAAGTCCTTGAAAAGTTCAAGAAATTCAAGTAAGAAGTAGAAATGCAAACTGATAAAAATATTCTAATACTTAGATCTGATTGAGGTGGAGAATATTTGAAGGGCCAGTTTTTAGACTATCTAAAAGAGAATGGGGTGGACTCTACCGTATACACCACAATAAAATGGTGTATCTGAAAAGAAAAACTGCACCCCATTTGATATGGTGCGATCAATGGTGAGTCGTGCAGTTCTTCCAAAATTGCTTTGGAGATATGCATTTAACACTGCATGTAATACACTAAACCGTGTCCTATCTAAATCGGTCAATAAAACTCCATACGAGTTATGGAAAGGAAAAAAGACCCGATCTTTCATACATGAAGGTTTAGGGATGCGACGCTTATGTGAAGCGCGTTGAATCGGATAGGCTATGAGCTAAATCTGATAAATATTTATTTGTGGAGTATCTAGAGTAAACGGTTGAATACTATTTCTACAATCCCATCGAGATGAAGGCCATCATATCGAAACATGCCATATTCTTAGAGAAAGAGTTCATTCTAAGAGAGGGCAGTGAGATCAAAGTAGATCTTGAAGAAGTTCAACAAACCACAAATAAAATCGACCAATTAGATAAGCCAATGGGTGAGCCTGAATTCAATGAGGCATATATTGGAAATGGAGAACCATCAGTCCCCGAGGACACAGCAGCTATTCGTAGTCGAACAGGTCATTCGTCTTCCTAGGAGATTCGATCTCCTGATTACCAATGATGCATTGCTAATCGAGGAAGATGAACCCACTACTTACGTAGAATCGAAGTCAAATATTGACTCAAAGAGATGGCAGGAAGCCATGGAATCTGAGATGAACTCCATGTACGAAAACAAGGTTTGGACCTTGGTTGACCCACTTGAAGGGGTAAAAACTATAGGCTGTAAATTGATTTACAAGAAAAAAGTCGACATGGATGGTAATGTTCATACTTATAAGGCAAGATTGGTTGTGAAGGGTTACAAGTAAAGACAATGGATTGATTTTTACGAAACCTTCTCACCAGTAGCCTTGTCTAAGTTAATTCGGATTTTGCTTGCAATAGTAGCATACCATAACTATGAGATCTGGCAAATGGATGTCAAGATCGCATTCCTTAACGGAAATCTTAGTGAGGATATATAGGTGACACAACCTGAAGGTTTTGAATCTACAGAGCCAAACAAGGTATGCAAACTACAGAAATCCATATATGGATTAACGCAAGCATTTTGGAGCTGGAATATTCATTTTGATAAGACAATTAAAATGTTTGATTTTATCAAGAATGAAGATGAACTATGTGTATAAAAGGTTAGTGGGAGCAAAGTCGTGTTTCTAATTTTGTATGTGGATGACATACTGTTATTAGAAAACGATGTCCCCGATGCCAAAAATCAATAAAGTTGTGGTTATCCAAAATTTCTCCATGAAGGACATGAGAGTGGCAGCGTATATTCTCAGTATAAAGATCTATAGAGATAGATCTAAGAGAATGCTTGGCCTATCTCAATCTACATACATAGATAAAATCTTGAGAAGATTTAGCATAGAAGAGTTCAAGAGAAGACTCTGTCCCATCCGGCATGGGATCTATCTCTCAAAAGAGATGTGTCCAAAGAAACAAACTGAAGAGATTACATGGATAAAATTCCTTATGCATCAACAATGTGATCTATCATGTGTGCCATACTATATACTCGATTGGATGTTTCATATGCTTTGAGTGTCACAAACAGGTTCCAAACGAAACATTGGATAGCTATCAAGAACATCTTTAAGTACTTAAGAAGGACTAAAGACATGTTCTTGGTATATGGAGAAAATGAACTTAGAGTTCAATGTTATGCCGATGCCAGCTTTCTGTCTGATAAAGACAATAGAAAATCTCAAATCCGAATATGTATTTACTCTAAATGGTGGTGCGGTCAGTTGAAAAAGTTCCAAATAAAAAACAACCGTTGATTCAACTACAAAAAGCCGAATATATATAGCTGATTCAGAAGCAGCAAAGGAAACGGTCTAAATCAAAAAGTTCATTACTGAACTTGGAATAGTTCCTAGCATTGTTTATCCAATTACTTGTATTGTAATAACAATGGAGCCATCGCACAAGCGAAGGAACCGAGGTCTCATCAATGATCCAGATATATATTGAAGCATTATCATTTCATTTGGGAGATAATATTAATAAATGACATAAAGTAGAACAGGTCGGACGATAATGTAACAGATCATTTGACAAAGTTGTTGTCCCAGCACAAGCATAATAGTCATGCTAAATTTGATGGTATTATGATACCTGAGTGACTGGATCTAGTTTGTATGGGATATTTTGTAATATACTCTTTGTTAAACATTGAGTTATATGAACAAATTGATTAATTAAATATTTGTCTATATTTTAAATGGCAGATCTGTTATTCTTAAATTTTATTATTTAAAATAATAGAGTTCGAAGAAAGGTTCATAGTAACTTATTAATCACAATGTGTTGTGATTGTGAGATACAAGTTATAAATAACTTCTTCTTGAAATATCCCTAGTCATAGTAATAATGAGATACGGATATCATTATTGCGGATAGATTAGCATGTGTTGCATTTCTTTTGAAGAAAGTAGCTGATCTCACGGGCTAAGATGTAGAGGAACTTCTGAATGAACACATGAATTCATTGTTATGAGAACATGACATTGGATGATCCGCCTAGAGATTCCACATGGATAACTATCCAAGCGTCAGTGGTAAATCTCTAATGCGCAGTTGTGGATTTGGTCCTTTGACTTGAGTACATCATAGAATCTTATGTGAGGACCACTATACTTTGGCGAACGTTTGATGGGACTCGAAGATTTGAGTCACTAAGAAGACGTCGTACGGGTATAGTAAGAATCGTATGAAGATTGTGAATATCCAATATGAGGATTCATCACTCCTGTAGAGTAGGAGATTATAACCTGATTTTTGCCCACTTAAGTTGATATAAAGTTCCTCGGCCGGGGTGGAGTTATGAGTTGAAAATATTTCAATCATAACTAGATTATATCAACGAAAAGTTAATGTGAATAACATAATTGGTTGAAATGAGATTGACGCTGATCCATATCTCTTAACCAATTGGGTTATATTGATGAATGGATTATATTTTCACGGTAACTGTACATATATTGGTTCTGTCATACCACGTGACATTTTCCTTTACATGGATTGCCTTGAGACATTGCTAGATGTCAATCTTGGACGGCGGCGTGAATTGATTGATCTAGGTGAATCGATGAGAATATCACTAAGTTTGCCATCGTGAATGAGAACCTAATGGGTCACATACATAAAGCGAGAATTGAGCATCTGGAGTTGGACCTTGTCCAAGTGGGAGATTGTAAGAATTAATGTCCAAGGTCCAATTAATTGGGTTAGACTTAATTATTTATTGGACCATTTGTTGATAGTATTTAGTTTGACTAGAAATAGGGCTAGATTTAGCCCTACATATAAATACAAAGGCCACGACAGATTAAATCAGAGTTGATCTTTATTACTTGCTGGTACGAGCAAAAGACAACTAAGAACAATTACCCCAAAAGATTCTGCTTTCATCTATTTTTAATCGTGGAAGTCCAGATTTGTTCTTACTGTGTGGATTGCTATTGGAGGCTGGACAATTGGACAATTGTGGTATTGAAGATCGCACATCCAGCTAATCACAAATCAGATTTCACGATATTCATTAAAGGTAAACTTCTATCACGAATTCTCTCTAAGTACAAGGTTGATCCAACTTAAAGGAATTGAATATTTAATTTCCGCTGTGCATGTATATCTCAATTCCTTACACATCCAACATTCAAGAATCTTTCCAGGCAAAAGATTGTTGTCAAGAATAAATATGTCCAGAGTTTCCAGTTTCTCTTCACTATTGCACAGAAAGTGATCCCAGGAATGCTGAAATATAGTTGTTGGAAAGATCTAGCAACGATATATTGGACGAGATGGGTGTTAATGGACCACTCGGATCAATGGAACCACTATCACATGAACCAAAACTTACCAGACTCGGGATGACACCATGGATTTGATTGAGCAACAAATTCAGATGCATCAACTTAGAGGTTCCATTCCAGAACCAAGCTGGAATGGTATCTGAACCTGTGCTTGCTATGTTCATATGCTGTCAATGTCTCATACTTTGAAGCCTCCCAGCTGCCTTGAATTCAAGCCTAAGAATACTAGTTTGGAAGAGGTCACCCAATTTTCCCTTGGCTTAAAACTCAGTTTGTTCCCGGAAGCCAAAAATATCCTTAATCTGGACAAATTGGCAAAATCTGGCTTCAGATACGGCTCCTTCCAACGAATTGAAGGATATTGCCAGAACTTTTAAACTTTCATCTGCCCAAGATTTGCAAGCAGTGTTCCATTTAGTTGATTATGTGAAACATCTATATACTTTAGCGTGTCTAGTTGTCCTATTTGATTGGGACTTTTACCAGACAACATATTTGAGTGAACGTATTACTACAACTGGTTTATAGTGCAGCCTCTTAAGCATTCCAAATACTGTGATATGTCTCCCACAAATCTGTTCATCGACAAATCAATATCTTTAAGCTTGCAAAGATTTCCGAGTGATTTTGGTAATTTTCGTCCTCGAAGATTTCCAGACAAGTCCGAGAAAAATCAAGGATGTCAGGTTACCTAAACAACCTGGAACTTTACCTTACTTGCAAAAGCTCAAATATTGAAGATGGCTAAACTGATCAAACCAGTCGGGTATGGCAGAATCGAAAGAATTGTTAGACAAGTCGAGATGTTTAAGAGAACTTAAATTCAAGTAAAATAAATCACAAAAACTAAACATCCAATCAGGCACGACTGAGTTAAAACTACTGTGGAAAAGATTGAGTACTTCTAGCATCGTAAAATTAAAAATTCCTAAAGAAGGGATATGCTTTAGATCACATCTGGATATGCGTAATTCGACCAACGAGGGAACCTGGTTTAACTCTAGCAACCAATTACTTGCTTTGCCATATCAATACCATTCAAGACTTCAAGTCCAGGTGCTTTAAGGAAGACAAGTGAGAGAGCCGTTGCATAGAATCAATTTTAAATTGTCACAAGCAATTCCTGCCCATTTACTGTAACCCTCACCAACCGCCAGCTACCGGGATCTTGTAAATCATTCTTGAATAGCAGAAGGGCCTTCCTCTCAGTTGCCGAGCAACCGACAGTGGAGAATGCATTGCAGAAGCAAGTATTAAGTGCTGTTATAGTGAATAACCAGAGGCAAAAGAAGATCACCACAGGTCTGTAAATGGAACCATGGTCACTCAACAACAGAATCAGGTGTAAACAATTATGGATGTGTTTGCAACTCTTATTGCCTATATGCATCCTGGCAGTTCATGTATACTGAAGCCCTTGACAGCATGAGTTTTCTTGAAGACGAATGAGTAAAATAAATTAATCTAGTTACTTCGATAGGTAATATCTGACATGCAAGAAATTTATGTTGATGCCAGATCAGATTTCTGTCGATGACACACAAAAAAATCCACTTCGTATTTTCAACCCATTTAGTATTTCGTTACTTTGACATACCAAATTCAATTATTTGCAAGATAAAGTTGCTTTTTCTCGATACTCAACACTTCGTACCCCAAGAGAGTGTCCTGCTGTCACTTTTCAAAGGAGACATCTAGGAATATTGCCACCAAAATATCTCAAGATAATATGAAAACAAAATGCTGAGGCTGGGATCCATGAATTTCAAGTTAATGGCTTTCATCTTCATTTCATTTTGTCAATTCTGTATAGTAAGAAAACAATTCAGTGGCTGCTATACATTTTCATTTTCAACCATCATGCTGCAAATAACCCTCAAATTATTCCCATCCGAATACGGAAGCCTTGTCTTCATACCATGAGCTAGGACAAAAATTGTCGTATTCTGTACTGATTCAATCGTATAATTATAAGGAATGTATAACAACAATTGCAAAACAAATTTAGAACATACAAACATTAACTTGTTCTTTTTATAAGTATATATCTAAAGCATTGTCAAACATTCAGAACATAATCTATCACTGCTAGTCTGCTACAAGCCTACAACTAAGAGAGGGAGATTTTATGTCCAACGAATGATAGATAAGCTTAATGGAAGAGAGATAAAGTTTCTTGGAGACGACGAAAACCCACAATGCAAGAGAATGAGACTGAAGACTTTACCTTGCACAGGATGCATTCAAATCTTCTGGTGCTTATAGAACACGACAACCAGTTAAGTAGTACGACCAGATTTCACCATACAGAACACATCTTCCAATTTGAAAAGTAAAGAGAAAAGCACAAAAGTTGATCTGATAGATGAACTACTGGATTTAGTTTATTTACCACAAGTTTGAAGACATAGAAGGACTTAACAAAGGTGGCACCATCACATGAGTAAAACCTTAATCAGAAATAATAACTTTGAATACAAACAATTTGTTGCTCTGTTTCCTCTTTCAAAATGACTACATCAAATGGGTATACTCATCAATTAGTTTGAAATGATTCAAGAAGAGAAAAGAAATTTCTTTATTGAAATGTGAAAATTTTGGAGAATAAGCAGTTGTTGAGTGCCAAAGATGAGAATCCTAGGCTTCCCAACCCCTCAATAATGTGGCGCGAGCAACACGATTCACACCCAGTGTGAAGGCTCCCATGCGAAGGTTGCAATCGTGAGACTGACACATATTCTTGATGTTATGGAAGGCTTTTGTCATGTATCTCTTAAGTTCCCGATTCACCTTCTCTTCATCCCACATGAAACCTTGAATGTTCTGTGCGGCAAAAATCATAATAAAATCTCAATAAGTTTCAAGAACGATATCTTCAAAAACATTTCTTCATCAAATAACTGAATCAGTAATCACTCTGTCATGCTTGTCTATTCCCACATTGATAAATGAATCTATAAGAATTTGTAGGAGGAATATGACAAAATATAAACAGTTGAAGTTGTCTATTTGCAAAATACTCTTACTGTCACATTATTTGTCAAAATAAACTAATTCAATTTATCTCCTATTCTGTATCAAAAAGGATACTATGAAAAATTAAATCAGATATTTCAGATGATTGATATGCAAATATGTGAATGTTTTAAGTTGATTATAATATTTGTTAATTGAGAGGCTAAATATTTGTCAATTTAATTCCTCACTGTTTTTAGTATAATTGAGAGGATAAATTGTCAATTTTTCTTTACAACAAGATCAAGTGCGAAGAAGATACCTGAACCCACTCGAAATAACTAACTGTCACTCCTCCCGAATTTGCATAAATGTCAGGGAGTATTATAACTCCTTTCTTGGACAAAATCTGTAAGAACACAACATTTTGTCATTTAAAATAAGTATATACCACGAGAGAACTTAAACAACACTGGAAGGCAGCTTCACACCTCATCAGCTTCAGGGTCAGTTGGATGATTTGCTGCTTCTATGATGTACTTGGCCCTGACATTTTCAGCATTTTCTCTTCAATAAAGAAAAGAAATGGGTGAAAGTTAGTTGGAACTAAAATAGTTCAAAATTTCTAAACGAAATATGTGAAAGAATGAGAAACTGAACGTCAACAAAAAATAAGCAAGCAAACATGTTGCAGAGTTCTGTATCCATATTTTTTCCTTGTTCTAGTAGGACGGATTTCAATCATGAAACCCTGTTGCCACATGCCTTTGAAAATATCTCTATCCATTTTTTCACCTATTTCACAGAAATTTTTTTTTTTATCATTGATTGACCTTTTTGTTCATGGACTACCCCAAGGGATATTGCTAATAGCCCTATTCTATCGGGGTACTTTCTCCACATTGCATATGCATACATAAAGACAAATTATTAACTGCCAGAAGGAAAAGGGCAAATTGAAACCTCATTTTTGCATTGCGATTCATGGGACTCGGGCATTTATCCACCAAACCATGTAGATCTGTGTTTTCTGTTATGTTTGCTTTCTTGGTTTTACGACGGCTTTCATTCCAGAAAATCTATGAACAGAACATATATAGAATGTCTTCAACTATGATTGTCATCCTTTAGAAGCAACCTTACAAAAGTAGATTATTCTTTGCACTCTTAATCTTCATTCTCTCAAATAGATATTATTTCCGGACAGTCTTTTGGCCCACACAACGAGCAGAAAACTTTTTTGAAGATTTTGTGCAATAAATTAAGAAATAACACAACCATAAATTCCGTTAACCTGTTCAGAACTCCGCCTAGGGCGCATGGTATGAGAACATCACATTCATGAGTGAGCAATTCATTTGAATCCATTGCATCACCACCATTGAAATCAATTAACGTTCCAGTTGTCTCCTTGTGCTGAAGCAAAGATGGTATATCAAGTCCATTAGGATTCTTCACTGCTCCAGTTATGTCACTCACAGCTACGACCTTACCACCTTTCTCGTGTATGAGACTTGCGGCCCACGATCCAACATTTCCAAAACCCTGAATGATAATGTTAAACTAGTAAGAATATTGTAAACACATTGTGCATCTACATGGTTACGAATGGATAAAAATGGAGTAAAACTTGAATGAAATAACACCTGAATGGAAAATGTTAAATCTTTTATTGACTTGCCATGTTCGGCGAGTAATGCTTCTGTGGCATATACAACACCACGGCCGGTTGCAGCCTCCCTGCCTAGTGAACCGCCAAGATCCTGACATGCAAAACGTAAACATTGAACTTCCGAGGGTAAGATGGAATCTCATCTTAATTTGCAAGCTATTCAAAAATATAATTGAAAGCCTTGTTAGTATAGTCTAAATACTTACAATTGGTTTTCCTGTTACAATAGCAGGCGAGTGACCATGAAATTTTGAGTACTCGTCCAGAATCCATGCCATAGTCTGCACATTACAAATACATTAATCACTTCTGTTCTCTGAAAAATGTTTAAGACCCCAACAGACAAAAAATTAAAGAAAAGGGATAACAGAAATCATTAACCTGAGCATTGGTTCCCATGTCAGGTGCCGGTACATCAGTATTAACTCCTATAAGATCGTGGATCTTCTGTGTAAAGACACGGGTAAGGCGTTCCAACTCACTCTTGCTTAAATCTTTTGGATTGCATCCTATACCACCCTTAGCTCCACCATATGGAATGTCTGCTACAGCAGTCTTCCAAGTCATCAGTTGGGCAAGAGCATTTACCTCATCAGGGTCAACCTTTCAGTTTTGAAGAGCACGTCAGCACAAAATATGAGGGAAAAATTTGCAATGTTGGCTCCAGATGTATATAACAAGAGAAAAACAATTCCGCAATTACATTATGCGAAAAGTTAGTAGAAAGGTCAAATAATACATGCAAAAATCTTATCATAACAATTTCTGGAGATAACACATGAACACATCAAACATTGATTAGTTAAAAATTTAACTGGACACTCAACTTTTTACTGGTTGTAATTGGAAGCTTGGTCTATTTAAATCATAGCATTGCAACTATTTGAGCTTCTTAGTGATGTATACTTATTGCAGTAAATGAGTTCAAATCCCAGTACTTAAAAAGGATCATCTTAGAATACAATACTCACAAGATTTCATTTTTTTTTTCCTTTAATTTTCTTTTATTTATTTATTTATTTAGTGACAAAACAGCATGTATTCTCCCCAACAAAAGTCTTCAAATTAAGAGCTTGTTCGGATGGGTTTTTTTTGGCCAAAAACCATTTTTCCACGCAGGAGTTCTCAAAAAAATGATACATTTTGTTGATTAAGGGAAATTTAGTCATTTCAGCTAGTATTTGGTTTGAAAATTCGAAAATGGAGGCTGAAAAAATGGGTTTTTGCCCCAAAAAAACCCATCCGAAAAAGCTCTAAGCCATTACAATCAACCAAAGAAAAAGAACTTGAAAGAGTTCATGAACCTTGAACACAAAACCCAAAATTCAAAAACAAAATCAAGCAAATATATAAAAAACAACACAATAATATATATAAATAAAATAACAAAAGAATACAACTTCTGGATGGTATCTGATTCCTCCTTTCATGGGACCACGAGCATTGTCATGTTGCACTCTAAATCCAACATAAGACACCAGTGTTCCATCATCTTTGGGAATTGTGCACTCAACCTGAACATCACCAAATACCCCTGAACTATTTTAGGAAAATCTCAAAGAAATTGCATATCTTCTACCAGCCAATATCAATAAAACGAATAAACGTGCCTTAAAGATAAAATTAAAAGTGCCAATTTACATAAATTTGCCCAAATTTTTCATTACCTTGATCTCTCTGAATGGGATCAAAAGACTCTTCTCAATCTTGGAGTCGAGGCCAAGAATGCGAGCCGCTTGGCGGAAGTTGCGATTAGTGGCCGAAAGAGCATTCATTGCAAAGCTCTGTTTCAAATCAATAACGAGTAATACCCAAGAAACAAGACTAATCAGAAACAAGATTAATCGAACAGGCCAATGAAAAAAGGAAATAAATATATTTTCACAAAGTCAGTTTCCGTTAGCAGTAGATCACAAGAACGTGAATCAAGATGCAAAAGGTAAGCCATTTTGCTAGCTATTTATATTTGTTGGGTTGGGATGGGTTGGTCTTTGGTGAGACTGGTATTGGAGTAAGGTTGGGTGAATCACAGCTGACAAGGCAGGAGAAGATGGCAGTGTATAAAAATCTCTAATTTATTCGCTGGAAAGTAATTAAGAAAATAATTTTTTGGAAACTAAACTTCTCAACTCAGATTTGAATGAATTTGAAAAATTCATATAAATTTAAGTATTCTCAACTCAAATTTTATTAGAATTTATTGAAATTTAAGTATCCCTAACTCGAATTTAAATAAATTCTTTAGAAATCTAGATATCCTCAATAACTAGTAAATTTCTAAAAATTTCATTAATTATAATAGATTTTGATAGATTTCAATAGATTTGGAACTATAATTATAACTACTAAAAATTCTAACACTTCTTGTTCCAAACCTCAAATTTTCAATTGATTTCTCTCTCTCTCTCTCTCTCTCTCTCTCTCTCTCTCTAACATCTTACTTTTCACATACAATTTTGCTGAAACTATTTTGTATCAATTGACTTTTTTCTTTCTTTCTCTCACAAACCTCTCACTTTTCATATAAAATTTTACTGAAACTATTTTATACCAATTTGTAATTATTCACGTCTTTATTCTGTTTTTCTCAAAACGATGCCCATATTTCCAACTTCATGAATTTTTTTGTTTAAAATAATAAAGTTAGGAATTTTTTTTAACGTACGATAATGTTATGAATTTTATTTTTTAATCACAATGTTATTTTTTTCAGTGATCTAGTCAGACATTATACTATTTTCTTAGCTTTTTTTAAAAAATAATAATAATCCATTTATGCACAATGAGTAGTTATGGTTAAAAAAAAATCACAAATACGAACTCTATTAACCTCTATAATTTAGAATTCTTTAAAAATTAAAACGTTTCAATACTCATTTTTAATATTTAAAATGTAAATTACATATATCAATATATCATGAATTAGTTGTCTTCAAGACATAATTTGGTTTTGAAAAAAAAATAGACTTGAAATGTTATGATGAAATTTGTAAATTTTTTCAAAATTTACAGTTGACACAATTGAGGAGATGAAAATATAATTTTTAATAAAAAGATCACAAATTCAATTAATTGTATGAGAATCTATTAAAATCTATGATATAGAAATATATTAAAATCTTATCAAATATGTCAAATTCTATTAAATTCCATGAAATTTATAAAAATTTATAAATATTAAGAAATCTATTAAAATCTGAGTTGAGAACACCCTTATAAAATTATCTTATCTATATATTTAAATGTATTTTAAAGACCATCTATAAATTTTAAAGTACAGTTTTTTTTAAACATTTCAACAATTTTTTTTATATATATACTCTTCATTTTACTTATTTCAAAAAAACATTTAATATCTTTCTCACACTTTTTTTTATATGTTTTTCTCTCAATTTGTCTATACTAATTTAGTTAAAACAAATATATCAAATATTGAAAATTGAAATTATTTCAATACATTTAGTAACAGAGGGTGGATTTGGCTCTCCAAATTTGAAGAGTCAAACCCACTCTCTAAATTAAAATGTTAAATTGAAAAGTTCATTAAGCAACATTTTAAGAGTTGACTCTTTAAATTAAAGAGTATTTGTATTTAAAAAGCTTGTTAAAAATGTTCTAAGAATTTAGTTTTTAAATAAAAACTTATTTTAAGTTTGTGGATATTTGAAAATGGTTATAAGTATTTATAAGTTGATAAAACATTATTTTTATTTATATATTTCGTAAGATTTACAATTTTTATCTATATATTCTTTAAGGCTCACTACTTATAATTTTAACAAAAAAAAATCTACTAAACAAGCCAAACGGGCCCATGAAAAGAGGGATTAATAGAAAGTGTTATATTTTTCGTTTTCTAATCAAACAAAATTATATATTAAATTTTTAACAAAATTCTTTTAAATATGACTATTTATAGTATCTAAAGGGTGTTTCTCAAATGTTTGCAGTCCAATAATTAGTTTTCAAACACATGGATCCCATCAATTTGAAAAATGGGAACTCATGTAGGTGAAATCCATCCAATGAAATTTTAATTTGTTTCAATCGTTATATAATTTATTTTTAAATTTTAACACTCTATCGCATTTTGACAGTTGTTTTCTTTTTAAATTGATAAAAATTACTTAATTAATAATTATAGCGTAACTAATCTCACACGTAATTACTTATTGCCACTTTAGAAACAAAAAAGAGAAAATGAGAGTTATGATCATTACTTTAAAAGGTCAAAACACGTGTCTTTTAGTTTAACACATTTATGACGTAGCGTTGTAGCATGGTAACAAGTTGGAATGTGACGTAGCTACTATGTGAAAGATCCGTTGCATTATAGTTACCAATTAAGTGTATGTTTGGCAAAACTTAATTATAATTTAAGTTAATCAAAATGATTAAATATTATTTTTATCTATATATTTCGTTGGACCCATAATTTACTATTCATTTATTATCCACACATTTAATATGACTCACAACTTGTAAGTACTTAAAAAATAAATTTCAACATCACCAAATATGCATTAAGTGATTTTCATCATTTGGAAAATGACGAGTAACAGAGTAGTAAATTTTGAAACCAATATGAAGTTCAGCGATCTAATTAAAACTAAATTGAAGTTTAATTACCGAATTGAGATAGATAAAAGTTTAGCGACTCAATTGAGATTTCGTTGAAAATTCACTAAGAGCTTGTTTGAGAAAGCTTTTGGCAGATTTTGTTAATAAAAAAAAAAAAAATTGATGGAATGTAGTTAAAAAGTTAATAAAATTGAGGCTCGCATAAAATATGTGGTTAAAATTAATTGTTGACTTTGAATACAACTTTTTAACAAATTTTAATTTGAACCAAACAAGAGTTAGAAATTTATTCCAAACATATGTATATTTTATAAGTTTTGTCATCACTTGTTAAAAATTATTTAGAGACTTGTTAGATACTCGTTTAAGAGCTTGTTTGAAAGAACTTTTTAACAAATTCTGATAAAAAGGTTAATGAAATATGTGATTAAAAAGTTAATACAAAATCAAGTTAATAATTATTAAACATAAAATTTAAATAAACAAATGTGTTGACTTTCTATTAATTTAAACTTTCACAAGATTTAGTTAGACATAGCATATATTGGTAACATCGTCTCTCTCTTATCTATTTATAAAATCGTACACATGTCAAATACTTTTAGTTTATGTATGAAAATGTGTTGAAAATAAAATTTAAATAAATAATATATATATTTTAAAATTTTTAATTTTAAAATAAGTTATCAAACCCGCCATTTAGACTGATACATAAAGGGGAGAACAAAGAAGTACACCCTTTTATACCATTTTCAAAGAGGAAGTGAAAATATAAGGATAAATGATAAGAAAGAAAAAATACTTATTTTTATACATATTTTATTATGAGTTTGTTTAATTTCAATTAAAATTTTATTAAAAAAAATTAAAATCAATATCAATAATTAATTTTAATTACATATTTTATGAGACTCATAATTTGTTACAATTTTTCAATCATACATTTTATTAATTTTTATAAAAAATTTAATTTTAATCAAAATCAAACACGTTTTAAATAAGACCAGATGAACCAACTACGAATTGACCAAAACCAAAATTTTAAATTGACTTACATATAAAATAAAAGTAAAAAAAATTGTCAAGGGGCGAATGGAAATTTAAAACTATTTTCTCCTTGCGAGCGGTGGCGCCTACCTTATAAGACTAGTGACAGGGACTTTTGGGGACGCGGCGACGCGTTGGCATACGAGATAATGTGGGACAATTCAAAGGCATATTCAATTTGCTAACTGTCAAGAATAAAAAGAAAAACTGGCGACTCGCGGCGTCCAAGGGCTGTTCTTATCTTTTGCAACCAATTATACGCACAAGATTAAACTACGAGTAGGGACCTCACCAAGAAAAATAATACTTTGTACATAGTGGCATCAAAGTAGACGGGACACCAAGACTTAAGTCGAGTCTGCCTTCCCAACATAATTATAAATTAATTATTATTAACATCAATCTTATTATTTATAGTGTACGTTTTCTTTTCTTTCAAATCTTTTCTTAAGTTATCGCATCACAAACTTACCAATTAAAAACATTTATAAACACAAAATTTCCATGAAATGCCAATTTCACGGTTGCAAAAATTCTGAAGAACCAAAATCCTAAAATCAACAAACCCATCCAATAGGATCTATGGTTGTTGCTCGAAGTGTTGATCCCACGAATTGAAGTCTAAGACTTCAAATCAGAAGAACGAGAAGTAATTGAAAAACAGATATTTTTGTTGTTGGTCCTTGATATACGATCTTAATTGTAACATTTAATGTTATATGATATATTTCTTTTTTTACTGGATATATATCAATTTTTTGTCACACGTGTTATGATCTGTAATCTTAATTGTGATTTTTAATCAATTGATGTGATTGTGAAATTTTAACTAATGTATTCTACATAGTTGAATTAACAAGGCATTTAAAATCCCTATATGTGACCTAAAACGTATCCTTAACTTTGATCTTAATTGTGAACTTGATTGTCACGTTTAATGCGTCAATCATGCCCTTATTTCCCCGCAAGTGAGCTCGATCATGCCATTGAAATGTCACATGAAAGTTGGATACTTACCATTTTTTTCCATTTAAAATTTCTGAGTCATAAATTCACAAACCTCTATAATTCTGAGCTTGATGATTTATTCTAAAGAGCACATTCGAAGGATTCCGTGGGCTCAAACTTATCAAAAAATCAGTTTAAAGCTACACGTATCAAGTCTTTCCCGTGCATATCTGATCATTGAGTAGTTATTCCAAAGAGAATCTAAAGTCACTTCATGCACTAGTATCCACTCTTCACTACGTAAGGCGCAAGAGGGTCGTTAACCTTTTTCACATGAAGCATCCAAATTTCAATTTGCAACCATAATATGTCATCAATTGACCTTGATAACACTGAGGAGAAGTTTATTGGTTCAACAATTGACTCCTCAATCAGCTGTAGATGATTATTTCCTTCAATGTTATTAGGGTCATACACGGCAACACTGAAAAACACCATTAAGCATAAGTGGAGCCTGCCTAGATACAAAGGAAATTCAATATTGGCAATAAGTACTCATTCGATCTACTTCCCCATTTTCGAGGAGTAATTAAGTTTTGGTCTTCAATTTGTCGTCCACTCCGGTCCCGGTGGGTATGCAAGCCCACACAACTTTGTAAGAGTATCTCCAATGCAACAATGTCTAACTGATGTGGCGACGAAGTGGAGGGGACAAAACTGATGTGACAGCATTTATTGTAGAAGGCCATCTAATTTTAGACATCTTGTTAGACACTTTTCATCAATTTCTCATTAAATTGTGTTTATTTCTCTCATTTATTTTTATTTATCTTTCTTATTTCTACACTCTCTCTGCCCATTTCTTTTCTCTGTCTTGCCACATAAATTTTTTTAGAAAGTATAGCATTGAAGATGCTCTAATTGGCAATTGGTTGGTTTGTATTTTTTTCACAAACCAATCCAAATAATGTGTTCTTTTAAATTTATTTATTTATTTATTTTAAATTTTAATGAGCCTTTTGGGAAAGTGAGTCTTTCTTTTTTTTTTTTTTTTAAATGCTAAGTTGTTTTACCATGAAAATAGATGCATATATGTACCACATTTCATGGCAATCAAATTACGGCTTGCCGAAAATCCAAATTACAAAATATATAAATGTTTATAGGCACCGACCATAGAGATGGCAACGGAATGGAACAGGACGGGGCGGGGCGGGGCGGGGCGGGGCGGGGCCGGGCGGCCCGCTCCGCCGGCTGCCCTATCGAGGAAATTTCACTCTTATACCTGCCCCATTCTCCTGCAGCTTACTACCCCGTTAAATTTTTTGTTTTTGTTTTTTGTAACCGCGATTTTTATTGAGGGCAATATATGAAACTTTGAATTATGAAATGAGGAATTAAAGTTAATTCTAAATAGTATGGTTAGAATTTTAAAAAATAAATTGTGTATAATATGTTTACTAAACAAAATGAAAAAAAATGCAAATCAATAGATTTTGATATAGTGGTTTGAAATTGTGAATTAATGTTCACACCCCGTGTTCGACTCCTTCAACACTCATAATCAAAATATTTTTTAAAATTTTAAAAATTAAAAAAAAAATTTGGGACGGGTCTGGGGCGGAGTAGCTCCGTCTCGAACCTGACCCGACTTCGCCTCAGGGCAATTTTTTCCACCTTGAATACCTGCTTATCCAGTGCGGAGAAATTTTAAACGGAGCGGGGGACGGGATAAATTGTCGTCCCTGATCGACCAACTTATAACTATAGCTTACCTTTATTAAAAATATTGTAGATTTAAGACACCTCATAAAGAATCAAATATTATCAACGCACCATCAATTCATAGTCATCATCCAATACGCTTTTGATTTATAAAATTAAGGGATTTTGGCGTAAATGGTCTCTAACGTATGCAATTAGTGCGGTTTTGGTCCCTAACTTTTTATTTTTGGCTAAGAGATCCCTAACTTATGCATTTGGTTACAAAACTGGTCCCTATGGACGGAATTCGTCCAATTGTGCCGTTAGCCATTAATTTGTTTTGGGATTTTGGTGCAAATAGTCCCTAACATTTACCCTTAGTGTGGAATTGGTCCCTAACGTTTATTTTTAGCATACATGTCCCTAACATATGTGTTTTTGTGCGAAATTGGTTAATTAGAAAAAATTGTATGTGGATTCCTAATCATTACAAAATGTGTAAATATGTCTAATACTTTTATTTTTTTTTAATAAAAAATTAAAGAAAATTAATGAGTTTTTTTTTTTTTTTTTTTGGGAATTAACACTTTAGTAATAAACATGTCAAATAAAATTATTTTTTTATTATTAAGTAATTATATTATTTAAATTAAAACTTTTATTTTACATTTTTACTGTTGTATAAAAAAATAATTTTATCACAAACTTAATGTATAATACTTTTATTTAATTGAATTATATGTTATTAATTACAAATATTAAAGATCCAACTATATTCTTCATATTTTAATTTGTCGTTTTTTTTTTTTCGTTCAAAAATAAAACACATAATGTGTAAATTAAATTTTATTAGTATTTTTATATTAAATAAAAATGTAATAAGATTAGTTCAAGTTATGTAATGATTTTTATTTAATAAAAGTGTAATAAAAATTTTATTTTTATTTGACATGTCATGTGATTGTGGGTATATAATTTTCTCAATGAAGCGTGTACATACTATTGAGGTTTTTTTTTTTTTTTTTTTTTTTTTGAATGCTCACGTCCCAAATTATTTTACTTACCAGTTTAATAGTTTGACAGCGGCATGATGGCAGGTGGTAGTGACTGATAAAAATTAGTATTTTTATTTACCAGATTTTATTTTATTAGTATTTAACATAAAAATACTAATAAAAGTTAATTTACACATTATGTGTTTTATTTTTGAATAAAAATAAAACGTTAAATCGGATCTCTAATATTTGTAGTTAATAAACATATAACTCAATTAAATAAAAGTATTTGTACATCAAGTTTGAGACACAGTTATTTTTTTTATACAACAATAAAATAAAATTTTAAATTTTAAATAATATAATTACTTAATAATAAAAATAATAATTTTATTTGACATATTTATTACTAAAGTGTTAATTCCAAAAAAAAACTCATTAATTTACTTTAATTTTTTATAAAAAATAGAAGTATTGGACATATTTATATATTTTGTAATGATTAGGAATCCATATACAATTTCTTCTAATTAACTAAGGGCATATTTGTTTTTTTTCATCCCATAAAGACCAATTTCGCTCCAAAACACATAGGTTAGGAACATGTATGCCAAAATTAAATGTTAGGGACCAATTCCACACTAAGGGTAAATGTTATAGACCATTTGTGCCAAAATCTCAAAACAAAATAAAACGTTAAATCGGATCTCTAATATTTGTAGTTAATAAACATATAACTCAATTAAATAAAAGTATTTGTACATCAAGTTTGAGACACAGTTATTTTTTTATACAACAATAAAATAAAATTTTAAATTTTAAATAATATAATTATTTAATAATAAAAATAATAATTTTATTTGACATATTTATTACTAAAGTGTTAATTCCAAAAAAAAAAAACTCATTAATTTACTTTAATTTTTTATAAAAAAATAGAAGTATTGGACCTATTTGTACATTTTGTAATGATTAGGAATCCACATATAATTTCTTCTAATTAACTAAGGGCATATTTGTTTTTTTCATCCCATAAGGACCAATTTCGCTCCAAAACACATAGATTAGGAACATGTATGTCAAAATTAAACGTTAAGGACCAATTCTACACTAAGGGTAAATTGTTAGGGTAAATATCACCAGGGGTCCCTAACCTTTCAACGTTGTAACGATGGGGTCCCTAACCTTTGTAAACTAGTACCCGGAGTCCCTAACCTTTCAAACGTTCGTACCTGGGGTCCTTTTTTGACGAAAATCGTCAAAAACTCTGTTAATTAGTCACGCGCGCCACTTCTGAAGGGTAAATCCGTCTTTACACTACTCAATACCACTAAACCAAACGACATTACCATATTGGGGGAAAATAAGGTCGGAGGAAAACCTAAATCGTTGAAAATCTGATTCCGTGCTATCTACCCGAAGACAAATTCGTGCAAACCAGGTGTGTTCGCAAGATATAAAGAAAATTTTGAAGTTACCAAATCGCGTTGGTGAAGTAGCAATACGGTAATGTACTTTATCCACTTTTTTTCCTGGTATTTTGCAAAATTATGAAGTTCAAGTGTTAACTGTATGAAATTTTTGGTTTTTATGTAGCATTGTTGCCTCAGGTAGGGGAAAAATGCTACGTGGAGACTACCCTGGACCTGATTATGGTAAGGTTGGAAATTGGTAGTGGGCAGAATATTTTTTTGGGTTTCAATTTGTGGACAATGAAAAGATGTTTGTCCCTACTTCATTGAACAATTATTTTTTAGTTGTTGACTAAATTTGGGACAAGGATTTTGGTTTCAATGAAAGTGGGGTCTTGCATTGTGGATATGTTGGACTGTGTTTCTGCTGTAAAAGTCAAGTTGCATTCATTTTTGGCCTTTTTGCTGTAAGTGGTCCCTATTTGGTATCTAATTCATATTCTAATGCATTAAATATCCCCATGTGCAGGAGAATACAATACAGAGCAGTTCACCATAAGACTATTCTATGGTGGAAGTTTTTTGACTAAGGATGGCAACACCGTGTACGAAGGGGGCAAGCTTGACTACATTGACAATTGTTACGCGAGTTATTTCTCAACGTTCACTTTGGATCGTGTGCTGACTGTGATGAAGATCCCTTTACCAATGGGTTATGCATACAGAAGGAATAGACTAAATTTGACCCATGGGTTAATGCGACTATCCACAGACCAGCATGTCGCGGAGATGCTACAAGATATTGGACCTACGAGGATAGTTGACATGTATCTTATACCACCATTGGTGCCTCATTATTTGCCATGGGATTACTCCATTACATCTGATCAGCATATACCTGAACCAGTTGTAGAGAAGAGAAAAGGAGTCGTGATAATAGATCTGGAGGACGGGACAGTGCTCGAGCCATTACTCACTAGTCCATTGGTCGGTGCAACTGAGGTTGAAGAAATATCTTCTGAAAAAGAAATGTCATCGGAAGAATCAGACGAAGATTGGGATTTCAATTGGATGGGCAAACCTGAATCTCATGTTGTCATAACTGAATTGGATGACGAAACAGAAGTTCAAGATCAAACAACATACGATGTGCCGACTAGAGTAGAACCACAAGTCGATCAACCAAATGTGACAACTGGAGTAGAACCACAATTCGATCAACCAAATGTGACAACTGGAGTAGAAGATGAGCATTGTAATGAGCATACATCTCCATTCCAATATAATGAAAATTTTGATTTCAATTGGGACGAACCAATAGTCAATGAATCAGACGAAGGTGACAACAATTCCGACGAACCCATAGTTGATCAGGATGACCATATTGACTTCAACTTGGAAGAACCTGGACTTGAAACAGTGGGAGATGAACATGCAACTGAGCAGCCAGTTGAGCAAGGTACTGAACACATTGAATGTAATTGGGATGAACCAGCAGTTGACAATGTCCAATCTGATTACGGTCTATCTGATAAACTGGAGAGTTTAAACAGTGATGAAGATGCGGATGAACCCCGTAGAAGGGTAAGAGAACCAATCTTCAATCCCAAAACAGATATGAGTGATCCACGTTTTGCTTTGGGTAAGTTTCGAATCATTTAAAATCACTTACAGCTTTATCTATATTGGTCCAGTAACTAATGATAACCAATTAAATGTAGGGATGACATTCGAGACTGTGCAAGTTCTGAGGGCAGCATTGGTTGAATATTCAATCAAAAATGGAAGGCCAATTCACTACGTAAAAAATGATACCACCAGGGTTCGGATGAGGTGCAAACATCCCTGTCCGTGGGAAATATATGCACATGTTCAGGATGACAAGCTGAGTTTTAAGGTGAACAAGTTTGTGGATAATCACACCTGTGCTGTTGTTTCCAAAAATAAGTGGGCCACTTCAAGTTATTTGTCCAAGAAGTTTGAAGGGGGGTTCAGATCTAACCCAGATTGGAGGTACGATAGCTTTAGTGAGGCAGTTAAATCAGACTGCATGGTGGATGTTTCAGTTCACCAATACTATAGAGCAAGAAAAAGATGCTTCCAAGTCATAAAGGGAAATGCAGCTGATCAATACAAGATCTTGTGGGATTATTGCGAGGAGTTGAAGAGGACAAATGAAGGCACTACGGTTGAGTTGTCTGCATCTGGAAATGTTTTCAAGAGGCTGTATATATGTCTAGGGGCATGTAAAAGAGGCTTCAAGGATGGATGTAGACCATTCATAGGGTTGGATGGATGTCATTTGAAGGGAGAATTCAAGGGTCAGTTACTTACTGCCGTGGGTATTGACGGGGATAATTCCATGTTCCCCATTGCATATGCCATTGTGGAGTCTGAAAATAGGGAGAGTTGGGAATGGTTTTTGGATTTATTGTGTTACGACATTGGGATGTTTAATACAACTGCGTGGACATTCATGACTGATAAGCAAAAGGGACTCGTCCAAGCCTTACAGTCGAAGTGTGAAGAGTCTGAACATAGGTGCTGTGTTAGACATCTACACAGCAATTTCAAAGCAATGCACCGAGGGACTGCACTGAAAAATCTGTTGTGGGCAGCCGCGAGAGCAACAACAGTGAACGCATTCAATTTGGAGATGGAGAAAATGAAGGCAATTGATGAGAAAGCTTACAAATGGTTGTCGGACAAACCATCAAATCAATGGAGCAAATCACAATTTAAAGAGCATAGCAAATGTGAGTTGTTGGTAAACAACATTTGTGAGTCCTTCAATGGTGTGATAATGGCAGCTAGGGATAAACCAATCATTACAATGCTCGAATGGATTAGGGTTTACCTTATGAAAAGATTTGCTACAAGAAGAACAAGTGTGGAGAGTTGGGATCGGGAAATCGGACCGCGAATTAGTAAAATAATTGAAAGGAATGTGCTTGCATCTCGATATTGTCGAGCAACGTGGGCAGGTGAAGGCAAGTACCAAATAGTTCATGTGTCTGGAACAACTGTGGCTGTGGATTTAAATGCTAGGATGTGTGCATGCAGGAAATGGCAGATCTCAGGGCTTCCTTGCGAACATGCTGTGGCTGGTATTTCTCAAAAGGGGGATGACATAATCGATTACGTTGACGCGTGTTATAAGAAGGAGCAGTTTGAGAATGCTTACTCCCCGGTGATAAGTCCAATGAATAGTCCTGATATGTGGGAGAGTCGTGGCCAACTTCCGTTGGAGCCTCCGTGTGTTACTAAAACAGCTGGTAGACCGAAGAAAGTAAGGCGAAGAGAGCCCGATGAGCTACAACGTCCCTCGACATCAAATAGACGACGATTTGGCATGAAGATGACTTGTAAACAATGCGGTCAGACAGGTCATAACAAAAGATCGTGCAATACAAGGGCGAAGACGAGCTCGACACGTAGTTCGAAAAGAAAGAAAAATAATGATGCATCAGCCCCAACAACCAGCCATGACTGAACTTGATTACAGTCTGTTTTATTTTCTCTTTTTTTTGGGTCCACATATCATCAGTAGCCACTTTTTGCAGTTGGAAGTTGTATTTTGTCATCCAACTTTTCACTTCCATTTTTTGTAATTACATGACTTTGTTGATGGCAATGGAATGATGATTTTGGAGATTTAATTGATCATCTGTATTATGGATTTTGTTGGTAAGTTAATTACATGACATTGCATTTATATTTGTTTGTTTCCAGTTGCACCACTAAACTGATGAATGCTGAAATATATAAACTTCAAATACAGAGCACTACAAAGCAGGGTTCTTTATACAGTTGTACTACATTAACTTCAACCAAGTAGCTATTACAAAGCAGGATCCAGTTGCACTACATTAACTTCAACCAACTAGCAAGTACAAAGCAGGATCCTTTATCCTTTACAAACTAATCACTTCAAAAAAAAACATACAACAATCCCACATACAAATCCCCAAACCCACCGACTCCAACTTCCTTCTTTTGAGCTCAAGTTCTTCATTTTCAGCTCCAAGTTCTTCATTTGAATATCCAAATTCGGTTTCAGCGTCTCCCAATTATGTTTGTGCATCTCCAAATTCTGTATTTGTATCTCCAAATTTTTTATTCGATCCACATAATTTTTAATGTCTTGCTCCAAGCCACTGACATTTCTCAGCAAACCGGGAATGATTTGCTTCGATCTCTCACAGATTTGCGGATCGTACCAAATAAAATAATCACAGCCACCTACCTCCTGAAATAATTAAACATAAAACCACTTCAAAAGTGAAAAATTGGAATGTCGTACACAAAAATTAATCAAACATGTAGACCCATCTTACTCGTTTCCTTCTACATGTAATAAATCTTCTTCCTGGGTTTATATTCGTCCATGAAGTCTTTATTTCAGCGGGTAATCCACAGTGGCAGAGGTTGGGCTCCATGGAAAGAGGAAAAGATGAGATGAAGATGGTGAGTGGATTTTTTGGGTGCACAAGAGGTCAAGATAAGGGATTTATCGTGTAATAAAGGGTAATGTCGTTTGGTTTAGTGGTATTGAGTAGTGTAAAGACGGATTTACCCTTCAGAAGTGGCGCGCGTGACTAATTAACAGAGTTTTTGACGATTTCCGTCAAAAAAGGACCCCAGGTACGAACGTTTGAAAGGTTAGGGACTCCGGGTACTAGTTTACAAAGGTTAGGGACCCCATCGTTACAACGTTGAAAGGTTAGGGACCCCTGGTGATATTTACCCTTTAATTTATTAATTTGTTTATTTTAAAGCTTTGCCGACGCCGCCCGTCAAAGAAGGAGAAAAGGAAAGAAGCGCAACCGCGAACAGCAGCAACAATTGCTCTGTTCCATGAGCAGCAGCAGCTGCCGCGAACAGCAGCAACCATTGCTCTGTTTTATGACCAGCAGCAACCGCTGCAACAATCGGCGTCAGACTCGCCGCTGGTTGCAGCATCCATCGGAGGCGGCGCTTTAGTCACTTATCTCGTTCCAATGGAATCCAAATCAAATTCAGATTTTAATTTTAAAATAAATTCACAATTTTATTTTAATTGTCAAATCTCAAATCAAATTGATATCACAATAATAATTATTGTACTATTCATCAAGACAGTTTAACGAATTCTAACAAGTTACAATGTAGGCTCTGATACCACTGTTAGGAATTGAGGTATACATGCACAACGAAAATTAAATGTTAAATTCCTATAAGCCCGGATCAACCTTGTACTTAGAGAGAATTCATGATAGAAGATTACCTTTGATGAATATCTTGAATCTGATTATCTGATTAGTTGGAGGTTCGATCTTCAATACCACAGCTGTCCAATTGTCTAGCCTCCAATGATAATTCACACAGCAAGAATAGATCTGGACTTCCACGATCAAGAACAGATAAAAGCGGAACTTTTTGGGAAAAGTTGATTGTGTTGTCTTTTTCCTTGTGCTAGCAAGTAATGAAAACAACTCTTATGATTAATCTGCTGTGGCCATGTAAATATTGGTAGGGCTAGCCCTAGTTCTAGTCCAACTAGAACCCATCAACAAACGGGCCCAATTAATTAATCTAATTAATTAATTTGGTCCAATAAGTAATTAAGTCTGACCCAACTATTTGGACCTTGGACATTAATTCTTACACTTTAGGTATATGTAATTGCTATATGATGTGAAAAAGTTGAATACAAATTAAGTTAGATAAATAACAAAATGACGTATATAATTTATAACATTAAATCAATCTTATTATATTTTTTTTAACATAAAATTACTAATAAAAATTAATATACACACTATGTGTTCTTTATTTTTGAACGATAATAAAATGATAAATTAAAACAGGTATAATTGCATCAAAGGTCCCCAACATTTCAAAAATATTAGGGATATGCCCCTAACCTAAAACAATAGCACCAGATATCCCCAACGTTTGAAGAAATAGGCACCGTAGGTCCCTCTTAACATTTTCCATCTATTTTCTCCGTTAAATCGTTATATTTGCACCGTAGGTCCCTCTTAACATTATTAATCGTTATGTTCGATTATTTACATTTCAATCAACTGGATCTTGTTCTGGCTTGATGTATATTTAAGATTCTTGATCGGCGTAGTTCCTATCTGCACATTTTTGTTTTCGTTTCTTAATTTTAATTTTTGTAGTGAATTTGAAGCGGGCTTGTACCTATCAAAATTTGTAGTTGTCAGTTGTTGAAATAAATTGGGTCTGGCCGATTGTGGAAAATTATCATGTTTGCTTCCAAGAAACGAAACAGATCTTGAAACTATCAACATATGTGGAGATTGCAAATTTTTGTTTCTTGTCGATCTCGAGGCCACAACACCAAACTCATACTGAAGGAGAACACTTGGACTGAGGAGGAGAATGTACAACAGCTCTGAGTCAATTGAGAGTCTGTTCTCCTACCAATTTTTGCAAATGATAACTCTAGCAAGGCAAACCCAGTCCACGGTTTTAGAGCATGATAATCAATCCATAGATGGTGATGGTGTTGCAAGGTTAGTGCAGCTTACAAGTACTAGTACTACTCCAAGTGGATCTAGAAGATGGATGAGGGTGTTTTCTGATACTGAAAGTGATGGCTTTGATTCTTTTTATGGAGCGAATGAATCAAATGTCAGCCTGTTGAGGACGATACTATTTCTTATACCACTTATGGAGAAGACTCTGATGCCTCCATTGATGGTAACCTGGAAAATGAAAATTTACAATTTCACTCTCATTTTTTGTAGAAATGAAGTGCGTGCAGTGTAAACATAACGATTTAACGGAGAAAATGGATGGAAAATGTTAAGAGGGACCTACAATACCTATTTCTTCAAACGTTGGGGATGTCTAGTGCTATTTTCTTAGGTTAGTGGCATATCCCTAACATTTTTAAAACGTTGAGGATCTTTGATGCAATTATCCCATTAAAATATGAATAATACTATTTAAGCTCTAATATTTGTAGTTAATAAACGAATAGCTCAATTAAATAAAAATACATGAGTATCAAGTTTGTGACAAAGTTATTTTTCTTCTTATGTTGCAACGATAAAATTAGAGTTTAAATTTTCAATAATATGATTACTTAATAATAATAAAATAATTTTAATTAACATTTTTCTTAATAATTATGAGCTTAAATTTTAGTTATTTTATAATAGTTCATATATTATACAAAATAATTTATTATATTATCATTTTGTTAGTTTCTTTTAATTTTTCATAAAAAATAAAATTATCAGACATATTTGCACTTTTTGCAAAGGTTAGGAATTCAATTGAAAATTTTTCTAATTAAAAATAAAGACATGTTTGTCTTTTTCATCAAACAAGGACCAATTGCGCACCAAAACACATATATTAGAGACTTCTGTGCAAAAAAATAAAGGTTATGGACCATTTGCGCAAATTTTCCTTTATGTAATGTAATAACTTATGTGAACTCGTCTTTAAGAAAATATAAGAACCTCATTTTTTGTTTAAGTATCTTGTAGTACTTTTGAAATGAGTTTAAAATATATGGATCATTAATGAGACGTAATGATTTGTGATGAGTCATATTAGAACAAAGTTGTAAGTGATGTATTTTCATCCTCCATGTTTTGTAAAAAGATCTAATGTATTGGAGGCGAAATGAATCAAAAAACGGGATCCACCTATTTTTCTCTTCCACTGTGTTTAATTTATCATGTCTTATTATTTGATTTTTACTATTATTAAGTGTACCTGTTTTATGTACCAAAGATAAGATGAACCCGAAGCAAAGGAGAAAGTGCGACCTACATATGTAGTCTCTAATTATTCCTAAATGTTTTTCCAAAAGAAAATGTAAAAAACTATTACAAAAAATGATTCAATGGCATGTAAACAATCAAATAAACTAATCTGCTTTCTGCGTATAAGGGTACTAATACCCTACTAGACAAAATAAAATAAAAAATAGACAGAATTTCGGGGTCGCCACACTGTCGGTCATAAGTTACTCAGCTTCATGGACGTTTATTCCGACTACAATTAGATTCCCATGTTCTCCGGAGACAAGGAGCTCACCTATTTCATAATTGATCGAGGCTTATATTGTTACAAGATAATGCCCTTTGGCTTGAAAAGTGCCAGAGCCACTAATAAGTGATTAGTGAACTGCATGTTTGATGAATAGATTGACTACATGAAAGTCTATGTTGATGACATGCTCGTAAAGAGCATGGGCACACTTGGAGAAAATGTTTAAAATCCTCCACAAATATCATATGAAATTGAACTCATTGAAGATTGCTCTTGGAAATTTTCTAAGGTCCATATCAGCGCGGGATAGAAGCTAATATTGAGAAGATCAATGCATTGGTGAGCACGCGTTCTCTGTCTTCACTTTCACCTATGGAAGTCCAGAGCCTCACCGAGTGGTTAGCAGCCATAAACCAGTTTTTATCTAAGGCAACCTACTGTTGCCACCTTTCTTCCAGACCATCAAGGGAGAAAAGAAGTTCAATTGGATGGAATTTTGTTGAAGATGTACTTGGCTAGACTTGAACACAAGAGAATTAGAGATTGAAAACAAAACATAGTTGGTGTGAAGAAAGGTCAAGGGAACTCACCCATTATCCCAAAGCAGATCAAGTAATGTCTTGGACAAAGTTGTCGAGGTTCCTGAAGTCACTGTCTAAAGAATGAACTCTGGATTACTTTGTTCGCAAGAGATCTTTGTTCTCTCTTGGGGACAGTAAACTGTAAAGACAAGAAAAAGGATTAAGTCAAAAAATAGATGAAAATACCAAAAGTCCCGAATATAAACATACCAAGTTCCCAAAAACATCGAAAATTTGAGGCCACGGGGTAGTAAGCAAAAGTGTGTCTTCCGTTGACCTCCTCGCCATACTATGACGAGAGAGGGATTCACCCATAATATAGGGATTTGTCTGCTCATCCCCAAATTGATTCTGAGAGTCCTCATTTTTAGAAGTCATGTTTGGGTTGATTGATTATTTTAGGTTAAGTTAGGGGCTATCAATCGGAGGTTTATGTTCAGGGCGTGTCTGGAGAGGAAAACATGAATTCGACCTGATTGTGTAATGACAAGAAGAAAGGAAAGAGGAAAAGAAGGTAGGTAGGAAAGAAATAGAAGTTTTTTTATTACCTAACTCAGAGGGCTGGAGTAGGTTGCTTGAACTCTCGCCGGGAAATGTTGGTAGTTATAGCCGGAAACTTTGAAGCTCTTAATTATAATCTTTTCTTTGCAAACGTAAAGAATGAATGAAGGGAAGGCTAGGGTTTATATAGACGAGGCCCAATGCATTGTGACCATTGATCCCAGCCCCAAAAATCCAGACAGTTGAAGACGGGGGCACTTGGCGAGTCAAGGACAAAAACGGGCGGCTAATGGTTTTTCAAATTAATTGATGGGGCCTAATGCGCCACACATGCACCCCCATGCCGACATCAACACGCCTACAACAATGATGGCGTTGTCTTCTCAAGTTACGAAACAACAACGCCATGAATGAACAAGCCTCGGGCTTGGGAGACTGTATACATTTGCGAAGGCATTCAAAGAATGAGAATTCCTCATATGGTTCGCAAAAATGGCAAAGGCCTCCAAAGTCTGAAAATTCCTCATATGGTTCACCAAAATTGCGAAGGCCGAAATGTTTAAAAATTCTTCGTATGGTTTGCCAAAATGATGAAGGCCTCCGAAGTTTGAACATTCTTCATATGGCTGCAAAAGTCCCATATTGCAGTGAAAGGCCTTTGCTATTTAGTATCTGGCCAAACGAAGCTCATGAAGGGCTTCGCCATTTTGGAGAACCTATGTTCTTGGCCAATTACTCGCATCCCACGAAATCTCCCCTCTCCCTAGGCAATCTTATTCCAAGTAACCAAAAAGATAATTAAAGAAGAGTCTGTGCTTGATTCACTAGATGACTCCTATAAGTTTCCATTTCAATCCCCTAAAAATCAACCGTGCAATCTTAGAAATTGATTAGGATTAGGACCGAGATCCTAGAAATCACGTTAATATTGGATTCAACCTTATCCTCAAGAGGAAGAAGAATTCAATCACATTACTAACAGATTGCTTCCCTAAATAATTAGAACTCTTCCCCTATAAATACCAGACTTGCGGTGGACAGTGACTGGTGAAAGGCAAGAAGAAGATGGAGAGAGATGGCAACATCAGATTCACAATCTGATTTTCATTTGTAGTGCTTGTTAGATTTTCAATTGATAGAACGCAATAGGAACTAATCTAAAGCTCTGGGTTGGCCGTCAGTGGTGAATTGACCGGTGATGGTCGCCGGTGGTTGGAGTGGTAAAACAAGAAAAGATATAGACAAGAGTGAGCGGCAAGAGATTGGGTTGTGTCTGAATGTGAATCTAATTATTAGGTTTTGTTTTGCAAGTTTTTTTTTAATCGGATCGGGTTGATTTGGGTTGTATCGGTTTATCTAACCCAAATCGATTAGGAAACATATTTTTCAATTCGAACTCAACCCAATTATAGACAAAAATCGATCCCGGGTCGGTTTGGATTGGGCGATGTGATCAGTTAACTGGAATTTTCAAATTATTAATGAATCAAAATCAAAATTTTTATAAAAGATGAGAAATGTGTGTAATGGGCGATAACTCAAATGGTCAAATGGTCAACTTGTGGCCCAAAGTCAAAAGACCAAAACAAAAGCTCACATGACCCATTCGGCTATAGCCTATTTAATGACGTTAGACAATGGTAAATAAAAAATTTTAAAACTCAAATCCCCCTTATCTACCCTATAAAACCCAATACAATGGAAAAAAATATAAACCTAAAAAATGCATTGAGTTTCCTGCACTGGGATTCTGGGAAGAAGGATCCCCTGGAAAAATGCCCGTTGCCACCACAAGTAAAACATCCGCCAATTTATCGTTTCTTTTTCCTTTTCGTTTTCATTTGTAATTTGTTGTAATTTAAAATTTTTTGTTTTCTGTTTTTTCACTTTCTCGTTTTCACTGTTTCAGTTGTACTGCCTTTTTTCACTTTCAGTGTTTTTTTAATTTTTAATTTTTGTAATTTGTAACTGTAATTTTTCGTTTTTTGTTTTTCGTGTTCTCATATTTCGATTTTTGGTATTTTCTTGTTTTCGTCTTTGTTCATTTTTCCTGTCATTTTTGTTGGGAATTGAGACCAATTCCTTTATTACCCACAAGATCCTTGTTCAGAGAAATATAACGAAACAGAAAAATATAAAAAGATAGAGAAAGATTTACGAACTGTCAAAGCTTTCACTATATGAAAAATTGTTACAATCATATAGATTTCACCTACCCAAATCCCCAAGTATCTCAAGAAAAATAATATCCTAAGCTTTACCGCACCCACCAATTTCTACTCTTTGTACAACTCACAAAGAGAACAAGAAAAACAACTATGATGCTAGGTTTACAATTTTTCTCTCAGAAAACCCTCAGGTTACAACCTACAAAAGAGAATAAAACACGTTAATTTATAGTTAACGAATGACCTAATTTTCTTACAAGTTTAAACTACCAAGGAATCCAAGATTTGGAAACTTATTCAATTTTAGTTGACTTGGATATCTTCCAAGTTTCGACTACCAAAGTGTCCAAGATTAGGAAACTTGTAATTTTAGTCGACCTAGAAGTCTTCCCTTTCAACAGTTGTCTGATTTTGGCAAGTTTTGAGAAAATATCCCAACAATCTCCACCTTGACGAAAAACAAGTCAAAAACAATCATCTCTTCTGCAGCTCTTCATCTCGATATTTAAAAAAGGGTACACTTTGACAATCCCAAATCTCAAAACAGAGAATTAACATACTCCACCATATAAGTATAATCACTTAGAATTAATGAATTCTAAGAATTTCATCGGCTCATGTCGAATAAATTTGCTGAAATATTATGGTGCAACTCCCTTGCTTAACTTACTTGGAAGTTCATCAGCCATCGACATCAATTCCACCACACACCTTGCATTAATATCAAGCCAATCCCCATGTGCAAATGTGGACCCGCTAGTAGTAACACATCCTCTATCATGGCAACTAGCGCATGCCACGAGGATGTAAATATGTACTCAAACGACATCATCGCCTCCCATAAAGAGAGACATATTGTCTGTATCTAATGTTGAGCAGTTAGCCGAGCCTACTCCACCTTTTGGACAATTTTTCTTCACATGACCAGGTTTTCTACAATTCCAACAAGATACTTTCCTTTTAGTATCTTTGTCAGAAACAGAGGTTGGGTTCTTTTTCAAAGCCTTGTGCAGTCCAGATTGAATCAAAATATCATTGACTTGTACTTGTCACAAGCCAAAATTGATTCTTCCGTCAAATTTCTCCACATCATATTTGATATACATATCTTCTCTGTGCGCCAACACTCTAAACGACCTGATGCTCTGATACCACTGTTGGGAATTGTAAGACCAATTCCTTTATTGCCCACAAGATCCTTGTTCAGAGAAATATAACGAAACAGAAAAATATAAAAAGATAGAGAAAGATTTACGAACTGTCAAAGCTTTCACTATATGAAAAATTGTTACAATCATATAGATTTCACCTACCCAAATCCCCAAGTATCTCAAGAAAAATAATATCCTAAGCTTTACCGCACCCACCAATTTCTACTCTTTGTACAACTCACAAAGAGAACAAGAAAAACAACTATGATGCTAGGCTTACAATTTTTCTCTCAGAAAACCCTCAGGTCACAACCTACAAAAGAGAATAAAACACGTTAATTTATAGTTAACGAATGACCTAATTTTCTTACAAGTTTAAACTACCAAGGAGTCCAAGATTTGGAAACTTGTTCAATTTTATTTGACTTGGATAGATATCTTCCAAGTTTCGACTACCAAAGTGTCCAAGATTAGGAAACTTGTAATTTTAGTCGACCTAGAAGTCTTCCCTTTCAATAGTTGTCTAATTTTGGCAAGTTTTGAGAAAATATCCCAACAATTTTTTGCTATCAGTTTTTGTTTTTGAGTTTTATTTTAATTTGTGTAATTTATAGTTTTTCATTTTGTTTTTTTTTTTTTGAGTTCTTGTTTTTAATTTTTAATTTTTTTGTTTTCGTGTTCTCATGTTTCCATTTTCGGTATTTTCTTGTTTTCATCCTTGTTAATTTTGCTATCTTTTTTCGCTATCAGTTTTTGTTTTAATTTTTTTTTTTGTAATTTGTAGTCTTTCTTTACTTTTTCTATTACCTTGCTTCTGTCTTTTTCGTTTTTCAGTTTTTGTATGTAATTTTATAATTTTTATAGGAAACACAAGGAATCAACATTCTACCTCAATGATGTATGCTGTTTTCAGACTTTTAACAAAGGGAAATATTATTGACTTGTGTTTTCATAAAAATATCACTTCATTGTTGTATCATTTTTGTAATGAATAATCAATTGTACAGTATTAGGTTGTGAAAATAAATTTGTAAAGGGAGAATCTGTACTCATTTCTGCTGCATCTGGAGCTGTTTGGTCAGATTGTTGGGCAATTTGCTTAGTTATTGGGTTGCTAATTGGAAGTGTAGGAAGCAAATAAAAGGTTTTGTTATGTGTCTGTTATTTCGAGTATCTATAATTTGCTAGGGATATTTCTTAACATATAAAACATCATAACACAATAGCACGTAGAAAATAAATATGAAGTATCCTTCATTACATTAATTCATGGGGTTTGCTTATTTTCTCATGTTGAAGGTTGATCTTTTGAGGATATGAAGACTTAAATTCTGCATTTATAAAAGTAATAAAGGATATTTAGAAATGATATGGAGAAAATTATGCTACTTTTCTTGAGGTTCTCATTTTCTACCTTCGTATTGAGAGATAACATTTTTATTTTTTCGGTGTTCGGGTTGAAAGATTGAGTTGAAAGTGGTGTTCCTAATCTCTTGCATGGGTATGATATCTGGCTTCTATTTGTACTGCAAAAATTGGTTCCATCTCATCAGGAGGGAAGTCTTTCTTTCTTTGTTGTTTTGCCTATCTTGTTCCCAACAAGTTAGCTTATGGAACTTGCACTTGGACGTCCCAACTAGGTTAGCTTATAATTGTTATTTGTATTAATTGTTGCTTTGTCAGTTTATTATTTGATTGTTGTTGCTATTTGATATTGATTATAATTTATATTTAAATTATGTTGTTATATAAGCCTTGTCAGCTTTCTTGATTGTATGTTTGTAGTGAAGTCTTGCTTGCTTTTTATTAGATTATTGTTGATATTGATTATAATTTATATTTAAATGATATTGTTATATTGTTGTCTTGTTGACTTTTTTGATTGTATGTTTGTATTGATTGTTGTCTTGCCGGCTTATTATTAGATTATTAGATTAATGTTGATATATAGTTTATATTGAAATGAAGTTGCTATTGCATCATATTTTGTTTGTGATTTTTAGAATTTTAAAATAGAAGGTCACCCACCTCCTACAAAGAGGTGAAAATTCTTGTTATCATTCTTTATGAAGAGCGATTCAACAAGTGAAAGTACATTTCCTGGTGGACTGAATCAAGACATACCTTTAATTCCTACTGTGCAACCTCCTTCAATTTCATATCTTGAAATCAAACACCTTGCAAATCCTAAATTGCAACCGTCTAATTCCTTTGAACAAGATTTGAGTAAAATAAAACAAAAGCCCTGTTAATTTACAGGATGAGATTAGATGGTCATATCTAATTGTTGGACTTTATCAGCTACAACTTTCGAAGTTTACGAGCACAAAAGAAAAAATTTAGTCTCGTCAATTTCAGAAAAGATGGTTTAATCAGTTTTATTAGTTAGAGTATTTGTATACAATAAATATGGTATATTGTTTTTACTATTTCATATTTCTCAATGATAGTAGTCTATTCAATTGTTAGGTGCTAGCCAATCATGGATACGACAAGTAGAAGAGGGTTAATGATGAAGCTAAATGTACATTTTTTATTCATGCTGTTTTATCTAATTATAACATGTTTGTGAGAAGAGCTAAAGATTTAATGAAATTGTCTCAATAAATTGACATTGTGATAACATGAGTTTCGAGTGAAGAAAACAAAAAATATCATTTATATGTAGCAACCACAGTTATAAGTGTCTGGTGTCTAATATTTCAAGGTTGTGCCTTCAGTGGTCATGATGAATCTTCAAGCATATTAAACCGTGAGAATTGTCTTGAAATGGTAGATGCCGTTAGACTAATGAATATAGAAGTTGAGAATGTTGTGTTGGATAATTCTCCAAAAAAAAACCACATATACTTTTCTATGGATTCAAAAGAAAATTTTGAATATTATGGCTAATAGATTATGGAAGATAATTCGTGAGAAATTTGAGGATACAAAGTTCTGTATTATTGTTGACGAAGTACAAGAGCAATCTAAATGAGAACAAATGACAATTATTTTGAAGTTTGTGAATAGTAATGGTATTCTAACATAACGCTTCTTTACAATCCAAAGTGTTAGTAATACTACTTCATTGAATCTATTTAACAATATATATGAGGTTTTTGTATGAAACAACCTATAGATTGAAAATCTTAAGAGGCCAAGCGTATGATAGTGCTAGTAATTTGCGAGGTACTTACAATGGACTTTAAGCATTATTTTTGAAAGATTGTCTATATGCATGCTTACTATGTAAAATCCCATCGATTATAATTAATGTTAGTTTTTGCAGCTAAGTATGTTATTGTTATTTGACAATTCGTTTCTCATTTGGAAAATGTTCATTACTTATTCTCTGAAGCGCATTACTGAGTTGTAAGTGTCTAAAGAAAATATATTGAGCAATTTTTGGCTATTGGAGAATGTAAGTCAAGAAGTGGCTATTGGATTTCTCATTATAAATTGTAAAGAGCTTGATAGATATATATGCTGCAACATGTACGGCGCTTGAGGGTCTTAGGGATCATTCTCCAAATACAAAAAACTAGGGGTGAAATTCTTGGTGCATATTTGTGTCTATCTTGCATTTAATTCGTAAAATATTGACAATCACAAATATTCTTTGTCAAGCCATTCAAAGAAAAACCCAAGACATCTTTAACTGCCATCAGATTTGTCTATATTACAAAAAAAAGTCCTTCAAGACTTGAGAGACGATAGGTGGGAAGAATTCATTCAGGAAGTCAATACTTTTTGCTCCAAAAAAGTTATTGATATACCTAATCTTGATAGTTCATATAAGAATGGTCGTTTCTATGAGCATATTAAATGATAATGACAATATTGTGTAGCCAAAGCAGCTATTGGGCATCGGAGGCTTTGAGGCGGCCTTTGGCACTCGAAGTCCTTAATCTGGATTTTTCTTTCTTTTTGGTTGTTGAACTTAGCCATGGACAACAAAGGGCATTCCATGGCTGCCAATAGATTCTACATGTATATTCGCAGAAAAATTGAACTTCGATGTTGATTGTCATACAATTAACAAGAAAACCATCATCCATTTTGTTACAAAGTTCTGTCTTCAGAATTTTCATTGCTGAAAATACTTATTTAGTAGTCGTGGTAGAAATAGGCAATGTCAAAACAAGAGCGAACATTCTTGTCATCTATTGATAATTAAAGCACCTTCTAGTAGCAACCAATTGCTAGCATAATTCAAAAAAATGTAGGTACTTGAAAATGAGGGCAAGATATAACATCGTGCTTGTAATGTTGTAACTCTACTCCCAAAGCAAGAATCTCATTCAGATTGCAATCTTTAGAATTAAACTTCTTTACTAGCTCCAAAATATGATTTTCCTTAAATGATTCAAATGAATTTTTTAAGATCTAAAGCCGCATTAAAAGAAACGAGTTCTGCTCATAGTTCACTAAATCTTGTATTTAATTCTACAACAAAGAAATTTATTACTTTGTTAAAAACATCAAAGTGGTAATGATGCTCAACTGTAATGATCATGGGAACGACCAATTTTATATGAACTATCAATGTCTAGTATATCAATATCTTTTTTTAAGCAAAAAGTGTTGACTTTCTTAAGGAATCCCCCCCCCCTGCTGTCTTTGAATTCGTGAAGGACTTTTTTTGTAGTACGAACAAATTTGATGGAAGTCAAAATGTCGGGTTTTTCTTTGAAGGACTTGACAAAGAATATCTGTAGTTGCTAAAATTTTACGGATTAAAAACAAATTCTTAGTTTTTGCATTGGGAGAATGATCCCTAAAATCCCACAAGCACCTTACATGTTATAACAAATCCCTAGCACCGTACATATCTATCAACATTATCAAGCTCTTTATAAATCCATAATGGAAACTCCAACAAGTAGCTCTAGCTCGTAGCAAGTTACCAATCCGATTAGCCCCACTTCTTGACTTGCGTTGTCCAATAGCTAATAAATGCTCAATATCTTTCTTCTTTTTTTTGGGCAGCTTGCAACTCAGTAATGCACTTCGGAGACGAAGTAATGATGTTAACAACATTGCCCAATTGAGAAAAGAAATTGCCAAATAATATTGACATCCCTAGCCGTAGAAACTAACATCAATCGTAATCAATGGGCTTTTACATAGTAAGCATATAGACAATCTTTGAGAAATAATGCTTATTCCATTCCAAGTGCCATGCATATTGTTAGCCCTCTCGTTTAGCAATATCTTGTGCTTCGTCAACAAGAACACATAACTTTGTAACCCCAACTTTCTCATGAATTATCTTATGTACTCTATTAGCCATAATTCAAAATTTTCTTTTGAATATGTGGAGAAGTATATGTGGCATTTTTTGGAACATTATCCAACACAACATTCCCAACTTCTTTATTCATTTGTCCAAAGCATCGACCATTTCAAAAAAATTCCCATGGTTCAATGGGTTAGAAGATTCATCATGATCTCTTTGAAGGTATAACCTTAAAGTGGCTAGCCGTCAAACACTTTTATCTGTGGTCGTTACACGTAAACAATGTTTTTTGAATTCCTCACTCGAAACCGTTGTCATCACATTGTCAATATATTGAAAGGGTTTCATTAAATCTTCATTAACCCTCTTCCAGTTGTCGTATCCACGAGTGATTAGCACCGAATAATTGAATAAATTACTATCATTGAGAAATAGGAAGCAGTAAAAACAATATGTCCTATTCATTGTAGGTTTGTATGCTCTGAAAGTTTTGGTGATAAGGCCGAACAGTTACATATGACCATTTAATTTCATCCTGTAAATTAATAGGTCGTTCAAACATTTGTTTTCTTTTCCTCGGATTTCATTCAATGCTATTAGAAGGTTACAATTCAGGATTTGAAGATGAAATGTAGTTGATATTAGGACATGAAATTGAACGGGGTTGCACAATAGGAATTAAAGGTATATATTGATTCAATCTACCTGGAAGTGTTCGCTTGTTCAATTGCTCTTCCTAAAGAATGATAACCTCTTCGCAAGAGGTGAAGCATTTTGAAATTCTAAAAGCCACAAACAAAATATAATGCAATTGCAACTTCATTCCAAATATATAATTAATAACAACAATAATCTAATAATAAACTGGCAAGTAGAGGTGACAAAATTGGCCGGCCCTCTTTGGGTTGGGTTGGCCCTGGCCCAAATAAAAGTGGGCTAAGATGGCCTGGCCCATCTAGCCCGCGGGCTAGTTAGGCCGGCCCGATTTTGATTTTTTTTGATTTTTTTTATTTTGCTACTTAACACTAATAACTCATTTTGTGAATTGCATCAATACATAATTCAAATAATATCAATCTAAAATGATCTAAGCCAAAGTCACCAATAAACATTAGTCCAAAAATCTTAGGATCCAACATAAAAGTGTTTAGATTTAATTAAAATTTAGTTTAATTTAAGTTTCAATCCAAAATATATTTGGTGTGACAAATAAATTATTTATTTTAAATTTACTTATAAGTAAACCTTTTAATTTAAGCCAAACATGCTTATATCTCAAAACAATAAAACTAGAATGCTTTTAATATTTGTATTTTTTTTAAAAAAAAAAGTGTCTACAAATAGTTTACAATTAACAAAAAAAAATCATTATTTTGAAAGAAAATTGTCGTTTATTTATTAACTAATACATGAGAGCCCCAATTTTATAAATTTAATCTCTTTAAAAATTTCAAAATATATAGTCTAAATTTATCTAAGATTGTATTTGATGTAATGTATTAGATTGTATAAAAAATTTATTTAAAAAAAAAGAAAATTAAGAAAATTAAGACAAGTTGGGTCAATGGGCTGGACTGGGCTAGTATAGATCTGGCCCATACAAAATTGGGCTGGGCCAACCCAGTCAAGTTTCATATGTGGCCCTACTGTGACGGGTTGGGTCAGCCCAACCCAACTCATTTGCCAGCTCTACTGGCAAGACAACAATCAATACAAACAAACAAGTGGAAATTAGGCCCTTCACGTTATTTCCAAAAATAAATTGAAAAATACGTTTTTTTTAAAAAAAATTGAAAAATATACTTTCTTATAATATAATATGGGAGGGTAAAAAAGGAAAATTACTAACTTTTCATCTACAGTATCAAACCCTTTTCATCTACAGTATCAAACCCTCTCGTTTTCTCTCTGCGATTCCAGTGAAAACCCTCATATTCCGTCAATAATCCATAATCTACGTACGTTTATTCTTTATTTTAACAATATAAGTTGAAATATGGTTGGAGAAGGCGATAAAATAGTTGCAGAATCTTCGGGGATAAAAAGAAAGTGCATTTTAGTCGAAGGATCTTCGAAGAAGATGAAAAACATTGCACAACCAAAGGTTAAGTTCGATTTATTCTTTATTTTTTTATATTTTTTCGATTTGCTTTAATTTTTACTTTTTAAGAGATTTTTTGGTTTTGTAAAATCGAATTTCTCTTTTTCATTATTATTCACTTGATGATGTTGCGTTTAGGAAAAACATTGATAATGGTTGCTGTATGAAATTTTTTCATTTTGAGAGATATTTTGTTCGATGAAATTGCATTTTCGTTTTCAATTATTAACTGGTTGATGGTGGTGATTTTAGGAAGCCAATAACACATTGTAACTATTGTCAAATCAATGATATATCAAAATGAGATTAAAGTGTAATTTGATGATATTCAAGTTTACCAAAATGAGATCAGTGTTTTTTTGAATTGAATGCAACTTTTTGATATGTTTGTCACTTTTTGGAGATGTTGTCACTTTTTACTTAAAATGTTACAAAGCATTCCACTTTCATCTAATATAATAAGTGAATACAATAAGTTTAAACATCTAAACTAACAAATAGATTGTATAAAGAGATCCATGTCACTTATTGGAGATGTTTTGATATGTTTGTCACTATTTTTTAAGATGTATATTACTTTTAAAGAGATTCATGTCACTTATTGGAGATGCTTGTCATTTTTTTGAGATGTTTGTCACTTTTTACATAAAAAGTGACAGAGCATGTCACTTTTATGTTATAAATAAATACAATAAGATATTAACATCCAAACTAAGAAATAGATTGTATGATCACTGTTTTTTGAGATGTATAACACTTTTAAAGAGATCTACATTACTTTTTGGAGATGTTTGTCACTTTTTACTTATATAGGTACAACAAGTTTGAATGTGGAAACTAGTAAATAGACTTTATGATCACTGTTGTTGTAGATATATGTGACTTTAAAAGAGATGAATGTCACATTTTTAGATCTATATCATTTTGAAGAGATGTATGACACTTTTTGAAGATGTTTGTCACTTTTTGGTGATGTTTGTCACTTTTTACTTAAAAAGTGACAAAGCATGTCACTTTTATGTAATATATAAATACAATAAGTATGATTATCCAAACTAACATATAGATTGTATGATTACTGTTTTTGAGATGTATATCACTTTTAAAGAGATCTACGTATAGATACAATAAGTTTGAATGTGCAAACTAATAAATAGACTTCATGATCACTGTTGTTGTAGATATATGTCACTTTAAAAGAGATGAATGTCACATTTTTAGATCTATATCATTTTGAAGAGATGTATGTCATTTTTTACTTAAAAAGTGACAGAGCATGTCACTTTTTAAGTAAAAAGTGACATATCATGTCACTTTTATGTAATATATAAATTCAATAAGTATGAACATCCAAACTAACAAATAGATTGTATGATCACTGTATTTTGAGATGTATGTCACTTTTAAATAGAGCTACTGTCACATTTTTAGATATATATCTTTTTGAAGAGATGTATGCCACTTTTTGAAGATGTTTGTCATTTTTTGGACACGTTTGTCACTTTTTACTTAAAAAGTGACAGAGCAGGTCACTTAAATGATATATCATGTCACTTTTATGTAATATATAAATTTAATAAGTATGAACATCCAAACTAACAAATAGATTGTATGATCACTGTTTTTTGAGATGTATGTCACTTTTAAATAGAGCAACTTTCACATTTTTAGATATATATCTTTTTGAAGAGATGTATGCCACTTTTTGAATATGTTTGTCACCTTTTGGACATGTTTGTCACTTTTTACTTAAAAAGTGACAGAGCATGTCACTTTTTAAGTAAAAAGTGACATATCATGTCACTTTTATGTAATATATAAATTCAATAAGTATGAACATCCAAACTAACAAATAGATTGTATGATCACTGTTTTTTGAGATGTATGTCACTTTTAAATAGAGTTACTGTCAAATTTTTAGACATATATCAGTTTTTGAAGATGTATGTCACTTTTTGGACATGTATGTCACTTTTTACTTAAAAAGTGATAGAGCATGTCACTTTTTAAGTAAAAAGTGACATATCATGTCACTTTTATGTAATATATAAATACAATAAGTATGAACATCCAAACTAACAAATAGATTGTATGATCACTGTTTTTTGAGATGTATGTCACTTTTAAATAGAGCTACTGTCACAGTTTTAGATATATATCACTTTTTGAAGATGTTTGTCACTTTTTGGACATGTATGTCACTTCACTTTTTAAGTAAAAAGTGACATATCATGTCACTTTTATGTAATATATAAATACAATAAGTATGAACATCCAAACTAACAAATAGATTGTATGATCACTGTTTTTTGAGATGTATGTCACTTTTAAATAGAGCTACTGTCACAGTTTTAGATATATATCACTTTTTGAAGATTTTGTCACTTTTTGGACATGTATGTCACTTTTTACTTAAAAAGTGACAGAGCATGTCACTTTTTAAGTAAAAAGTGACATATCATGTCACTTTTATGTAATATATAAATACAATAAGTATGAACATTCAAACTAACAAATAGATTGTATGATCACTGTTTTTTGAGATGTATGTCACTTTTAAATAGAGCTACTGTCACATTTTTAGACATATATCACTTTTTGAAGATGTTTGTCACTTTTTGAAGACATTTGTCACTTTTTGGACATGTTTGTCACTTTTTACTTAAAAAGTGACAGAGCATGTCACTTTTTAAGTAAAAAGTGACATATCATGTCACTTTTATGTAATATATAAATACAATAAGTATGAACATCTAAACTAACAAATAGATTGTATGATCACTATTTTTTGAGATGTATGTCACTTTTAAATAGAGCTACTGTCACAGTTTTAGACATATATTACTTTTTGAAGATGTTTGTCACTCTTTGAAGACATTTGTCACTTTTTGGACATGTATGTCACTTTTTACTTAAAACGTGACAGAGCATGTCACTTTTTACTTAAAAAGTGACAGAGCATGTCACTTGTTGAATATGTTTCTCACTTTTATTTAATATATGTTCATTCTATTTATATGTCACTTATATAGTAACTAACCATCTTTGTTATATATTTTTTGTAGGACTGCGAGCTATTGATTCCACAGACCTATTGGTTTCCTAGGAAAGTCACATTCTACTCTCTCCATGTAGTCATCAAAACCTTAAACAACAAGCTTACAGAAACACAAAAGCAGATGTTTAAGGAAACCTGTTTTGGATCGTATCTTGATTTAAAAGAAACGGTTATTCAAGCTCAGTTGATTCACCAGTTGTTATTAAGACAGATGAAGCAACCAAATGTAAATGAATTATGGTTCAACATCGATGACAAAGTGGTCAAATTTTCTATTGAAGAATTTTGTCTGATGTCGGGACTTCGGTGCGTGGGTAATGGTGATTTTACCAAATACAGAATGCGTAGTAGTACGATTAAGGACAAGTATTTCAAGTTTTTTGATAACATTTCAACAGAGTGTTGAAAATGTATTTAAAGAGTTGCCATCTGATACTGTTGACAAAGACATGGTGGATGTTGGTATTATATATCTTATTTCATCATTCTTATTTGTCACATCATACCATAAAAGTGTTGATGATTCAATTTTTGTACTTGTTGAATCGGGTGAAATGGAATCTTTTCCATGGAGAAAAGAGTTGTATAGTTTGACGTTAATGTGTCTGAAGGGTGCATTGAGCAAGATGATCATGAAGTTAGATCCTTCAAAAAAAATTTTGGAGTATAGGCTTAATGGTTTTCTTCTTGCTTTCCAAGTTTGGATATACGAGTCTATTCCTGCAATACATGAGAAAAAATTTTGTGTGAAGTACAAGCAATCGCTTCCTCGGATCTTGAGCTGGAGTTCTAATGTGCATTTGACATCTTTACAATTGCACAAACGTATTTTTGACTTGATAAAAGTAAGCTCCATTTATTATTTATGCGATTTTTCTTTACATTTTTCATTACTGTTTGTTATTTTAAATATATGAATATGTGTTTTTGCATATTGAAGTTAATGATGTTAAGATCACTGATGCGGAGAAGGAAGTGTCATATACTGATGGGTTGTTTGAGAATTTAAAATCTCAAGGGCAGAACACTAAAGATGATGACAATTCTGAGCATCCTGTTATTCATCAGTCAATGCTGATGATTACAGCCGGCGATGACAGTTCTTCAAAGTTGAAGAAAAAAAAGGTAGTTGAGTTTTATGAGCATTTATTTACCTTTTTATGCTTTTTATACCTTTTGTATTTATTGTTTCTTATGATTATGTGTTTTTCTCTGATTTTTGTATTTTCAGAGACATTCTGAATCAAATGAAGTAATATTGAAACGTTTAGCAGAGATTGAAGTGAAACTTCAATCAAATGAAGAAATTTTGAAACGGTTGGCAGAAATAGAGGTAAAAGTGGAATCACATGACGTTATTTTGAAACGGTTGACAGATATAGAGTCGAAAATACAAACAAATGAAGAAATTCAGAATCGACTAGCTGAGCTTGAAATCAAAGTTCAATCGAATATTCAAATTGAAGAGAAAGTAAAACAACTTCAAGAAAAAGTAAAATTGAATGAAGAAATTCTAGAACGGGTGACAAATGTTGAAAGCAAAGTGAATGACTTGCAAATGTTGAAGGTATGTCACATTTTTAGATCTAAGTCACTTTTTTCATAAATGTATGTCACTTTTTAAGAGATGTTGTCACTTTTTTAGGTTTATGTCACTTTGAAGAGATGTATGTCACTTTTTTAGTTCTATGTCACTTTTTGGAGACGTGTGTCATTTTTATTTTATTTTTGTGAAAACATTGAGAGAAATGGAATATGGGGATGATAGAGTTGATGTAGTTGATTTGGAAGCCCAAAATCTCTATATGTAATTTTTAATAAGAAAGTGACACAGTTTGTCACTTTTTGCTAAGAAAGTGACAAACTGTGTCACTTTTTGCTAAGAAAGTGACACAGTGTGTCACTTTTTGCTATATCACTTTTTAATATAAGTATGTCATTTTTAAGAGATTTATGTCACTTTTTATATATATATGTTTGAGACTTTTTGTTTATTCTTATGTCTAGAATGGTGCGGAAAATGTAGCTAAGGATACAGTGGACATGGAAAAGAATGCAACTGATTGTCCTAGTTTTTCATTGGGTGTTGAGTTTGATTCGACTGGAAAAAGTATTGAGATGCCGGTTGAAACTAATGTGGAAAAGGTATTATTCCATTCCAAATGCATTGTATTTATAATTTGAGATTTACTTAGATGTTATTGTGCACTATATAACGTGGCTTATTTATTTTTGATTTAGTCTATTGATGAAGATATAATAAATTTTAATGAAGAGGACTAGAAGATTGTTGATGATGTTGCTGCTCATAGTTTAGCCAAAAAAATGCAACAAGATATATTTTTTTCACACTTTATTTTGTGTTTTTACTTTGTTAGATCTGTTTTTTGTACTGCAAAAAGTAATCTTTTGTACGTTTTTATTCAGACTGTTGATGTAAATGATGATGATATTGAATTGAAAGATGAGGATTGGCAAAAAATTGATGAGATTGCTGCAGCTGTTTTAGCTGAACATAAACTTGAAGAGGCAATTGTTTGTTTGATTATTTTTCATTTAAAAGACTTATTTTTGTGTGTTCTGTACAATATAACTTGACACTTTTTAATTTTTTTTGTGACATTTTAGACTGTTGATGAAGTCACTCCGGATGCACCCCTGAAGAGGCAAACGAAACCTGCCGCAATTCTTCAGTCCCCATTTGTTAATCAATATGATTCTACGGTGGGAACTTCTACAGCGGGAACTTCTACTGCGAAGCGTGTGGTGAAGAGTACGTTTGCATTCAAAGTTGGGTTGTGCCCCCCATACGCACCAAATGTGGAAGCATTCGAGAGTTGGTACAAGGAAGGGTTGGTGACAAAAAACAAGTAAGTATGTGACATAATGTCACTTTTTAATAAGAAAGTGACACATTATTTTTATGCAAACGTGTTTTGTGTCAAAATTAAATGAACTATAGAGAAGATTTTTTATTAAAATTTGTTTATCTAACTTGCATACATTGTTCTGTCACTTTTTGAGCAAAAAGTGACATAGCATGTCACTTTTAAGTTGCATACAAATGTTCTGTCACTTTTTAAGCAAAAAGTGACATAGCATGTCACTTTTCTAAACCTAAGCTTCTATTCATATTCAAGACAAAAAAAACAATACATTAATGTTTGATCATGGTCAATAATTCATGTCACTTCATAATGTAGAACAAATATCAAGTTAAATCTTGCATTTAAATCAATCACATAGATGATTCTGATTCAAAATTGTATGTCTAACTTGCATACATTGTTTTGTCACTTTTTGAGTAAAAAGTGACAGACCATGTCACTTTTTGAGCAAAAAGTGACATGGTCTGTCACTTTTCTATCTGAAGCCTCAATTCATATTCAAGACAAAAGAAAAATGATTCATTAATGCTTGATCTTGCATAATTCATGTCACTCCATAATTCACAACAAATATCAAGTTAAATCTTGTAATTAAATCAACCACAGAGAAAAATTTGATACAAATGTGTTTGTATAACTTGTATACATACTCTGTCACTTTTTACTAAAAAAGTGACATACTTGTCACTTTTTACTTTAAGTATGTCACTTTTTTAGTAAAATGTGACACAGCATGTCACTTTTTAAAAGTATGTCTTTTTTATTAAAAGTGTAATTGTATGTGACCTATCTTTTTTGTAATGCAGAGTTAGTCATTTCAATGATGACAATATTAAGATTATCCCTTCCTTCTACTTCAGCGATGTTGCAATCTCTTCTAAAATGTGGTGGTATGAATTAGTCACAAAAAATGAGGCTTTGGATGACTCAGTAAGTTTTTGTTTGTTAGTTGTTTGGTTTAAGATTTATGTATATAATTTATTAATATATTGCTGTTTCTTTTTATACATTTGTTTTGTAGCATATGGATGTATGTTTTTATTATCTATGAAAGATGTTAAGGTATGGGAATGGTATGAGAATCAAAGCTACAACAACGGACTTTGCCTTTGACAGCCAAGTTAGGGGGTTGTATGAAGATTTTTCAAAAGATCCACTAGTCCTTGTTAAGCAAACTTCTCTACTCTCGTATCCAATTGGATTGTACATGCCTTACAACACAAGTTGGCGAGAAGTTGACCATGTCCTTATGCCTTTGAGGATGTATAACTCGGCTCATTGGCTTCTTTGTCATTTTGACATCAAGGAGATGTGCCTGAATATATATAATTCATACAATAAGTTTATCAAGAAGTCTGATGTACTTGAAGCTCTATTTTCAGTTATGATTCCTCATCTTTTGTATAACACTGGATTCTTCGACGGCAAAAATATTCCAGAAAAAGAGGCGCTAAAACCACTTGTTGTGAAGTTGGTTCCAAAACTTCCACAGCAAAAGAACGAGTTAGTTTGCTTTTTAATAATTTGGCTTTTTATATGTTGAATAGATAGAAATGTATGGTTTGCCTTCAATTATTGGTTAATGTTCAATTTTGTTTGTTGCAGTGGTGATTGTGGAATATATGTCATTAAATATGCTGAGTATTTCATCAATTCAATGTTGAAGGAAATGCCAAAGACATTCAATATTGCACAGATTCGGAAATACTTGGCCACTGAATTGTACGTGTATGCCAAGAAGAAGCAAGTGGAGAATTTCGATACTGATAATGATTGGGTGCAAAAGGATATTTGAAAAGACACTGCAATTTTTTTGTAAATAATATTTTTGTACTAGGACTACATGTTACATGTAAATGTAGTGTATATGGTGAATGTAGTTTCATGTAAATGAGATCAACAATGTAGTTTTTGAAGGTTTCTTTGCAAAAAATGTAAGTACAAAATATTTTTGTGTACACGTGATATGCTATTCATGTTGACAAAACATATGATTATATTGATGATTTTTATCAAATTGTTGAATATAGATGGTAGAAGTGGATCTAATTGATATATTACTTTAAGTATGGAAATCATGTATGCACTTTGACAGCCAGGTTAGGGATTTTGATAACGAACAAACGACAGTGTGTCACTTTTCATTATAAAAGTGACAGTGTGTGTCACTTTTTGTTGTAAAAGTGACATAGTGTGTTACTTTTTGTTCTAAAAGTGACATAGTGTGTCACTTTTTGTTCTTAAATTATGAAAAACATGTATACACTTTGACAGCGATGTTAAGAGTTTTGATAATGAACAAACGACATAGTTTGTCACTTTTCATTATAAAAGTGACACTGTGTGTCACTTTTTGTTCTAAAAGTGACATAGTATGTCACTTTTTGTTCTAAAAGTGACAAAGTGTGTCACTTTTTGTTCTTAAATTATGAAAAACATGTATACAATTTGACAGCCATGTTAGGAGTTTTAATAACGAACAAATGACATAGTTTGTCACTTTTCATTATAAAAGTGACAGTGTGTGTCACTTTTTGTTCTAAAAGTGACATAGTGTGTCACTTTTTGTTCTTAAATTATGAAAAACATGTATACACTTTGACAGCCATGTTAGGAGTTTTGATAACGAACAAACGACATACTTTGTCACTTTTCATTATAAAAGTGACAATGTGTGTCACTTTTTGTTCTAAAAGTGACATAGTATGTCACTTTTTGTTCTAAAAGTGACAAAGTGTATCACTTTTTGTTCTTAAATTATGAAAAATATGTATACACTTTGACAGCCATGTTAGGAGTTTTAATAACGAACAAACGAAAAAGTTTGTCACTTTTTGATATAAAAGTGACAGTGTGTGTCACTTTTTGTTCTAAAAGTGACATAGTGTGTCACTTTTTGTTCTTAAATTATGAAAAACATGTATACACTTTGACAGCCATGTTAGGAGTTTTGATAACGAACAAATGACATACTTTGTAACTTTTCATTATAAAAGTGACAGTGTGTGTCACTTTTTGTTCTAAAAGTGACATAGTATGTCACTTTTTGTTCTTAAATTATGAAAAACATGTATACACTTTGACAGCCATGTTAGGAGTTTTAATAACGAACAAACAACATAGTTTGTCACTTTTTGATATAAAAGTGACAGTGTGTGTCACTTTTTGTTCTTAAATTATGAAAAACATGTATACACTTTGACAGCCATGTTATGAGTTTTGATAACGAACAAACAACATACTTTGTCACTTTTCATTATAAAAGTGACAATGTGTGTCACTTTTTGTTCTAAAAGTGACATAGTGTGTCACTTTTTGTTCTTAAATTATGAAAAACATGTATACACTTTGACAGCCATGTTAGGAGTTTTAATAACGAACAAACAACATAGTTTGTCACTTTTTGATATAAAAGTGACAGTGTGTGTCACTTTTTGTTCTAAAAGTGACATAGTGTGTCACTTTTTGTTCTTAAATTATGAAAAACATGTATACACTTTGACAGCCATGTTATGAGTTTTGATAACGAACAAACAACATACTTTGTCACTTTTCATTATAAAAGTGACAATGTGTGTCACTTTTTGTTCTAAAAGTGACATAGTGTGTCACTTTTTGTTCTTAAATTATGAAAAACATGTATACACTTTGACAGCCATGTTATGAGTTTTAATATCGAACAAACGACATAGTTTGTCACTTTTTGATATAAAAGTGACAGTGTGTGTCACTTTTTGATATAAAAGTGACATAGTGTGTCACTTTTTGTTCTAAAAGTGACATAGTGTGTCACTTTTTGTTCTTAAATTATGAAAAACAAGTATACACTTTGACAGCCATGTTAGGAGTTTTAATATCGAACAAACGACATAGTTTGTCACTTTTTGATATAAAAGTCACAGTGTGTGTCACTTTTTGATATAAAAGTGACACAAATGTAACGTTTTGTTCTAAAAGTTACAATTTCAGTATTTATCAAATCCCTTTAATAGGTGAAGTATCATGTATACCATATAGTGTTAAATGATAAGTTTTACATTCCACTATAATGTCATGACCTATAAAAAAGCAAAGCGCATGAATGTTAACACTATTTTGAATAGAAAAACCAATAAGAATGAATAAGTGATACTTTCCAAATAAAAAATAAAAAAACTCATAAATCTTGCAACTTTCTTTTCTTTTGTGGCTTCTTCTTCAAAGGTGCTGGAGTTTGACACGATCTTCGATTATGGCCGTACTTTCCACATCTACCACATTTTGTACTTTGCTTTTTTTCTCCTTTTGATGGTATTCTTTTCTCTTTAGGTCGTCCAGATTTCCTTTTTGGATCAGGAGCCAAGACTATTCTTGCTTTTACATCATCTGGTATATTCCAATCATTGCGATCTCCAAGTGGGTAAACTGTACCACTGTATGTTTGGACGTACATCTCTGTTGTGTAATATTTTGAATAATACAAATATGAATCGTCCTTTATCTTTGCAATAACTGCCAATGCATGTGCACATGGGATTTTGTCCACTTGGAAATGATTGCATGTACATGTCTTTTCTTCAATATTCACCAAATATGAGGCACAAACATCATTGACTTGGTATATTATTGAACTTGAAGCCGATGCCTGTGAAAATAATGCAAGAAAACAATGTATTAATAAACTACAACAATTAAATCATTATTTCATGATGTTTAATTCCAACTTACTGAAAAAGTGACACACTATGTCACTTTTTACTTAGAAAGTGACAAACTATGTCACTTTTATAGATAATCATATTTTTATTACAATAACAATCAGATATAATTAGATTTCAAAATCATGAACCTTCTACTGATATGTAATTATAAATAGAGCCATAGACGATATGAAATTTAAGTCATGCCACTTTTTACTAAGAAAGTGACACACTATGTCACTTTTTTAGATAATCATAATTTCATCACAATAACAATCAGATATAATAAGATTTCAAAATCATAAACCTTCTACTGATATGTAATTATAAATAGAGCCATAGATTATTTAAAATCCAAGTCATGCCTCTTTTTACTAAGAAAGTGACACACTATGTCACTTTTTTAAATAATCATAATTTCATCAGAATAACAATCAGATATAATAAGATTTCAAAATCATAAACCTTTTACTGATATGTAATTATAAATAGAACCATAGACGATATGAAATCCAAGTCATGCCACTTTTTGCTAAGAAAGTGACACACTATGTCACTTTTTACTCAGAAAGTGACACACTCTGTCACTTTTTATTCAAAAAGTGACACACTATGTCACTTTTTTAGATAATCATAATTTCATCACAATAACAATCAGATATAATAAGATTTCAAAATCATAAACCTTCTACTAATATGTAATTATAAATAGAGCCATAGATTATTTAAAATCCAAGTCATGCCTCTTTTTACTAAGAAAGTGACACACTATGTCACTTTTTACTCAGAAAGTGACACACTCTGTCACTTTTTTAGATAATCATAATTTCATCACAATAACAATCAGATTTTAAAATCATAAACCTTCTACTGATATGTAATTATAAATAGAGCCATATACGATATGAAATCCAAGTCATGCCACTTTTTACTAAGAAAATTGACACACTTTGTCACTTTTTACTCAGAAAGTGACACAATATGTCCCTAGTTGGTATATGCATGTTTTCATTACAATAAAACTCAGCATATAAATGATATTTAGTTCATGCAATTTATAGCCTTTTACCTTCAATTTCTTTGATTCCATGGATTTCTCTCTCAATATTTTTTCTTGTTTGTTTGCAAGTTTTGTGAAGGTTGCCCGCGCATCGTTTAAGTGCTTCACAAACCATTCTTGCAACAAATATCTTAAGGATTCCAATAAAAGTTCTATAGGACAACCTTTTGTTGTTTTTGTTATCGAATTTACTGATTCAACTATATTTGAAGTCATTGTGGAAAACCTGTTATTTGTCATGTATGCCCTTGACCACTTGTGATAACCAATTTCTTCCTGCATAAAGAATAACCAAAATATTAATCATTTCTTGTATATAATGTTATTATGCATCCAAACTAATAAATATTTTTGAACATACCAGATGTGATCGAATCCCTTTGTGGATTTCATCGAGTTGTTTCATATGGAACTCAAAATCATTTTTCGTGTAGGCTCTAGCAGCTCTATTGAATGGTTGTGTAATGTTCTTTCCATTTCTTTTGCCAAATGTTGACTTTAAATTTTGTAGCAAGTGGTAGGAACATGGTCAGGAACATAGACCATGCATCGAATTCTTATACACCTTCTGGATTGCATTTTTTATGCTTTTATGACCATCTGAGATTATACACAATCCTTCTCGCTCACCATAAGCTTCTTTTAACATAAGTAAGAACCACTCCCATGAATCATTAGTTTCTAAGTCACCAACTCCAAATGCTAATATGAAAATGTTGTTGTTTGCATCTTGTGTACATGCTGTAAATAAAGTTCCACCATAATTTCCCTTTAAGAATGTACCATCAATCACTATTATAGGTCTGCAATACTTCCACCCCTGAATAGATGCTCCTAATGCCATGAAGAGGTATTTAAATTTGTTGTTGTCATAAGTCTCAATTCTTGTAATTGATCCAGGATTTGTTTGTTCTATCATGTACAAGTACTTTGGAACATTTTCATAAGACTCTGTCGGATCTCCTCTCACCAATTCCAAAGCTTTCTCCTTAGATCTCCAAGCTTTCTCGTAACTCATCGACACTCCGTATGTATTCATCATGTCACTTATTATGTCTGCAGGAGTGTATGTTGTTTTTGTTGAAACATACTTGTACTTGATGCATTCTCCTACTATTGAGCTTGTTGCTTGACGGTGATCTGCCAAGATGATGTTATTTGAGCATGTGTGATCGTTTGTCATATATCTTATTTTGAACATTTCTGTTCCTCCAAGTCTTGAAGCTCTAAAACTCCATTTGCAATTATCATCTATGCATTTCAGCACATATTCTTTCTTGTCCGACTTACTTACTTTGAACTGAAAATTTTTATGTATCGCATACACCGAAATACTTTTCTTAACCAATGTCTTGTTCCTAAAAACCTTTTTCTCTGCAATTTCATTCATACTAACAAATGAAATAATTTCACTACCTGTTTCATTACTCATTTCTTTAACCTCCGGTATGCATGAAGAAACATCAACAGCTAAGTCTTCAATACTTGGTAGACTTTGAACTGAGGTTGTTGCCGAACCATGAGTTTGAAAAACTTGTAATTGCATCATGTCATTTTCTTCACCAGTAGCAGCTTCTGAAAGTTGTATGTCTTCAAAACTTTCAATTCTTTGACATAATGAAACCGGTGTGACATCTATGCACAAACGAAAGCTTGCAAGATGTTTCTCCCTTCTTTTGAGCTCCAAATAAAATGTGAGGGAATTATTGTCTGAAATCTTCATCAGATGCAGGTTTTTCTTCACCTTATATTGTATTGTTATTGAGTGTGTTGCTGGACTTACGTTTGTAACTGAATATATCATGCCATTGAGTTCGCAGTATGTGCATTCTATTGGAACGACAATTCCAGCCATTTTAAAATTTATATATTGGTTACCTTGTTCCCATTTCCCTCCATAATGGATGAATACATTGATTTTATCCATATCTGCAAAAAAAAAAACACCGATATATGATACATTAATGTTTGATCATCCTCAATAGATGTATCATTAAGTAAAAAGTGACAGAGCATATCATTTTTCTATCCCCCAAGCCTCAATTCATGTTCAAAGCAAAATAACAATACATTAATGTTTGGTCATGCTCAATAATTGATGTCACTATAAATGCACAACAAATATCAAGTTAAATCATACATTTAAATCAACCACATAGATGATTTTGATTCAAATTTGTTTCTCTATCTTGTAAACATTGTTTTGTCACTTTTTGAGTAAAAAGTGACATGCTCTGTCACTTTTTGAGCAAAAAGTGACAGAGCATATCACTTTTCTATCCCCCAAGTCTCAATTCATGTTCAAAGCAAAATAACGATACATTAATGTTTGGCCATGCTTAATAATTGATGTCACTTCATAATGTACAATAAATATCAAGTTAAATCATGCATTTAAATCAACAACATATATAATTTTGATTCAAATTGGTTTCTCTATCTTGCAAACATTGTTTTGTCACTTTTTGAGCAAAAAGTGATATGCTCTGTCACTGTTTAGGCAAAAAGTGACATAGCATGTCACTTTTCTATCCCCCAAGCCTCAATTCATTTTCAAAGCAAAATAACGATACATTAATATTTGGCCATGCTCAATAATTGATGTCACTTCATAATGCACAACAAATATCAAGTTAAATCATGCATTTAAATCAATCACATATATGATTTTGATTCAAATTTATTTCTCTATCTTGCAAACATTGTTTTGTCACTTTTTGAGCAAAAAGTGACAGACCATGTCACTTTTTAGGCAAAAAGTGATATAGCATGTCACTTTTATATCCCCCAAGCCTCAATTCATTTTCAAAGCAAAATAACGATACATTAATGTTTGTCATGCTCAATAATTGATGTCACTTCATAATGCACAAAAAAATCAAGTTAAATCTTGCATTTAAATAAACCACATAGATGATTTTTTATTCAAATTTGTTTCTCTATCTTTTAAACATTGTTCTGTCACTTTTTGAGCTAAAAGTGACAGACCATGTCACTTTTCTATCCCCCAAGCCTCAATTCATGTTCAAAGCAAAATAACGATACATTAATGTTTGGTCATGCTCAATAATTGATGTCACTTTATAATGCACAACAAAATCAAGTTAAATCTTGCATTTAAATAAACCACATAGATGATTTTTTATTCAAATTTGTTTCTCTAACTTACATACATTGTTCTGTCACTTTTTGAGCAAAAAGTGACAGACCATGTCACTTTTTAGGCAAAAAGTGACATAGCATGTCACTTTTCTATCTCCCAAGCCTGAATTCATATTCAAAGCAAAATAACGATACATTAATGTTTGGTCATACTCAATAATTGATGTCAATTCATAATGCACAACAAAATCAAGTTAAATCTTGCATTTAAATAAACCACATAGATGATTTTTTATTCAAATTTGTTTCTCTAACTTGCATACATTGTTCTGTCACTTTTTGAGCTAAAAGTGACAGACCATGTCACTTTTTAGACAAAAAGTGACAGTACATGTCACTATTTTATTCACAAGCTTCAATTCATATTCAAGACAAAATGACAATACATTAATGTTTGGTCAATCTCAATGCACAACAAATATCAAGTTAATTCCTGCATTTAAATCAACCACGGAGATGATTTTGATTCAAATTTGTTCATATAACTGCATATAATGTTCTGTCACTTTTTAGACAAAAAGTGACATAGCATGTCACTTTTCTATCCTCCTAGCATCAATTCATATTCAAAGCAAAATAACAATACATTAATGTTTGTTTAAGTTACAAAAAATGTTCTGTCATTTTTAAGCAAAAAGTGACATAGTATGTCACTTTTCTATCCCCCAAGCCTCAATTCATATTCAAGACAAAAAAAATGATACATTAATGTTTGATCATGCTCAATAATTCATGTCACTTCATAATGCACAACAAATCAAGTTAATTGCATATAATGTTCGTGTCCTGCATTTAAATCAACCACGGAGATGATTTTGATTCAAATATGTTCGTATAACTTGCATATAATGTTCTGTCACTTTTTAAGCAAAAAGTGACAGAGCATGTCACTTTTTGAACAAAAAGCCATATTCTTATTGACATTTTTACAAACACATTGTATGCACCCCTGCATTAGCAAATATGTTTACAAACACATTGGTAACTGATATTCTTATTGACATTTTTACAAACACATTGGTAACTGATAATCGCAAATATGTTTAGAAGACTTTACTCAATACTAATGATTTATAACGAAGTGAATAAAGAAGGATTTGTCTACATTGAAATCGGAATATGATATAATATAAATCAAAATCATTTGTATGCATTTATTAAGCATGTTATTGAATATCTCCAATCAAAATTCAGAAAGTTATCTAATTCAAATAGAAAGTATGAAGAAGAAGTAAAATTAACAAATTACCTGAGATTTTTGAATTTGAATTCTGATTTTGTGTTGAATTGGAGAAGAAACAACGAGAAATCCTTAATAATGAGATCGGTTTTGAATTTGAATTCTGATAACGTGAAAGAGATTGGTTTTATTATGAATTTTGGTTTGTAGAGAATTTGGATATGTTTTGGGGTTGATTATGGAATGGAATTGGAATTGGAAATAATTTTTACCGTATTAGTTACTGTTATAATGATTTAGGATGATTTTCCAAAAAACCCTCAATTTTATGGGTATTTGTGTAATTTCCCCAACAAACAATCGAAAAAGACAAGGTAATAATATAACAACATTATTTAAATATAAATTATAATCAATATCAAGTAGCAACAACAATTGAATAATAAGTTGGGACGTCCAAGTCCAAGTTCCTTAAGTGTCATGTTATATTTATGGAATTATTGTTTTTTGTAGTTCAAGTTTCAACTGATTCTGATAATTACAGAATCCATGCATAAATTTCATATGTTGATATTTGTTATTTGGCAGGCACTGAATAACAAACAAGGACAATAATATGCATATAGTTGGAAACACACATGACCTAATTACTACGGTCGAATACTTTTAAAATTCTAAATAAAGATTTTTAAAACTCCAGCAATGTCCTTGTTCTTGCAACGACTATATTCTGGCGGCCTTTCTAATAAGTAAAACAATTCATAAATGAAACTAGACTGGCACACTACAAAAATTCAGAATTAATTTTTTGGGGAAAATGGATAAATCGTAAAGAAAGGGTAAACTTTGGTGAGGAATCGAGATGAACACTTGAAATCAAGAAAGAGAAAAACCCAATATATTGAAAATTGAAACAATTTTATTGGAAAAAATTGGAGAGTGCTCATTTTAGAAAAATAACATTTCATCGATTATTGGAGAATGCAAAGGATGATGCTAGAGACCGATTTGACGCCATCTGTAACGCTCTAGATTTTCTCAACTTAGAGGGTTACTAAGATAATCTCTAAAATATATTAGACGACTTCAAATAATATTTTCCGTACCCTTGAATGGTTTTAAAAATATAACTTTTTGCGGAAGATAACAAGCTTGCAAGGGAAAATGATTTTTCTTTAATATTCTATGGTTTTGCCTATACCATGATAGGTGTCGCCAAGAATTATTTGACCACTCAAATGAATTAAAAAATTTTCAAAATTTGAACTGTAGATACTTGGGACTACAGACTACAACGTGGTAAAGTTTCAAATCTTAGCTACGTCGTTTGGTGGGTGAACATTATAGCCAAAATTGCTTGAAAAATTGTCTCGTATGCCTTAAGGCAGGCTGCTAAAACATTCATAATAAAATCATAAAATGAAAATTTTGAGTGATTCCAATTGCTGTTATTAGACCACATATATGTCTTTCCATAGCCATCGATTTCACTCAAAAACTCCAACCGTAGCATAAGTTATGATTTTTCAAAGTAGTGACGGTAAGCTGAAAATTTCAGAAAAATAAAACTAGGCATTTCTAACTTGAAACTTTTAATGGCAAACGAACCGACATCTCGTTTTCCAGAAATATTACATAATTAAATAATGAATCAACGAGTTAAAAATATCATATTTACATCATAACTGACTCGATCATCTCAACGTCAAATTTAAACTAGAAAGGAAATTCCATGACAAGATCGCTAGCCTACGCCATTGCATCAACGTCAATCAATTCAATATGAAATTTTGTTCATTTTGGGAGTGAGTATTTCATAAGAAACACTCAATAGCAATACATACAACATGTGGGAAAATTGTACGTAAACATAAATGCGACATGCCATTATTTTTAAACATGCATAGGAACACAAAAATTGTTTGACGGCACCACATAATATCATACGTGATTACTTTCAATCATTAACATATTAAAGTGATTACCTTCAATCACTATCGTAAAGTTCCTACGTAATTAGGTTTGCATGGCATTTATATCACACATAATTTTTCAAACGTCATTTAAAAATCGCAATAAAAGTAGTAAGTAAAACTACCTCGAAAACGAGTTTTCAGTTGAAGTTTTGATGAAGAAAATTTGTTTTTGCTTCCAAAAAATCAAAACCCGCACGCTATATATAGATGTTTATATAAGGAACTTTTGTGAAGGTTAAACCAAGGTTAAGGCCCTTTTTCTATTGGCCAAAAATCTGGACAGAAATGAAGGAAATTTCTGGAAAATTGGTGACTAAGATTGCAGAAAATGGAGGCTGTGTGCTGGCCAAAAATCTGAAGGAAAAAGATGGATTAATTCTATAGTATTTTTGGTGATTGAGACTAAGGTTTCAAGGCTTTTTGCTACACGAAATTGAAGGGTTTTAAAGGATCTTTTGCTGGACCGAATTTTTTTTGATAGAAAGGAGGAGAAAACAAATGCTGAAAATGGAAGATTTGTTGCTACAACTTTGGGGCTGATATGGAGAGAGGATGAGGGAGGAAAATGAGGGTGTTCTTGCTGGAAAGTAAACATGAAACACAAAGTTGCTGAACTATGGATGAAGGGCGAATTTCAGGAGAGAAAAAGGGAGGTTTGTGCTTAGTTTTAAATGCTGATTTTTGGTTCCTGAAACCTTATGCTGTATGGGACGAATTTTGGGTGGATTTGGAGGGAGAAATTAGTTGGATTGAGGGCTGAAAAAGGGAGGGAAAGTGGGGAAAAGAAAGTGATAAAGATCATTCTTTATCATAGCTGATCATGGGCTACTAGGGTATGGTTTTCTTCAGCTGGCCGGTGGCGCAGTTTTGAATGGATGAATATGAAGAGTTGAGGGACGGTTTTATGGGGTAAATTTGGAGAGAGAAACCAGTTGGATTGAGGCTCAAAAGTGGGGTAAGATGATGGAAGAAATGGTAGGAAATATTGATGCAAATGGGGCTGCTGGGACATTAGTACCAGATCATGGGGGCAGTTTTATTTTGCTAGTGTAGGGACTGTTTGGGTGATGGAAAATGGCATATATTAAGGGGTTGTTTGGTGTTTTTTGGGTCAGGTTTTTGGTTGAATTCTGGAGTCAAAACGAACCGGGTTTTGGGCTAAATAAAAATTGAGAATAAGGGCCGGGATTTTTAACTAGACACGGAGAACTAATTTAAAAAATTTATGCTAGGTGTAAATTATTTCTCGTGAAACATGAAATTCAAAAACTTACCAATCAAGATAGAACACAGTTCATTTTCAAATTAATTCCATAATCGTCAAACTTTAAAAAAATTTGAAGTGAACGTGTGCAAAATTTAACATGACAAAATATTTTTAAAACGTATTAGGAGTTTCGTAGCGATGCTGAAAGTAAATCTTTTATTTACTTGAATTTAAGAAGCCGAAATTTTTTTGATTGTTACACCATCACTAACAACATAATCGTTCGGAGAGGTGAAATTGGAGAGGCGGCCGTGGATGCATAGGAAATTTGGGGAAAATCACCTTCTGAGTTCAAGCCCTTCTCTTCGCTTACTGGAAGTGGAAGAAGTAATCATTCAATAAGCTCCGGGTGGGTTTGAGTTATTTAAAGAGATGAGCAGATTTTGGTTTTGGCCTGAGGCTTTGTGAATTGGACCAGACTACAACTTGAAAAATAATTTTTTTTAACTAAGGAGTGTATTCTCAACTCAGAATTTAAAAGATTCGTTAATATTTATGAATTTGAATGGATTTCATGAATTTGAATAGAATTCCACATAATTTATAAGATTTCAATAGAATTTTCTATATTATAAATTTCAATATATATATATATATATATATTCTTATGGATTTCTATGATTTTTTTATGGATTTGTGGTAGTTTTATTAAAAATAGTAATTTTACATTGTTTTTATTCTAAATAGTTCAAGTGATTGTCCTAAATAAACAAATATTTTGAGTAGAATTTTGGAAAGAAAAATATTCTTGAAATATAAAGAAGTAAAAACTCTTGACTCAGTTTTGAATTTAAAAAAAAAAAAAAGTTGATTATTTCTTGAAAAAAAAATTGAAATAAATCTTAATTTTCACTCTCTCTGCTTGTCTTTTTTTTTTAATAAAATTTTCTTTTTCCTATTCGAGACTAGATGATATTGATATTTAAGTTTCATTCTCTTCCAAAATTGGTTGTTTAACTATCTTGTATAAAAAGTTATTTTATTACTTAAAAAGATAATTTACATGTGTTGCAATTAACGATTAAATCTTTTCATATTCAAAAAATATATTTAGTTGTACTGATTTTACTGTCTAATATCTAATTGTCCTATATAATATTATACTAATTATCTACTTAATATTTACAAATAGATTATTTATATTTTTCAATCTAATTGTTTAATTCAATGAATGGTCGTGGAGCATCAAAAATAAAATTTCAAAGACGATATTTGACAATTGTAAATAAAAAATATTAAATTCAATAAATTTTCATGCTAATATAAATTGAAAATCAAGAACAAGAGTTTACTACAAAAACTTGTGTCACAAATTGAGGAGATATGCGAGATAGAGGGATGCGTAAGAGAATAGTTGGATTGAAATTTTGAGGGGTGGGGATGGAATTCATAAAAAATTTGGTATTCATATTTATGAGCTAGAAATCCATGCAAATCTATTTAAATCTTCTAATTAATGAAATCTTTACAAATCCACTAGTAATTGTGGACACCTAAATCTCTAAAGAATCTATTTAAATTTGGGTTGAGAACACCTAACTTTCAATTGAATCTATTAAAATCTGAGTTGGGGACACCAAAATTTACATGAATTTTTGAAATCTATTTAAATCTAAGTTGAGGACATCCCCCCTAAGTTTATTGGATCTGGGTTGGGCTATTGGTCCGCTCCTTGCATCTACCTTCGTTTATGTGCAACATTTCCATAGGGTTCATTTCGACAATTTTGAGGTAATTTTTATGAATAATTGCATGGATTTTTGTTCTTGTTTTCGTGATCGTTGGTGTATTGTACATTGCTATATTTTTATTCTGTTGGGTAAGTCTTTTTATTTTTTATTTTTTGTGTTACTAACATATTTCTTGTATTGTATAGTTTCTATTTTCTATTTAATTTAATTTCTTTTGCTTTGGTTTGTTGAAATTTTTTGGAATACAACGGTTTTTTTTTTTAGTTCAAAGTAGATTTTGTTGGGTTGTAGGTCAAATTTTCATTTGTTGTTTATTGGAACATCTGGTTGAAAATGTAAATAGTTACACATGGGTTGGTTGAATTATTTTGGTATGGGATGGTTTATTTTTGTCAGATTTGGTTGGGTTTGTAGGTCAGATTTTCGTTTGATGTTTTTTGGAGCATCTAGTTGAAAATGTAAATAGATATACTTGGTTCAGTTGAATTATTTTGGCATGGGATGGTTTATTTTGGTTGTTTGAAAGCAGATATTGTTGGGTTTCTAGGCCATGTTTTCATTTGTTATTTATTGGGACATCTGATTGAAAAATTATGAGAAACAAACATTTTTAATGATTAGTAACCACATAAGGTTTGCCTTTGGGTGAAGTTTTGTTGTTGACAGTGTACGCACATCTCTATGTACACACACACACACATGTGAATTAATAAAAAAAAAGATAAATCTAACCTAGACTAAAAGGGTGTAATTTAAAACCCTCGCATGTTTTGGACATAGTTGGCCCTGTAAGTTGATCTAGCACATAATGTCGTGTGCTTTCTTTGTTTATTTTGGCGATTGATGCTCTTATGATCACTTTTGGGGTTTTCTTTGGCAGGATGGGGTTGGTATATGCAGTAGATTAATCTCTCAAAAGTGGCACGGATTTGATGAACCTGGCTAAGAAGCGTATGCATATTATTCCTATATCTTATTATTCGATTGTTTTGCTACTTGATATTGATTATAATTTCTATTTGAATGATGTTGTTATATTGTGCTTTGTCGACTTTCTTGACTGTATGTTTGTATTGATTATTGCCTTGTCGGTTTATTATTATTTTATTGTTGTTATTAATTATAATATATATTGAAATGAAGTTGCTATTGCATCATATTTTGTTTTTGGTTTTTAAAATTTCAAAATGAAAGGTCCACTTCCTGCAAATAGGGGAAAAACCTTGTTATCATTTTTTAGGAAGAGTGATCGATCAAGTGAAAATACACTCACTACAAGAAATGAGATCTATAGCGACGACTGTCGTCGCTATAAGATCACTTGTCATCTTTTTATATGTATAGCGACGACATGTAGGTCGTCTCAATAGATTAGCGCCTCTAGGTTATTAGTAACGACAATAAGTCGTCGCTATATACATTTGAATATATACCGACAACATTGTCGCCGTTACATTGTCGTGCTCAATTTCTCAGAATTAGAGAAAATGAGACAAAGCCGTCGCTATTAGCGTGAATAGTTACGACGTTGTTATCGTAGCTATTACCTTTTAGGTATCCTAATCATTAGCGACAATTGTGCTTTTCTTTCGCAAATTGAACCAAAGAATTTTAAAGAAGCCAAGTTTGAAGAATTTTGGATTCTAGCTATGCAAGATGAACTAAATTAATTTAAAAGAAATCGTATTTGAGATTTAGTTACTAGACCAAGTTCAGAAATCGTTATTTGTACAAAATGAGTTTTTCGAAACAAATGAGATGATAATGGTATAATTGTGCGTAACAAAGCTAGATTAGTGGCTCAAGATTACAATCAAGAAGAAGATATAGATTTTGAAAAAACATTTGCACCAGTTGCTAGATTGGAGTCAATTCGCATGCTTCTTGCTTTTGCTTGTCATAAAAATTTCACTCTTTTTCAAATGGACGTCAATAGTACATTCTTAAATGGTGTCATTCAAGAAGAAGTATCTGTTGAGCAACCGTCTAGTTTCAAAAATCATAAATACTTGGACAAAGTTTTCAAACTTAGAAAAACTTTTTACGGATTAAAGCAAGCTTCTAGAGCTTGGTATGAAAGATTAAGCAAATTACTTTATCAAATGGCTTTTTAATGGGTAAAGTGGATACCACACTTTTTATAAAAATAAAAAAGGATGATATGATTGTTGTTCAAATTTATGTTGATGATATTAGTTTTGGTGCTACTAACATTTCACTATGTGAAGAATTTTCTAAGTGCATGAGCAGGGAATTTGAGATGAATATGATGAGTGAACTCAAGTTCTGTGAAGAATTTTCTAAGTGCATGAGCAGAGAATTTGAGATGAATATGATGAGTAAACTCAAGTTCTTTCTTAGACTCCAAATCAAACAAACTAATGATTGAATATTCATTAGTCAAACCAAGTATACCATGGACATGCTCAAAAAGTTTGAAATGGAAGAATTGAGACCAATGAATACCCGAATGAGCTCATCGATCAAATTAGACAAAAATAATCAAGGTACACCCCGTAGATATAACCAAATATCAAGGTATGATCGAATCTCTTCTTTATTTAACTGCTAATAAGCCTGATATTATGTTTAGTGTATGCTTATGTGCAAGATATCAATCTAATCATAAGAACTCACATTTTAGTGTCGTGAAACGTATTTTTCGGTATCTTAGTGGAACTAGTTCCTTAGGTCTTTGGTGTCCAAATGATACTCATTTTGATTTACTTAACTATTCGGATGCCGATTGGGCTAGTTCACCATTGACCATAAGAGTACTAGCGGAACTTGTCACTTTTTAAGTTTTGCTCTAGTTTCATGGTTTAGTAAGAAACAAAATTTCGTTACTTTATCAACCGCTGAAGCCGATTATATATCGGCCGCTAGTTGTTGTGCTTAAATCCTATTGATGAAACAAACTCTAAATAATTGTCACCTATTATTGAAAATGTACCTATTATGTGTGATAACACTAGGTCAATGGATATGTTAAGTAGCCTGTTTTTACTTGAAAATTCAGTTTCAGGAAGTATGTAGAGAAGAATTTGAGATCCACGTAATTATTCTTTTTTTTTTTTTTTTTTTTAGTTTTGAGATTTTAAATTCTTGGAATTGGTTACCTTTTAATTATATTTGCCTTACTGAATTGTTATTGTCAAGAGGGGCCTACGGAGAAAATGGACAAAAATTGTCAAGAGGAACCCTTAGGTTTAGGTACATCCTTCGAACCTTTAGTTTTAGATAACAACTCTGTTCATTGTTTACTTTTTCTTCGAACACTAATACTCCCTTATTTTCTAATACCCAACTGGAGAGAATAGAAAAAAAATATTTGACAGAATTTCGAGTTTGCACAATGACGGTTAGGCTAGACACATAGACCTATTGATTGAACTAGCATCCTTATAGCGTAATGGGGGCTTTGATACAAGCTACCAGCATCTGGGAATATGGCTGGGTGTTCAAGACTAGCCAAGGGCAGATTTACAAGACAAACCTTAAAAAAAAGTCATAAATAGGGCCAGCAAGCCCAGTATTGTCCAAGCCCAATAAAAACTATATTTTCCCAATGAAAACTATATTTTGAAATGTAGTCCTATTTATAAAAAATAATATTTATTTATATGATTTCTTTCAATTTTTAAGACTAATACCCATAACATATTATTGAAATTGTAGCCCAACCCAAGACGGGATAGTTTAATTGCTTTAAATGAAAAATATTTTCGTATTATTGAAATTTGGTTTTAAATTTCCCATATGATTGAATCCTGGCTCAGTCCCTAAGACTAGAAGTAGGCATACTTAAACTCAGCACTGGTGCGACAGTGTGTGATGTGGACAGTTTCATTGGGATAGGTCTTGTTATTCAGGAACACTTAGGTTCGGTCGGTGCAGCTAGTTCGTAGTCGGCGTATGTCTGTTTTAGTCCGAGGCTGAGTCGTTAGTTTTGAAATATGGACTTTAGTTTGCAAAAGATCATGGATTCCATGTTGGAATCATGTCTGGTGCGCAAAGGTTGTTTAGTGTCTACAAACGCTTTCCTCCTTACATTTAATGCTTAGCACTCTTTTTATGAAGTAGGTGTTAGCTCTTGTTACTATGTACTCCGTCTAAGGAATATGGTGGTCCATCAACTTGCTTCCTTCGCTACCACTACTCCAATTTCTTTAAATTGGATTGATTGTTTACCATTATTTATCTTGTCTATAGTTTTTGGTGACATTTCTTAATGAAATGAATTGTGTTGTCAAAACAAAAAAAAAAAAAAAAAGGACTAAAACCCTATGATTTTGAGTGAAAAATGCCAAAATCCATTTTATTTGGATACAATCAAAATGAGTTAAATCTCTTGTAAGCAATAACATCAAAATTTTCACTTTTGTGCAACTTCAATAAAACTCTCAAATTATTGATATTCCAAGACATATTTAGCTAAACATGTTGTTTACGTACTAGTCTCCCCGTCCCATAAAAATAGACTTACTTGTATTTTCACAAAAATTAAGAAAATTTAATTATTATAGTTGAAACAATAATTTTATTTATGTTTTTTTTTTAGTATACTCCTACATTAATATTATGGTAGTTCATATTTGTTGATAACAAAACACATTATATATGGACATATTAAAAAACTAAGAAATTAATACTATCAACAAATAAAGTGGACTATAATTTGGGACAAATAAAAAAATAAAATAATCATATCTTTATGGACGGAGGGAATAGTATTTTTCTTGCATTTATATCATACCTTGGACATGTTGTGTTGATTTATTATTTTGAAGCCATATAGAAAATAATTATATCATATTTTCTATACGAGTCATTTAATAAAATATTATCCTACAAAAATTAAAAGAGTCTTAATAAAATATTATCCTACTATTCATGTAGTCTTCAAAAACGACGTCATTTCGATGATGTTACTGTGACACATTGTTTTTCAGCTATTGGAATGACATCGTTTGGAGTACACACCACGCAGTCTTCATACGATCTCATTTCCGAAGCTCTAGTTCTCTGTATTCCTCTCTCTTCGTTCGTCTCCCACTTGAACGGATATGCGTATTTGAATTTCTTTTGACTATGTTAATGGCAAGAATATAATCTGAGAATTGGGTTGAGGAATTTGCTGGAATTCTAGGAGGTTGATTATATTTCTGAGAGAGAAACTGCTTATCAAAATACTTTATGTTAGAACAGATTAAGCCTATAAAAAGGAATGGTTTATGCTTTTAGGCTGGTTTGAAATCTTTAGTTGAAGCCACAATACTTTATTCACTAAATATATTGCCCATGACACTCCCTTTAAACACGGACCTTGTTGGTTTGATTAGCTTATAGAACGTTGTAATTGATTATTTTTCGTCTTTATTGCAGTTATTAGGTAACATCCTTTAACACTCCCTTTAGCATCCTTTAATATATTGCCCATGACACTCCCTTTAACATCCTTCAATTTCAAAAGAGATGATAAAGAAGATACCAACAATGGTGAAAAATTTGGGATTCAGCAAAGAGTAAATCAAGTTCGACGAGAGTAGCAAAATATACCCCAACCGTAGATAAAATGTAAGCTACTCGTATTCAAATTGATGTCAATTTTAAATCTTTAATTTTGGAATATTTGTTAAATTATAATCGAATAGGAAGATACAATGTTCAAATTTCTAATTTGGGAATATTTGTTAAATTATAATCCAATAAAAAGATACAATGTTCAAATTTCCGATTCTAACAAAACCATACAGACTCCATGTTGTGTTGCTCCGAACAGATAATTCTGTACAACAAGAATTTGTTGAAATAACAAACTTGCTAAGGAAAAGACCCAACATTGTTGGTAAACATTTGGGGATCACTTTATTCAATGGTAAGAACAACATTAATCATTTGACCATTTACATTAATATTCTCACATGCAAGTTCCACTAATTGCTGCACATCAATATATCTGACAGGATTACCAATATCTACAAAAATGAATAGTTCTATCTCCATCAATCCAAGCTTTGAAAGGATTGCTGAATTGAAGTCATGGTGACCCTTTTTGATAGCACAGGATAAAGAAAATGAAAAGAGAAGTTATTAGGGTAGGGTAGGGTAGGGTAGGGTAGGGTAGGGGAGGGGAGGGGAGGGGAGGGTTTTTTGGGACGGTGAAGTTATTTTTTTTAAAAAAGTTAAGGGACTTTATTTACAATTTTTTTTTAATTTTTGTTGTTTTTAGATTTTTCTATTTTTGATTATTTAAAAAAGATGGCAAAACCGTCAAAACATGTCAATATGGACATGATTTGCAACAAACTGTAAAGGTTTGAGATGTTTGGTGCTAAAAAATTTGATTAGGAGTAGATTTGTTACAGATTTAAAAGGTTGAAGTCCAAAATTGCAAATTACCCTTTCATTTTTGTTTAGATTGCATCTTGAGTTTGAAATTTTGGATTGCTTAAACATACGAGTACATTGGAGAGAGACATTAGAGCATATCTAATGCTAACGTGGGTTATTTTAAAAAAATTTCAAATAAGCTAAATAGACTGCGTGATCAAGTCTAAATATAATTTTCTCGAATGGAATTTGACAGAAATTTTGTCAAGCTGACGTGACAAAAAAATAAAATCACATATTTTAATTAATTGATTTTCAAAATGTCAGAAATTTTAAATTAATTTTCAATTATGAATTTTCCGGAAAAATAAAGGAAAGATTAGACCTAATTTTCTTTGTGAAAATTATATCATCCACTTATGATATGTGAGGTCTACTCCTAGTCATTAGATGGAAATAATGGTAAATAATCGAGTAATCGGACAAATTTATGTGAATAATCGTTGATCCATAACAAGCAAATTATCGAATATATCACACTGCCTTTCTTTTATTTTTATTCCATTTCAAATGATTTCAAATTCATCTCAATTACTTATACACTTCTACTAGAAAAGAGATGATTTCAAATTTCACTATTTTGAAAAGAAATTAACATCTCATTAATCTCAAAACAAGCTCAAACAAGTTTATAAAATCTCATTTCATGGTTAAAATCTAACTCATCTAAATTCTTGCAAAATGTGTGATTATTTCTTTTTCTTTTTTTAAATTTGTAGTAGAAATTTTGGATTTTGTGGTATAAGTCATAAAAATATGTATACATTTGAGTATGAATTGTGATTTTTGCTTTAAATTTGTATAAATTTGAGTTCATTTGTAGTGTGTTAATTGAAAAATCAGTTTAATAGATGTAAACTAGCCTTAACAGACCCATAATCAGTTAACAGACCATATGTTAATAGTCTATTATGTTAACAGACCTTACTGATGATGGTATTTAAGTATTTTTTTTTATAAAAGAAGTATTTACAACTTAAACTTATAAGTTAGGTTCTTTTCCGATTCATTATGTTTGACTCGACCTTTTAACCAACGTGACCTATAGATTATACTTTTCTTTATTATTAGTCATTTGGTTTATTAAAAAAAATATTGAAAATCTTGATAGCTAAATTAATTACTTGAAAATTTTATAAATGTTGTGATTTATATTATTTAATTATTTTGAAAATCAACTTTTTATCCACAATCACTCGGATACTATTTTATAACAATTGAGTTTTACTAATTATGATTATATAAGATAACTTAAAACCTTCAATAAAATAAAATAATTATTCCCTTGAAAGTTTCAAATTATTAATGAATCCTAATCCTTATAAAAGATGAGAAATATGTGTAATTGGTGTATACAAATCAATGGTTTTGTTCTAATACTCGTGGTGGAATTTTACACTCATTGAATGAGTGTATGACAAGTGTCTCGATAGACAATATAACAATGTACACCATGGGCAATGTCTACCGTAGACATTAGAACAGTACTGTGGGAAATGGTCTTCACTTCTTGTGGCCCAAACTCAAAAGACCAAAAACAAAGCTCACACCTAGAGGTGGCAAATGTGTTGTGTTGGGCCAGTCCAGCCCACTAAAGCAGGGTCACACATGAAACTGGATTGGGCTGATCCAGCTCAATTTTGTATGGACCAGAAATATACTAGCCCGGTATAGCCTATTAGCCCAACTTGATTTTAATTTTTTTTCTTTTTTCTTTTTTTTTAAATAAATTTTTTATACAATCTAATACATTACATCAAATACAATCTTAGATAAATTTAGACTATATATTTTGAAATTTTTAAAGAGTATAATTTATAAAATTGGGGTTCTCGTGTATTAGTCAATAGATAAACGTCAATTTTCTCTCAAAATAATAATTATTTTTGTTAATTGTAAACTATTTGTAGACACTTTTAAAAAAAAATGCAATTATTAAAAACATGCTAGTCTTATTACTTTGAGATATAAGCATGTTTGACTTAAATTAAAAAATTTACTTATAAATAAATTTAAAATAAATAATTTACTTGTCGCACCAAATATATTTTGGATTGAAACTTAAATTAAATTTTTAAATCTAAACAATTTTATGTTAGATTTTGGGAGATTTGAATTAATGTTTATTGGTGACTTAAGTTTAAATCATTTTAGATTGATATTATTTGGATTATGTATCGGGGTTATTCACCAAATAAGTGACTAGTATTTATGAGCAAAAGTAAAAAAAAGCAAAAAAAATAAAAAAAATTCAGAATCGGGCCGACCCACTAGCCCGTGGATTAGATGGGTCAGGCATATTGGCCCGATTTTATTTGGGCCAGAGCCAGCTCAACTCAAAAAGTCGAATTATATGGATCGGCTCACGAGTTGGACCAATTTTACCACTCCTCCTCACAACTCATATGACCGACTTTTAGCCTATTTAATGAAGTTAGACAACGCAACGGGAAAAAAAAAAAACAAAAAAAAAAAAACAAAACTCAAATCCCCATTCTCCACCCTATAAAACGCAATACAACGGTAAAAAAATAAACCTAAATAATGCATGGAGTTTCCTGTACTGGAATTTGGGATGAAGGATTCCCCTGGAAAACTGCCCGTTGCCAACACGAGTAAAACATATTCGCAGCAATATTCAGGTTTTCGTGTTTCTCCCTTTTCAGTTTATGTTTTAATTTTTAATTTTCCTTTTCCTTTTTGTTTTCATTTGTAATTTATTGTAATATATAATTTATCATTTTTTTTTTCGTGTTCTCGATTTTCCATTTTTTTGCGTTTTCTTGGTTCCGTCTTTTTCGTTTTCGTTTTTGTAATTTGTAATTTTTGGTTTTTCGTGTTTTCATATTTTCCCTTTTTGGTATTTTCTTGTTTTCGTCTGTATATTCATTTTGCCCGTCCTTTTTCGCTATCAATTTTTGTTTTAATTTGTAATTTATAATTTATCGTTCTTTGGGTTTTTTTTTTTTTTTTTTTTTTTTTTGGGTGTTCTTGTTTTTTCATCTTTTTTTTTTTTTTTTTAAATTTTGTTTTCCTTTGTTAAATTGTTTTAATTTATGATTTTTCCTTTTTCCTTTTTTTTTTTTTTTCATGTTCATGTTTTTCCATTTTTTTTCGTATTTTTCTAGCTTCCGTCTTTTTCGTTTTCGCCGTTCAGTTTAACTATATTTTTTCACTTTCAGTGTTTTTCTTTTAATTTTTTTGTTATCGCTTTTGTAATTTGTAATTTTTTTGTTTTTCGTATTCTCATATTTCCAATTTTGGTATTTTCTTGTTTTCATCTTTGTTCATTTTGTCTGTCTTTTTCGGTACCAATTTTTCGTTTTAATTGTTGTTTTTAATTTATAATTTTTCGTTATTTGTTTTTTGGAGTTGTCGTTTGTCTATTCTTCTCCTATTATCTTGAGCTTCCGTCTTTTTGGATTTTCAGTTTTTATTCAACTTTTAAATTTTCGTTTTGGTTTTCATTTGTAATTTATAATTTATTATATAAATTTTCTAGGAAACACAAGGAATCAACATTATACATCATTATTGATTTGTGAATTGTTAAAATAAATATGAAGTATGCTCTTTCAAAAAGGGAGATTCTGTACACTCATTTCTGCTGCATCTGGAGCTGTTTGGTCAGATTGTTGTTTGAAATGTAGGAAGCAAAGAAAAGGTTTTGTTTATCTGTATGTTATTTCGAGTACCCCACAATTTGAAAGACTGAGTTGAAGTTGTGTTCCTAGTCTCTTGCGTGGGTATGAAATTTGGATTCTATTTGTACTTCAAAAATTGGTTCTCTTGTTGTTTTGCTTATCTTGTGGTTATCTAGTTAATTTCTTATAACAAATATTTTAAAGGTCAAGTGAGTTGGATATTTAACTTTGAAAATGAATGTTTTTCGTTTTTTATTTTGTCAATATGAATCTATTTGGAGTTCAGGTGAGATTCAGCTCGGAGAATGAGTGTGGCTCACCAGACGTTTCCAACTATTCATTAGAAGCTATGAACAGAACGGTTTTTCTTTTACAAGTACATTTGTATTTATCATCATTTTTAAAGTTATTATATGTAGGGATAATTGCATCAAAGGTCTCTAACGTTTCAAAATCGTTGGTGATATGTCCATAACTTAAAAAAATAGCACCACATCCCTAACGTATGAAAACCTTGGCGTGGTAGGCCCTTTATGACCAAATTTTCCTTCTCTTTAAATAAATAAAAAAATAAAAAACAAGAAAAAAGAAAAACAAGATTGAAAACTAACAAAAAATGTACCCCAAAAAATAAAAAGTAACAAATATACCCTAAAAAAATAAAAAGTAAGAAAGAAGTCCATCTTCTCCAAAAATCCAAAATCCAACCCAAAATTCCTCCTCTTACAATCTACACTCACAATAACCTTTCAAATTTCCCACCATGGCCTTCTCATCACAACCATCCATTACACACACCGTTTTTTATTTCATCACCATCGACTCCTCTTCCGAGCTCTTCCGGTCATGAGCCCGTGTTTTAGAATTGAATCCTCATGTGAAAATAGTGTCCTTGAAAAAATCTTCAGACGGGTTTTCCCCCCTGGCTCTTACTAGCTTCAAGAAGGCTATTCTAAGATTCCGACAGCACCCGATTATCAAGAGTTGAAGGAATATGAACACTATAAGCTACAAATTCATCTGTGTCGTCTTTCAAGAAAGAAAGATACCTCCCACCACTTGAAGAAGCCCTGTGATTTTCTCCATCGCCTGAGCTCCTTAACCCTCTTCCACTGATCGGAGAGTTGGGATTGTTCGATATCGAGTGATGCGGCACTGGGATAGTTAACTCTATGCTTCGAGACCCACCGGAGGAAGTGACTGTGATCGTCACCAGAGATGAAGTTGGAGAACCAATAGCCATTTTCACCATTTTTTTTCCTTCAAACAAAAACTCAAAAGACACACAATTTTCAATATATTTATGAATCAAATGCTAAAATGATGAAAACCCCAGTTAAGAAAAACATGAGAAAAATACGAAACAGAACGGTATAGAAGTATATGAATATCTGGGCAAAGGATTGGATTCAAATTTGAAATTTTCAGATACAAAAGAAAAAGAAATGGTTAGTGATTTAAATGACGAACTTATTATAACGGTAGAAAAACTCCATTGTTGTTTAATTATTATTACAGCAAATGAACACAAGTGTTGGATTGTAAGAGGAGGAATTTTGGGTTGGATTTTTGATTTTTGGAGAAGATGTCTCTTTCTTACTTTTTATTTTTTAGGGGTATATTTCTTACTTTTTATTTTTTGGAGTACATTTGGTTAGTTTTCAATCTTGTTTTTCTTTTTTCTTGTTTTTTGTTTTTTTATTTATTTAAAGATACCACGCCAAAATTTTCATACATTGGGGATGTGTGGTGCTATTTTTTTAGGTTAGGGGCATATCTCTAACGATTTTGAAACATTGGGGACCTTTGATGCAATTATCCCTTTTATTTATCATATTTACGTGAAGATAATTCATTATTTTGTATTAGATGGTGCCTGGTTTTATTTACTATTTAAAACTAAGATGTCCATATTAACGAAGTATTGAAAATAAGATCACAATCAATAATTTGAGTTTTTGAAGTGTTTTCATAGCTATTTGACTGGGCATAAGTACATTTTATCATTTACCTTCATCGATTTGACTGATTTGGGTCGATTTTAAAATCCACTCCTAGTTGGAAATTTTAAATTATTAATAGACGAAAATCCTCGTGAAAGATGAAAAGTATTTGTATTTGTAAGTAGTAAGTGGATATTACACCTACTACTTACCAATATTAAAATAATTCTAAATCTAACAACTTAATTTATTTATTCCAAAAATACTACATAATTAAATATTATATTAAATAATAAAATAATGAATTAAAATTAAAAGACTATTTCCACATGAATTCACTCAAATTTGCTTTTGAGTCCTTGATTATTTGCACAATAAGTCCTTCGTCTTTATAAAATTTTCACTTTAGTCCCTATACTTCCTCTTTTATTTCAATTCGTCCTTTTTTATTTGTAACTCAAGTCTTTCAACTTTTAAATTTGTACAAATTGGTCCCCATATTTATACTTTTATATCAATTTAGTCCTTTGTATCACTATTTGATACAGATGTTACAAATGATATTTTGTATCACTGAATATGTTACATATTATATTATGTTATTTTACACATCACATGTTACATGAATTGGTATTCTGTATCACTGATATTACGTATGTTACAAATGATAAAATCAATAGTTTTATTTGTTAAATTTAACATTGTGTTACATATCTATATCATACTATAATGAACTTATTGAAGTTTAGAGTTGATTTTACAGTTGTAACAATTTTTGTTTAGTATCGCAATCTGTTACAAATATTACAAATCATATTGTATATCACTGAATATGTTACAGATTATATTATATTATTTTACACAATAAATGTTACATGAATTAATATTTTGTATCACTGATATTTTATATTTCAATTTGTAACACAGATTGTTACAAAATATTATTTGTAATATTTGTATCAAACATTGATACACAATATCATTTGTAACATATGTATCAAATAGTGATACTATAAAGGACTATATTGATATAAAAGTATAAATATGGGGATCAAGTTGTAAAAATTTAAAAGTTGAAGGATTTAGGTTGCAAATAAAAGAGGACGAAATTGAAATGAAAGAGAAAGTATAGGGACTAAAGTGAAAATTTTATAAAGATGAAGGACTTATTATACAAATAATCAAGGACTCAAATACAAATTTAATTGAATTCACGTGGAAATATATATTTTGTGGTATATATTTAATTTTAATTTATTATTTTATTAATTAATATAATTTTAAGAATGTAGTATTTTTAGAATAAATTTGTTAAATTGATAAAGTTAGAATTATTTTTTAAAAGTAGTTTATTAATGAAAAAATCCCTATTTGTAATGTGCTATAACTCAAATGGTCAACTTGTGGCCCAAGGTTAAAAGACCAAAAACAAAAGCTCACATGACCCAATCGGCTATGGCCTATTTAATGAAGTTGGACAACGGTATACAAATTTTAAGAACTCAAATACTCCCTCTCCATCCTATAAAACCCAATACAATGGTAAAAAAAAAAAACGGTAAACCTAAAGAATGCATTGAGTTTCCTGCACTTTCAGTGTTTTTTTTTTTTTTTTTTTTTTTTTTTTTTTTTTAATGTTTAATTTTTTGTTTTTTCGTGTCTCTCATATTTCCACTTTTTGGCATTTTTTTGTTTTCGTTTTTTTATTCATTTTGCTGGTCTTTTTTTGCTATTAGTTTTTGTTTTAATTTTTCTGTGTAATTTATAATTTTTCGTTGTTCAGTTTTTTCATTTAGATTTTTATTTTCATTTGTAATTTTATAATATTTCGTTCTCTGTTTTTTTTTTTTTTTCTTGTTTTTGTTGTTTAATTTTTTCGTATTTCTTGGTTTAGTCAATTTTACTATATTTTTTCACTTTCATAATTCCACTTTTTGGTATTTTCTTGTTTTCGTCTTTATTCATATTTTTTTTTTGCTATCAGTTTTTGTTTTAATTTTTATTTGTAATTTAGAATTTTTGGTTTTTTAGTTTTACTTTTAATTTTTAAAATTTGCATTTGTAATTTATAATACAGTTAGTTGCGAAAATAAATATTCAGTATGTTCTCCTAAAAAGGAATATCTGTACTCATTTATGCCGCACGTCCTGTTTGGTCAGATTGTTGGGCAATTTGCAAAGTTACTAGGGTGCTATGTTGTTTGAAGTGTAGAAAGTAAATAAAATGTTTTGGGCAATTTGCTAGGGGTGTTGCATAACTGTTAAAAACTTCGTATTCGAAAGAAATGAGATGATGAAATATTGCATATATCACACAATAAGGAGGATTCTCTAGAGGTATAGCAGCTGACTAATCAGGGAGTCCTACAACAGGGAAAAAAGGTGCTAGTCGGCACGAGATGGGTGAGGACATCCCAACCCCACCTCGCCGCAATGATAGAAGGAACGACAAGAATGCGTATACACCAAGGCATGACCGACCTACAAGGGCCCCTATGCAAACGATGAGTGCACGAAGAAGTTGCGCAAAAGCAGTGTAGAAGAAATCGAGAGCTGATAGGTTCGCGGACATCGTCTCAGGGCCTTACCTATTACATTCACGGAGGAAGATGAGGTCGGAGCTCATTGCGATGCTTTGGTAGTACGTATTGTTGTTGTTAGGAATGCTGGTCGAAGACGGTACAGTGCAATGAATATAGTGTTCAAAAGTGCCTTCGACCAAAAATGAGGTGGACCATTAGCTAATCCCAAAGCCACTATTCGAGTTCACGGTCGCCTTATCCCGCAAGGGTAATTACCTTCGCCGTGGATTTTGGATAGTTGCTATGTTACGTAGTCCTCGGTAGACCAGCGCTCAAAGACTTTCAAACAGTTACCTCACCACCTAGTAATGAAATTTCTGGCACCTAGTAATGAAATTTCCGACACCTGGTAATGAAACATACATTTGACTTATGAAATGTATGTCGCATTGAAAGAAGAAGTGGAGAAGCTGTTGGTAAACGGATTCATCGGAGAGGTAGTATATCTTCGGTGGGTTTCTGACCCCATCCTGGTGAAGAAAAGTAATCCTACTCATATGCATAGACTTATGAAATGCATGTCGCGTTGAAAGAAGAAGTGGAGAAGCCAACACAAACGGATTTGATCGGAGATGTAGTATAGAGGATGGGTTTCTGTCCCCGTCCTGGTGAAAAAAAGTAATCCTAGTTGTATGCATAGACTTATGTCTTAAACCAGGCACGTTTAAAAGACAGTTTTCTTCTGCCTCGCATAGACGACGAGTTGGTAGACGAAGTCTGTAACGAACGACCTGAAAATTCATAGCTTTAATTATTTAATTTTAAAGCCGAAAATAGATTGAAATAAAGAATTTATTTGAGTCATCGCGAAAAAAACCTTAAAAGTCGAAAAATTAAGTATTTAATTTAAATCCTAATAATAAAAAGGGGAAATTGGCGCAAATGGTCCCTAACGTATGACATTAGTGCGCAAATGGTCCCTAATATTTCATTTTTGGAATGATCCCTAACATTTAGCTGCGTAATTGGTTCTTTTTGACGAATTTCATTAAAAATTTGTTAAAAACCGATTTAGGTGCGCAAATGGTCCCTAATCTTTATTAGTGGGGGTAAAATTTGTCAAGTTACATTTTTTCAACCTTTCAATTGGCGCAAATGGTCCCTAAGCTTAGTTTTAATTTAGAAATTTGCAATTGGATTCCTAATATTTACAAAAAAGTAAAAATACCTCCGAATACTTTAATTTTTTTATTAAATTATTTTTTATTATTAAGTAATGATATTATTTAAAATTCAAATTTTAATTTTATCATTACGACATAAAAAGAAAAATAAATTTGACAAATAAAAATTTTAATTTTGCTCAACTCAGCCCGATTTTATATAGTCTCATATTTACTGGATCAACCCTGCCTGCTTTTGAGCCACATAGTTATTGGGCAGCCCAATTTTAAATTTTAATTTATTTTTTTATTTTAAAAAGCAAACACTGAAAATGCCAATTTTAAATTTTAATTTATTTTTCTATTGAAAAAAAACACATTTCAATCACCATCTTCAGCACTGCACCCCACCGCACTGTTAGTCAGCCAAAAAGGGGGGAGGGGGGTTCTCCCCCCTTTTTTTGGTACGATCTCCCTGGTTTTCGCGAAACCAATTTATTTAGGGACCTAATGTCATACATTAGGGACTATTTGCGCCAATTGTCTTAATAAAAAGAGAAAATCGAATTTAACAAGTTATTTAAGGACTAATGTGAACTAAATTAAGATTTAATAATTTATGTTAGGACTTGATTAATAAAAAGTGCAAAACTTGGGTTGAAACCTAAAAAGTTAGAAAAGTAAAGTTTTAAGCATTTTTAACCAAGTCAAGCTATCTTTGAGGCAATCATACAAACTTTTATTGGTCAAAATTCTACGACTCTTATGGTGTTGCGAGTACACAACGAGACCTTCGAAATTGTACCAAAATACACATACATTCGACTAAGAAATCAGCCCAAAAATGTAATGCCAAAAGTGTTCCAAAAACTAAAAAATCTCGGAACACTTGAGGAATTCTAGCAACCCATGTTCAGATAGCCATTTTTAGAACGATCATATAATCACTGTGGTAGTCCATTTTCTACTATTCAAAATGCGATGCAAAGATCAAAGATCTCCGTATGATCTTCGAGGTGGTATACCTTCAAATGGCAAGTGGGCTAAGTAGGATTTGCTGCAGAAATTTGTCTACATTATGCCTCCCCTAGTGTTTATGAAAAAATGAAAAAGTATAACTCGGAGGCCAAGTGAAAATCTTAACAAAATCTAGCAAACTTTACAAGTGGCCCAATAAGAATAAAAGTAACCATGAAGATAATATGTTATACATGTAGATGGATGATATAGCACCCACAGTGGACACTAATTATGGTGTTCAATGTCCACGCAGCATCACTACATTCGTCACTTTTTAAAAAGTTGCTGACAATTTTTGAACTTTTTAAAAAGTGACCAATGTGGTGGTACCACATCGACAGTGGGTTGTACACATGTATAATCGAGTATGTGTGTTGTGTGGGAGAGAGTATGATTCCTCCTATGAATATTTCATAAATTAAGGTCACAACTTGCCCTTTTCCCTCCTTATAATCATTGTAACATTCTCTTATTCATACACTCACTAACACTTAAAGAAGAAGGATCTTAACCCAAAAATGATAAGTAACCCAAAATGATAAGTAACTTACGTTATATATGATAAGTATATATGTGCATTAATTTTATGTGCTCCAAAATAATTTATGTTGATGAGATTAATTAAAGTATATGAGATGTTGTGAGTAAATTACACTATTTGCCTTATGTTTAATACGATAAGTAATATATGTGCATACATGTGCAAGATCTTATGTGCTTCAACTAATTTATGTTGATGAGATTGATTTAAGTAAAGCTATGAGATATTGTGAGCATTTGAGCATATTTTATTATGCAACGTGAAGAAAGAATGAGAACGAAAAGATTACTTGCGTTATGACTTGAGTTGAGAAAACGGAGTATAATTATCTACAAAGACAAGTTACATAACACAATGAGTTCTCCAAGCCTATTTGTACACCATAAAGGGACGAAACGATTCAAAGAAAAGAGTTGATCAACTATGGACCAAGGGTCAGAGCAACCCATACGGACACGAGGCCCGACTAAAGTTTAATGAACGGCCAAGGGCTAAAGTAGCTTATAAAGGAACGAAAGGGTCCAAAGAAGTTTAGCCATTGTGCGTATGAACAAAGAATGTTTAATTTGAGCGTTCGGTGTGCATTGCTAGGGGAAGGGCTCTAAGAAAGATAAAAGATACATTTATGTGCAATATGAACATGCACGATATTTTACTCATTGAATGTCACCATTCATAGTCGTTTTCGCGACTCTTGTAGGAAATGGATCGAGATTTCTTTGAAGGATGACCAAGAATACCATTTGATCACCGAGATAGATGTATGGTCGTACTATCTCCATTGACCCTGGCTACAAAATTATGAAGTAACCTAACTTTTTGGTAGACGTCTATGACTTGGACTATGGAATATGTTGTAACCCGCTTTTATGTAATGTAATAGCTTAGGTGAACTCGTCTTTAGAAAAATATAAGAACCTTCATTTTTGTTGAAGTATCTTGTAGTACTTTTGAAATGGGCTTAAAATATATGTGTCATTAATGAGACTTAATAATTTTTCATGAGTCATGTTGGAACAAAGTTGTAAGTGATGTATTTCCATCTTTTATTTATATAAAGATCTAATGTAATAGAGGTGAAATGAATCAAAAAAAGGAGATCCACCTACTTTTCGCTTCTGCTATGCTTAATTTATCATATCTTATTACTATTACTATGTATACCAGTTTTACGCACCAAAGATAAGACGAACCCGAAGCAAAGGAGAAAGGGCGACATACAGATGTAATCTCTGATTATTCCTAAATGTTTTCTTAAAAGAAAATGTTAAAAACTAATACAAAAAATGATTCAATCCAGCTTGTAAACATACAAAATAACTAATCTGCTTTCTGTGTATGAGGGTACTAATACCATACTGGATAGAATAAAAAAAATTTAGATAGAATTTCAGGGTCGCCATACCGTCGTTTATAAGTTACTTAGCTTCATGGATACCTATTCCAACTACAATCAGATTCTCATGTTCTCCGGAGACTAGGAGCACACCTCTTTCATAGTTGATTGAGGCTTATATTGTTACAAGATGATGCCATTTGGCTTGAAAAGTGCTAGAGCCACTTATCAGAGACTAGTGAAGTGCATGTTTGCATAACAGATTGACAATACCATGAAAGTCTATATTGATGACATGCTCGTAAAGAGCATGGACAATGAAGATCACATCTCACACTTGGAAGAAATGTTTAAAATCCTCCGTAAATATCAGATGAAATTGAACTCATTGAAGAGGGATTTTGAAGTGGCTTTTGGAAATTTTCTAGGGTACATGCGTGGGATAGAAGCTAATCTTGAGAAGATCAAGGCATTGGGTGAGCACCCTGTTCTCTGTCTTCACTTTCACCTAAGGAAGTTCAGAGACTCATGGGGAGGTTAGAAGCCCTAAACCAATTTATATCTAAGGCAACCTACCGTTGCCACCTTTCTTCCAGACCATCAAGGGAGGAAAGAAGTTCAAGTGGATGGAATGTTGTTGAAGATGTACTTGGCTGGGCATGAACACAAGAGAATTAGAGATTGAAAACAAAATGTAGTTGGTACAAAGCCAGAACAGGTTAGGGGAACCTCACCCATTAACCCAAAGTGGATCAAGTAACTATTGTCTTGGAGAAAGTTGTCGAGGTTCTAAAGTCACTATCCAAAGAACGAACTCTGGCCTACTTAGCTCACAAGGATCCTTGTTCTCTCTTGGGGACCATAAACTACAAATACAAGAAAAATGATTAAGTCAGAAAATAGATGAAAATATAGAAAGTCCCGAATATAAACATACCAAGTTCTCAAAAACGTCGGAGAATTGAGGCCACAGGGTAGTAAGAAAAAGTGTGTCTTCCGTCGACCTCCTCGCCATGCTCTAGCGAGAGAGAGATTCACCCATAATATAGGGATCTATCTACACATCCCCAGATTGATTATGGGAGTCCTCATTTTCAGAAGTCATGTCTGGGTTGATTGATTATTTTAGGTCAAGTCAGGCTATCAATCGGAGGTTTATGTTTAGGGTGTGGCCAAAGTGGAAATCATGAATTTGACATGATTGTGTAATTACAAGAAGAAAGAAAAGAGGAAAAGAAGTAGAAGACTTTTTTAGTACCCAACTGAAAGGGTTGGAGTAGGTTACTTAAACTCTTGCCGGGAAATGTTTGGAGTTATAGCCGGAAACTTTGAAGCTCTGAATTATAATCTTTTCTTTGCAAATGTAAAGAATGAATGAAAGAGAGGCTAGGGTTCATATAGACGAGGCCCAATGCATCATGACCATTGATCCCAACCCCAAAAAATCCAGACCGTTGAAGAAGAGGACACGTGACGAGTCAAGGCATAAAATGGGAGGCTAAAGATTTTTCAAATTAATTGGTGGGGCCTAACGTGCCACACGCGAGCCCCCATGTGGAAATCAACACACCTACAACAATGATGGCGCTGTCTCCTCAAGTTACGAAACAACAGCGCCATCATTGTTGATCTTTATTACCTGCTTTGATTGTTTGTCTTTTCAATTTCAAAAATTGGCGCCCTAGCTCAGACAATACCACGTAGATCTCTACCCATACAACTTCTACAACACCCAAGTCAAAGCCCTCACCTTGACTGCCATGAATAAACAAGCCTCGGGCTGGGGGACTGTATACATCCGCGAAGGCATTTGAAGTCTAAAAATTCCTCATATGGTTCACAAAAATTACAAAGGCCTCTAAAGTCTGAAAATTCCTTGTATTAAAATTGGAAAGGCCTTCAATGTCTAAAAATTCCTCGTATGGTTTGCCAAAATGATGAAGGCCTTTGAAGTTTGAACATTCTTCATATGACCATCTTTGCTACCCAAAAAAAAAACACTCTTCTAAGTCCTACATTTAACATAAATAATAGACTTGGAGAACTATTATTACCACTGGGATTTGGCACCTCGACACTCGCTAAATTCCACACATGGCTGCCAAAGTCCCATATTGCAGTGAAAGGCCCTCTCTATTTAGTATTTGGCCAAACGAAGCTCATGAAGGGCTTCGCCATTCTGGAGAACCTATGTTCTTCTTCAACTAATCGCATCCTACGAAATCCTCATCTCTCCCCAAGCAGTCTTATTCCAAGCAACCAAAAAGATAATTAAAAAAGAGATTGTGCTTGATTTACCAGATGACTCCTATAAGGAAACCCATGTGAATCTCCTAAAAATTAGCAGTGCAATTCTAAAAATTGATTAGGATTAAGACAGAGATCCTAGAAATCACGATAATGGATTCAACCTTATCCTCATAAAGAAGAAGAATCCAATCACATTACTAACAAATTGTTTCCCTAAAATAATTGGAACTCTTCCTCTATAAATACCATACCTCCATTCATTCCAAGGTATGCGTTATTTATAACACTAAACTCTGATCAAATTACTGCATGCTTGTCTCTCCCACAACTATATTCCACATATACTTGGATATTGGTAATTGACGTAACCTTCGAAGTGCTAATAGTTGTCGATCTATTTTTTCCTGGTGTCCTTGGTGCCTAATGGTTATATAAATGTTCAAGTAACTTACAGGTTGACAAAGAAGTGATTGGAGATTTGACACGTGGATAGTGCAGTTTCGAGATCAACAACCGTAATATTTTTAATTCCGCATTGAGTTTGGATATGTAAGTATTTAACATTTTTAATATTTAGGTCGAATTTAATAGGTATCAATTGGATGATTGTATTGCTCTTAACAAGTTTTGTTTTTAATATTTTTAATTTTGAGATATTTTTAAGAGATAACATATCAATTTTTTACCAAAAAAGGCAACCACCTCGTCCTTACAGAGTAGTTACACTTACACCTAATATTTGGATTATCCATCGATTCCAAGTGTGAAGTGATCCCAGACATACGAAGTTATTCTATTCAATTTTCTCTTTCCTAATATTGATTGTTGACGTAGAGACAGACTTGATAGCAATTTGTGTTATTTGGTAGGGCTATAATTTCACTTTCTTCTGACATATCCATATCTACCAACAGATTCTACCACAAATATCAATCGATCAATATGATATTTTTTCTCAATAAAAAAATGTATATATTGAACAAAAATTACAAGCAAAGAACTATTGTAGAAGGTAGATTCTACAATTGAAAATTTCAGATTGATTGGGCCACCAGCAATCCTGAAGAATTCAAAAAATATACTATGAAAGAAAAACCGTTAAAGGGTCTCAAGAGGACACCTGTGTGGTGTCGGCTGAAGACTCTCCGACGGTCAAGTCAGTAAGCTTGTATAGATGAATACAAGAGTGTTAGACGTGAAGTGAATAATTGAAGTTGAATTTTTTCAAGTGAGCATACCTTTCATCCGGTAGATGGTAATATTTATAGGAGCAATGTTACAACCTTCTAGTCTAAATCGGTGGAGATTCTCCGAGATTTTCGGTTAGGTGGAGATATGGTCAGTTGTATTCTAATTGGTTTCGTGATAAGCCTTATCCGTCTAGATTTAGTCAAGTCTTTTACGATATGACTGAATTGTTTTGAGGATAGACTTTCAGAGGTTTTGGGCCGACTCGTGATGTTTCGAGTTATATGATATCTTCGAGTTGGGTAAAATCGGCGTTTTGTGGGATGGGCCTTTTTTTTCTGGCATCGTTGTATATTTTTGGGATATTTGGACCAGTAGAATAATTTTTACTACTACAATTTGTTCTCTACTCTTTATTTCGAGTGATACTCGAATTAAAGGGTAATTCTCGTGTTAATGTTATTCACTGGAAGATAGAAAATTATTGAACTTGTATTAACTTTGTAACACATAACCAAGGGTTGATCAGGCCCTGAGGTGGTATGTGTTGGTCATAGGTATGGACCGTTTGACTATTTGGTTCGGCATGGCATAATGATTTTTCATTTATTTGATATTTTCGTCAAATGTAGGATGAAATAATCTCGCAAATAATTTATCGGAGATTAATTAAAAAACTTCAGATAAGTTATCGGGTAGAAATTCAGAATTTCGTGCAAACAATTTTTCCATTCGAAAAGTGAAATTTTTGTCAAAAATAAATTATCGAACCATAGCTCAGTGACTTGATGAAGTCCATCACACAATTGGAACCATGCGACAATCATCTACTCAGCCAAACAAATGCGAGTGATGTTTCAAAAATTTTGTACGGCTCGAAGATATTCCACACGGCTCAGAATTGTGTGGTTGTAAAATGAACCGAATTAATTGTTGCCGTGTGGCAGCAACCTGTGAATGCAAGCACAAGTAAATGCACCATTAAATTTTTTTATGTGTGTGTGTCTATATATATATTTCTACATATATTTTGTCGCTTTGCAGCAGATGCCGGTAACATATATAACAAATATTTTGTCTGATTGGACTGGACCGTACAGAATACGTACTTAAAGTGTTAGACAGTAGGCGTGTCTATTCAAATGGTTGAGTGCACACATTTAGATTAATTTTGTAGCCACTTTTTTCTCGTAGGACTTGCCTTCATAGGATTTAAAGATTTCATTCATCCTTTCTCATTTGGCATTGGTAACTTGAAGAGATTTTGGTGAGTTCTCTTTATTTCTCCTTCATTTTAGTTGTTCTTCAATTTTTCTTGAATGTGTTTGAATGTTATTCAGAATTTTTTGGATATCCATGAGTGGTTGATGAGAGTTTGATTCAACGTTTTTTGGAGTTTTGATCCATAAGAAAGTTTGGGTAATAAAGAATAGTTGTTTTTACAAAAATGGAATGGAATGATTTTAGTGGTAATCCAAACGGAGCAGAAAAAGATTGTTTCATTAATCCATCCGGAATTTGGCCGGACGAAGGTACGGCTTGAAACATCCATCCTAACGAAAACTTTTGGATGGAAAATTACACAAGTCTAACCCGTCCAGACAAACCGACTCTTGCAGGATTTATGGGTGATCCTGGGATTTATTCAACATATCAAGCTGATCTAAAAAGTATTCGTGTTGGAAGTTATTTGGCTAGTCCAAGTCTAGACGGTGGCAACCTTGGATTTGATTCTTCTGGGTAGAGCCGTCCGGGCGGGGTTGATATTTTGTTTACGGGTAATGTACCAAGCTGTCTAAAAGAAGTTGATTTGGTAAGAATTCGAAATAGCTATGGTGTACCCGCATCTATACGTCTCCGTTTACCACGACAACATGAAAGGGTGTCGTGGAAGGTTCCTGGTTGGACGTTTTTCTATGAGTTGCCGTTCAAAGACAGTTTTCGATTCTCGATTCCCTAGATGGTCGCGATGGTGTTAGAGTATTTTGAAATCTCACCAAGTCAACTTATGCCTAATTCTTGGCGGTTGCTCTTGGCTCTCCAAGTCCTTACAGAGCGGCATGACATTATGTTTGGCATGCCAGAGTTATTACATGGGTATTTCATAAGAGAGCATGACGGAGAAAAATGTCAGTTTTCTTTAAACGTGAGAAAGAAGATCAATCGGCTGATAATTGGCCTTAATTCTGAAGATAAGGGCTGGAAAGGGTAGTATTTTCTTGCGTCAGGGGATTTGGTTTTATCGGGGGATTATAGGTTTCCTTCGGCATGGTCATGTGGTGAGTTCCGTATGTTAGTAATTTATGTAATGCATTTTACTAATTTGATGTTCTTATTTTACTTTCTTGCAGGTCATCGCCTTAGTACGCAGCTGGTTGAGGGCTTGTTAGTGAATGAGCGTATTTCGAAGATCTTAGCGATATCCGAAAGTCAGCAGGGATTGTTGGTTTCTTTTATCCTCAGAGGTTCTAGCTTCAAGTAGTTTGTGGGCTCACGCTTTGGAAGAACCAAGAGGTATTCCATCTGAATTTCCTAGACATATGGTCCCTATCGTAATGATAAAAAGGGGTTTAGAAATTATTGGTAGTGATCTTTCTTTGTGTGGCCCACTTAACTCGACTGAACGTGAGGTTGCAGATCACGTCATGTTGAGAGTGATAGGATCTTTGCTCGATGCTCTGGAGAGGAGAAAGGTGAAAGAGAAGAAGAAGTCTAAGACATGTTCTTCTTCAACGGGACCAGTTGATCATCCAGCCTCGTCTCATGGCTTATCGAGCCAGACAGAACTTCCTAATGATGCTTCTCCGGTAGTACAAAAGCGCAGTCGTATAGTACCGACTTGTGGAGATGATGGTTCAATCATGTTTTCTTTTCCAACCGACTCTTCAGCATTTTCTAATCCAGGTGTGGTGGCTCTTGGCGAAGGTCTTTTGTTTCCTGAAGTCCGGACTTGTTACAAAGAACTTGGACAAGTGAAGGCAGCAGAGAGCATGATGGCCCAAGTATTCCAGGTTTTTTTTGTCTAACTTTCTTTGTTAACTTCAGGGGTTGCAAGGTGCTATTTTCCAAAAGAACGAGGCCATTAGACAGGCGAGATGGGTGCGCTCATTACAGGATGCAAATACCTCCTTACGTGGAAAGAACGAAATATTGTCTATTGAAAAGAATGATGCTGACTTGGCGGCGAAAAAGGCAATGAATGAGCTAGCTGAGATGGTTAAAGAAAATATATCATTGAAAGAGAAGCTTGCTGGCTTGAAGGAGTCTTCGGGGGCTCATATTTCTTCTTTAGAAGACCGTCTAGAGAATTGCCAGCTGGAGGTTGAGATAGCCACCAGAGCCTTCCTTATGAATGAATATAAAAAAGGCAAGTATACCAGCTGGGAGGTGGACAAAGCGATTGCAGAGTATGCTGAGTTGTGTCAAATGCTTGGAATACGCAATATGTTAGAGGAGTAGTCCGAAGATGAGGTCAGAGGTGTTGGTCCCAGTGAATCGGCAATGATCAAGCTTAAACCATTTGGTTGCACATTTTCCTAGTGTGTTGGTCGGCTTATATGTATTTTCGTATTTATGTATCAGATATTTTGGGTTTTCCTATTCGAGTAGTGTGTACTTGTACTTATGTATTCGAATTTATGCAGCATGTGAAGTTTATTTAGATTGTGTGCTTAGTAGAAAGAAATAGTTGAAAAAATTTCTCACATCTTTGACTGGAGCATATATGTGAGTCGTTTTGAAAATACGCACAGTTTTTTATCAGAGCAAAAACAAGTCTGATAACACTAAGTCTTCTAAAAAAGTTTTACTTAATTTTAATAAAACACATAATATGAAATTTTTTGTGAATGGCATTTATTTTTTGGACATTAAAATAAAGGGTAATTTACATATGTACGGTTAATTCGATTGGTCTAGCCCAGCTGAACATTATGTGCAATGTTGCTAGTCGGGTTGAAGATGCTCTTTTTTGAAAGTAACTTAGTCTTCATTTTGCATGGCCATTGAATTATGAATGACTTGATGGCGACTGAGCATTCATGTTCGCTTGAATGGCTTGACGGAAACCATGTAACTCTGGATGGTTTGCTAGAGGCTGCATGTTTCGTTGATTCCTTTGAGTATTTATGTTTGTTCTTCATCCCCCAAAGTTCAAGAATTTATGAATTCCAGTTGGTGAGATAAGTTTTGAACTTTACAAGTGGCACTTTGTTCTACCTGGTGAATTTCATGAAAGTCGAGACATGTTAGGAGCGCCGAAGGCATTGCTGCCATCGACTCTCCGATGCTTAAGTCAGCAATGTCTTTTCGATAAAGTAAGATGGTACTTTGTGATGGAGGTTCGGATTCATCCATTTTGCTATCTTTTGGGTCGTTCTATACTTTTTTATGTGATTCTTTAATTGGTGGTTTTCATAGTGGGAACGTTGGATAGGATTTGCCCAGTTGTTCCACCTGAGAGCAGAGGAAGGTTATGGTCACTGTCGGCATTTCTGCCGTCGGCTCTCTAATGCCTAAGTCAGCAATAGTTCTCATATAAAATTATAAACAAGGATACAATGAAGTATAAGTTTAGAGACTTAGAAGTAGTATTTGCGAAGGTGGATGGTGTTCCAACTGTTGCCTATGTCTCTACCATCTTGACTGCGTAATTTTTAGGATCCATGCCAGACCACTTTAGTAATTAAGTATGGTCCTTCCCAATTAGCTGCAAGTTTACCTGTACCAGCCTCTTTTGTATTCTGGAATGCTCTTTGTAGTACCCAATTACCTTCTTTGAAGGTTCGGGCTCTTACCTAACGGTTGTAGTGTCAGGCAATCTTTTGTTGGTATGCTGCTGTGCGAATTAGTGCTTTTTCTCTTCGTTCATCTGTCAAGTCTAATTCATGGCATTAACTCAGTTTGATTCTTTTTATCAGTTGTCCATTCATAGCGGGAGGTTGGTATGCTTGTTTCTATTGGTATCACTACTTCCGTGCCATAGGCCAAAGAGAAAGGTGTTTCACTTGTCGGTGTGCGAGCAGTGGTGCGATATGACCAAAGAACTCCAGGTAGCTCGTCCGCCCATTTTCCCTTGGCTTCTGTGAGTCTCTTCTTTATTGTCTTCATGATTGTTTTATTTGAGGATTCAGCCTGACCATTAGTTTGGGGGTACAGTGGAGTAGATAAGTTTAATTTGATGTTCCATTCCTTACAAAAATTTTGGAATGTAGTGCTGATGAATTGTGATTCATTGTCGTTTATGATTTCTTTCAGGACTCCAAACCTATAAATTATATTTTTCCAGACGAATTGAATAACTTCACGGTCACGTATGTATGAAAATGCTTCAGTTTCGATCTACTTTGTAAAATAGTCTGTGACAGTAAGCACCCAGACGTGTTGTCCTGGTGCATTTGGTAGCTTTTCGACAATGTCCATTCTTCATGAATGGCCAGGTCGAAAGGATAGGGTTAAGCCGTTCTGGTAGGAGATGAGAAATATCCGCATACCTTTGGCATTTGTCACATCTTTTAACATGGTCAATTGAGTCCGCCTGCATTGTTGGCCAATAGTATCCGACGGAAAGTGCACGATGTGATAAGCTTCGAGCTCCAGAGTGATTACCACACTCTCCTTCATGTAGTTCAGTTAGGACATATTGGGATTCGGTGTTGTCAATACATCGAAGGTATGGTCCAGAGAAAGACCTTCTATATAATTTTTTGTTTATAATGCAATACCTGGTGGCCTTCGCTTTGATTCGTCGAGCCTCACTCTTATTTTGTGGCAAGTCATTATTTTCTAAGTACCTGACAATTGGAGTCATCTATGAGTGTTCCTCTTCCGATTGGTGGATTTATATTTCGGTTGGTTTCCAAACAGATGGCCATTGTAGATAAGCTACCGGAATAACTTTGCTTTGTTTTGTATTTGTGGATGCCCCAAGGCTAGCTAAAGCATCTGCTTGGGTGTTATCAGTCATTGGTACTTGAGTGATTAGGAATTCATCAAACTTACTGCAAAGCTGCTTGACTAACTCAAGATAAGATGTCATCTTTGTGTCTTTAGCTAGGAAGGTGCCATTGATTTGGTTTACAACGAGTTGAGAGTCACTGCGGACATTTATTTGAGTGACTCCGATTTCTTTTGCTACGTTCAGTCGACTAATGAGTGCCTCATACTCTGCCTCATTGTTGGTTGCCTTGAATTCACATCTGACTGCTTTGTTCTTTCTGGTTTCTCTTTGGTGATGTCAAGATAATACCAAGGCCTGTACCGCTAATATTGCTTGCTCTGTCTACCTGGAGTAGCCATATGCCTAAATTAGATCTATTCGTTAAGCAAATAAGTTCTTTTCGACCAGGGCTTGAGAATTAAGAGTGAAGTCTGCAATGAAATCCGTAAGTAACTGAGATTTTATGGCGGTAAGAGGTACAAAAGAAATGTCGAATTCAATTAGCTCTACAACCTATTTGGTTAATCGTCCAGATAGTTCGGGTTTGTAAAGTATCGGCTTTAGTGGAAAAGTAGTCAGGACAGCTACCGAATGGCTTTGGAAGTAAGGTCTTAACTTCCGAGCTGCACTCATGAGTGATAAAGCTAGTTTCTCCAATTGTCTGTAGCGAGTTTCTGCATTTATTAATGCTTTGCTGACATAGTAGACGGAGAACTGTCTTCCTTCTTCTTCACGAACCAAGACAGCGCTGACCGCTATTTCTGATACCGCTAAGTACATGTAGAGTTGTTCTCCATCTTTTGGTTTGGATAAGAGAGGAGGTGAAGTTAAGTATTTTTTGAGATGTTGGAGCGCTTCTTCACATTCTGGAGTCCATTCGAAAGTTTTATTTTTCTTCAAAATATGGTAGAATCAATGGCATTTTTTAGAAGATCGAGGTATGAACCTATTAAGAGCTGAAAGCCTTCCGGTAAGCTTCTGAACTTCTTTGATACTAGTAAGAGATGGGATATTGATGATTGAACGGATTTGATCTGGATTTGCCTCGATCCCCCGCTGGGTCACCAAGTAGCCGAGAAACTTTCTGGATGATACTCCGAATGAACACTTGGTTTGATTGAGCTTCATGTTGTATTTCTTCAGAATGTCAAAAGATTGTCAGAGGTGGTCTATGTGTTGCTCTGCAATCAAGGACTTTACTAGCATGTCGTCCATGTAGACTTCCATGGTCTTTCCTAGGTGATCAGAGAACATTTTGTTCACTAGTTGTTAATATGTTGCTCTGGCGTTTTTTAGTCCGAATGGCATCACCTTGTAGCAAAATGTACCACGTTCTGTCACAAAAGAAGTTTTTTCTTGGTCGTTTGGATGCATCAAGATCTAGTTGTATCCCGAAAAAACATCCACGAAGCTTAAAAGTTCATGTCCGGCCATTGCGTCTACCATCATGTCGATGTGTGGTAAAGGAAAACTATCTTTTGGGCAAGCCTTGTTCAAGTTTGTGAAGTTCATACAGATTCTCACTTTTCTGTTCTTCTTCTTTACTACCACTACATTGGCGAGCCATGCGGGATAATAAACTTCTCGAATGGAGTCAGCTTCTATGAGCTTTTGCACTTCTTCATTGATTATACAGTTTATTTTTGGTGCAAATCTTCTTCGTTTCTACTTGACTGGAATGTATTCAGATTTAACTTGTGCGTAACAATTTTTGGGTCAACACCGGTCACGTCTTTGTGAGACCAAGCAAAGCAATCATGGTTTTCTATGAGAAATTTGATGAGACTTTGTCTGAGTTCTGGCTCCAGCTTTGATCCCACCTAAATTTGACGTTCTTGAAAGTCAGGGTTGATCTGGACTTCATCCAGATCTTTCCATGTCTGGATAGTCTGGGATGTTGAGCTGGCATTGCTGTAGTTACTATAAAGGGCTCTGGCCAAAGCGGAGTGAATTCTGGTAGCAGTTTCTAGAATTTTTTTGGTCGCCAAGGATCTGTCATATTCTCCATTTGGTAGGGAAACGAAGTACTTGATGAAATGTTGATGGTACAGCCTTCATTTCATGGATCTAGGGCCTCTCCAAGATGTCATTATACACTGATGGACAGTCCATCACTAGGAATCTGGTGTGGAGATTAACTCCTTCAGCATAAACAGGTAGCACGATCTCACATAAAGTGTTCTTTTGTTCACCGCTAAGGCCGATCAGTACCGTCGTCCGTCAAGTAATATTTTCTTCTGGAATGCCCATTGCTTTTACTGTTTCTAAGAAAAGTATGTTGGCACTGCTCCTATTGTCTATCATAATGCGCTTGATTAAGCAGTTTGCGATGTTTAGAGATATGACTAAAGCATCAAGGTGTGGATTCAATAACTCTATAGCTTCTAAGGTTGTAAAGCTGATGATTTGTGGTGAGTCTGGTTCGTTCACCTGGTTTGCATTCTGGGTTGGATGGGTCGCTTGGCGAGCATGCCTTCGTGCTGCTGCCCTTGTTATCCCACTAACTTCTAACCCGTCAGTGATGGAGTTAACGGTTCTATCATGTGTTGGTTTGGGCATTGGAGTAGATTCTTAATTACTACATGACTGTCTTGTTCGTCTGGCTAGGTTCTCTTTACCTTTTTCAGTCAGAAGGTCTGAGAGATGTCATTGTTTCAGTAGTTCTGCTACTTCCAACCTTAGTGCAATGCAATCATCTGTCCAGTGGCCATGGTCTGCATGAAATTTACACCACTTATTCTTGTCACGCTGATCACTAGAGCTCCTCATCTTGATGGGCCAATTCACCGCATTACCCATCTTCTTGAGCTCTGCAATTAGTTCAGTTGGTACGATAGAAAGATTGTATTTAGGAATTCCAGTCTTTTTCCTTATGGATGGGCGATCAAGTGGTCTGGGTAAATCTCTGCGCTTGTGGTCTCTTCTGTCTATAGGAGAATAAGAACTTATAGGTCGTTTTTCTCCTCTGGTTTGCCTTTGCTGCTCTTCTCTATAGGGATATCGCCTAGTGAAATTGAAGTTGGCATCGTCTTCTTCCAATTTGATTTAGGCCCAAGCTTTAGCCATGACATCCTCCATTGTGCTGCATGGGTACTTGGTCAATTCTTTGTATAAGTCAGTATTGGGTAGGAGCCCCTTTCGGAAGGCAGAAATCGTAGTTTGTTGGTTGTAACTAGGAATAGAAACTTTCTCCCAGTTGAATCTCTCGACGAATTCACGGAGCAATTCACTTCTTCGTTGCACTACATGATAAAGGTCGTCGGACCTCTTCTCGAGTTTTCTGTTGCTTGCAAACTTCTCAACAAAAGTATCAGTTAGTTGTGTGAATGATGAAATAGAGCTGTTAGAAAGGTTTGTATACCACTTTAGCGCCGACCCCATAAGACTGGAGCTGAACCCCTTACACATGCAGGCCTCGCATGGTCTCTTGGTATAGCGGTGGTATACATTCTTTGCCTGTATTGAGCTATATGGTCGCCTGGATCGGCAGTTCTATCATAAAGTTTCATGTTGGAGAAGCTGAACTTTTTATGAATCTCTACTAGGGCGATTTTGTTAATAAATGGGGAATCGGTAAAACAACCAGCCATTCTCTTCTTAATTGGTGTAGGTACTCCAGGGATGCGTTGAACCATGGCTTCGATTGCGGCTAGCTTTCGTTCATACTATGGATTCTGCCCAGTGGTTGAGGTTGGACGTCAACCGATCCTCCGTGCAATGGTGTAGTGAATTAGACATTCGAAACGATTGTCCTAAGTGCATTTTGGTCAAGTGAAGGCATCGACCTGACAGAAGTTTGGAATTGAGAGGGGTGTGAAATAGACGGATCTGTTGGTAACGATTCTATCTTCTCTTGAAGTCCTTGATTCTCCGCTCTAGTCTTTCCAATTTTTGAGAATTTTGCTTCGTTAACTCGATGAGGTGCGCTAGTTGAGTAGTTATATCGCTCGGTAGATCGGTAGGTTGAGAGTGGGTAAAGTCCGAATGGATGGTAGTTGAATGAACGGTAGTTGGCTGAATGGTTGTGGGGCCATCCCCTTTTTGCCTTATTGCTTCTACTTCTTAGAGAATCAATCGTCCTGCTTCTTGATGGACCACTTCATTGAAAGTGTAATCAATAAGGACATCCGTGTGATAGGTTTCGGAAGTTCCAAACATGGTGATATTGGAGAGTGGTGGATAATAACGTTCTGCGAAAAAATGTGAAAAACTTCGTTCGTGGGTGCCAAATTGTAGACGGTAGATTCTGCAATTGAAAATTTTGGATTGATTGGGCCACCAGCAATCCTGAAGAATTCAGAAAATACATTACAAAAGAAAAATCGTTAAAGGGTCTTAAGAGGACACCGGTGTGGTGTCAGCCGAAGACTCTCAGACGGTCAAGTCAATAAGCTTGTATAGATGAATACGAGAGTGTTAGACAGGAAGTGAATAATTGAAGTTGAATGTTTTCAAGTGAGCGTACCTTACATCCTATAGATGGTAGTATTTATAGGAGAAAGTCATAACCGTCTAGTTGAAATCGGTGGAGATTCTCTGAGATTTTTTGTTAGGTGGAGATATGGTCAGTTGTATTCTGATCGGTTTCGTGATAAGCTTTATCCGTCTGGATTTAGTCAAGTCTGTTACAATATGACTGAATCGTTTTGAGGATAGACTTTCAGAGGTTTTGGGGCGACCCATGATGTTTTCGAGTTATATGATATCTTCGAGTTGGGCCAAATCTGTGTTTTGTGGGATGGGCCTTTTTTTCCAGCCTCGTTGTATATTTTTGGGATATTTGGACCAGTAAAATAATTTTTACTACTACAACTATCAAATCACACATTTACAATAGTGATGAACGTTTAAAGTTTATAAGTGTTCGTATTTGAGGGATCTAAGAATGTTTTCGATTTTTTTTTGGAAGGGTGTGAAACCATTTTTCTCTAAGGATATTAATATAACTACTATTTTAGTAAGTAGGAATTTATAATTGTTAAAAGCTCTCCTAAGATGTCTCTTATTAATTTTTAGATTACCTAGCACATGTTTAGTAGTGTTGAAATTATTTTTTAAGTACTCAAATTATAATTTGTTGGTGAATGTGTGGATAAAAAGTAGGTTGTAAGTTGTGGGTCCTATAAAATGTGTGGATAAAAAGTGTGTTTGACCAGCTGAAATTATAATTTAAACAATCTCAAACATGTGCTTAAACTAATAAGTTTGATCAGTTTAAATTATAAGTAGTTGATTGTAAAATTGGAAGATAAAAGCCATTACAATGTATTATATAAGGCAACAATGTGCAACACTCTAGGCCTACGTTGATGTAAATCCTTAAAAGAAAAAAAATATTTCAAAAGCCTCAAGACCATTCTAATTGTTGTAATGCATGATTTTTCAGATATTGCAAAAACATAATTTCAATACTTATTAATTAATATTTAACGACTTAAGAAAAATTTGTATGCCTAGAAGATCCTAAATTTATTAGTTAAAGAGACTAGCCTAGTTATTCTCCATCTCCAATCTCAAAACTCAAGCTCACCCATCCTATCAACATAAAAGAAAACGAACTCTAGAATCCCAAAAGTCCACAAGAGTTTACCAAACAATGTTGCTGTGTAGTAGTTGTCGTCGGACTGAGGTCATGGGTTGGCCGATGGTTGGCGGTTACTTGCGGTGAACAGTGACTAGCGAAAGGCAAGAATAAGATGGAGAGAGAGAGAGAGAGAGAGAGAGAGAGAGATGGCAATTTCAGATTCATAATCTGATTTTCATTTTTAGGGCTTGTTAGATTTTCAATTTCTGCATAGAACTACAAAATTTACATAATAGGAAATAATCAAAAGCTCTAGGTTGGCTGTCAGTGGTGAATTGACCGACGATGGTCGTCGGTGGTTGGAGCGATAAACTGAGAAAAGAGATAGATGAGAGCGAGTGGCGAGAGAAATTTGGTCGTGTCTGAATCTGAATCTAATTTTTAGGTTTTTTTTTGGAAGTTTTTTTTTTATAATCGGGTCGGGTTGGTTACCGATCCAACCCGATTAGAAAACAGATTTTTCAATCTGAACTCAACCTAATTACAAACAAAAATCGTTCAAAACCAATCTGGCTGATTTGGATTGGACGATTTGATCAGTTGGAAATTTCAAATTATTAATATACCAATTTTTTTTTTTTAATAAAAGATGAGAAATATGTGCAATGGACTAACTCAAATGTTCAACTTGTAGCCCAAAGTCAAAAGACCAAAAACAAAAAAAAGTTCAGATGACCGACTCGGCTATAGCCTATTAGAGCATCTCCAATGCAAATCATGGATTGGAAAAATAGAAGTGACATGTCATCAAATAGATAATGTGTATTACAATCACATCTCCAATGCACTATGTGAAACACCATGTTAGGTTGATGTGGCACAAAATAAAATAGAAGATGTGGGGTGCTCTTTCTACATGTAGAAGTCCTGTGAGATTGAATGACTCAACAATTATTTTAATTTTGGACTTAATTTAATTCACAAAAGGGTAATTAGGGAAATTTTAGCAGTTTTATTAATGTTTAATTTAAAAAAATAAATGCCATGTAATCACCATTATTAAATTGTAGAAGAAACTCATTGGAGAGAACTTTTGGACTTTCACGTCTATTTATTACTTATTCATTTAGAACTCTTTCTATCTAACTGCCATATCAGCTACAATTCATGAAGTGCATTGGAGATGCTCTTACGACGTTAGACAATGGTAATTTTTTTTTTAAAACTCAAATCCCCCTTCTCCACCCTATAAAACCCAATATTGACAACGGTAAAAATATAAACCTAAAAAATGCATTGAGTTTCCTGCACTGGGAAGAAGGATCCCATGGAAAAATGCTCGTTGCCACCACAAGTAAAACTTCCGCAGCAATATTCAGGTTTTCATTTTTCTCCATATTCAATTTTTTTTTTAATTTTTAATTTTCCTTTTCCTTTTTGTTTTCATTTTTAATTTACAATTTATCGTTTCTTTTTCTTTTTCCTTTTCGTTTTCATTTGTAATTTGTTGTAATTTATAATTTTTCGTTTTCTATTTTTTCATGTTCTCGTTTTCACTGTTTCAGTTTTACCGTCTTTTTTCCACTTTTAGTGTTTTTTTTTTAATTTTTAAATATTTGTTTTCGTTTTTGTAATTGTTATCTTTCGTTTTTTGTTTTTCGTGTTCTCATATTTCCATTTTTGGCATTTTATTGTTTTCGTCTTTGTTCATTTTGCCCGTCATTTTTCGCTATCAGTTTTTGTTTTAATTTATAGTTTTTTTTTTTTTTTCTATTCTTTTTAATCTTGCTATGTCTTTCTCGTTTTTCAGTTTTTGTTCGTAATTTTATGATGATATAAATAATGACAATTGCTATATGTTATTTAGCTATAGTGGCACGTCTTGACACGCCTGCCTCAGCATTTCGTCGACCTCACCAGCTTGTCCACCTCGTTGGTCTCATGAGCACGCTTCTGATACAAAGATTGCAATAACCCAACTGTCATCAGATTAGCTAGGAAGACGAAACATCTCTCAACAATTGGAAAGATGAAACATCCCTCATTAACTCCTAATAATGAGGGAGATGAAAGGACACCCGTTATCAAATGAGGGAGGTGAAGGAAGACCCATCATCAATAACTGCAGGTCATCCCTATAAATAGAGGCCAACCCCCTAGGTAAAAACAGAACACACAATTCTCATACACTCTATATTGTTATTCTGCATATATGTTTTAATCATATACTGATTATCACACCAGAGTGGCCGTTGGAGAAAAAAGCCCCCCACCTTTTGTAAGTCTCCACCACTATTGCAGCCGTGCTCGGAGGAGGAGAAAATTATTTATCATCAATTGACGGCATCTGTGGGTACCGCACAAGAAGTTATGGCTAGAACCAGAAGAGCTAGGAATGTAACCGCTCCGCCAGCCCCAATCGGGGATGTAGGCACCAAGTCCAACGCCACCACTAATCACCCACAGTAAGAATTTGCCTCTGCCGCTCAACTTGCGGCACTGCAAGCTCAGGTGGCGGCCTTACCGGCTCTACTCCAAGATCGAAACGCTGCGGTTTCTCAGCTACCACAGGGTCCTAACCCTCTGCCGGTAGGATCTTCACTACCAGGGGCTCTGCCACAGGGTCTTAGCCATCCACCGATAGGGTCCTCACCGCTAAGGGCTCCTCCCCAGACTTCTAACTTTCCAACAATGGAAAAATCGCCAACGGCAGCTCCACTGCAGGCTCTAGTTTCTTTAGCTCCACCTTTCGCACCCCATTTCCATTCATTGACATCTGACACAAATCCATACTGGGGGCAACCGTCATGGATTCCCACGCCTACACTAGTTGAGACACCAGTGTTAAGCCTGGAACAGAGATTAGAAGAAATGATGGGTCACCAAATAGCTGAGGCTATGTCCAATAAAAGTAGTAGGCAACAATCCATGGTGTTGGAAAAATACCCTTTTTCCCTAGAAGTGATGGCAGTCCCCTTGCCACGAGACTTCAAACAGCCAAAGATGGAGAAGTACGACGGATCTTTTGATCCTGTCGATCACCTCAGGTCTTTTGTTGACTTGATGAGGTTGTAAGCCACCATAGATGCGATTATGTGCAGGGCTTTTCCACCAACACTTAGGCGCGAGGCTAGGGACTGGGTAGCCACTATTTCTCCAAAATCGATTCGAACGTTTGACGATTTTTCCAAGAGTTTTGCTGCCCATTTTGCCAGCAACAAACGTGTTAAGAAAACTGCAATCAGTCTGATGCAATTGACACAGGACAAGGACGAATTGCTAAAAGATTTTATTACCCGATTCAGTAGAGCAACGCTGGGAATCAAAGATCTATAGATGTCTACTGTAGTCACTGCCATGATGAGTAGAACTAGAAGTTGTCCTTTCAAGATGTCACTCTCCAAAAACCTGCCGAATACGATGCATGAGTTAATCAATAGAGGGGATAAGTATGTGGACGCTGAAGAAGCATATCTCATTTCCAAAAGTATGAAAGATCGAAATGAACATGAGTCTAACAAAAGAAAGATTCAGAACGAGCCCAAACCTCGAAATAATAGAGGCAAGCTCACCCAAGACAAGGCAACCTCGCCCAAGCTGAGGTAAGTCAACCAGGCGAGCTCACCCAGAGAGCCGAGCTAAAAAAAAAATTCAAGGCGAGGTCACTTGAGGCAGGCGGGCGAGCTCACCCAGAGAGCAAAAAAAAATAATTTAAAAATGAGCAGGTGCGTTAAATTACTTCTACTTCTCATTAACGATAGTATATGAAAAGTAGAGGGGCTTATAAGGCCAGCTGCCCAAAAATAATGACAGCTGCTATTGTCTGAAAAACAAGACCAGCTGCCACTGTCTGAAAAACAAAGCCAATGAGCCTCTATCCAAAATCAAGGTGATGAGCCTATGTTTAAAAATCAAGGTGATAGCCACCATTGAAAAATAAGGCTATGAGCCTATGTTTAAAAATCAAGGCAATAGCCTCTATTTAAAAATTAAGGCGATGAGCATCTGTTTAAAAATCGAGATGATAGCCACCATTGAAAAATAAGGCGATGAGCCTATGTTTAAAAATCAAGGCGATGAGCCTTTGATTAAAAATCAAGGCGATGAGCCTCTGTCCAAAAAATAAGGCGATGAGCTTCTATCCGAAAAACAAGGCGATGAGCCTATGTTTAAAAATCAAGGCGATGAGCCTCTGATTAAAAATCAAGGCGGTGAGCCTCTATCCAAAAAACAAGGTGATGAGCCTATGTCAGAAAAACAAGGCGATGAGCCTATGTTTAAAAATCAAGGCGATAAACTTCTATCTGAAAATGTTAGAGAAAAGCAGGTGCAGTAGATTATTTCTACTTCCCATTGACAACAGTCTATGAAAAGTAGTCTATGGAAAGTAGAGGGCTTATGATGATATAAATAATGACAGTTGTTATATGTTAATTAGTTATGGTGGCATGTCTTGACACGCCCGCCTCAACGATTCGCCCACCTCACCAGCTTGCCCACCTCATTGGTCTCATGAGCACGCTTCTGATAGAAAGTCTGCAATAACTGAACTGTCATTAGATTAGCCAGGCAGACGACCCATGGACTGACAGTTACCACCAATTATCGAGAAGACGAAACATCTCTCAACAATTGGAAAGATGAAACATCTCTCATTAACTCTTAATAATGAGAGAGATGAAAAAACACCCGTTATCAAATGAGGGAGATGAAGGGACAACCATCATCAATAATTGCAGGCCATCCCTATAAATAGAGGACAACCCCCCGGGTAAAAACAGAACACACAATTCTCATACACTCCATATTGTTATTCTGTATATATGTTTTAATCATAATCATATACTGAATATCACACCGGAGTAGCCGCGGGGGAAAATAGCCCCACCAGCTTTTGCAGGTCTCCACCACTATCGCAGCCGTGCTCGGAGGAGGAGAAAATTATTTATCATCATTTTATAATTTTTAAAGGAAACACAACGAATCAACATTCTAGGTATTTTGCTGTTTTCAGACTTTTAACAAATGGAAATATTTATTGACTTGTGTTTTCATAAAAATATCACTTCGTTGTTGCATCATTTTTTTTAATGAATGATTAAGTCAGTTTGAGGTTGTGAAAATAAATATGAAGTATGCTCTCCCAAAAAGGGAGAATCTGTACTCAATCCTGCATCTGGAGCTGTTCGGTCAGATTGTTGGGAAATTTGCCAAGTTATTGGGATGATAATTGGAAGTACAGGAGGCAGATTTGTTATCTGTCTGTTATTTTGAGTACCTATAATTTGCTAGGGATGTTGCTTAACATATAAAACATCACAACTCAATAGTGTGTAGAAAATAAATATGAAGTATGCTCTCCCAAAAAAGGAAAATCTGTACTCATTTCTGCTGGGCAATTTGCAAAGTTATTGGGATGTTTTGTTATCTGTCTGTTATTTCGTGTACCCATAATTTTCTTAACAGATTAAACTTCGTAACAGAAAGAAATGAGATGACGAAACATTACATGTATGCTTTGATTGGCTGGAAACCTTGGGCTTTATCTGAACAATAGTAATGTTATGTACTCAGGTTTTCCTATGTTCTTTTTACCTTTGGAAGCAGAGTACAAGTGCTACGTGCATATCTTGTCGATTTATCTTTGAATCACTTTGCTACATTAATATGGCATAATCGAGGTGGTGGATACCTATATCCTCCATTACATTAATTCATGGGGCTTGCTTAATTTCTCTATATGTTGAAGGTTGATCTTTTGAGGATATGATGACTTAAATTCTGCATTATAAAAGTAATATAAAAAGGATATTTGGAAATGATATGGAGAAAATTATGCCACTTTTCTTGAGGTTCTCATTTTCTTACCTTCACACTGAGAGAACTTTTTAATTTTTTTCGGTGTTAGGGTTGAAAGATTGAGTTAGAAAGTGGTATTCTTCATCTCTTAAGTGGGTACACTACAAGAAATATCAGTTTTAACGACGAAAAAATTAATCGTTGAAATCCTTTTTTCCGTTGTTGTTGATCTTCAACGACAAATATAATTTCGTTAGGTACTCGTCGAAAATTGTCCGTTGGGAAATCATTTCAACAACCATAATGGATGGGGTCGTTGAATATGTATACATTCAACGACGCCAAATGGTATTGTTATATTATCTTGAATTGTTGTTAAATTGTATTTAAAACAACCAAATTTTATTGGGATTGTTTTCAACGACCAAGACATTGATCGTTGAATAAGTTTATTAACAACCAATTCATGTAATAAATTTGTCGTTGATTTGTAAATGCAACGATGAGATAAATTCTTGTAGTATAATTTGTATCATCGTTAAAACGAAAACAACAACAACCAAATTTGTCAAGATTGTTTTCAACAAACAAACTATTGGTCGTAGAATAATTTTTTAACAACGAATGTTTTGAATTAATTTTGTTGTTAAAAATAATAAAACTACAATGAAAACATTTATTGTTAAAAAAAAAAATTTACGACAAAATTTGAAGTCTACTATTGTTAAAGATATATTGGTTCGTTGTAAAATAATACTTTTAACAATAAAAGTTTATTTTCGGTCGTTGTAAGTACACTAATTTATTGTTAAAACAACTTTTGACAACGACTTCCTTGTTGTAGATAATATTGTCGTTGAAAATAGTTTTCTAATTAATAGATTAGAATATTATTGCTTTCGTAACAATTAGAAAAATTAATCCATAATAATATTCTTAAGATGAATATTCAAAAATATAACAAACATAACTTTAATATTCAAAAATCTAAAAATAGTCACTAATAATAACACAATGCGACTAATTCATAAAACAAGAAATAACATCTAAAGATCTTCATTCGAACCCGATGCTTGAGACGTATCATTTTGCACAGGCAATAAGATATCTCGAGGGATGCGACTTAAAACATCAGTCCAATTTTTCAGCTGATCTTCAAGATCTTTAACTCTAGTTCTTAAGGCAACATTCTCCAAAGAAGCAGCATCATCATCCAACCTCATTTTTCTAGATAAGCTTTTATGCGGTTCAGAGTAGCCAAATCTTTTACCAAGTACTTGATTGCATATTTGATTCTCTGTTAAATGCAAAGAATCTTGGTTCTCTTCCAGTGGAGAATTTTGCGTGGAAATATGAAGTTCAAGCATTTTCTTCTGTCCATACATATCAAAAATAAATAAACTTAGAATTTGAAACATTGGTCATAATTTTTGAAATGAATGAAAATACTTACATAATAATTCTCCGCATCTGGAGTTGTCCACCATTTCCCCTTGCTAAAATGCATGTCACGAAAAAATTCGATCTGACCTGGTAGCTCTTTTGTAGATTCATTTCTCTGTTGAGAACAAATTAGTATTAAACTTTGTTGTATGGAATTTATAAGAAAAAAATAGTAAAAATACTCATAACTTACCATTTCCTCAGCATGTGCTGCAAAAGATTTGGACCCTTGAGTAGTTACACGTTGTTTATGTGAACGATTTTGTTTGTTTACTTCAGATCTTTTCTGCAATGAAAAATATCAATCTTCCAATTCACAATGGATACCTGAAGAACTTATTTATTGCTTGACCGAATCTTATAACTTAAAAAGAATTAAAAATACAAATCATCAAATGGAGTATATGTCATGCGGCAAAGTAAGACATGAGTTTAATACAAAATCTACAATCTCCATTTTAATCACTTGTGATATTCTTAATCCCAAAGATATACACAATTTTACTAGGCGAAATAAAAAAATTGCAAGGGACACAAAAGACCTGCATGTACTCTTGTTCTTTATCTGTAAAAAGAAATAAAAAAAATGCTAGTGGAGAAAAATATAGTATTTATAATAAATCATGAAAACCAAGTGATTTATGTAAGTAAACAATACTAACCTTCAATGCATCACTTCCAAAGTGATCACACAAAAAATCCCAGTCAACCTGCTCTGTGACAGAGTTAGGCTTGCTCCTTTTAGCACGTCAAATATCTTCAATGCCGCCCACATTTTTGAAATCTTTGTGCACTTTACAGCGGTACTCATTCCATTGCTTATTCATTGATTTATCCAATGATTCTTCAATCATTTTAGTTGTATCAAACTCATATTTTTCCTTCAGATAACAAAGTATTAGGAAATAATACATAATTATTAATGAATGATAGATAACTAAAAGAAATTACCTTCAAACGATCTATCATAGGCATCTTTTGAGCATGGTCAATGTCTTTCCATCTTTTTACTGCAAGTGGAGCCATCGAGCGAACAACAATCCCCATCTCATTAGCAAAACTGGATGCGTTGGGGCCAATAACTCGTCTATTTTGGTCGTTGAACTCAACTTTCAATTTATGACCACAAGTAGACACAACTTTTTCACTCCGTTTTCCTCGAGTAGGACCCCGTCCTCTACGTTTTCTTGGTGGCTCTACAAGAAATAATATAAAAATATTGTCATATCACCATGCATACATGTATTTTGAGAAGGGAAAAAAAAGAATTCAAGTGCAAATATTTGATGAATTATAATAATGTTAAATAATATATAATCTTACACTAGTACCTGAAGGTGGATTCTCCGATGGTATTGTGGAACTACCCTCACCAACCATTGCTGTAGAATTCATAGTATATAAACCTACATAGATTAAGAAGGTAGTAAACATGTCTACATAATCAACTTATCTAAATATTTACAAGTAAGCTTATAAGCAGGTGTATATATTGAACTTACATAAATATGTACATCTAACAGGTTGCAATGTAAAGATAAAATCAGCGATCCTCAATTCTATATTTTAATTGGATTCATAGTCTGAATTATCATCATTATCAAACACATCATCTTCAGAGTCGACATCATCTAAATTCAATTCATCATTCTCGTATTCTTCTACCGAATCGTCACATTCTTCAAGTTCCTGAATAAAATCACTGTGTGTAGCACGATTTGCTATTTGAACTTGTTGTACGACATCATCCTCAATTGTAATCGGTTCGACATCAGTTCGGGCAAAAGTTTGTGCTTCTAAATCTGGTTGCACAGAATTGAATTGCACTGTTGATGAATCAGCTTCTTGCATAAATAGATCTTTTGTTTCTTGAGTTTGTATATCACCTCCTTCACTATCCACATCAGATTTTTCCCATAAATGACGATGACAGACTTTTTGAACAACTTTCCAGTTAGTTCCATTCTTTGGATCATCGATGTAAAACACTTGTTGAGCTTGAGAGGCAAGTATGAAAGGATCATTTTTGTACCACTCTGATGCAATACTTATAGAAGTTATGTTGTATTCTTGGTGTATTTTTTTTTCTTCTTGTCTATGTCGAACCACTTGCACTTGAATAAAAATTGTCGACATCCTAATAGATAACATAACTCTATTACCTCTAACAAAACTCCAAAAAAATCTATATCTTCATTATTATGGGATCCACGAGCACAAACACCACTATTCTGAGTGGTTCGTTTATCATCACGTGTTTTGGTCAAAAATTTAACTCCATTGACCACACAACCAGTATATAAGTTAACTCGAGTATCTGGACGACATGCTAAAGCATATAATTCGTCAGTTGCTTCATGAGATCCAACATGGCGCAAATGTATCATCTGTTACAATGTTTCATATACTTAGAGATATCTTTTACATAAAATAAATCTTTTTGACAATTAGAAAAACCAACTTACATGATCCTCAAACCACTTGGGAAAGCTATTTTCTTGGAGTTGTTCTAAGTTGTGAGACTCTGTTCTCTTTAATTCCTCCATATGTTCACTATATACATAAGGGAAAAAATATATAGTGATAATATATTTTGATCTTAGCTAAATAAATAAAATAGGTAGAGGGTTTAGTATACTTACTTGATATATGGTTGAATTTCAGGACAATTGTTCAATACATACCAATGAGCTCTTTTATGATCCTCAGTTGGTAATTCTATCACTTCTTTTTTCCCCAATGGTCTAACATCGTTCTTGAAAACTGATAAATGTCTAACTTCATTTTTGTCTACAACATAATTTCTTTCTGGTCGATTGAATTTTGTCTCAATATCTCCAAAATACATGGAGCAAAATGTCAATGCTTCATTTACAACATATGCCTCTGCAATAGAACCTTCTGGCCTAGCTTTATTTCTTACATATTGTTTGAGAGTTCCTAAATTACGTTCAATAGGATACATCCATCTGGTATGAACTGGCCCAGCTAGAATTGCCTCATAAGGTAAATGTACGGCCAAGTGAATCATAACATCAAAAAATGCAGGTGGAAATATACGTTCCAATTTGCAGAGCACAAAAACAATGTCTTCATTCAATTTTTCCAGGTCATTAACATGCAATGTTCTTGAACATATTTGTTGGAAGAAATTTGAGAACTCGATCAATGTTTCACTAATCTCTTTTTTCAATAAAGGTCGAATTCCCGTTGGCAACAACCGTTGGAATAACACATGACAATCGTGTGATTTCAATCCAGAAATTTTCCCATCATCTTCACTTACATTTTTTGAAATATTTGCAGCATAACCATCTGGAAATTTAACTGATTTCAAAAACTTGCAAAACTTCTTTCGTTCATCAGCACTTAGTGTATATGCAGCATGTGGTTTCACCCACTTGTCTCCGCGTTTGATCAAATGCAATTCTTTTCTTATTTTCATATTTTCAAGATCAAGTCTTGCTTTATTCGTATCCTTTGACTTCCCCTCTATATTTAACAACGTACCAACAACACTATCACAAATATTTTTCTCAATGTGCATGACATCTAGGTTATGTCTCAGGAGAAGCTTATGCCAATATTCAAGTTCGAAAAAAATACTTTTCTTAGTCCAATTTAATTCTTCTGGCTGACGTTTCCGTTTTTTACCACCATAATGCTTGTGCTTACCTGGTATTTTGTTGTGGACATGCTCCAATTGTCTCAATATGTCTTCGCCATTCAAGATTTTTGGTTGTTGCCTATTTTCAAAAAGCCCATTAAAGTTTTTGTCTTTACGCCAACGATGACCTGTAGGTAGGTACCGTCTATGACCCATATAACATATTTTACTTCTTATCCCGAGTGATATTGTGTCTTTATTACAAACTGGGCATGCACCGTATCCTTTTGGAGTCCATCCCGATAAAAGAGCAACCGATGCTTTTTACTAGTTCCACCACCAATAACTGGAAAATTTATCACAATCCATTAAAAAAAAGTAATTTATCGATTTAATAATTTTTTTATAAGCTATTTATGTATCAATTATTCAGGTCAATTGCTCAATCTATTCATAAACCTAGGAAAATAGAATACAAATACTATATAGAACACACAAGAATCCCATAATTACAACCTGTTATAAAACCCACATAATTAATCAAAAAAATCTGGAGAAAAAGAAAATAAACATTCAATACAACAATACTTACCTGATTAGAACACAGAACACGGGCTCCAAATACTTGTCTACAGAGCAATTGAATAATTGGAAAACACTGGCGGGAGGTCGATTTTGCTTATTTTCATGGTAGAGTTTGAATTGGACAACTAATGAGAATTTGATATGTGCAATTAGGGTTTCCAAATGTAAATATGGTAGGATTTTGTGGTATTGGATAATTCCCATTAGTTTCCTTACCAGAGAAAAGTTTGGGTTGTGGGAGAATTCTTTTTGGCGGGGAAAGATCGTGAAGGAACGTGTGAAATTTTGGGATATATATGTGTGATATATATATATATATATATATATATATATAAAGTTAAGTGTTTGTATATATATGTGTATGTGTGTGTGTGTGTGTTAATAGTTTTTGGGATATATAAATGACGTGAATGTTTAATTAATTGTAATAATTAAAAAGTTAAGTGTTTGTATATGTATGACCTGTAGGTTTAATTTAAGAAAAAATAATAATAATTATTATTATTATTATTATTATTATTATTATTATTATTATTATTATTATTATTATTATTATTATTATTATTAAATATATATATTTAATTTAAGAAAAAAATTATTATTATTGTATGACCTGTAGGTTTATTTAATTCTTGGATTTTTTTTATAATTTGTTTAAATTGTTAATGAAAATTTATGATGATTGTTTATATACCGTGGAAAATAATATTACATAGTGACAAATTTATATTAAAAATTTTCAACAACTTTTTATAAAAACAAAATGACAATAATTTTACATTGTAATTTATATTTCAATTGACAATTATATTATAGTTAATATTGTTCAACTCATATATATTGTGTGCTAGATTATAAAATAAAATAAATATTTTACGATGAGAAATTTTTTGTTAAATCTCTTTAAGAATATTAATGATACATCGTTTTTAAGAATATTAGATATGTCCATAAACCCACTTTGATCAATTATTCTAAAAAATAATCAAGCAATAAGCTTTGATTGTTACTCTCAAATCTTAGTACCACTAGTCAAAATCATCTCGACTCTATTTTGTGTGGAATTGTATTTAGAGATTATCGTAACTCAATTCTAAAGAAGGACTCGACAAACAAGGAATGATCGAAGTAGGATAAATATGTATCTTATTTTCGCTTTAAGTGACAAATCCGAAAAAGGACAATGTAGTCGAAGATGATTAAATGAGAACAAAATTGCATCTTGTCTTTCCTTTCAAGTGACAGTGGGGGTGAGCCACTTCAAGTAGAAAGCGATAGTGAATCCCAATCTTGATTATGCTCATCCAATCCCGCGAAGCTTTAAAGAATTAGAAAAATGAAGCAGTGAAGTCCAAGTCCATGGAAATTGTAAGACCCCTATGCAAGCCCTCGATCACCAAGCTAACCTTGTCTTCTAAAAAAGCTACTTTAATTATCACTATGCATAGATGTGTCAAGAAGGGTGGACCGACCAAACCCGCATTGGCCCACCCGCCTCGACAAGTAATTATTGGCCTGCCCGTGAATTGGACGAACTGTTCATGGGCCGAGGGCGCAGAACCACCGGCCTAGACCAGTTCAGAGTCTAACGGGCCAGTAGTCAGTTTGATAATTTAAAAAAAAATAACAGCCACTGAATGCAGTTAGGTCAACAACTCTCTGCCTCTGAAATGACAGCTACTGCCAGCTATTGTCAGTCTTGCAGGCATGCAGCTGTCTATTTATTTTTATTTTTAAAAAAAGAAAATTATTAAAAAAATAATGTTATAATTTTTTATCTTTCTATATATTTCAATGAAGCAAATGTAAACTACACAAAATTCTTTACATGTAAACATTTTTTGTTATAAATAAAAAATATGAATTTATCATTGTTATTTATTTTTTATTTAGTAATTTAACACATTTTTTTACTATAAATATAAATATTTTTTTGAAGTAAAATAAGTTAGTAATTTAAAAAAAAATTAATTTTTTATTCATACGAGCTGAATCGCAGCCCACATGGGCTCAACCTGGATGTGCCAGGTTTGTGTTCAATTTTTGTGGACTGGGTTGACCTGGCCCGCAACCTACAGTGGCGCAGACTTTTTCTAATTCGGGCTGTCACTGGGCTTTATTGGAGGCTGGTCGACCCGGACCGCCTAACTCGGATTGACACCTCTAACTATGCAGGCATTGCTAAACGTAATCAACTATGCAAACCACTTTAAATTTGATCGAGGACTTGGAATAATATATAAATACAAACACAAGCACATGTATACATACGACAAAAACTGCATAACTAACGCTACATTATTTTTAAAGACAAATGTAATAGAAAAGATAATGATGCTAGTTTCGTAATTACGTGTATTTTTTAATATAAAAAATTCTGCTAGTAGAAAATACAAATTTTATTGAAATGTTAATTTAGAGCCATTCTTTAAGTACATGCAACGACAACATAAATTTGGTAGTTGAAAATTTTCTTAACAAACCAAAATTTTAATGATTTTAACAATTCGACAATTGTCATTGCCGAATATGAATTACAATAACAAATTTTTTAGTTGTCAAAGGTATATTTGGTTGAAAATTTTCAATGCGAATCTAAATTGGGAGCCAAATTTTGAAAATCTTAAATGACTAAAATATTTTGTTGTTGAAAATATCTTTAACAAGTCACTTATCCTAATTCAAACAACGATGTAACATGTTTCGTTGTTGAATATATTTTTCAAATTCAACAAAGATGAATTTTTATTGTTGTTTATATGTTCTTAAGGGAGTCAAATTTTTAAGAGTTTTAACAATAGGAGACTGGTATTGTCGTTGACTATGTTTTTCAACGACCATTATTATAGTTGTCGAATATACAAGTGTGGTCGACAAAAGTTTAAGGGGAACATAAATTTATTGCCAAATCTTATTATTTTTTACGATAAAATTTTATTACTTTTTACGATAAAATTATGTCGTCGTTGAAAATATATTGTCACAAGAAAAAAAAATTAATACTCTAACGACGATAAATGCTTGGTCGCTGATTAAGTTATACAACAACCATATTTTTTCGTCGATCAAAGTAAATATTTGTTACTAATTGTTTTAGCGGGAACGAAAATTTGTGGCGCCATTTTTAGAAACAATCAACGACGCGTATTTTCGGTCGTTGAATATAATTTTTTCAACAATGAACAATGTTGTCATAGTAAATACATATTGTGTCGAAACATATTTTTGGCGGAATGGCGCCAAATTTTATAAAACAATCCCCGACGACAAAATCTTTGGTCGTTGAATAGGCACATTTAACAACAAAATATTTGTTGTTAAAATATTTTGCAACAAAATCAATATTTCATGGTCCACAATAAATTATTTACAACGAAATTTTTTATTTTGTCGTTATAAATCGTATTCAACAATCAATTCATTTTTGTCGTTAAAAATTTGGTCTTCAATTTTCATTTTTCTTGTAGTGGTATGATATTTGGCTTCCATTTGTAGTGCAAAAATTGGTTGCATCTCATCAGCAGGAAGTCCTTCTTTCTTTGTTGTTTGCCTATCTTGTTACCAACTAGGTTAGCTTATGGAACTTGCACTTGGACATCCCAACTAGGTTAGTTTATAATGTATATTTGTATTAATTGTTGCCTTATCGGCTTATTATTAGATTGTTGTTGCTATTTGATATTGATTATAATTTATATTTAAATTATGTTGTTATATTGTTACTTTGTCGGCTTTTTTGATGACATATTAGCAGTGGTTGAAGGGTACTCTGATGATTGATGGTTTGTCCCGCATGTTGCACATATTGGTAGGGACATCTCAACCATATTGGCTGAATTTGGCTGAATGAGAATGTTTCATTGTTTCCATTTGCTTTGCCAATGAATCAATTTTCGCCAATCAATTTTCTCATTGGTTGAATGAGAATGTTTCATTGTTTTCATTTGTTTTGCCAATGAATCAATTTTCACTAGTAGGAGCGAATTGATTTTTACCCGTGCATTCCTGTTGTTTTCTTTTGCGATTTTCTGTCTGGTCACTTAACGAACTGTTCACTCATCATTTCATACATATTATGAAGGTTGCCATCGGATCTATTTTGGATAGAGCCACCTGCCATAGAATCTATTGAAGAACGACTGTTTGGAACTAAATCGTAGTAGAAATAATGATTCTGAGCCGCTAAAGAAAACATAATTTGGACACTTTTGGAGTAGTTCCTTGATTCTTTTCCATGCTTCGTGAAAATTTTTCAACTCAGATTGTTGAAAATTAAATATTTCATGCTTCAGCCTGTTCACTCTGGTCGGAGGAAAGTATTTCAGTGTGAATTTCTGGATCAAATCTGTCCAATTAGTTATGTTCTTAGACGGTAGAGAATCTAACCATTCTCTATTTTTATCCATCAGCATGTGTGGGAAGAGCTTCATCTTAAGTGTCTCTCATCAACAATGTGGTATTTGAAATTTTTATAATATTCCATGAAATAAAATATTTGTTGGACCAAAATCTTCAATGAAACCGTCCACTTCAATCCAGCCCCACTAGTAAATTTTCTACCATTACAAGCAATTATTAAAAGTTCAATTTACTAAGTTCCAAAATTTGCCTCAACTTAATAAAATATTATAACTCATTTCTTACACTCAACCGTATATGTAGCAAGAGTTCAAAACCAAATTAAAGTGCCAAAATTTCCATTTTCCCATCTTAAGCTAAAAATGAGATTTTCCAAAATAAGTTTTCTTCAAAAAATATCGTATGAAACATTTTTAGTAAGATCACGATGTAAACTTTGTAATGAATTTCGAATAGTCAAAAACGGATAATTGAAGCTTCTAAAATTTGCGTCTGACCAAAACACGTGTTTAATACTATAATATTACAATCAAAATTGCAATATACATGATACTGTTGTAAAATTATAGATAAAGATGAATGACTATTTAGTTGTATCTAGATATCTATGTAGTTATCTACTTACTCCAGAAGAGTGTATTCTAATCAGGTTGTAACTCTCTTTTGGAACCCTATAAATAAGGGTCGTAGTTATAATAAATTCATAGACTTGAGTTTTGACTCTGTATATTCTCTTCCCTTTTTCTCTACTTTTCTAGTTTCATAACACGTTATCAACACGAGATTCTAGCTAATTGAGTTAGCAATTAGATATTATTTTTTTTATTCAAAAGAAAAAAGGAGAATCAAAACTAAGCAGCCAAACTGTGATATCAAAACACCATAAAGAACAAACAAAAGCTTAGTGGCCCAAAGTCCAATTTCTCAAGTGTCAATATCTCAAAAGAAATTCAAATGACACCAACTGGCTAGTGTTCATATCTCTATCATTGCTTTGATTTATGAGTCCAACTCATATTATACTTTTTGTTATGACATTTTTATGAGAAGCAATTATAAGAAATATTCATGCTTTAATTAGATATAACAATGCTTTAACTTTTATTCAATGACAAAGAACAACAAATCAGTGTGTTTATTGTTCTAAAATATTCTTGAACAAGATTTGTTTATTTTTTATTTTCCTGAAGAATTATAATTCTATCAATATTCTAGAAAAATATTTTATTGTTCTAAAAAAATATGAACTATTACTTCTGAAGTAGTAATAATTTACATATATCAATATCATATTGTTACTCCTGAAGTAGTAAAATATATATATATATATATATATATATATATATATATATATATATATATATATATATATATATATATTCCAATAGAATATTTTTTGCTTTGAAGAGCTTAATTTTATAAGATATAATATTCTATAAGAATATTATAATATTGCTCTTGGAGAGCAAATATTTACATCAAAATAATGATTTGTTGTAGCTCTTGAATAAGCACAATTTTATAATATTCTGACCAAAATATTAATTGCTCTTGAATAGCATGGCATTACAATTTAAATATTCTAAAAGAATATTAAACTATTACTCTTGAAGTAGTAATAGTTTTTACTGTTCAATCAACTATTATGTTATTCTCTATTTATTCTTTCATATGTAGTTATGAATACAAGTTAACATGAAATTATTGTGGGTAGCCTTCAAATCTTAAATAAGATTTGTTTATTTGTTTTAATTGTGCTTATCATGAAGATACACTATTTTACAATTCTCTCAATATTCCAGAAGAATATTGTATTGTATATTACAACCTAATATATAAATATTCTAGAAGAATATTTTATTGTTGCTTCAGAATAAACAAAATTTTATATTATATTAATATTCAAGTAGAATATTAATTGCTCCGGAAGAGTCTAATTTTATAAGATATAATATTCTATAAGAATATTATAATTTTGCTCATTAAGAATAAATTTTTTACTTCAAAATAAAGTTAACATTTTAAAATAATTTGTTATTGCTCCTGAAGTACCACAATATTATATAAATGTTCAAGTCGAATATTACTTGTTATCAAATAGCATAATTTTATAAGATCTATTATTTTATAAAATATTGTATTAATACTCCTGAAAAAGTATAACGTTATAAATATCAATATTTTAGAAGAAAATGATATTATTGTTTCTAAAGAAATACAAAGTATCGAAAATATTCTAAAAGAATGTTGTGTCGTTGCTCCTGAAGAAGCATAACTTAATTAAATGAATATTATTTGACTGCTTTTGAAGAAGCATAAATTTGTACATATCAATATTCTAGAAAAAATATTGTGTTGTTGCTCTTGAAAAAGCACAACTTTACAATTTTAGAGTATTAATGTTGTGTAATATTAGAATGTTGATACTCTTAAATAAGTACTATATTCAACCAGAAGTTCAATGTCCTAAAAATTTTATTGATTGGCATTAGCAGTTAGATCATCCCGGATCAATATAATGCGAAATATTAATGAGAATATCTATTGAAAACCAGAAGATTTTTCAATATAATGAATTCTCACGTGATGCTTGTTCTCATGGTATATAAATCAGTAAACCTTCACCAGGTAAAATCGGGACTGAATTCCCTACATTTTTGAAAATTATTTAGGGTGATTTATGGGATTCCATCACCCTCCATATTGACCATCTATATATTATTTGTATATGATTGATACATCTACTAGATGATTGTATGGTGTTATTATTCGCAACTTGAAGTTTGCGAGATTTCTTGCTCAAATTTTAAATTATGAGCTTAATTTTCAGATTATACAACTAAGACGGTGGTGTGTCTTGTCAATGCTAGTGAGTCTAAATCTCAAACTTTTAATAAATGTTAGTTGAGATGATGTTAAATGGTTTAACAATATTGTTTGTCAACGTCTCCAATTAAATTTTAAACCATTACTATTGAGAACAAAATGCTTCCCATTTTTATCTAGGGAATGCTATTTTATACGCAAAAATACTTATACGCATCATGCCAACATCGAAGTTATCCCCGCTATAGTTGGCTTATGGTCAGAGCTTAATATTACCAATCTAATGATATTTTATAGTCCAATATATGTACAATTGGTCTACCATAGTGCACTGAGATGGGCATTAAAAAATGTTTAGAATACATGTTTAGTTTGGAATATTATAAAATATTTTAAGTCCTAACGGGTGATATTTTATAATACAGTTTTTCGAATGTCATTTTGATAAGACATTTTTCTCAATATTATGGGAGTTAAATCAAGTAGCTAGAAAGAATACATGAAAATGCAGCATATTATATTTTCTAGATCCTTGCACAAGACAATATGAACCAGAAGTTCGACAAATAACTTATTTGTAAGTTATAAAATTGACAGATGCATTTACTGATCGAATAGATGAAATCAAATCTCATATACCAGCTCTAAATACTCCAATTTATATTAACGTCCTTAAAGGACAATCCATTAACATTATATCTGGAAAATTAATGACACGCCTGAAGTGTGGTGAGATTTGATTCCCAAAAATTCTTAAATTAAAAATAGAGCCAATTATAAAGATGGTCCTATTTAGGAGGTGTATACTCTTGGAGAGTATATAAATATAACTAATTATAAAACCCCAGAAGAGGTTCAACTAGCTGAAATAATAAAACGAAAAGATCTCGTTAAGTTTATGTCGTTACGAGAAAGAAATGGATTCAAAAATAAATTTTGTTGACAACACTTTTGTAATAAAAAAGCACTTCATATTATGAAAGGTAGCGAGGATATTAAAAGAAATTTGTCAAAGAATAAATTGACCAAATAAAAGGATGCAATCCAAGTAAATTGAACTGACTAGAGAAACCTAAAGTTTCTGTCAGGTTTGTGGACCTATAGTCCGAGCCCCTAAAGGTGTATATTTATGCGAAAATGAAATGAGAAAATGAAGTCGTAATATATAATGCACGACTTTTAATATTATGAATTTCACAAATGCTTATGTAAAGTAATCACAAGTTAATATCTTGTTAGCCTGTCAATGCATGACATATATGCATACAATAAATAATGTTACAACCAACTCATCCTGCATGACTAATTAAACTATGTATATAAATACTTAGAGGATTTAATATGCCTGAAGCATATAGTTCAACTTTTCAAGAACTTAATCGATCGAAGTACAGATCTGAAGTGATATTATAACAAGGGGGAGTAAATACGCGTTGTACTCTTTTCCTTGACCAAGATTTTGTTCTATTGGATTTTTCTTGCAAGGTTTTTAATGAGACAACTTTAATGGTGTATTAAAATAATTATGTACTCTTTTTTCTTCACTAGGATTTTTGTCCACCGAGTTTTTTTCTAGTAAGGTTTTAACGAGGCATATTCTTTCTGTAAATGACATACAGTTGGAAGTGGTATAAATATTATAGTTATGAATGTCCATAACCTACAAAATATTTTACCTTCATCATAACTCTATGATTATACTCTCTTGTGTTATAAAATGTATATAAGACCCCTGAAGGGAACAACAACAAGATCTGTTTTTAATATAATTACATCACACCATCATGCTAACTACAGTCAACCAGAGATAATGTATGAAAATGATATTGCTTGGAAGTTATAACATGGAGCACATTTCACCAGAATTGTTTTATTTGTGTTTTAAAAAGATGGCGGCATTGAAGACATTGGCACACAAGATATAGATAGCTCGATACAATCTTTTTTTCATTGATTGAAATCAGGGGAGTAGCTGTACTCTTTTTCCTTCGCTCAGGTTTTGTCCCACTAGGTTTTTCTGACAAGGTTTTAATGATGCATCATTTGATTATTCCAAATTTTTGATAATTTTCTTATTTGATTGGTATTTTTGTCCCATTGGATTTTTACCAAACAATTTTTTTTAACGAACCAGTTATTATGTAATAAGTCATTCAAAGGGGAGTGTTGTAAAATTATAGATAATGATGAATGACTATTTAGTTGTATCTAGATATCTATTAGTTATCTACTTACTCCAGAAGAGTATATTCTAATCAGGTTGTAACTCGTTTTTAGAACCCTATAAATAAGGGTCATTGTTATAATAAATTCACATACTTGAGTTTTGACTCTGTATTCTCTTCTCTTTTTCTCCACTTTTCTAGTTTCATAACAGATACTACATTTTCCACTACATGTATGAATATAATAATGAGTTATACTTATTCTAATGATACATATTCTTAGGTAGGTTCTAACACCCTAATTGTATATATGCGGTAGAGCTGGCAAATGGAGTGGGTTGGGCCAGTCCAATCTGTCAGAGCAGGGCCACACATAAAACTAGACTGGGCTGGCCCAGCCCAGTTTTGTATAGGCCAAAAATATGCTAGCACAGTCCAGTCCATTGTCCCAACTTATCTTAATTTTTTTTTTAAATAAATTTTTTATACAATCTAATACATTACATCAAATACAATCTTAGATAAATTTAGACTATATATTTTGAGATTTTTTAAAGAGATTAATTTATAAAATTGGAGCTCTCATGTATTAGTTAATAGATAAACATTAATTGTTATTTTTTTTTTTTTTTGTTAATTGTAAACTATTTGTATACACTTTTTAAGAAAAAAAAATACAAATATCAAAAGCATGCTAGTCTTATTGTTTTGAGATATAAGCATGTTTGGCTTAAATTAAATTTACTTATAAGTAAATTTAAAATAAATAATTTACTTGTCACACCAAATATATTTTGGATTGAAACTTATATTAAACTAAATTTTAATTAAATCTAAACAATTTTATGTTGGATCCTAATATTTTTGGACTAATGTTTATTGGTGACTTTGGCTTAGATCATTTTAGATTGATATTATTTAAATTATGTATTGAGGCTATTCACAAAATAAGTGATTAGTGTTAAGGAGAAAAAAAAATCAAAAATCAAAATCGGGCTAGATGGGCCGGGCCATTGTGGCCCAGTTTTATTTGGGCCAGGGCCAACCCAATCCAAAAAGGCGGGCTACATGGGCCGGGCCAATTTTGCCACCTCTACGCATTGGGTATTATTATCATTTTTAGGTATTACCATCCTACTGACACAGTTTTTTCTTTTTTTTTTTTTTTCTGTGTAAAGTGTTACCTTGAATGTTCGGGACATTAGAATATGTGTTATAAAGTCCAACTATATACATATTATTGTCATTGTTTGTTATCAGTGTCTGCCAAACAACAAGTATCAACATATGGAATTTATTCATGGATTCTGCCAAACAACAAGTATCAACATATGGAATTTATTCATGGATTTTGTAATCATCAGAATCAATTGAAACTTGAATTGCAAAAAATAATAATTCCTCAAATGTAATAAGACACTTATGGAACTTGCACCTTGGACGTCCCAACTTATTATTCGATTGTTGTTGGTACTTGATATTGATTATAATTTATATTTAAATGATGTTGTTATATTGATGTCTTAGCGGTTTTGTTGATTGTGTGTTTGCATTAAATGTTGCATTGCCAGCTTATTTTTAGATTATTGTTGTTATTAATTATAATATATATTGAAATGATGTTGCTATTGAATCATTTTTTTTTTGTGGTTTTTAGAATTTCAAAATAGAAGATCCACCTCCTGTGAAGAGGGATAAAACCTTGTTATCATTTTTTAGGAAGAGTGATCGAACAAGTGAAAGTATACTTCTTGGTGGATTGAATCAAGACATACATTTAATTCCTATCGTCTAACCTTCTCCAATTTCAGTCCTGAAATCAACCACCATTCATCTTCAAATCCTGAATTGCAACTATCTAATAGCATCGAACAAGATCCGAGGACAAGAAAACAAATGTTTGAACAGTCTATTAATTTGTGGGATGAGATTAGACAGTCATATCTAACTATTCGGCCTTATCAACTACAACTTTCATAGTATACAAGCATAAAATAAAAAAGGGTTAATTACACTAATGGTCCCCATTTTTTCAGGTTTGTAACGATTTCATCCATATTCTTTTTTTAGGAGATATCATCCTCATTCTTCCATTTATTGTCACAGAGGGTCCCAAAATCACTATTTTTCATTATTCTGACAATTCTATAACAATTTTACCCCTTGACTTAAATAAATTAAAATGATAGGAATAAAAAATACAATAAAAGTATTGCAATTGGGCCCTTAACCTTTTTTAAAGTACAAATAAATCCTAAACAATTTTATTTGATTCAAATAAGTGTTCTTCCCAAACTCAAAAGAAATCACCTCCACCTCCACCTCCACCATCTCCTTCTCTTTCTCCTGTGCAGATGGCTCGCCGCCATGTCTAAGCTCATCTCCTCCCTCTCTCCCACATGCTAGCATTGTCTGAATGTGGCTATGATTCAAGAAGAGAATTCAATGGTTTTGAGGCATTTACGATTTTTGAAATTTCTAATGATAATGACATAAAGGTGATTGGAAGAAGTAAGAGGAATAGTCTTTCAGTGTCTAAAATTTGGTAAAGGAGAAAGAAGGATAGGCCCAATTCAGCCACGGTGGAGTAATCTAGACGAGCTTTTTCATTCCGATTTTTGGTTCACTGGAATGCGGTGGCTGAGGCCAAGACTGGTGGAGGAGGTGGTGGTGCTAAGAGGGCTGTATCAGAAATTGATAATAGCAGGTGGGAAAATGGAGGAAGTGAATTGGGTGGAGATGAAGAAATCCATAGCTATAACAGTCTTGATTCTCAAGCAAATCAGCCATCTTTTGCAAAGAGGACTCTACTTTGGCTTATGCGAACACAAAACAAGGTGATTCATTCATGTTTTCCATACAATGTTTAGTTTTATCTTTTCAAAGGGAAATTATTAGAAGTAGAAAGAAAATAGGAAAAATTGATTCTTTTTTGTGGGGGTGGGGGTGGGATGAAAAGATAGATTCTATTTTTGTTGAAGAAGAACGCCTATCTGTATAAAATAAAATAGTTTATGATTTATTTATATTTTTGAAAAGATTAAGGGCCTAATTGCAATGTTTTCATTGTATTTTTTCCCTATTATTTTAATTTATTTAAGTCAAAGGGTAAAATTGTCATAGAATTATCAGAATAGTGAAAAATAGTGATTTGGGGACCCTCTGTGAGAATAAATGGAAGAATGGAGGTTATATATGCTAAAAAAAAGAATGGGGATGAAATCGTTACAAACATGAAAGAATGAGGACCATTAGTATAATTAACCCAATAAAAAACTTAGTCTCTTCGATTTCAAAAAATATGGTTTAATAAGTTTTATCGATTAGAGTATTTTCCTAAAATAAATAGGGCATATTGTTTCTACTCCTTCCTATTTATCTATGATAGTAATTCATTCAATTCGGTGCTAGTCACTCATGGATACAACAACTGAATGAGGGTTAATGCCGGAGCTAAATGTGTATTTCTTGTTCATGTTGTTTCATCCATTGAAACTGTCTCAACATATTGACAAGGTAAATACAACTGTTTTGAGTGAAGAATACAAAATACATCGTTGGCGTGTAACGACCACACTTCTATGTTGTGCATTCAAAGGTCATGATGAATCTTCAAGCTCGTCGAACCATGAGAATTTTCATGAAATGGTCGATTCTTTTGGACAAATGAATACAGATGTTGGGAATGTTGTGTTGGACAATGCTTCAAAAAATGCCACATATACTTTCCACAAATTGAAAAAGAAATTTGATCATTATGGCTGATGGAGAACGGAAGATAATTCGTAAGGGAGTTCTCTATTCTTATTGATAAAGCATAAGATCAATCTAAACGAGAGCAAATGACCATTATCTTGAGGTTTATGAATAGTGGTGGTATTCTAACATAGCGATTCTTTACAATCAAAAGGGAAAATTGGCACAATTGGTCTCTAACCTTTGCTCTCAGTGCAGAAATGGCCCATAACCTTCATTGTTTGACACATAAGTTCCTAACTTATGTGTTTTGGTGCGCAGTTGGTCCTTATTTGATGAAACAATATAAATATGCACTTATTTTTAATTAGAGAAATTTTCAATTGGATTTCTAACCTTTGCAAAAAGTGCAAATATGTCCGATACTTTTATTTTTTTAAATAAAAAATTAAAAGAAACTAACAAATTGATAATATACTAAATTATTTTATATTTTTTACGAACTATTATAAAATAACTAAAAATTTAAGCTCATAATTATTAACAAAAGTGTTAATTAAAATTATTTTATTATTATTAAGTAATCATATTATTTAAAATTTAAAATTTAATTTTATTGTTACAAGATAAAAAGAAAAATAAATTTGTCACAAACTTGATGCTCAAATATTTTTACTTAATTGAGCTATTCGTTTATTAACTACAAATATTAGAATTCAAATTGTATTCTTCATATTTTAATTTATCATTCAAAAATAAAGAACACGTAATGTGTAAATTAATTTTGGATAGTATTTTATGTTGAAAAATCATAATAAGATTGGTTCAATGTCATAAAATTATATATGTCATTTTGTTATTTATGTAACTTAATTTTTATTCAAGTTTTTCACATCACATAGCAATTACATATACCTAAAGTGCAATAATTTTATATTTTTTTAAAGAAAAATTTAATTGACACAACTATAGTGATATATTTAATATGCTAAATTAAATATTATTTAATAAATATATTGAACCTATTTGCACATTTTACAAAGGTTACAAATCCAATTACAATTTTCTATAATTAAAACTATGAGTGTTTTTGTCTTTTTCATCAAATAAGGACCAATTGCGCACCAAAACACATATATTAAGGACTGTTGTGCCAAAAAACAAAGGTTAGTGACTATTTCCACACTAAGGGTAAATGTTAGGGATCATTTGCGCCAATTTTTCCAATCAAAAGTGTTAGTGATACTACTTTATTGAATCTTTTTAATAAGATATGACGTTTTTATTCACAATAACCTTCAGATTGAAAACCTTACAGGCCAATGTATGCTGGTGCTAGTAATATGCGCGGTACTTGGAATGGACTTCAAGCATTATTTATGAAAGATTGTCTATATGCTTACTATGTAAAAACCTATCGTTTTCAACATATGTTAGTTTCTGCGGCTAAGAATGTCATTGTTATTTGGCAATTCTTTTCTCATTTGGACAATATTTTTAACATCATTACTTTTTCTATGAAGCACATTACTGAGTTACAAGCTGCCCTAAAAAAGATATTGAGCATTTATTGACTACTAGAGAAAACAAGTCACGAAGTGGGGCTAATTAGATTGATAACTTGGAATTGGAGTTTTCAGTATCAATATGTAAAGAGCTTGATAGATATGTATGGTGAAACATATCAGGTGCTTGAGGGTTTTAGGGATCAATCTCCAAATGCAAAAACTAGAGGTGAAGCTCGAGGAGCAAACAGAAAATTTGCAAGTTTTAAATTTGTGTTTGTCTTACATTTAATGCGTAAAGTTTTTAAATTTGTATTCGCTCCATCTCTGCTTCTAGTTTATTTTGCATTGTTCTAGTCAATATACGACAACAGTAAAAAGTTAGTTACAAAGCTACACTTATTCATACAAATGGAAGACGGAGAACTATGACCATTATCACATAACAATAAAAGTATTGCAACATTAACAGAAACTATTTTTTGGAGCAAACAATTTTTTTCAATAAATCACATGGTCGCAATCGACACTATAAGGTTTCAACAGTTTTGTGAATAATAAGAAGGTAGGAAGTGTAAGCTTTTTACTAAAGCCCACAATGATCAAAATATTTTACCCAAAACAAATACAACAAGAGAGTTTTGAAAAGAAAAGAAATCCAGTGGATTGAAATTTTAATGTAAAATCGAAAACACCCAAATTGATTTGAATACCAAATAACGAGCATAGAGTCAATAAAAAGAAGTCCAAAGCCTAATTTCGTAAGTATTCCACTATTATTAGAGATGGCAATGGGCCGAGCTGGCCCGGTTTGGCCCGTGCCATATAGGGTCCGGCTTGGCCCATGTAAAAAACAAGGGCCCGGACCGGCCCGTGGTCCACGGGCCATACGGGCTGAGCAATGGGCCGGCCCGCGGACCCATGTGAAAATCAAATTTTTTTTTGTAAAGTTAAAAAAAATATGGAAATATAATTCTTAATTGCAATTTTTGGTCCCCAACTTATAGTTAGGGACCAATTTGGTCCCATTTGGACCACGGACCATGGGCTAAGTCCGTGGTCCACAGGCCAAGTCCACGGGCCGAGCCAAGCTCGGCTCGTGATTTGTTTCTCTGTCTGGGACCGGGTCCATCTTTTCACGGACGGGGCCACTGGGCTGATTGGTGGCCCGGTCCGTTTGTCATCTCAAACTATTATATACAGATATTAAGCTATAAAACCAAAAAAATATATACATCTAGTAACATAAACTGAGTATCAAGCATTATAAGATATTAAAGCCCAATTTTTACACACAAAGCACACATACGTATAGATATACATGTATATAAGAGTTTCACGAAAATCATTAAAAAAGAAAAATAAAATACAATTATACATATATGTATTTCTAGTCTAGAGACAAAATAGGAATTTTGGCTAATTAGGAATACAAATATGAAGGAAAACTATAATTATCCAACATATTAGAAAAAAATCAATTCATATTCAAATTCAGAATTCCCAATTTTCTGATTACAATTCTAATGCTTCAATTCCATATCTTCACACACAATGCAAGTATCCAACGCTAAAGGTTTCATCATCCACGATCGAAAGCATTTGAAAGGTTAATCAGAAAAATTAATTCAACTTTACGTCCACAACAGCTCATTACTATTAATCAACAGCTTCTCCTTAAATTTGTCAAAAACCCTCATCACAATTTCTCCAAAAAGAGTTCCCATTTTCACTACTCCAAAGCATATCTTCAAATTACATTTCAAAACAAAAAAACTGACAACAGTGTAAAAAGCGCATGAAAAACTAAAATAAAGAATAACTACAAGAGTAAAAAAATTCAAGAAAGGGAAAAGGGTCATTGAGGCAGTGAGATCAGTAGAAGACGGCAATGGAATAAGAAAAAATTGTTTTCTTGACAAAAGAAGTAGGGGATTTGGGTTATGTGATAAGTACAATTCTGTACTTATCCGATCTCACAAAAAGGGACAATTATGAATACTCTTATTTGTTTTCAGTATAATGGCATGTCGTTTTCTTATTATTTTAGGAAATAATCAAAGTCAAGTGTTGAATTGGCGAAAAGAGACCAAATAGAAGAAAATGGGATGTAATTGCAAAGATAAAGATACTCGGAGGGCTTGACATGCAAATATCAAGGAAAAGAACCAAAGAAATCACCCTGGATAACCATGCGATTGCATGATTGTCCAAGGCCGCGATCGCACGAAGGCCAAAAATTCTGCAGAACTTTATTTGTGAATACCATGCGATCGTAATATGTTACACCACGCGATCGGATGGGTCAAACGAGCAGCAGTTGGCAGTTTCCTGATTGGATTACAACACTACCACGTCCAAATTAAGTCAACTACTTAAGCCATGTTTTGAAGAGTTGGGAGACGAGTATAAAAGTCGGATAATAGACATATCACGGACGAAGAATTTTGGGGAAGAAGATACAAATGAAGAATCGAAGATCAAGGCATGGGATTGAAGATTCTTGAGCCGGGATCACGGGTTTTATTTACTTTTTGTTTTTCTTTCTCTGGATCATGATGAACTTAATTATTGTAATAATTAACGAAATCATGTCCAGCTAAATTTACTCTTTCTAGGATGAACGATGAAACGTCGCGTTCTTAATTAATTAGAAGTTTTTCCATTTTAGTAGGTAATTGCTTCTTGATTGATTATTCTTTACGCAATATTTTAATATTTTAATGCTTGATCATCATTAGAATATTCTGTGATTTATATTGAAGTCGAGAGATTTAATATAAATTTAACACGTGATTTTGAATAACATAGGGTCCAATAGTAGATAGAAATTACTATTATGCTATATGAAATCCGGTTAAGTGTTCTTGAGATTTAATGCATATTTTTATGTTCGAAATCTGATTAGAGATAATTAGGTTCTAATATCGATATAGAATTAATCGACCATCGAGAGAGGCTTTTGATTATTATGGGATCACTGATTTTCAATTTAGAGTAATTAACCGCTGAAGCTATTAAACAGATAATTAATTGTGGTACGTGTAGGTGGATTCACAAATCCTAGTGTTAGTAAAAACTTGAATTCGTTCTCATCATTTAACGTTGTTTATTGATAATTTTAAATTTAATTAAAATAGTTAAATTAGTTTAGAATCACACATCAAAGACAAATATGTGTTTTTCATATTGTTAGAATTTGAATTATAATTTAGTAGGTTAAATTGATATCTAGTCCTCGTGAGTTCGACACTCTACACATCATTATATTACTTGTAAACGAACCGTACACTTGAGGGATTATAATCGCACAAAAAGTTTTTGACGTCGTTGCCGGGGACTAGTTTTATCAATTTCTACGTTAATTGATAATTTAATTTTAACAATTCCTTTTATTGCTATTTATTTTATTTTTAGTTTTATATTTATTCTAAATTCGTTGTCTTACTGTTGAATTCCAACTTTGTGTTCAGGTGTTAAGTGTGTACGCACCGTACAAAGAATCTTGATCTATTTGATTTAGATCCAGAGATTGAACGGAGTAGACAACGTGAGCAAAGAGAGAAGAAACAACAGCAAAAAGACACAATGGAAGATAACCGAATCCAGAATCCATTACATGCAGATGTGAGAAATAATCTTCCACCAGTGGCTCGACCTGTTGAAGTTAATGAACGAGATATCCTTATAGGTGAATAAATGATGCCACCGATTGTTGAAAATCGGTCCAGTATAATCTATCCGCCTTATGGACACGAAAACTTCCAGTTGAGGCCAGATGTGATCAACTTGTTCTCAAATAATCTTCCGTTCTATGGTAGGACTGATGAAAATCCTCACTACCATATTTCTCGCTTCGATGAATACTTTAGAAATTTCAAATACCATGGTGTTAATGAAGAAGCACTAAAGATGAGGCTCTTCCCACACACATTGAAAGATAAAGTTAGACAATGGTTAGATTCTCTACCACCTAGGAGCATCACAACTTGGGCAGATCTGATCCAAAAATTCACACTGAAATATTTTCCTCCAGCCAATGTGAACATATTAAAATATGAAATTTCCAATTTCCAACAATATGAGTTGGAAAACTTTCACGAGGCATGGGAAAGATTCAAGCAATTGCTCAGAAAGTGTCCAAGTCATGATTTTCCTTTAGCAGCTCAAAATCATTTCTTCTACTCTGGTTTAGTTCCAAGTAGTCGTTCTTCAATCGATTCTACAGCAGGTGGCTCTATCCAAAATAGATCTGCCGGCGACCTCTATGACTTGTATGAAATAATGAGTAAACAGTTCGTGATGTGGCCAGACAAAGGGGTGCAGAAGAAAGTAACAGGGGTACATGAGGTAGACACCAATTCGCTTTTACTGGCGAAAATCGATGCATTGGCAAAGCAGATGGAAGCAAATAAATATTCTTATTAAGCTAATATGGTTTAGATGCCTCCACCAATCTGTGTAACATGTGGGACAAACCATCAATCATCAGAATGCCCTTTGACCAAAGTTGATACGTCATCCCCTGAACAAGTTGCATATGCTCAGAATTTTAGCGACAGCAGAATAATCCGTACTCACAGACTTACAATCCAGGATGGAGAAATCATCGCAACTTCTCCTATGGCAATACCTAAAATATTCAGAATCTGCCAAATCAAGGGAGACCACAAGAGAGAAAAGGAAGATTGGAAGAAACTGTCACGCTTATGGAATCTGAGTTAAAGGAGATACATAAAAGACAAGATGCTGCGATAAATAATATAGAAAATCAGATGGGCAATTGGCTAAACTGTTGACCGAGCGACAACCAGGCACATGGCCAAGCAATACTAAAGTTAACCCAAAAGAGCAAGTCAATGCAATCACCATGAGAAGCGGAGTTGAGTTGACAGAAATTCATGTCAAAAGACCGGGTGTTGAAAAGGAAACCGCGTTGGTAAAGAGAGAGATAACAAATCAGATGCAGAAGTTGATCAAGCAAAAGAAAGCTCTCCACCAGATTGTATTCCGCCACTGGTCAAGGCTTATGTTCCTCCAATTCCATTCTCTCAAAGGCTGCGAAAATATAAGCTAGACAAGCAATTCGAAAAATTCTTCGATGTATTCAAGAAACTTCAAATCAACATACCTTTTACTGATGCTGTAGCACAGATGCCGAGTTATGCAAAATTCATGAAGGAAATTCTTTCAAACAAAAGGAAGTTGGAGGAGCACGAAACAGTCATGCTTACTGAGGAATGCAGTGCTATCTTGCAAAACAAGCTACTTCTGAAATTAAAAGATCCAGGGAGTTTTTCTATTTCTTGTACAGTTGGTAGTTCATTTTTTGAGAAAGCAGTATGTGATTTAGGTGCTAGCATTAATTTGATGCCTTACTCTATTTTTAGGCAGCTAGATCTCGGAGAAGTAAAGCCAACCACAATATCACTACAGTTAGCTGATCGGTCAGTTAAGCACCCACGTGGGATTATTGAAGATATTTTGGTAAAAGTGGACAAGTTCATATTTCCAGTTGACTTCATTATTTTGGATATGGTGGAAGATAGGGATGTACCATTTATCTTGGGACGACCATTCTTAGCTACTGGAAGAGCACTAATTGATGTGCAAAAAGGGCAGCTAATGTTGAGATTGAACGAGGAGCAAGTCACTTTCAACGTGTTCAAAGCAATCCAATATCCAAGCTCATCTGACTCATGCTTTCAGATTGATATCATTGATCAAGAGGCAGCTAACACATTTTCTTTGGAAAATCCTTTAGATCCATGGGAATCCTGTATTGTGCATTCTCAAGATGAAAATTATGACTCTCCAGTTCTCAACAAATGTGCCAAATATTTACAAGAAGCGGAACAGATGGAAAAAAGAAGTAAATATATGGATCTGGGTACCACACCTCCTCAAAAGCCACCTTCGGTTAAAAAAGCCCCAATTCTTGAGTTGAAGCAATTACCTTCTCACCTTAGGTATGCTTATCTCGGTGAGTCATCCACACTTCCAATCATTATTGTAAACTCTATTAATCAGGATCAGGAAGATAAACTACTCTGAGTTTTGAGGAATTATAAATCAGCCATCGGTTGGACTATAGCAGACATTAGAGGTATCAGCCCGTCCATATGCATGCACAAGATTCTAATGGAAGAGGCATATAAACCAACAGTGCAACATCAACGCAGATTGAATCCTCATTTGCAAGAAGTAGTCCGAGCTGAAGTGTTGAAACTACTTGATGCCAGTATTGTCTATCCTATTTCAGATAATACTTGGGTAAGCCCGGTTCAGGTACTGCCTAAAAAAGGAGGGATTACGGTTGAGAAAAATGATAATAATGAGCTCATACCAGTCAGATTGACTACTGGCTAGCGAGTTTGTATTGACTACATGAAGCTGAATGATGCCACTCAAAAAGACCATTTTTCCCTACCATTCATTGATCAGATGTTGGAATGTTTGACAGGTCATTCTCATTATTGCTTTCTTTATGGGTATTCAGGCTACAATCAGATTCATATAGCGCCAGAAGATCAAGAAAAGACTACCTTTACCTGCCCTTATGGCACGTTTGCATATAGCCGTATGCCATTTGGCCTGTGCAACGCTCCTGCCACATTTCAGCATTGTATGATGTCCGTTTTCTCAAATATGGTCAAAAAATTCATTGAAGTTTTCATGGATAATTTTTCAGTTTTTGGATCATCATTCGACAAATGCCTCAAAAATTTGACCTTGGTACTTCAGCGTTGTGAGAAAACCAACTTGGTACTTAATTGGGAAAAATGCCATTTTATGGTCCAAGAAGGCATCGTGTTGGGACACACGATATCAGTAAAAGGCATTGAGGTCGACAAAGCAAAGATTCAGGTTATAGAGAAATTGCCTCCTCCGATAATAGTTAAGGGAATTCGGTCTTTTCTAAGACATGTGGGTTTCTATCGACGGTTAATAAAAGATTTCTCCAAAATAACTAAACCGTTGTGCAGTTTGCTGGAAAAATAAGTCAAGTTTGAATTTTCTATATACTGCCTTAAAGCTTTCAACATTCTCAAGGAAAGCCTAATCTCAGCACCAGTCATTGTACCACCTGATTGGGATCTACCGTTTGAACTCATGTGTGATGCAAGTGACTTTGCCATTGGGGCAGTTTTGGGGCAGTGTAAAGAGAAAGTCATACATGTCATATATTATGCCATTCGAACTCTCAATGAAGCTCTGATGAATTATGCCACTACAGAAAAAGAACTACTAGCAGTAGTATTTGCCTTCGAAAAATTTTGATCTTAACTCATTGGATCAAAAGTAATAGTGCACACGGATCATGTAGCATTGAAATACCTTTTTGCAAAAAAAGATGCAAAACCAAGACTGATTCGGTGGATACTGTTTCTTCAAGAGTTTGACTTGGAAATTCAGGACAAAAAGGAGAGTGAGAACATGGTAGCTGACCACTTGTCAAGAATAGAGCCGTCAAAAGGGAATGAAGAAGAAAAAATAAATGAGAAATTTCTAGACGAGCAGATTTTTGAGATAGAGCAAATGGAAAGTGCACCGTGGTATGCAGATTATGTAAATTACCTTGCAAGGAATATCGTGTCACCTGATTATGATCATCAACGCCGAAAAAAGTTATTTTCAGAACTTTAATACTATTTTTGGAAAGATCCTATTCTTTACCGAAGGGAGCTGATCAAGTAATTCGGAGATGTATACCTGAGGAAGAAATGGAGACTGCCTTGGAGTAATGTCATTCTTCACCATACGGAGGTCATTTCGGAGCTACCAAAACAGTAGCCAAAGTCTTACAATCCTTGTTTTATTGGCCGACATTATTCAAGGATGCCTACAATCTGGTAAAAAAATGTGACAAATGCCAAAGAACGGGAAATATATCTCGAAAGCAGGAAATGCGCCTTCGAAGCATTTTAGAAGTTGAACTTTTCGATGTAATGGGGATTGACTTTATGGGACCGTTTCCACCATCGTTCTCAAATTCCTACATTTTTGTGGCTGTGGATTACGTGTCTAAATAGGTAGAAGCTGTGGCCCTACCGACTAATGATGGCAAGGTGGTAATGAATTTTCTCAAAAAGAACATTTTCACGCGTTTCGGGACTCTTCGAGCAATAATAAGTGATGGAGGAAAACACTTTTGAAACCGGCAGTTTGAAACTCTCTTGGAAAAATATGGTGTGAAGCACCATATGGCTACTCCGTACCATCCACAATCTAATGGCCAAGTGGAAATCTCCAACCGGGAGTTGAAAAGGATCTTAGAGCTCACAGTGAGTACCTCGAGAAAAGATTGGTCGAGAAAACTAGATGATGCTCTTTGGGAATATCGAATTGCATTTAAAACACCAATTGGAATATCACTATATCGCCTAGATTTTGGGAAGGTGTGCCATTTACTGGTTGAGTTGGAGCACCAAGCCTACTAGACATTGAGGAATTTGAACTTTGACTTGAAATAAGCCGGTGAGAAAAGACTGCTTCAGTTGAACGAAATGGAAGAATTCAGGTTCGAGACTTATGAAAATGCCAAACTGTACAAAGAGAAAACCAAGAATTGGCATGACAAAAAAATTCAAAAAATATAGCTTGAGGGACAAAAAGTTCTCTTATTCAACTCTCGACTCAAGCTCTTTCCTGGGAAACTACGTTTAAGATAGTCCAGGCCATTCACGGTAGTGAAAGTCTATCCACATGGAGAGGTTGAAGTAACTCATGACACAAAGGGAAGGTTCAAAGTAAATGAACTGTACACTTGCGGGATTATAATCGCACAACACGTTTTTGAAGGCAAATGGACCTATCAACCGCTTTGCCTTGGAAAATGCGAGAAGGCATACAGCCAGAGTTGTGGGGGTAGCCCTAGCTGTAGACGGGCAGCCTCAAGCAGAGTAGCCGGCGGCACCCCAGCTAGCCACACCTCCCGGAGACATAGCATCTATGCTACATCGCCTACTAGAGGGTCAGGCTGAGCAAACCAGGCTCATTGTCTCGATGCGGATTGAGTTGCGCATGGTGCAACAAGAGTTGGCGACACTGCGATCTCGAGTCGATGTAGTGCAACCCACTTAGATGAGTATCGAGGCCAGTCAGCAGCATGCTGAGTTCGATCAGAGTTGGATTCGAGCTGACTGTGACCAAGTCAAGAGGCGGCTGGACAGATGTGCAGGCAAGCTGGATGATATTCATGACAAGATTTACTAGCCGACACGCATGCCATCACCTCCACCGGTTGATCCTACCACACTTCTTTTGCCAGCACCATCAGACCCACCTTTGGGAAGTCTCTAAATTTGTTATGTGTTTATTTCTTTTGAATTTCATTGGGGACAATGTATGCTTCAAGTTTGGGGGTGATGTATGAAAAATTTGAAATTCGCTAAAATTTGAAATTCACTCTTGACTTGATAAATTTGCTCGCTCTTGACTGATTTTTTATTTTTAATTTCCGCTTAAAAAATTTCTATTTGTTTGCATATCTATGTGATATGAATAGTCTTGCCGACTAATGATGCAATTTTTTATTTAAGTTTCGCTTTAATCCATGACTTGTGAACAGATTATTACTTTTGGTTAAATGTGAGTCTATTTGACCATGTCTGATATTGTGTTGTGTCGGCCATTTAAGATGATTTTTAGCTATGTTGGTGCACTTAAGTTGAAAACAATAGGATATTTTTTAGAACTTAGAATCATCTGTATCTCAAACCAGTAACCAATATAGTGAGAAAATGTGGTATACCAACAGTAATGGTGGCTATCTAGGTTGTGATGAATTCCATGTATGCTGAAAAATTGTGTGGAGCACTGTAGACCAATTAGAGGAAGCTAGGTATTGACCGAATGTTAGGAATCTAGTCCCCTAGCATGAACTTATTGCACGCAAGAAACAAAATTTTTTATTATTATTACTTAACTCTTTTCCTAGCCTTATTGACTTGAGTGAAAAGGTCTGTAGGGGTTTCTCAAAACCCGATGCCCTAAGGTTCGAAAGACTTGGGAGTCATCGACATCAAGCTCGTTACACGAGTCATTTAGAAAGCTTAATGGACTGAGTTTTGCACCTTATTAATATCTTATAACTCTTTTCGTAGCCTATTTGACTTGAGTGAAAAGATCCGTAGGGGTTTCTCAAAACTCGATGCCCTAAAGTTCGAAAGACCTGGGAGTCATCGACCTCAAGCTCGTTACATGAGTCATTTAGAAAGCTTAATGGACTGAGTTTTGCACATAAGATCTATACACACATATATATATATATATAGTAGGTAACAAAAATTTAATAAAATTTTAAATTTTATTTCTGTCCAATGAAAAATCCTTTGCAAAGTAAATTTGGGGATTAGATGACTAATGGGTTCGACTTACTTAGTAGAAACTTTCTGGTCGAAAATGCTCAGAAATTAGAGAATCTTCACAAACCTAGGTTGTCATGATTGCTAGCTTTCAACCAGCTTCGAACAAGAAAATAATGAGTGAACTGTAACCTTTTAACCGAAAATCTGGGAATTTGAGAAAAAACATCATTTTGGGGGAAGTGTACCTTACGAGAGTGAAAGGAAAAGATTGACCAAGTGGTTGGGCTATCACCACCATAGAACTTGCGGGGATCGGATTAACTACACTCACACTCATCTCAAGTATGGTTTAAGTAGAATCACTTTTACAACTGTATTACCTGAACACTCGCCATGAACTATAAGTTTTTCTTTTTGCAAAAGCTGAAGCAAGAACGACAAGCTATTTATAGTGTGAATTGTGTTATTGCTTATTTTATTAAGTGCAATATTATCGTTAGCTAGTTTATTCGAGGACAAATAAAAGTTCAAGTTTGGGGGTATTTGATAAGTAAAATTTTGTACTTATCTGAACTCACAATAGGGACAATTATGAGTACTTTTTTTTGTTTTCAGTATAATGGCATGTCGTTTTCTTGTTATTTTAGGAAATAATCAAAGTCAAGTGTCGAATTGGCGAAAAGAGACCAAATAGAAGAAAATGGGATGTAATTGCAAAGATAAAGATACTCAGAGGGCTTGACATGCAAATATCAAGGAAAAGAACCAAAGAAAGCACCCTGGATAACCATGCAATCACATGGTTGTCCAAGGCTGCGATCGTACTAAGGCCAAAAATTCTGTAGAACTTTATTTGTGAATACCATGCGATCGCAATGTGTTACACCACGCGATCGCATAGGTCAAACGAGCAGCAGTTGGCAGTTTCATGATTGGATTACAACACTACCACGTCCAAATTAAGTCAACTACCTAATCCATGTTTTGAAGATTTGGTAGATGAGTATAAAAGCTGGATAATAGACATATTGCGGACGACGAATTTTGGAGAAGAAGATACAAACGAAGAATCGAAGATCAAGGCACAGGATTGAAGATTCTTGAGCCGGGATCACTGGTTTTATTTACTTTTTGTTTTTCTTTCTCCGGATCATGATGAACTTAATGCAATAATTAAAATCATGTCTGGCTAAATTTACTCTTTCTAGGATGAACGATGAAACCTCGCGTTCTTAATTAATTAGAAGATTTTTCGTTTTAGTAGGTAATTGCTCCTTTATTGATTATTCTTTATGCATTATTTTAATATTTTAATGCCTGATCATCATTAGAATAATCTGTGAATTATATTGAAGTTGAGAGATTCAATATAAATTTAGCACGTGATTTTGAATAACATATGGTCCAATAATAGATAGAAATTACTATTATGCTTTGTGAAATCCGGTTAGGTGTTCTTGATATTTAAATGCATATTTTTATGTTTGAAATCTGATTAGAGATAATTGGGTTCGCATATTGATATAGAATTAATCGACCATCGAGAGATGATTTTGATTATTATAGGATCACCGATTTTCAATCTAGAGTAATTAACCGCTAAAACGATTAAACGGATAATTAATTGTGGTTCGTGTAGGTGGATTCACAAATCCTAGTGTTAGTAAAAACTTGAATTTGTTTTCATCATTTAACGTTGTTTATTGATAATTTTAAATTTAATTAAAATAGTTAAATTAATTTAGAATCACACATCAAAGACAAATCTGTGTGTTTCATATTGTTAGAATTTGAATTATAATTTAGTAGGTTAAATTGATATCTAGTCCTCGTGGGTTCGACACTCTACACATCAGTATATTACTTGTAAACGAACCGCACACTTGCGGGATTATAATCGCATAACATTATGCATCAACATGAACGGAATGACCCATATCATATTATACCCTAAACCTAGCCGTCTCACTTTAAATCGGGTCAAACACACTAGGCCACTGAGTAACGATCCAAAGGTACATTAAAACCTCTAAGTGACCCATTACATCCTTCATTAATTTGGACTGACACATTGTGGAGTTAACTATACAATTATATTTCAATCCTGAGCTCAAAGCTTATGAAGATATAACAAGTTCGACTAATCATCACTGCTTCGGGTTTATTTGAGATCACAAAAATCCCATCAACCTCCAATACTGGCCTAGTGCAAAATATCAAGTACATGGCGGAGCCAATGACATTTGAGTAAGAGTTTTTAATCATAAACTCATTTTTCTATCATGTTCTTTAGACAAGATAAATTGGTTACCAAAAGGCACATAAGTGGGTTTGACAATGCAAAATTTCTTCAAAATTTTAAACACATAAGGAGTTTGATACACATATAAGCATGAATTTGACATATCTCTATCAATTTTCATAGAAAGGATCCTTCTAGAATGTCCTAAGTATTTCATGTCAAATTCTTTACTTAATTCAACAGTTATCTTGTTTACCACTTTCATGTTAGGTCCATCCAATAACATGTCATCCACATAAAGTAACAAATACACACAATCATCATTTGTGTTGTGGTGCAGGTAATCCAAGTAATTATCAAACTCATTCATCTTCTAACCAATATAAAAAACATGTGAATCAAACATTCTATACCACTATCCCTTGGCTACTAGCCTAGCCTCGTATCTCACATGCTCACTCTTAGTGGTTCCCCCTTTTCACCTTATAAACTCATTTGCACCCTACTATGGATTTATCCTTAGGTTTAGGAATTAAATCTCAAATTTGATTTTTAACAAGAGAACTCATCTCTCATGGTACTAAACCATTATACGGACTTCTCACTCTTTATAGCCTCCACATAGGTATTTGGCTCTTTACCAACTAGTTACTGATAACTAGAATAGGCTATAGTGAAGTCGGATAATCTTTGGGGTTACCTACGTGGTATGCTCTCTATATCTCTGGCCAATTGATAATTTGCTAAAGGGTTTTCCTCTATCACATCCTCGTTACCTTGTACATCTATGTTCTGCTGATTTTGATATGTCTCTCTCCACCTCACTAAGAATGATGGGGATGTAGGTACTTACTTTCTCCACCTCAATTAGGGACTCTTCTCTAATGGTTTCTTGCTGTTTTTCACTCTCCAAATAAGGCATCTCTGACTCATTAAAAATGATGTCCTAACTAATGACGATTTTCACACCCTTTTGGCTCATATCTCATAACCTATACCCTTTTATCACCTTCTGGGTATCCTAAGAAAACACATTTCCTAGTATTGGGGATCTATTTTTCTCTCATTCTGATGAAAGAAAGCTGCACAGCCAAAATCTTAAGTCTGGAATAATCAACACATTTACCATACCATTTTTCATATAGTGTATCACCAGTTAAAATAATAGAATAAGTCATATTAGTCAAATAGCAAGTAGTCATAACAGCTTCACCCCAAAACAATTTAGGCACACTAAAACTCAACATCATACATCTAACCTTCTCAAGTAAAGTACGATTCATCCTTTCAGCAACTCCATTCTGTTAGAGAGTATAAGACACAATTTTATGTCTAGTAATGCCACACTCATACACAAATTATGAAAGCCAGCATTGCAGAATTCAAGACTATTATCATTACGCAAATATTTTATCTTTTTACCTGTTTGATTCTCTACTTGAACTTTCCAATATTTAAATTAATGAAAGTTTGACTTTTATCTTTCAATAGAAAAACCCACACACGTCTAAATAAATAAACAGTAATAGACAAAAAATATTTATTACCACCAAAAGTGGGATTGCTCCTGGGACCCCACAAATCAATATGAATGTATTCTAACACTCTTTTATCTTGTGTGAGCTAGATGAAAACGATATCCTACGATGTTTTCCAAGCATAAAATGATCACAAAATGAGATGTCAAACACCTGATCCTTACCAAACACACCATTGTCGTTAAGGAACTTAAGTCCCTTAAGACTAACGTGAGCTAACCTATTGTGCCACTTTTGTGTGTGATCAGTGTCAATGGAAGAGAAAGTGGAATTTATACCACTCATCACTTCAGCATGTGTAATATTTATGCCATTTCTCCTAGCAACTTTAAAATCTCTAAGTGCATCCTTACACATTCTAATCATGCCATTACCAAGCCTACCCATGTAACCTGTACTCTCTAACTCCTCTACAGAAATCAAATTTCTACCCATATGCGGAACATATATGACTTTCCTTAATGTATGGACAAAGCCATTGTCAAATTTAATAGTTATATTACAAATACTAGTAATTCTATAAGCAACTCCACCCTATGCAACTACATGTCCATGATCATACTCATGAAAATGATTAAACCAAAATTTATTAGATGTTATATGAAAACAATCATCGGAGTCAAGAATCCACTCATGTATGGGAGTTCATAGACAGGTCAATTTTAGTTGGTTCAGATTTTAAAAGCATATAAACCTCACCAAATTCATCACTAGAGGTCACTACTATTGTCTCTCTCTGATCTTCTCCTATCTATTTGTTATTCTCTTTATAACAGTCACTAATGAAATATCCTATTTTTCCACACCCATAACATTTCTTTCCTTTTATCGTTTCTATTGCTACTTCTATCATTTCTATTGCTACCATTATTTTGCCCTCCCATATAAATTAGAACAACTTCTATCATTTCTATTGCTACCATTATTTTGCCCACCTCCACTTACACTCCCATCCCCGACTGAGGTCTACCCCTCAAAAAATGGACTTCACCATTTTTTCAAACTTCAAATCTCGTTCCTTACTTTTTAAAGAGTCTATGACAATTTCAGGTGTAAGGGTCTCCCTCTCATACTTAATTACATTATTGACTTCCTTATATGAATCAGGAATGACATTTAACAAAATTATAGCTTTGTTAATTTCGGGGACCGTTTCACCACCGTTTGTAATATCTTGCACAAGTTTATTGAAAACATCAAGATTGTCATCCAAATCTCTTGAGTGTTCAATTTTAAAGCTAAATTTTTTTTCGAGAAGATAAATTTTATTTGGAGTAGATTGGATTAAATAAAGCTCTTCTAATTTTTTTCAAAGCCACTACAAGAAATGAGGTCAATAGTGTCGTCATTGAATCATCAAAAGTCGTCCCTTTAAATTTTTAGAGACGACAAAGTCGTCGCTTAGTGTCACCGCAATAGGTTAGTGTCTCTAGATATTTAGCGACGACATAAAGTCGTCACTATATATATTTGAATCTATAGCGACGACAACTTCGTCGCAACATTGTCGTGGTCTATATCTCGAAAACAGATAAAAAGGGACGACAAAGTCGTCGCCAATGTCGTCGCTGTTATACGAAATAATAGCGACGTGAAATACGTCGCTATTATCTCGTCGCCATACGTCCTTCTCATATAGCGACGATTTTGTCGTCGATAAAACTAATTGTTTTTTTTACTAAAGCGACGACAATGTCGCTGCTATAAACTTTTTGAATTTTAAAATTTTTTTTTCCAAATAATAGAAATAATGTATAAAAAATTCTAAAATCTACGGACCATCCAAATCCTCGTCCTCGTCCCCGTTCTCCTCCTCCGCAGGCACAATGAGTATTCTACTTTTCAGAATCTCAATTTCACGCTGCATTTGGCGTAGCTGATCCTCGTACATGGCAAACTGAGGATCGTTATTCTGTGAGTCTCCAGAGAACTGATGGGAAGTTCATTGTGGGGCAAACGATGCAGCAGTCGAATCTAGTGAGGGAGAGGTGCCCTTCGGAACCCGGCCAACCCCACGGACGTGACCTCGTCGTTCTCCGAGAACCTCATTTGCAATAGCATGCTCGTCTAACGACGTGCCACTGGAGGCGACCTGTGTATGTTGAGTTTTTCTCAACTCAACAAGTTTATCCTGTTTAGTGAAAAAATAATAATAAATAATAATATCATGTCAGATAAAATTATATTAACATAATTTAAAAATCCTCACATAGTCACCAGCCGCCTGCTGGTTCACCCAATTGCCATCCCAGAAGGTGTGAAACGTTCAGAACAATTCAATAGTCCATAGCCACTGTTGGGTCTCGGGGTCCCGCTACGACAATTTAAACGTGAAATGTAGTTAGTAGACATTTTTACGTAATGTAGTGAATATTTGTATAATGATAATGAAAAATTATATGTTGTACCTCATCGTAACGCGTAGCAGAGAAGCTCTTCAATCCCATCACGCTCGGGTATTTAGCCTTACCCCGATTGGCCTTATTTTTGGAAGACCGTTCCTGAAGGTATAACATATAATTGATCAGCAAAAAATGCAATAGTTAAAAAAGTATATAAAATATCGTAAAAAATAAATAAACAATACGTACCACGAAAGTAGGACTGGTGAAGAAGTCAATGCACTTCTGCCAGTCCTCAGCGGACATCTCGCCGTATGGTCGGCTCGGTCCATGCGCTTTTAAGTGATTATGCGCCTTGAGTTTGTAATTACAATAACAATCCGTCGCCGGATGATCTACAGCGGCACATATTGCCTGGTACTCGTCGGGCGACCGATCGTCCTGCAGATCGAAGTAGCTCTATAAGAGTGAAAAAAATTACGTTAATGTAGAAGTCGTGGAACAATTATTTATTAAGTGTACTAATAACAAAACTACTTTAAGTTCATACCTCGATAATGCCACGTAACCCTGCCCGCTGCTTCTCTAGAACCTATGTCCATGAAGGGTAGCACGGGGGGCACGGTGAATCTCACTTGGTTCCCAACCAAGCGCGTGAAGTGCTTCGCGTTATTCCCGATCAACTGCATTGTGTGCTCGACATTGTCGAACGCGATAGGAAGTGGCATCTTCCCGTTAGCCTGCCAAACTATCTCAAGGTTGATGCCTCGAGAAATACCCCATCGCTTTGGCGGGGGCGCTGAAAATGAAAAAATTGGAAATTGTATTTATCATACTATTTTCAACGATATGTATAAAATAATAAATAATTACAATTTGAACGAAAAATGTTACCAGACTCGCAGGCCAAAGCGAGCCGGTGAGATGGCTGTTGTGGAGGATCTCATGTACCATCACCTCCGTGCGACATCACGTCAGCCATACTAACACATGAAATAATTGCGAACATCAATGAGTGCGGAATAGGTCCCTACATTTAGTGAAATTGATCCTAATAAACTTTTTTCTTTATTTCAAATAGGTCCTTGATGTTCGAAGGTTTTCAAAGTTTCTAATAAGTTTGAAGTTGATGATGAATTGGTCCTTCCACTTCTACTTTATTGTAAATAGGGTCATCAACTGTGACTATATTTCAAAGTTGTCCCTAAACTTTTATTTTATTTCAAATAGGTCCCTAAACTTTGACATTTTACATAGTATCTAATAAGTTTGAAGATGTTGATGAATTGGTCCTTAAACTTTTAATTTATATCTAATATGTCCCTCAACTTTGAATTTTTTCTTCATTTCTAATAAGTTTCAATTTGTTGGTTAATTGGTCCCTCAACTTATTCCTATGTCAAATAGGTTGTTACAATTTGAATGTTATCGTAATTTCTAATACGTTTTAATTTTGTTATAAGTAGGTCCCTAATGGAATTGTTCATTTCAAATATGTCCCTATACTTTGACTTTATTGTAAATAGATCCATAAAATTTTTATTTTATTTCAAATATGTCTCTGAACTTTGAATTTGGTCATAGTTTCAAATAAGTTTGAAGTTGTTGAAGATTTGGTCCTTAAACTTTGAATTTATGTGAAAAATTTGAATTTATTATATTTTATTAATGAATTGATCACTAAACTTTGAATTTCATTTCAAACAAGTCCGTAAACTTTGAATTTATGTGAAAATTTGAATTTATTATATTTTATTTCAAATTGATTCCTAAACTTATTTTATTGCAAAAAAGTCCCTAAACTTTGAATTTATGTGAAAATTTGAATTTATTATATTTTATTTCAATTTGGTCCCTAAACTTATTTTATTGCAAATAAGTCCCTAAACTTTGAAAATTAAAATAATCCCTACAACTTCATAAAGCAAAATCAGTCCCTAAAACTTCATAAAGAAAAATCTGTCCAAAAATCATCCCTAAAACTTCATAATTTTAATCCCAAAAATTCAGTCCCTAAACTACTAGCATTCAGTCCTTAAACTTCATAATTCAGTCCCTAAACTACTGGCAATCAGTCCCTAAAAATTTAGTCCACTGTTCTTCATAAAATCATAAAAAAATTCCACAAATTCAGTCCCAAATTCAGTGCAATATACAGTGCAAAATTGTTAACAGCAATTTCAACATCGAATGAACCTGAAATATATCTGATAATTTAAAAAATTCAAAGTCGAATGAACTTAAAAATTGAAAAAAAAATCGTGACATTTAAGCTACAATTTCAGGTTCAAGGCCAACCTTAATCGATATGGATCTTGGAGAAGAAGGTCATGGAGTGCAGCCCTCAACCGAGCGGATGGAGTGCTATCTTCAACCTTCTGGCCAGACGGTGGATAACAAATCGGCAACAAAAAAAGAGAGGAAATGAGAAATGGGGAAGAAGGTCTGACACGTGAATTTTAAGGGTCAAAACTATAGCGAAGACATATGTCGTCGCTATTACTTTTTAACGGCAACACGCACTTAATTTTTTCGGAGCACGCACCTAAATAATGGCGCCCAATTTTCACTCTATAGCGAAGATATATGTCGTCGCTATAAATGTCGTCTCTATATGTTATTTACAGTTAGGTCCTTCAACTTTAAGCATTTTTTATTTGGGTCCTCATATTTTTCATTTTATTTCAATTTCATCCAATTTTATTTACAACATAAGTCCTTCCAGTTTTACGAGGTTAGATATATAGTCCCCAGTAGCATGTTTTTGTACAATTACAGTCCTTTTTGTCCTACATTCTGTCCACAAATGTTGAAAATCTATCCAAACTCGCGTTTTGACCAATAGCAATGATAGTATGAACGAAAAACATTCAAACCGAAAATAGTGACAACAACAAGAACATGCTTTTTTATAAATTTATTTCATAAAATTTAGTGACGCACAATAACATTTCAATCTGATTCACTATCATAATACGATTGATCCTCATCATCGTCACTGTTGTCCTCATTGATTTCACTCTATATTTCGTCATCTTCGTATTCTGCATTTGTATCATCTTCTACATCATCATCGTTTATAAACGAACTTCTCTTGTAGTATCAGACGATGCTCTCCTGATAATCGATGCTTCTATCTCATCAACTTCATCATTATCCTGGTGCAAGGATACGTGCTCTATGTTGACAAGATCAACGACTAGAGATAAACTGGAAGAGTAGTTATTGTGGAGCAGGTCAATCTCTGTCATGTTAGCTCCCATTGTGTCCCACGTGCTCATGTGATGGACAATTTGTATTACTCGCCAGTTCGGACCACGAGATGGATCTTCAATGTAGAACACTTGTTGTGCTTTACTCGCAAGTATGAACTGATAATCCTTGAACGCTTCCGTACTGATGTCAATACTGATAACGTTATTCTCAGTTACCATCCGTCTCCCATCACACCTAAACCACTTGCATCAGAACAGATAAACTGAAAGTTTCGATCCATACTGTAGCTCCAGTATATCTTGCAGCTGCCCGTAGTAAACCTCACCCCCAATCCCTTGGACAAACACACCATTGTTCTGAGTTTTTCTTTGAATATCACAATCATATGTCAGGAACCGAACTCCTTTGACAACACAAGCCGTGTATGACATAACCTGCTGGTAACATCCACTGGCCAACGTAAATAACTCATGAGAAACTTGATGGTTGTAGCTTTGGTACATTGCATATAGCTACAGGACAAGAATTATTCTCAGTTATTAAAAGAAATTATGTTGAAATCTTGCAATTTTATTCGGTCTATGTTCGTCTACCTTTCTATAGAACCAACTGTGAAAGTCTCTTCTGTGCACTAGTTCGATGTTTGGACAGCCATTGTTTAGTAGTTCTTGCCTATGTTCCTTGAATAAAGTATGGAAGATCAAAGTGCATTAGTTCGTTTAAAATGATAAAGTTTATTCGAGATAAATGAATAATAATCAGGAATTAACGCCGTCTTACTGCAAGAATGGCTCAACTTCATAACAGTTGTTCAGGACGTAAAAAATTGCTTGATTTCGAACTTGAGTAGGAAACGTCATTGGTGACTGCTTTCCAAGTTGGCGACACTGCGATTGAAAAACAGAAAGTTGTGTCTGTAGAATACTAGCATCCTCATTTCTGTCTGGTCGGTCGAACCTTGTCCCTATGTCCTCGAAGTACCTCGAACAAAAAGTCAATGCCTCATCCACAACATACTCTTTAGCTATTGATCCCTCGGGCCGAGCTCGATTTCTAACGTAGTCCTTCAATTTCTTCAGGTATCACTCGAATGGATACATCCATCTCATGTACACTGGACTTCCAAGGATTGCCTCTTCTAGTAAATGTATTACGAGGTGAATCATGATGTCGAAGAAGGCTGGCGGAAATATCCATTCCAAATTACAGAGAATGAGTACCAAGTGATCATGGGAAGCTATCATATAGCTAACCTTTAGTGTTCTTGCACAAAGCTTTCTGAAGAACATGCACAGTTCAATAATTTTCGTGAAAATTGTTTTATTCAAGAACGCCTGACATCCGAATGGCAATAACCGTTGCATGATAATATGGCAATCATGTGACTTCAACCCGATAATACGGCTGCCATTAAGAGTAATATTCTTCCGAAGATTAGAAGCGAAGCCATCTGGAAACTCAACCGATCAGATAAGTTTACAAAACTTCTTACGATTTGAAGAAGACATAGTGTAACATGCGGTAGGCTTCATCCACCTATTCCCGTTCTGATACAAGTGCAACTCCCTTTTGATCTCTAATTGCATCAGATCGTGCCTCGCATTGACAGTGTCTTTTGATTTGAATGGATCGTCCATAATTGTCCCGAGCAAGCTATCACAAACATTCTTCTCTACATGCATGACATCGATGTTATGTTTGACCTCTGTAGAAGTCCAATACGGCAACTCATAGAAAATGCTATTTTTTCTCCAATTTAGCTCGTCATCACTTCTCTGAATTGTAGCACCACCGTAGTTAGGGTGCTTTATTGGACTTCTATATCTGACACGGCTTAACTGTGCTAAAATGTCTATAGGCATTAACCGACGTAGAGGTGGTCACCTCTCTGTCCTCCCATCGAAGTCTAAATTGCTCCGAAAATGATGCATGGATGGCAGAAACCGACGGTGACCCACATAAGCTGTCTTACCTATCACACAGACTGAAGGAGTATCCTCGTTGCATGTAGGACATGCATTGTACCCCTGACCACTCCAACCCGAAAAACTACTTCTCGCTGTAAAATCATTAACAGTCCACAACAACGCTGCACGCAGTCTAAATAACAACTTGTTGTTGGTTCCACCATCACCCGTGTCAATCCCATCGGCCCACAACTCCTTCAACTTGTCCACTAATAGTCGTAAAAATACATCAATGTTCTTATTCGGTGCTTTAGGACCGGGGATCAATAGAGTAAGCATGAGGTATTCGGGCTTCATGCATAACCATGGTGGCAAGTTGTAAACTGTTACAACTACTGGCCATATGTTGTATGATAGATTCATGTCACCGAATGGATTGAATCCGTCTGCGGCCAAACCTAACTTGACATTCCTGATCTCACTGGCGAACAGTTGATGTTTCATGTCAAAATCCCGCCATGCCTTTCCATCAATGGGATGCTGCACTTCATCATTGTCCCTAGACCTTCGTATACTATGCCACCTCATGATTTTTACAGTATCCTTCATCGCGAACATACGTTTTAGTATGGGGGCCAAGGAAAAATATCGTAACACCTTATGCAGAACATTCTTCCCGTTCACTTCCCAGAAGTGTGCACCCAATGACTTTCTTGGTAAATTGGGCAAGTTTGTCTATCAGCATGTTCACCCCAAAACGGTGCACAGTCGTTCTTGCAGGCATGAATGGATTTATAACCCAAACCAAGTTTTGTCATCAGTTTCTTAGCTTCGTAGTGAGAGTCAACCAGGTTCATGTTTGAGAATGCTAACTTCAGCAATTTCAAAAGATCATCGACAGACGTTTTTTTCCATTTGTTCATAACCTTAATATGCATCAACCTGACTAAAAAATTTAGGAATTAAAATGATGAAACTCCTGGGTACAGTTCTGAATGGAGAGCATGAAACAATTCTTCATAGTAACCATCGTGCTTGTACCTGCATGCTCATCACCAGCTACGTCTTCCATGACATCCATCATCTCATCCTCCACACCAACTCGCTCATTCTGTCTATACACATTCGCAGTATGAACATCGGTCTCGCCATGATATATCTAGGTGACATAACTCTCCGTAAAACTATTACGAAATATGTGAGCCTCGACAATTTCCAATGGATGTGTGAGACCGTTTAAACATTTTTTACACGAACATTTAATCCTTCCCCTGTCATTAACGTATGGCCTCGCCATGTTTATAAATGCTTGTAAACCGTTCCAAAAATCTACAGATTTTGTGCGATTTCTAATTGTTGTCTAACTTTTACCAATATCCATACTTGAAAAATACTATATTCTTACAAATACAGTAAGGATAATAAATGGAGATGAAGAAATGAAATATAAAGAAGATGATTATGAAGGAAAACAATAGAATTGCAATTGACCGGAGAGATGCAGAGATGGAGAAGAAATTTTTTTTCGTTTAGCCTGCAATACAGAATATGAAGATGGGGAGAAGAAAAAGAAGACTCTATAGCGGTGACATTTGTCGTCGCTATATGTAACGGTCGTCGCAACAGGATCCTTCCTATTTTACGAGGAAATTAATAACTCACGTGCTTACCAAACTGATCAATACATATATAGCGACGACATGTGTCATCGCTACAGAAAACAATTGGGCGCCAATTTTCTCGCTTTAATTGATCTAGGTCTATAGCGACGACATATGTTGTCGCTATAGATCTCATCGCATTTTACGAGAAAAAGCATGATTCATGTGACTGACAACATCATCCACAATTCAATTGCGACAACATATGTCGCCGCTATTTTCGTATCAAAATGCCGCCATTTATTTCTGTCGTTTTCGAAACTAATTGGCGTCGATATTGAAAGACGTCATTATAGATTCTATTTAATAGCGACGACATATGTCGTCGCTATAAGTTTTGCATATGTGGCGACGACATTTCTTTGTCGTCTCTACTGTATAGAATCAATAGAGACGACTTTGTGTCACCTCTATAGACGCTTTTTGTTGTAGTGAGCTTTTGCGTGGAATAAAAATTTCCAACTTTTCGTAAAACAGGGTCTGATAAATCCAATATGATAGAAGTATATGCAAGTTCATCAAAATCCTTTTTTTTATTCTCCATAACAGTAGGACCAAAAAAATTATTAATAATTCCAATTATTGATATTCTACATCTATATTCACAGCAGATTCTCTTTTGAGGTAGATTGTCATACAATAAGCAAGAAAATTATCCTCCATTTTGTTACTAAGTTCTGTTTTCAAAATTTTCATTGCTGAAAATACTTGTTTAGTAGTCGCTGTAGAAATTAGGCAGTGTAAACACAAGACAAATCAGTGTCAACTATAGATAATTCAAGCACATTCTACTTGCAACCAATTGCCGACATAATTCAAAAAATATAGGTACTCGAAACTGAGGGTTAGATATTACACCGTGCTTATAATGATGTAACTCTACACCTGAGAAAGAATCTCATCCAGATTGAAATCTTCATGATAAAACTACTTTGTAAGATCTAAAATATAAGCCTTTTTAAATGATTGAAATGAATTTTTAGGTTCTAAAGCCGCAATAAGATGAAGGCGTTCTACTGATAGTTTATTAAATCTTGTATTTAACTATATCAAAAGGGAATTTATTACTTAGTTAAAATCATCTAAGTGGTAATGATGCTCAACAACGTGAACTATCAAGATAGAGTATATCAATACCTTTTTTGAACAAAAAGTGTTGACTTCCTGAACGAATTCATCACACCTGTCGTCTCTTAATTCTTGAAGGATTTTTTTGCAGTGCAAACAAATCTGATGGCAATCAATGTATCTTGGGTTTTTCTTTGAAGGTCTGGACAAAGAATATCCGTAATTGCCAAAATTTTACCCATTAAATGCAAGACGAACACAAATTTAATGCTTGCAAATTTTCTATATGCACCAAGAGTTTTACCCCTAGTTTTGGCATTTTGGGAAAATCACCTTTCGAGATGAAGTCCTTCTCCTCTCTCACTGGAAGTGGAAGAAGTAATCGTTCAGTGGACTCCGGGTAGGTATGAGTTTGGGTAGATGCGCCGTGGCAGGTTTGGATTATTTTAAAGAGATGGGAAAGTTCTGGATATTGGCTGACGCTTTGTGAATTGAACTAGACTACAACTTATTTTAACTAAGTTTATTGGATTTCGGTCAAGCTATAGCCCTTCGTTGGTTGCTCTTTTTACATAGAACAAGTTGCTAGTGTCAAAATGTATACTTTAGATCTCACTTATGAATATCGAATCGTCTTTAACTTTTGTATTTTTCCTACTACTAACAGCCAATTAGGCTATTCCACTAGAATAAAGTTCAAACCATGTTGATTCAAAAAAATTTCGTGCTTGATTTGACACCAACGCCTTTAAAAAAAATATTAAAGTATTCATTTAGAAATTTTTGAAAAGCTACTATGGTTAGTTCGGTTGGGAATTTCCCTTAATGAGTTCCTCACATATATAATAATTAATTAGTAAAAAACCCAATTAATAAAGGAAAAAATATTGAGTTTGAAAAAAATTACTTGATAAAATTGAGCCTTTGAGAGAGGAGAAATTGAAAGAAAATTTTATGCATTTGGGTCGAGAGGACGTGTGACAAAAAAAGTTATTAGGGTTCTTGACTTTAATTTAGATGAGGCGGATTAACCATAAACGATAGTTAGACGTGGTTTTGGATGTGTGTGTGTGTGTGTGTGTGTGTGAGAGAGAGAGAGAGAGACTATACTATTAAGATATCTAGGCTCCTAAATGTGATGTGGTGGCCTTTTAAACATTAATTACGGTTGCACCAACTTTTGACAAACGGAAATTTTGGCTCCTTTCAGTAACATTGGGGTTTTCTTCAAAAATCGAAAACAAAACCGAACTATCCTATTCTCATGTAATAGTTACCTTTTCCCCCAATCCCTAGTCCCCTCGAGGACCAAGTTGGTTTACCTCATTCCTTTTTTGTCTTTTTTCAGTTCTCTTTAAGATTTATGATTCCTTGTTATTCTTTGGAATAACAGTGATGCTAACTTAAAATATTAATAAGACATACCATTGCCATTACTAATTGACCGTATGTTTTTCTTCCTTCACTTATTTCAATAGAAATATGGCTGAAGATTGAATAATCAAATAATAAGTTATGTTAAAAGAAATTTTTGTAACTTTCCAACAAGGATCTCTTCGTTTCGATCATAACCAACTAGCAAGTGTGATGTTGGTCTTTTAGGAATTATGAATTTTAACCAACACATTCAACAGAAGTTTTGATAATTTATCACGGTTCATATGCAAAGAAGAATTATAAACAATTTTGTATACTCTTACGTTTTGTACCTTTATATCAAAGTTGTTAAATCTACTAAATTTTTTTTACTCATTTTAGTAGTATTAATTCTATAAATACCAGTTTAATCCATCCTAAAACTAATTTTGAACTGCAGTTTGTGTAAAATAAATAGATGTGGAGGACGTGTGAACTAGTAGGGCTAATTTTATGTGAGTATTCTTCTAATTTGTTCATGTCGTTTAATAGCATGCCAACTAAGCTTAAAAGGTACTTAAATTAAAGTGGTACTTCAATGGTTGACATGTCTACTTCAATAAGCCAATTCTAATGGGACATTACCTGCGACGCCAAATGTAGACCAAATTCTAATGGTGCTAATCTAATGAGGGCACTGCCACATTGCCAAAGAAGTTCGGATACATTTTTATTAATTGAAGAAATGACAATGACCTCAAAACCACATTTATTGTTGTTCATCACCATTGCTAATGAATACCATTATTTTAAGAATTTATCTTCCATCAAATCTCTTCCCCGTTCCCCCCGAAAATGACATTTTAATTGAGTAGCAATCTTATAGTTTTTTCCTAAACTAATTTTTGGACATGTTTGCTAATGATTTAGTTATTAAATACAACTAGATAAATACAATTGAAGTAATTTATGAAAAAAATTGGTTGGTAAAGAAAGAATGTGAAGTTAAACTTAAGTTTGTCAATTTTGTGAACATATAATGGGAGTTAACTCGTCTTGTTTTAACCTTTAAAACATTTTCAAAGAACATATCTTGATTTGTATTAACTTCGACTAAGGGTCTGTTTAATTTCAATTAAAAATTTTGTCAAAAAACTGAAGTCAAAGTCAACAATTAATTTTAACCACACATTTCATGGACCCACAACATTTTACAATTTTTTAACCACACATTTCATCTACTTTTATCAATTTTTACAATAAATCTGATTTTAATCAAAATCAAACACTCCTTAATTTACAACATTTGACTCACATCTTGACCAATTTTTCAAATCGTTTTGAGTCCCCTTTTGACTTTTGTTTGTGCTTGGATGATCAACAATGTAGAACTTATAGTCCTTCAGGATGAGAACCCTTTGTCAAATTTGACTACTGCAAATGGTGTAGAAGATCATGTTAGACCGAAAGCCGCCATCATTGCTCAAAGGTAAACCAGAATCAAAGGTGTATACTATACGTGGAAATTATTGTGTATATAAATATTTAGACCTTCGTAGCTTTTCGTCCATTATCAAGAAGTTCCAAGCGCTCCTTATCCAATTGAAGAACTTCCACATCTCCATTGTCCAAAGTATCTTTGAAACAAATAAATAAGGAAAAAACAGTGAGAGATGAAAGGCTAATCATAATAAAGTTGGTCACCATTAACGGTAACGAATGAGACACCAAAAGTAAAGCTAATTACCACATGCTTCATTTTTTTGGTGTCAAAAGACTCGACAACACCTTCATAGAAGCTGTATAGTTGGACAATTACACGGTTAATTAATGATTACCAGCAGAAACAAGAGAAAACATAATGTTGCAAGGTTATTAATGATTACCCGCACTCTTGTGTTGTCACAAGGGTATTCTATTAATTTGTGGTCTAAAAAAGGAAATAAGGAAACATAGCATATAGGTTGACTCGCTCATCAAGAATGATAAATATTTAGAGTGTAATCATATAACATGGAGGTCAATAACCATGGCTACCAAAGCTGCAAGAATGATCTCTCTTTTCATAGGAACGGAACTTCGGAAGAGATTTCAAGAGTATATTTCCAGAAAATGTGGTTTTATGCCTAACATTCCCCATTTTCACAATAATGACATCAAGATCATTGTTTTCATCTAATTAAATCAAGAAGCACTCACTTTTTATCCATTGGCCACCAAACTTTTATTTTGCACCCAATCATGTTCGCTGTGAAACTTCCATTGTCCTTTGATGAGCACTAGAGAAGAAACAAGTATCATCGAAATGGAGTGACATCATCAAAAGAAAAGTTGCAAAAACTTTGGCATTCTGAAATATAAAAGAAACCAAGTAAAATAAACCCACATCAATTCTCGTTTTTATTTAGCTCAATGATGTTGCGAAAGTAAGTTATTGGTTCTCGTTTAATAGAACAATAGCATGAACCCAAAGATAGCTTGATGCTCCTAATGAAAAATCATGTTGTATATTTCATTGTTCAACCGTGGTTTACCGATATGCATGATGTTACTGTGTATGCTTGACACTTTTGGGATGCCACATGACGATTAAACAACTTATGAATTCTACAATTTACCAAGCAAGTTTCATTCTCAAACACAAAACATTATACAAGGAAATGAACAAAAGATAGACCTCATCTAACCATAAATAAACATGCATTTTCTTCATCGTATGAGTAAACATAAGGAATATTAAATAAAAAATCCAAACATAGAAGTAAAATTTGAAATTAATTGAATATTATTGGGTTGAATTACTATATTTATATATTTAAGAATGTGGGCCATTACAATTAATGTGGGGTGAATTTGAAAAGTTTCCAATAAACATAATTGGTGAATTGGTATGGAGAATGGATACATTTATTCATGTTTTAATGTGGAGCATCATATCACGTAAAAATATGAAATGGGGCGATCTAAGACCCAGATTAATTAGATTAAATGGTGCACTTATTCATAAAGAAGCACACGCCCATTCAATGAGGCATTTCAAATTATATAAATTGGGACTCCTAAATTCAATTTTTTGACACCAAATCAATTTTGAATTATTGATTTATAAATTATCATCTCTCTCCAAAATTCCATCTACATAATATATGATCAAATTTCTATTCAAATTACTTTCTTGCAATTTTTTGAAGTTAGTGTTTTTCATTTCATTCAATAAGAATACAATCAATTCTTTGGTTCAACCGACAAATTGGATATATTGTATTACCAATATTGGAAGGAGCATTGTATCTTGGGAGACAGACGTCCATCTATCATGTTGGCACTGTTTTGTAGTGGATGAAATCGGTCTTAAGTAGATTTGCTTCGGCATACCTCGCTCATTCTCTGCTTCTACTTCATTTTGCATTGTTCTAGTCAATATACGACAACAGTAAATAGGTAGTTACAAAGCTACACTTATGCGTACAAATTGAAGACGGAGAACTATGATCATTACCACATAACATTAAAAGTATTATAACATTAACAGAAACTATTTTTCGAAGCAAATTTTGTTTTTTCAATAAATCACATGGTTGCTATCGACACAATGAGGCTTCAGTAGTTTTGTAAATAATAAGAAGGTAGGATGTGTTAGCTTTTTACTAAAGCCCACAAGGATAAAAATATTTTACCCAAAACAAATACAACAAGAGAGCTTTGAAAAGAAAACAAATCCCGTGGATTGAAATTTTAATGTATAATCGATAACATCCAAATTGCTTTGAAACCCATATAACGACCATCGAGTAAATAAAAAGAAGTCCAAAGCCTAATTTCCTAAGCATTCCACTATTATATACATATATTAAGCTACAAAACCAAAAAAATATAAACACCCAGTAACATAAACTGAGTATCAAGCATGATTAGATATTAAAGCACAATTTTAACACACAAAGCACACATACATATAGATAGATTTATGTATATAATAGTTCATAGACAAAATAGGAATTTTGGCTAATTAGGAATTCAAAATTTAAAGGAAAAACTATAATTATCCAACATATTTGAAAGAAATCAATTCATATTCAAATTCCGAATTCCCAATTTTCTAATTACAATTCTAATGCTTTAATTGCACATCTTGAAACACTATGTAAGTATCCAACACTGAAGGTTTCATCATCCACGGTCGAAAGCATTTGAAAGATTCAATCAGAAAATTAACTCAGCTTTACTTCCACAACAAATCATTACTAATAATCAATGGCTTTCCATTAAATTAGTGAAAAATCCTCATCACAATTCTCCAAAAAAAGTTCCCATATATTACTACTCCAAAGCATATGTTCAAATTACATTTCAAAACAAACAAACCGACAACACAGTGTAAAAAACACATGAAAAACTAAAATAAAGAACAACTACAAGAGTACAAAAATTAAAGAAAGGGAAAAGGGTCATTGAGGCAGTAAGATTAGTAGAAAACGACGATGGAATAAGAAAAAATGTGGTTCTTGACAAAAGAAGCAGGGGGTTTGGGTTATGCATAAACTGGATGGAAAAGGAAGCTTTTGTAACCAATGGGTGTGGGGAAGATGAAGTTTTTAGAAAAATAAAGTGAAATTAAAAATTAATTGATTCAAAACCTACCAAGAACATCACCCTTTAAAACCCTGAGCACATCACTAGAGAATTGGGAAAATCATGACTGTTCTGGATCATAACAAAAAAATTAGTTTGGGAACCAGGAATCTTGAGCAGATCTGTAAACATTTTGTATCATTTCACAAATTCGGTTAAAAATCAAAAATAAAAAACTGCAGTACATACCATATCTAAACCACAATCGAAAAATTAGGTTGGGAACCAAAAATCTCTAGTAGATCTATAGAAATTTGGTAAAATTTCACTATTCTTGGGAGATTGCGTTCGAAGAGAGATAGAGTGAGCGATTGTAGAGTTTTTAGGTAGGGGAGAGAAAGTCCGTTTCTTTATATATGCACACTCTTATTGAGGGGAAAAATGAGACAAAAATGACACCGTTTTAGATTAAAATTTAAACAGTAATACGACCAACTTACTCTTATAAGTTAGTGTAGATGTAGATAGATGTATCACATTAATTACGATGGAAAATGGAAAGCAAGTTATGCACTCACTGAAATAGTAGAAACGAGAATATAAATTCAACACGTGAGATTGCCAATTATTTCAGGAGTTACTCCATTCAATCATTTTCCTTTTTCCGTGTTGCTCAATATCTTGTTTGTACAAATCTTCTCTTAAATACCCATGACACAAAATGCTGGCACGCGTAACAAGTTCACCACTTCATTAAATGTTCATCCTTGATTTGGCCTTCAGCCTTCAGCTTTTATCTTTATTTCTAACAAATATTTCAGTTTGTATACAAATATTTTTTCCTTTAAATCTATCACATTAATTATGTGGAAAATGGAAATTAAGTTGTGAAATAGCATAAATGGAAATATAATTTATAACCAGAAAACAATCGTCCAAAGCATGTTGTTCTAGAGGTAAACCCCAATGCTAAGGAAAAGTAATAATCAGCAGACCCTAAAACTTTGCAGTAAAAATGCAGAAGATAGTACCTCTCTAAAGGTATAGAACACAAAAACCCATGTGGTGTTCACTCATATAGGCTGTATACCTTCTGTAGAAACATGCATTCTTGTGCAAACACACGTCCATTCATCCTGGCTTCATCGAGTTTCATCCTCTTCGCAACATAAGTTCCTAATGAAAACAATCCAACGGCCAGAACTCTTACACCATCATTACTAAGGAATAAAAAATACCTTGATTATTCAATTATGCTAACTAAGAGTGGTATAATCTGTTGGGTTGTATACCCAAATGGTAAAATTTTGATACGAATAAATGACAATTTATATTGAAAAATAACCTTGGCTTGTATTCATTTATTAATATTGCATCAGTTTAATGTTGTGCATGTAAATAAAGTGTCAATGATCACTTGTGATAATATAAGTGCTTGCGTTGAAAAGCGTAGTTTGACACCACTTATATTTTGATCATGAATACTAATGTATGAGGGGTTGGCGTGTTATACCGGAAGGTTGTAGTGTCGACTATATAATTATTCGGGTATGTGATTTGTCCAAATCACAGAAATGGTTTAAAGGTGACACTAGTACACTTGAAGTGTATTGAACGAACCACGTGTTGAATTTAATTGTATAGCATGTCCATGCAAAAAAATTAAATTCCATTTAATTATTGGGTATTTCATCTAAATCCCTTGATAGGATTGTGTGTATGTCTTCGTTAGCTTGATGGTTGTTTGATTCGTCAATGGGAGAGATCAATTTGATAAAGGGTATAAATCAATGTTTTGAAACTCGTCCTGATATTGATCCAGAAATCAATAGATTCTGCATCTATATTCACAACAGATTTTCTTTTAATGTAGATTGTCATACAATAAGCAAGAAAATCATCCTCTATTTTGTTACGAAGTTCTGTCTTCAGAATTTTCATTGCTGAAAATATTCGTTCACTAGTCGCAGTAGAAATCAGGCAGTGTCAATACAAGAGAAATAATTGTCAACTGTAGATAATTCAAGCACATTCTACTTGCAACCAGTTGCCGACATAATTCAGAAAATGTAGGTGCTTGAAACTGAGGGTTAGATATTACACCGTACTTATAGTGATGTAACTCTACGCCCAAGAATGAATCTCATCCAGATTGAAATCTTAGGATAAAACTACTTTGTAAGCTCCAAAATATGACCCTTGTTATATGATTCAAATGAATTTTTAGGTTCTAAAGCCGCAATAAGATAAAGGAGTTCTACTGATAGTTCATTAAATCTTGTATTTAACTCCGTCAAAAGGAAATTTATTACTTTGTTAAAAACATTAAAGTGGTAATGATGCTCAACAACGTGAACTATCAAGATAGAGTACATCAACGGCCAGAACTCTTACATTCTGATATTTCCGCATCAAACTTATACACCATCGTAACTAAGGAAAAAAAAATACCTTGATTATTCAGTTATGCCAACAAAAAGTGTAACAATCTATTGGGTTGTATTCCCAAATAGTTATAAAACTTTGGTTTGTATTCATTTATTATATTGCATCAGTTTAATGTTGAGCATGTAAATCAAGTGCCAATGATCACTTGTGATATTATAAGTTGGGAGCTTGCGTTGAGAAGCATAGTGTGACACCAATTATATTTTGATCATGAATGCTAATGTATGAGGGGCTGGCACGTTGTACAAGAAGATTGTAGTGTCGACTATATAATCATTCAGGTCTGCGATTTGTTCATATCGCAGAAACGGTTTAATGGTGACACTAGTACACTTGGAGTGTATTGAAGGGACCACGTGTCGTATTTAATTGTATTGCATATCTGTGCGAAGAATTAAATTTCACTTGATTACCAGGTATTTCATCTAAATCCCTTGACATGATTGTGTATATATCTTCTTTAGTTTGATAGTTGTTTGATTCATGAATGTGAGAGATCAATTTGATAAAGGGTATAATTCAATGTTTTAAAATCGTTCTGATATTGATCCAGAAATCAATAGATTCTACATCTATATTCACACCAGATTCTCTTTTGATGTAGATTGTCATACAATAAGCAAGAAAATCATCTTCCATTTTATTACGAAGTTTGGTCTTCAGAATTTTCATTGCTGAAAATACTCGTTCAGTACTCGTAGTAGAAATCAGGCAGTGTCAATACAAGAGATATTAGTGTCAACGGTAGATAATTCAAGCACATTCTACTTGCAACCAATTGCCGACATAATTTAGAAAATGTAGGTACTTGAAACTGAGGGTTAGATATTACACCGTGCTTATAATTATGTAACTCTACGCCCAAGAAAGAATCTCATCTAGATTGAAATGTTCAGGATAAAACTAATTTATAAGCTCCAAGATATGAACCTTGTTATATGATTCAAATGAATTTTTAGGTTCTAAAGCTGCAATAAGATAAAGGAGTTTTACTGATAGTTCATTAAATCTTGTATTTAACTCCATCAAAAGGGAATTTATTACTTTGTTAAAGACATCAAAGTGGTAATGATGCTCAACAATGTGAACTATCAAGATAGAGTATATCAACGGCCAGAACTCTTACATTCTGATATTCCCGCATCAAACTAATACACCATTGTAACTAAGGAATAAACAAATACCCTGATTATTCAATTATGCCAACAATGAGTGGTATAATCTGTTGGGTTGTATTCCCAAATAGTAAAATTTTGATATGAAGAAACGACAATTTATATTGAATTAAACATTTGTTTATATTCATTTATTATTATTGCATCTGTTTAATGTCGAGCATGTAAATAAAGTGTCAATGCTCACTTGTGATAATATAAGTTGGGAGTTTGCGTTGAGAAGCATAGAGTGACACTAATTATATTTTGATCATGAATACTAATGTATGAGGGGTTGGCGCATTGTACCAGAATTTTGTAGTGTCGACAATCTAATCAAATGGGTATGAGATTTGTCCATATTACAGAAATGGTTTAATGGTGACACTAGTAAACTTGGAGTTTATTGAACGGACCACGTGTCAAATTTAATTGTATAGAAGGTCCGTGCTAAGAATTAAATTCCACTTCATTACCGGGTATTTCGGATAAATCCCTTGAAATGATTGTGTATATCTCTTCGTTAGTTTGATGGTTGTTTGATTTATCAATGGGAGAGATTAATTTGGTAAAGGGTATTGTTGGAAAAAATAGTTCACCGGATCTTTGTTTACTTGCAAGAACAATCGATAAGGCTTAGATTAATACTATCTAACTCTACAAAGGTAACACCAAGTAATAAGGACAACAAAGAAGAGGACCAATTTCATCCAAAAAATAAGAGAGGGAAGTGGGCTGCAATTTCACTAAGAAAAAATGGCTGAAGCTTTTGGTTTTGGCTACTGATTTCCGTGTGTATAATGGTGGTGTTCATTTGGCTGCCAAACCAATATATATATATATATATATATATATATATATATATATATATATATATATATATATATATATGTGTGTGTGTGCGTGTGTGTATGTATATGGTAATACTATAATAACACATATTATATTATATCCTAAACCTAGTTGTCCCACTTTAAACTGGGTGAAATACACTGGGCCACTGAGCAACGAGCCAAAGGTAAATTAAAACCTCTAAGTGACCCATTACATCCTTCATTAATTTGGGCTGACATATTGTAGAGTGGACTATACAATTATATTTCAATCCTAGGCTCAAACCCTATGAAGATATAACGGGTCCGATTGATCATCACTGCTCCGGGTTTATTTGAGATCACAAAAATCCCATCAACCTCCACCTTGATCCAAATATACCTGCAAACCCCAAAAATAAAAATAGCTTAGTAGTTGCTAAAAATAATTCCAAACAAATTGAAACTTTACATACCTTTACCGATGTTTAGAAGTGTAAGCCAACTTCTAAATTTTACCATTGTGAGCACCTTAGTGCCCATATCTGCAAGGTTATAAGCCTTCAAGTACCTAAGCAACAAATTTGAAGCTTTCCAATATTTTGGACCGGGATCAAACATGTACCTACTTAAAATACTAACTGTAAAGGCCAAGAATGGCCTAGTGCAAAATATTAATTACATAGCGGAGCCAATAACATTTTAGTAAGAGTTCTTACTCATAAACTCATTTTTCTTATCGAGTTCCTTAGACAAGATAAATTGGTTACCAAGAGGCACGTAAGTGGGTTTGCAATTAACAATGCCAAATTTCTTCAAAATTTTAAGCACATAAGGAGTTTGATACACAGATGAGAATGAATTTGACCTATCTCTATCAATTTTCATACCAAGGATCTTTCTAGCATGTCCTAAGTATTTTGTGTCAAATTCTTTACTTAATTCAACATTTATCTTGTTTACCACTTTCATGTTAGGTCTATCCAATAACATGTCATCCACATAAAGTAACAAATACACAAAATCATCATTTGTGATGTGGTGCAGGTAATACAAGTAATTATCGAACTCATTCATCCTGTAACAAATATAAAAAACATGTGAATCAAACATTCTATACCACTGCCCCTTGGCTACTAGCCTAACCTCGTATCTCACATGCTCACTCTCAGTGGTGCCCCCTTTCACCTTATAAACTCATTTGCATCCCACTATGGATTTATCCTTAGGTTTAGAAATTAAATCCCAAATTTGATTATTAACAAGAGAACTTATCTCTCCTCTCGGGGTACTAAACCATTCTACGGACTTCTGACTCTTTATAGCCTTCACATAGGTATTTGGCTCCTTATCAACTAGTTTATGATAACTAGCATAGGCTATATTGAAGTCGGATAGTCTTTGGGGTTACCTACTTGGTATCATCTCTCTATCTCTGGCCAATTGATAATCATCCAAAGGGTTTTGGTCAACGGGGTTTTCCTCTATCACATCCTCGTTACCTCCGCTGATTTTGATATGTGTCATTCTCCACCTCACTAAGGGTGATGGGGATGTGGGTACTCACTTTCTTCACCTCAACTAAGGACTCTTTTCTAATGGTTTCTTGCTATTTTTCACTCTCTAAACAAGGCATCTCCGATTCATTAAAATTAACGTCTTGACTAATGATGATTTTCACACCCTTTTGGCTCCTATCCCACAACCTATACTCCTTATCACCCTCTAGGTATTCGAAGAAAACAAATTTCCTAATCTTGGGATCTATTTTTCCTCACTCTGATGAAAGAAAGCAACACAGCCAAAAGTCTTAAGTCTGGAATAATCAACACATTTACCATACTATTTTTCATACGGTGTATCACCATTTAAAACAATAGAAGATGAGTTATATTAGTCAAATAACAAACAGTCATAACAGCTTCACCCTAAAACAATTTAGGCACACCAAAACTCAACACCATACATCTAACCTTATAAATTAAAGTACAATTCAACCTTTCAGCAACTCCATTTTGTTGGGGAGTGTAAGGCACATTTTTATGTCTAGTAATGCCACACTCGTTACAAAAATTATGAAAGTCAGCATTGCAAAATTCAAGACTATTATTATCATTACGCAAATATTTTATCTTTTTACCTGTCTGATTCTCCACTTGAACTTTCCAATTTTTTAAATTTAATAAAAGTTTCACTTTTATCTTTCAATAGATAAACTCTGGAGAAATCATCAATAATAGACGAAAAATATTTGTTACCACCAAAAGTGCGATTGCCCCCCACAAATCAATATGAATGTATTCTAACACTCTATTTGTCTAGTGTGTGCTAGATGAAAATGATATCCTACGATGTTTTCCAAGCACACAATGATCACAAAATGGGATGTCAGACACCTGATCCTTACCAAACACACCCTTGTCGTTAAAGAACTTAAGTCCCTTAACACTAACGTGAGCTAACCTATTGTGCCACTTTTGTGTGTGATCAGTGTCAATGGAAGAGACAATGGAATTTCGACCACTCATCACTTCAGCATGTGTAATATATATGCCATTTCTCCTAGTAGCTTTAAAAGCTCTAAGTGCACCCTTACACATTCTAATCATGCCATTACCAAGCATACCCATGAAACCTGTACTCCCTAACTCTCCCACAGAAATTAAATTTCTACCCATATATGGAACATATCTGAATTTCCTTAATGTATGCACAAAGCCATTGTCAAATTTAACAGTTACATTACCAACACCAGTAATTCTATATGCAACTACATGTCCATGATCAGACTAATGCAAATGATTAAACCAAAATTTATTAGATGTGACATGAAAAGATGCACCAGAGTCAAGAATCAACTCATATATATAGGAGTTCATAGGCAGGTTAATTTCAGTTGGTTCAGATTTTAAAAGTATGTAAACATCACCAGATTCATCACTAGAGGTCACTACATTTATCTCTCACTGATCTTGTCCTCTGTGTTTGTTCTTCTCTTTATAATAGTGACTAATGAAATGTCCTATTTTCCTACGCCAGTAACATTTCTTTCCCTTTGCCCTTCTATGTGACTTAGAACAACTTCTTTCTATTACTACCATTCTTTTGCCCGCTTCCACTTCCACTTCCACTTCCACTTCCATCACCTGACTGAGGTCTACCCCTCCAAAAATGGACTTCACCATTTTTTCTCTCATTTCTTTCAAACTTCAATTCTCTCTTCTTACTTTTTAATGAGTCTATGACAATGTCTGGTATAAGGGTCTCCCTCCAATACTTAATTACATTCTTGACTTCCTTATATGAATCAGGAGTGACATTTAACAAAATTATAGCTTTGTTAATTTTGGGGACCATTTCACCACATTTTGTAATATCTTGCACAAACTCATTAAAAACTTCAAGATTGTCATCCAAATCCCTTGAGTGATCAATTTTAAAGCTAAATTTTTTTAGAGAAGATAAATTTCATTTGGAGTGGATTGGATCAAATAAAGCTCTTCTAATTTTTTTCCAAAGCTTTTGTGTGGAATCAAATTTTCCAACTTTTCGCAAAACAGACAATAAATGCAATATGATAGAAGTATATGCAAGTTCATTAGAATCCTTTTTCTGATTCTCAGTAACAGTAGACTAAAAGAATTATCAATAGCTTCTGAAACTTTTTGTTGAACTAAAATACCTTTTATTTTTTGTTGCCAAATAGAAAAATCACCTTTTCCAGTAAAGAAACTCAAGTGAAAACGATGTTCTGACATCTTAACAAACAAGAATACACACCAACAAGCACCTCAAGATAATCATGCATTAAAACTTAAAGGCCTCAATACACACCATTATAGATTCTTAGGGTTTCGTAAGATTCGCGATCTCAGATCAAGGGAACTGTCAAATGGGTAAGGTCTAGGTGACAATTCTAAATATTAATAAACAAAAAACAATGTATCGCAAATAATCAGCACCAAAACAAAAGCTAACACAAGTCACAATAATGGACACGTATATTCCTAGCAACAGACAATGGTTACCCAACGCGGTAACCCCAAACCTAATGGTCACCCCACACGATGACCTGCTAGTACTGGAATGTAAAAGAGATTAGCCAATTTACTAGAGTGGACCAATCTGATTGTTCGTATTAAATAGGAGAGATGTGAAAAAAATTAAAAGAATTTCAGTAGCAACAACAACCTCCGCACAAGATGGAAAAACCATGAAGGTTGTGCAAATGCTGAATATGTTTACTATCGAACCGTTGTCAAAACTATTCGGAAGACCAAATATAGAACTGACCACCACAGAAGGTCAAAAATAGGACTAGGATCACAATGCGGACAGCCACTCACCAGAATACCTCCGCACGTACCACCTCCGTTGCTCCACGCCCCTCATCGTCAGCCCTGCCTTGACGTTAGGGGTCAAAATATGGTCTCCGTTCACAAAGATGGCATCTGCTTTGGATGAAAAATGGATGGATAGATTCAAGCAAATTTGTGTTTCTTCTTCTTTGTTAATCCGATAACCCAAAATTAATTTTCTTGCACTACGAAATGCCACAGAGGCTCTGATACCAATTGTTGGGAAAAATAGTTCATCGGATCTTTATTTACTTGCAAGAACAATTGATAGGGCTCTGATTAATTATGTCCAACTCTACAAAGGTATATTGATGTGTGTATAAGCTGCCTAACCAAGCACTTATATATATATATATATATATATATATATATATATATATATATATATATATATATATTATACCCCAAATATATTAAACTATAAACCTAGCCGTCCCACTTTAAACTAGGTAAAACACACTAGGCCACTGAGCAACGACCCAAAGATACATAAAAAACTGAAAGTAATCCATTACGTCCTTCATTAATTTGGACTGACACATTTGTGGAGTGGACTATACAATTATCTTTCAATTCTGAGCTCAAAACCTATGAAGATATAACGGATCCAATTAATCATCACTGCTTCAGGTTTATTTGAGATCACAAAAATTCCAACATGTATAAATCAAAGTTTTAAACTCATCCAGATATTGATCCATAAATCAATAGTTTCTACATCTATATTCACAGCAGATTCTCTTTCGATGTAGATTGTCATACAATAAGCAAGAAAATCATCCTCCATTTTGTTACGAAGTTTTGTCTTCAAAATTTTCATTGCTAAAAATACTTGTTTAGTAGTCACTGTAGAAATTAGGCAATGTCAATACAAGAGAAACCAGTGTCAACTGTAGATAATTCAAGCACATTCTACTTGCAACCAATTGCCGACATAATTCAGAAAATGTAGGTACTTGAAATTGAGGGTCAGATATTACACCGTGCTTATAATGTAACTATATGCCCAAGAAAGAATCTCATCCAGATTGAAATCTACATGATAAAACTACTTTGTAAGCTCCAAAATATAACCCTTGTTAAATGATTGAAACAAATTTTTAAGTTCTAAAGCCGCAGTAAGATAAAGGAGTTCTACTCATAGTTTATTAAATCTTGTATGTAACTTCATCAAAAGAGAATTTCCCTTAATGAGTTCCTCACACATAGAATAATTAATTAGTAGAAACCCCAATTAATAAAGGAAAAAATATTGAGGTTGAAAAAAATTACTTGATAAAATTGAGCCTTAGAGAGGAGAAATTGAACGACAATTTTATGCATTTGGGTTGAGAGTTGGATGTGCGATAAAAAAAGTTATTATGGTTCTTGACTTTCATTTAGATGACGCGGTTTAACCATAAACGATATTTAGACGTGGTTTTGGATTGCGGGGAGAGAGAGAGAGAGAGAGAGAGAGAGAGAGAGAGAGAGAGAGAGAGAGAGAGAGAGACTGTACTAATAAGATATCTAGGCTCTTAAATGTGATGTGGTGGCCTTTTAAACATTGATTACCGCTGCACCAACTTTTGACAAGCTGAAATTTTGGCTCCTTCAGGTAAAATTGGGGTTTTCTTCAAAAATAAAAAACCAAACCGAACTATCCTATTCTCATGTAATAGTTATATTTTTCAGTTCTCATTAAGATTTATGATTCCTTATTATTCTTTGGAATAACGGTATTGTTGACTTAAAATATTAATAAGACATACCATTCCCATTACTACCTAACCATATGTTTTTCTTCCTTCATTTATTTCAATAGAAATATGGCTCAAAATTAAATAATCAAATAATAAGTTATGTTAAAAGAAATTTTTGTAACTTTCCAACAAGTATCTCTTCGTTTTGATCATAACCAACAAGCAAGTGTGCTCTTGGTCTTTTAGGAATTATGTATTTTAACCAACACATTCAGCAGAAGTTTTGATAATTTATCAGGGTTCATATGCAAAGAAGAATTATAAACAATTTTGTATACTCTTAGGTTTTGTACCTTTATATCAAATTTGTTAAATCTACTAATTTTTTTTACTTATTTTAGTAGTATTAATTCTATATATACCAGTTTAAACCATCCTAAAACTAATTATGAACTGCAGTTTGTGTAAAATAAATAGATGTGGAGGACGTGTGAACTAGTAGGGCTAATTTTACGTAAGTAGTCTTCTAATTTGTTCATGTCGTTTAATTGCATGTCAACTAAGCTTAAAAGGTACTTAAAATAAAGTGGTACTTCAATTGTTGACATGTCTACTTGAACAACCCAATTCTAAAGGGACATTACCTGTGACACCAAATGCAGGCCCAATTCTAATGGTGCTATTCTAATGAGGGCACCGCCACATTGCCAATGAAGTTCGGATACATTTTTATTAATTGAAGATTTCTCTTCCTTCAAATCTCTTCCCCCCATCCCTCTCTAAAATGACATTTTAATTGAGCCGCAATCTTATAGTTTTCTCTAAACTAATTTTTGGACATGTTCGCAATGATTTATTTGTTAAATACAACTGGATAAATACAATCAAAGTAATTTACGAAAAAAATTGGTTGGTAATGAGAGAATGTGAAGTTAAATTTAAGTTTGTTAATTTTGTGAACATATAATGGGAGTTAACTCATCTTGTTTTAACCTCTAAAACATTTTCAAAGAACATATCTTGATTTGTATTAACTTCAACTAAGGGTCTGTTTCATTTCAATTAAAATTTTGTTAAAAAACTGGAGTCAAAGTCAACAATTAATTTTAACCACACATTTTTTGGACCCACAACGTTTTACAACTTTTTAACTACACATTTCATCTACTTTTATCAACTTTTACAATAAATCCGATTTTAATCAAAATCAAACACTCCTTAATTTACAACATTCGACTCACATCTTAGCCAATTTTTCAAATTGTTTTGAGTCCTCTTTTCACTTCTGTTTGTGCTTGGATGATCAACAAGATAGAATTTACAGTCCTTCGAGACGAGAACCCTTTGTCGAATTTGACTACTGCAAATGGTGTAGAAAATCATGTTAGACCTAAAGCCACCATCATTGCTCAAAGGTAAACCAGAATCCAAGGTGTATACTTCACATGGAAATTATAGTGTATATAAATATTTAGACCTTCGTAGCTTTTTGTCCATTATCAAGAAGTTCCAAGCGCTCCTTATCCAATGGAAGAACTTCGACATCTCCATTGTCATAAAGTATCTTTGAAACAAATTAATAAGGAAAGAACAGAGAGAGATGAAAGGCTAATCATAATAAAGTTGGTCACCATTAACGGTAACGAATGAGACACCAAAAGCAAAGCTAATTACCACATGCTTCATTTTTTGGGTGTCAAAAGACTCGACACCACATTCATAGAACCTGTATAGTTGGACAATTACAAGGTTAATTAATGATTACCAGCACTCTTGTATTGTCACATGGGTATTCCATTAATTTGCTGTCTAAAATGGGAAATAAGAAAACATAGCATATAGGTTTACTCTCTCATCAAGAATGATAAATCTTTAGAGTGTAATCATATAACATGAGGTCAATAACCATGGCTACCAAAGATGCAAGAATGATCTCTATTTTCATAGGAACGGAATTTCGGAAGAGATTTCGAAAGTATATTACCGGAAAATGTGGTTTGATGCCTGACATTCCCCATTTTCACAATAATGACAACAATATCATTGTTTTCAACTAATTAAATCAAGAAGCACTCACGCGTTATCCATCGGCCACCAAACTTTTATTTTGCACCCAATCATGTTCGCTGTCTTTTATTTTGCACCCAATCGTGTTCGCTGTGAAACTTCCATTGTCCTTTGATGAGCACTAAAGAAGAAACAAGTATCATTAGAATGGAGTGACATCGTCAAAAGAAAAGTTTCAACAACTTTGGCATTCTGAACCTTAAAAGAAACCAAGTAAAATAAACCCACAACAATTCTCGTTTTTAGTTAGCTCTAAGAGGTTGCGAAAGTAAGTTACTGGTTCTCATATTATGAGAACAATAGCATGAACCCAAGATAGCTTGATGGTCCTAATGAAAAATCATGTTGTATATTTCATTGTTCAACCGTGGTTTAGTGATATGCATGATGTTATTGTGTATGCTTAGACGCTTTTGGGATGCCACATGACGATTAAACTACTTATGAATTCTGCGATTTACCAAGCAAGTTTCTTTCTCAAAAACAAAAAAATATACAAGGAAATGCATAAAAGATAGACCTCATCTAACCGTAAATAAACATGCATTTTCTTTTTCTTACAAGGAAACATAAGGAAAATTAAATAAAAAATCCTAACATAGAAGTAAAATTTGAAATTAAGTGAATTTTATTTGGTTGAATCATTAAATGTTATATATTTAATGATGTGGGCCATTACAATTAATGTGGAGGTAAATATGAAAAGTTTCCCATAAACATAATTGGTGAATTGGTATGGAGAATGGATACATTTATTCATGTTTTAATGTGGAGCATCATATCAAACGGTGCACCTATTCATAAAGAGGCACACGCCCATTCAAAGAGACATTTTCAAATTCTATAAATAGGGATTCCTAAATTCAATTTTTTGACACCAAATCAATTTTGAATTATTGATTTATAAATTATCATCTCTCTCCAAAATTCCATCTACATAATTTATGATCAAATTTATGTTCAAATTACTTTCTTGCAATTTTTTAAAGTTAGTGTTTTTCATTCCATTCAATAAGAATACAATCAATTCATTGGTTCAAATAACAAAATTGGTATAGTGTATTACCAATAGTGGAAGTAGCGTTGTATCTTGGGAGATAGACGTCCATCTATCATGTTGGCACTGTTTTGCAGTGGATGAAATCGGTCTTAAGGAGATTTGCTTCGGCATACCTCGCTCCATCTATGCTTCTACTTCATTTCGCATTGTTCTAGTCAATATAAGACAGTAGTAAAAAGGTAGTTACAAAGCTACACTTATCCGTACAAATTGAAGACGGAGAACTATGACCATTACCACATAACATTAAAAGTATTGCAACATTAACATAAACTATTTTTGGAAGCAAACAATTTTTTTTCTTCACCAAATCACGTGGTCGCAATCGACACTATAAGGCTTCAGCAGTTTTGTAAATAATAAGAAGGTAGGGGTGTTAGCTTTTTACTAAAGCCCACACGGATAAAAATATTTTACCCAAAACAAGTACAACAAGAGAGCTTTGAAAAGAAAACAAATCTAGTGGATTGAAATTTTAATGTACAATCGAAAACACCCAAATTGCTCTAAATCCCAAATAACGACCATAGAGTAAATAAAAAGAAATCCAAAGCCTAATTTCCTAAGCATTCCACTATTATATACTGATATTATTAAGCTACAAAACCAAAAAATATATATACATCCAGTAACATAAACTGAGTATCAAGCATGATTAGATACTAAAGCTCAATTTTTACACACAAAGCACACATAAATATAGATAGATACTTGTATATAATTGTTCAGAGACAAAATAGGAATTTTGGCTAATTAGGAATCCAAATAGGAAGGAAAAACTATATTTATCCAACATATTAGAAAGAAATCAATTCATATTCAAATTCCGAATTCCCAATTTTCTGATTACAATTCTAATGCTTTAATTGCACATCTTCAAACACTATGTAAGTATCCAACACTGAAGGTTTCATCATCCACGGTCAAAAGCATTTGAAAGGTTCTATCAGAAAATTAACTCAGCTTTAATTCCACAACAGCTCATTACTAATAATCAATGGCTTCCCATTAAGTTAGTGAAAAACCCTCATCACAATTTCTCAAAAAAAAGTTCCCATTTTCACTACTCCAAAGCATATGTTCAAATTACATTTCAAAACAAAAAAACCGACAACACAGTCTAAAAAGCACATGAAAAAAAAGGAATAACTACAAGAGTACAAAAATTAACGAAAGGAAAAAGGGTCATTGAGGCAGTAAGATTGGTAGAAGACGATGATGGAATAAAAAAATGTGGTTCTTGACAAAAGAAGCAGGGGGTTTGGGTTATACATCAACAGGAACGGAAAAAGAAGATTTTGTAACCAAGGGGTGTGGGGAAGATGACTTTTTTAGAAAAATAAAGTGAAATTATAAATTAATTGATTCAAAACTTACCAAGAACATCACCCTTTAAAATCCTAAGCACGTCACTAGAAAATTGGGAAAATCACGACTATTCTGGATCATAACAAAAAAATTAGGTTGGGAACCAGAAATCTTGCGCAGTTTTGTAAACATTTTGTAACATTTCACAAATTCGGTTAAAAACCAAAAATAAAAAACTGCAGTACGAAAAATTAGGTTGGGAACCAGAAATCTCTAGCAGATCTACAGAAATTTTGGAAAATTTCACGATTCTGGGGAGGTAGCGTTCGAAGAGAGATAGAGTGAGCGATTGCAGAGTTTGTAGGTAGGGGACAGAAATGGACGTCTGTTTTCTTATATATGTGATAAGTACAATTTTGTACTTATCTGGGCTCACAAAAAGGGACAATTATGAGTACTTTTATTTGTTTTCAGTATAATTGTGTGTTGTTTTTGTTCATTATAGGATAATAATCAAATTCAAGTGTCAATCAGATGAAAAGAGAGCAAACAGAAGAAAAGAGGACTAAATTGAGATGACAAAGAGACTTGAAGGGCTTAGCATGCAAATATCAAAGAAACAAAATTTGGAACAACGCCTAAGTTAACCATGCGATCGCATGGTTAACTAAGGGTGAGATCGCAAGACGTCAGTTTCAACTGCAGAAGCCAAAACCATAGAACCATGCGATCCCAAGGTTATAAACCATGCGATCGCATGGGCATACGCGGACCCGTTTTGGCAGTTTTCTGATGGGATTAGAACTCTACAACTCCAAGATAAAACAACAACTTAAACACACGTCTTGGAGTCTTTGGAGAGCATTATAAAAGTCAGATAATAGCCATAACAAAGGGGGATGAATTTTGGAAACAAGATACAATAGGAGAATCGAAGATCAAGGCACGGGATTGAAGATTCTTCAGCCGGAGTCACGGGTTGTATTTATTTCTTCTTCTTTTTCTTTCGCCGGATCATGATGAAGTCAATTATTGTCATAATTGACGAAATCATGTCCGGCTAATTTACTTTTTCTAGGATAAACGATGAAACCTCATGATTTTTAATTAATTAGAAGTTTTTCCGTTTTAATAATTAATTGCTTTTGGGTTGATTATTCTTTATGCATTTTTTCTATTATTTTAATGCCTGATTACCATTAGAATATATTGTGATTTATATTGAAGTCGAAAGATTCAATATAGATTAAGCACGTGGTATTGAATAACATAAGGTCCAATAATAGATAGAGATTACTATTACGCTTTATGAAATCCATTTAGGTGTTCTTGAGATTTTAATGCATGTGTTTATGTTCGAAGCTTAGTTAGAGATAATGAAGTTCGCATAACATATAGAATTGATTGACCATCGAGAGAGGCTTTTGATTAATTTAGGAACGCCGATTTTCAATCTATGGTAATTATAAGTTAAAGCGGTTAAATGGATATTTGATTAAGGAAAGTGTTGGTGGATTCGCAAATCCTAGTAGAAGTAAATCTTGAATTCGTTCTCTCTATTTTAAAGTTAATTGTTTGATAATTTAGGTTTCATTAAAATAGTATTAGAATCACAAAACCACAATTCAAATCTGTGTTTGTTTATATTGTTAAAGTTTAAATTATAATTTAATTGGTTAAACTAATATCTAGTCCTCGTGGGTTTGACACTCTTCACATCATTATATTACTTGTAAACGATCCGTCCACTTGCAGGATTTAAATCGCACAACAAGTTTTTGGCGCCGTTGTCGGAGGCTAGTTTATTAATTACTACATTAATTGATAGTTTAGTTTTAACAATTTTTTTATTGTTATTTATTTTATTTTTATTTTTATTTTTAGATTAGTTTTTATTTTTAGTTTTTCGTGATACTGCTAAATTGTATATATTTTCTAATTTTTCAGGTGTTAAGTGTGCATGCCCCGTACAAAAGATCTTGATCTATTTGATTTAGATCCAGAAATTGAACGAAGCTTTCACCGACAACAACGTGAAAAACGAGAAAAGAAAACACAGCAAGACACAATGGCAGACAATCAAGTACATGATCAGATAAATAATCAAGTACCAATAGCTCGACCAGTTGAAGTTAGTGAACGAGATATTCTTATGGGTGAGTATATGATACCACCGATTGTTGAGAATCGGTCCAGCATAGTCTATCCGCCTTATGGACACGACAACTTCCAGTTGATGCCAGATGTGATGAATTTGTTCTCGAACAATCTGCCGTTTTATGGGATGACAGATGAAAACCCTCATTACCATATTTCTCGCTTCGATGAATTCTATGGCAATTTCAAATACCACGGTGTTAATGAAGAAGCACTGAAGATGAGGCTCTTTCCACATACGTTGAAGGATAAAGCTAGAAAATGGCTAGATTCTCTACTGCCTGGGAGCATCACTACTTGGGCAGATCTGATCCAGAAGTTCACATTGAAATATTTTTCTCCAGCTAGAGTGAACAGACTGAAGTATGAAATTTCCAATTTCCAACAATCTGAGTTGGAAAATTTTCACGAGGCATGGGAAAGATTCAAACAATTGCTTCGGAAGTGTCCAAGTCATGGTTTCCCTTTAGCAGCTCAGAATCATTATTTCTATTCTGGACTAGCTCCAACCAGTCGTTCTTCAGTAGATTCTGCAGCAGGTGGCTCTATCCAAAGTAGATCCGCCGGTGACCTTTATGATCTATTCGAAACCATGATTGAACAATTTATTATGTGGCCAGAAAGAGGATTGCAGAAGAAAGCAGCAGGATTACATGAGGTGGACAGCAATTCGCTTGAATTGGCGAAAATCGATGCATTGGCAAAGCAGATGGAAGCAATGAAATATTCTCATTCAGCTAATATGGTTCAGGTGCCTCCACCAATCTGTGTAACATGCGGGGCAAACCATCAGTCTTCAGAGTGTCCATTGACAAAAGTTGATATGCCATATCCTGAACAAGTTACATATGCTCAGAATTTTCAGCGTCAGCAGAATAATCCTTATTCACAGACTTACAATCCAGGATGGAGAAATCATCCAAACTTCTCCTATGGCAACAACCAGAATATCCAGAATCCGCCAAATCAAGGGAGGCCACAAGAAAATAAAGGAGGATTGGAAGAAGCTGTCACAGGTATGGAATCTGAATTGAAGGAGATGCAGAAAAGACAGGATGTTGCTATAAAGAATATGGAAAATCAGATTGGACAGTTGGCTAAAATGTTGACCGAGCGACAACCAGGCACATGGCCAAGCAATTCTGAGGTTAACTCGAAAGAGCAAGTAAATGCAATTACCACAAGAAGCGGAGTTGAATTGCCAGAAATTCATGTAAAAAGACCAGGTGTAGAAAAGGAAACTGTGTCCAACAAAGAGAGAGAAAATAAATTAGATGCAGAAGTTGCACTAGAATGGGACTCTCCACCAGCTTATATTCTACCACCGGCTTACGTCCCTCCAATTCCATTTCCTCAGAGGCTGCAAAAACATAAGCTAGACCAGCCATTCAAGAAGTTCCTGGATGTATTCAAAAAGCTTCACATCAACATACCATTCGCTGATGCCTTAGCTCAAATGCCTAGCTATGCCAAATTCATGAAGGACATTCTTGCAAATAAGCGAAAGTTGGAGGAGCATGAAACAGTCGCGCTTACCGAAGAATGCAGTGCTATATTGCAAAACAAGCTACCACCAAAATTAAAAGACCCAGGGAGTTTTAATATTCCTTGCACTATTGGTAGTTTATATTTTGATAAAGCCCTATGTGATTTAGGTGCTAGTGTAAATCTAATGCCTTATTCTATTTTTAAGCAGCTCGGTTTAAGAGAAGCAAAGCCGACAATAGTAACACTCCAGCTTGCAGATAGAACAATCAAACGCCCTAGGGGAATAGTTGAAGACATATTGGTGAAAGTGGGCAAGTTCATATTCCTTGCTGATTTTATTATTCTGGATATGTGTGAAGACAGGGATGTACCACTCATTTTGGGTCGACCTTTCTTGGCTACTGGTCAGGCAGTAATTGATGTTCCAAAAGGAGAACTTATGCTGAAAGTGAATGATGAACACATTATATTCAATGTGTTCAAAGCAATTAAATTTCCAAGCTCTTCAGATTCTTGTTTCGACATTGATGTCATTGACCAGAAAACAGGAAGCATAGATGATAAAGTTGTTACCCAACATCAGGATGCACCACTTAGAGAAGAAGAATATGTGCAGAAAGAGGAGTTCCATCCGTTTTCGGTGATCAAAGCTGATGAGGAGCATGAAATTTTCTTAGTTGAGTTCGAGCAGGGCGGCAAAACAAAATCATATCAGTATGACAAAGGAAAAATCAAGCTCTGGAAGGTAAACAAAAATTGTTCAGAAGTTGATCAAAGCAAGAAGAGCAGGTCCTCCAAAGATTTATTCAAAGTGTCTTGAGCGATCACTACGACAAAGTCAAGCTAATGACTTTAAAAAAAGCGCTTAATGGGAGGCAACCCATCTTTCTACCCTTTTATTTAAATTCTCGTAATTTTTTTTTAGATCTAGGATTTCAATTTGCAATTTGCACGTTTTAGGTTTTTAGGATTTTAAGTAATCTTTCAGTTCTAAGGTTTTGAGACTGCAATCATCGTCATCTTGCATAAGTACCTTTTTTTCCATTATTTTAACTTAGTAGTTAAAAAAAAAAATTTAATTCGTTTTTTTTTAAAAAAAAAATTTCGTTTTTTTTTATTAAAAAAAAAAATTTAATAATTTTTTTTTTTTTTTTTAGGGTTACAACCTGTAGGCTGGCCGGATGACATTCAAGTAAAGATTTACCGGCCAACCTGTACAGATCTCTCCACCAGTTGATCATACCATACTTCCTCTCCAGCACCATCCGATCCACATCTGGGTAGTCTCTGATCTTTTTTATACTCCTTTGAATTATTTTTACATTGCGGACAATGTATCTTTCAAGTTTGGGGGTAGTGAAAAATATTTGATCTGATCATAATACTTGATATTGATTGTTAAAAAAAAAAAATTTATTTTTGTTTGCATGTTTGTGTGATATGAATAGCTTTGCCAGAAAATAATGAATTTTTTTAAAATTTTGATGTAATCCATGACTTGTAAACATATTATTACTTTTGTCTAAATGTGAGGCTGTTTGACCATGTCTGATGTCGTGTTATGTCGGCCAGTTAAGATGATTTTTAGCTATGTTGGTGCACTTATGTTGAAAACAATAGGGTACCCCTTTTTGAATCTAAGAATCATTGTATCTCAACCAAGTAACCAATAGAGTGAGTAAGTGTGGTAGTTAAGCTGTGATAGTGGCTATCTAGGTTATGATTGATTCCATGTGTGTTGAAAAATTGTGTGGAGCACTTTAGACCAGTTAGAAGAAACTAAGTAATGACCGAATGTTAGGAATCTAATCCCCTAGCATGAACTTATTGCACGCAAAGAGCACAGCTATTATTTTTATAACTCATTTCGTAGCCTTTTTGACTCGAGTGATAAAGTCATTGACTAAAAGCTCGTTACATGGGTCATTTAGAAAGCTTAATGGAATGAGTTTCGCATACTATTAAATATCTTATAACTCTTTTCGTAGCCTATTTGACTTGAGTGAAAAGGCCCGTAGGGGTTTCTCAAAACCCGATGCCCTAAAGTTCAAAAGACTTGGGAGTATCGACCTAAAGCTCGTTACATGAGTCATCTAGAAAGCTTAAAGAATTGAGTTCTGCACATAAGATTTAATTAAAAAAAAAATGATGATGAAATCCTTTGCAAAGTAAACATGAGGATTAGATGACTAATGGGTTTGACTTACTTAGTAGAAAATTTTTGGTCAAGAGTGCTCATAAATTGGATAATCTTCATAAACCTAGGTTGTCAAGATTACTAGCTTTCTCAACCAATCTAAAGCAAGAAAAGAATGTGAATCATAACCTTAGAGCCAAAATCTCGGGAATTAAAAGAAAAAAAAAATCATTTTGGGAGAAAGTGTATCTTACGAGAGGGAAAGAACAAATTGACCAAATGGTTGGGCTACCATCACCATAGAAATTAAGTGAATCAGATTAACTGCTTTCAAACACGTGTCAAATATGGTTTAAATAGGACCATGTTTGCAATAGTAATACCTGGATACTCGTCATGAATTATAAGTTGTTACAAAAAAAAAAAAAAAAACGGCAAGCTATTTATAGTATGATTATTTTTATTAGTATGTGCATGATTGTTTTTAGCTAGTTTATTCGAGGACGAATAATAGTTCAAGTTTGGGGGTATTTGATAAGTACAATTTTATACTTATCTGGGCTCACAAAAAGGGACAATTATGAGTACTTTTATTTGTTTTCAGTATAATTGTGTGTTGTTTTTGTTCATTATAGGATAATAATCAAATTCAAGTGTCAATCGGATGAAAAGAGAACAAACAGAAGAAAAGAGGACTAAATTGAGATGACAAAGAGACCTGAAGAGCTTAGCATGCAAATATCAAAGAAACAAAATTTGGAACAACGCCTAAGTTAACCATGCGATCGCATGGTTAACTAAGGGTGCGATCGCAAGACGTCAGTTTCAACTACAGAACCTAAAACCATAGAACCATGCGATCGCAAGGTTCTAAACCATGCGATCGCATGGGCATACGCGGACCCATTTTTGGCAGTTTTCTGATGGGATTAGAACTCTACAACTCTAAGATAAAACAACAATTTAAACACACGTCTTGGAGTCTTTGGAGAGCATTATAAAAGTCAGATAATAGCCATAACAAAGGGGGATGAATTTTGGAAACAAGATACAAGAGGAGAATCGAAGATCAAGGCACGGGATTGAAGATTCTTCAGCCGGAGTCACGGGTTGTATTTATTTCTTCTTCTTTTTCTTTCGCTGGATCATGATGAAGTCAATTATTGTCATAATTGATGAAATCATGTCTGGCTAATTTACTTTTTCTAGGATGAACGATGAAACCTCATGATTTTTAATTAATTAGAAGTTTTTCCGTTTTAATAATTAATTGCTTTTGGGTTGATTATTCTTTTTGCAGTTTTTCTATTATTTTAATACCTGATCACCATTAGAATATATTGTGATTTATATTGAAGTCGAGAGATTCAATATAGATTAAGCACGTGGTATTGAATAACATAGGGTCCAATAATAGATGGAGATTACTATTATGCTTTATGAAATCCATTTAGGTGTTCTTGAGATTTTAATGCATGTGTTTATGTTCGAAGCTTAATTAGAGATAATGAAGTTCGCATAACATATAGAATTGATTGACCATCGAGAGAGGCTTTTGATTAATTTAGGAACGCCGATTTTCAATCTATGGTAATTATAAGCTAAAGCGGTTAAACGGATATTTGATTAAGGAAAGTGTTGGTGGATTCGCAAATCCTAGTAGAAGTAAATCTTGAATTCGTTCTCTCTATTTTAAAGTTAATTGTTTGATAATTTAGGTTTCATTAAAATAGTATTAGAATCACAAAACCACAATTCAAATCTGTGTTTGTTTATATTGTTAAAGTTTAAATTATAATTTAATTGGTTAAATTAATATCTAGTCCTCGTGGGTTCGACACTCTTCACATCATTATATTACTTGTAAACGATCCGTCTACTTGCGGGATTTAAATCGCACAACAATATGCACACCGTTATTGAGGAAAAAATGAGACAAAAATGACACCATTTTAGATGAAAATTTAAATAGTAATAAGACCGAACTTACTCTTATAAGTTAGTGTAGATGTAGATAGATGTATCACATTAATTACGATGAAAAATGGAAAGCAAGTTATGCACTCACTGAAATAGTAGAAATGAGTATATAATTTCAACTCATGAGATTGCTAAATATTTTAGGAGTTACTCCATTCAATCATTTTCATTTTGCCGTGTTGCTCAATATCTTGTATGTACAATTATTCTCTTAAATACCCATGATACAAAATGCTGGCACGCGTAACAAGTTCACCACTTCATTAAACGTTCATCCTTGATTTGGCCTTCAACCTTCAGCTTTTATCTTTATTTCTAACAAATATTTCAGTTTGTATACAAATATTTTTTCCTTTAAATCTATCTCATTAATTTTGTGGAAAATGGAAATCAAGTTGTGAAATAGCAGAAATGAAAATATAATTTATAACCAGAAAACAATCGTCCAAAGCATGTAGTTCTAGAAGTAAACCCCAATGCCAAGGAAAAGTAATAATCAGCACATTGTAAAACTTTGCAATAAAAATGCAGAAGATAGTATCTCTCTAAAGATCGAGAATGCAAAAACCCATGTGGTATTCACACATATAGGCTGTATACCTTCTGTAGAAACATGCATTCCTGTGCAAACACACGTCCATTCCTCCCAGCTTCACCTAGTTTCATCCGCTTTGCAACACAAGTTCCCAATGAAAACAATCCACCGACCAAAACTCTTACATTCTGATATTCCCGCATCAAACTTATACACCATCGTAACTAAGGAATAAAAATAACTTGATTATTCAATTGTGCCAACAAAGAGTGGTATAATCTGTTGGGTTGTATTCCCAAATAGTAAAATTTTGATATGAAGAAACGACAATTTATATTGAAAAATACTTTGGTTTGCGTTCATTTATTATTATTGCATCAGTTTAATGTTGAGCATGTAAATAAAGTGTCAATGATCACTAGTGATATTATAAGTTGGGAGCTTGCGTTGAGATGCATAGTGTGATACCACTTATATTTTGATCATGAATACTAATGTATGAGGGGTTGGCGCGTTGTACCAGAAGGTTGTAGTGTCGACTATATAATCATTCGGATATGCGATTTGTCCATATCGCAGAAATGGTTTAATGGTGACACTAGTACACTTGTATTGTATTGAACGGATCACGTGTCAAATTTAATTGTATAGCATGTCTGTGCAAAAAATTAAATTCTACTTGATTACTTGTATTTCATCCAAATCCCTTGACAAGATTGTGTATATGCCTTTGTTAGTTTGATGATTGTTTTATTCATCAATGGGAGAGATCTATTTGATAAAGGGTATAAATCAATGTTTTAAACTCGTCCTGATATTGATCCAGAAATCAATAGATTCTACATCTATATTTACATGAGATTCTCTTTTGATGTAGATTGTCATACAATAAGCAAGAAAATCAACCTCCATTTTGTTATGAACTTCTATCTTCAGAAATTTTCGTTGCTAAAGTAGTCGCAATAGAAATCAGGCAGTGTCAATACTGGAAAAATAAGTGTCAAGTGTAGATAATTCAAGCACATTCTACTTGCAACCAATTGCCGACATAATTCATAAAATGTAGGGATTTGAAACTGAGGGTTAGATATTACACCTTGCTTATTATCATGTAACTCTACGCCCAAGAAAGAATCTCATCCAGATTGAAATATTCAGGATAAAACTACTTTGTAAGCTCTAAAATATGACCCTTGTTATGTGATTCAAATTAAATGAATTTTAGGTTCTAAAGTCGCAATAAGATAAAGGAGTTCTACATATAGTTCATTAAATCTTGTATTTAACTCCATCAAAAGGGAATTTATTACTTTGTTAAAAACATCAAAGTGGTAATGATGCTCAACAACTGAACTATCAAGATATAGTATATCAATACATTTTTTGAGCAAAAAGTATTAGACTTTCTGAATGAATTCATCACCTGTCGTTTCCCAATTCTTGAAGGATTTTTTTTTTTTTTTTTGCAGTACAAACAAATCTTATGGAAATCAATATATATTGGGTTTTTCTTTGAAGGTGTGGACAAAGAATATCCGTGATTGCCAAAATTTTACACATTAAATGCAAGACGAACACAAATTTAATGTTTGCAAATTTTCTATATGCACCAAGAGCTTCACCTCTAGTTTTTGCATTTTGGGAAAATCACCATTTGTGTTCAAGCCCTTCTCTTCGCTCACTGGAAGTGGAAGAAGTAATCGTTCAGTGGACTCCGGGAGGGTTTAAGTTTGGGTAGATGCGCCGTGGGGAAGTTAGGGTTATTTTAAAGAGATGGGCGAGTTTTGGATTTAGGCTGACGCTTTGTGAATTGGACCAGACTACAACTTGAAAAATAATTTTTTTTAACTAAGTTTATTGGATTTAGGCCGAGCTATAGCTCTTCCTTGGTTGCACTTTTTACCTAGAAAGAGTTGTTAGTGTCAAAATGTATACTTTTGATCTCACTTATGGATATTGAATCGTCTTTAACTTTAGTATTTTCCCTACTCCTAACGGCCAATTAGGCTATTAATCTAGAATAAAATTCAAACGAAGTTGATTCAAAAAAAATCGTGCTTGATTTGACGCCAACGCCTTTAAAAAAATATTAACCAGTATTTGTTTAGAAATTTTTGAAAAGCTACTATGGTTAGTTTGGTTGGGAATTTCTCTTAATGAGTTCCTCACATAGATAATTATTAATTAGTAAAAAACACAATTAATAAAGAAAAAATATTGAGTTTGAAAAAAATTACTTGATAAAGTTGAGCATTCGATAGAGGAGAAATTGTAAGACAATTTTATGCTTTTGGGTCAAGAGTTGGACGTGTGATAAAAAAAATGTTATTAGGGTTCTTGACTTTAATTTAGATGAGGCAGTTTAACTATAAACAATATGTAGACGTGGATTTATAGAGAGAGAGAGAGAGAGAGAGAGAGAGAGACTATACAATTAAGATATCTAGGCTCTTAAATGTGATGTTGTGGCCTTTTAAACATTAATTACGGCTGCACCAACTTTTGACAAACTGAAATTTCGGCTCCTTCGAGTAAAATTGGGGTTTTCTTCAAAAATCGAAAACATAACCGAACTGCCCAATTCTCATGTAATAGTTACCTTTTCCACCCAACCCTAGTCCCCTCGAGGACCAAGTTGGTTTACCTCATTCCTTTTTCGTCTTTTTTAAGTTCTCTTTAAGATTTCTGATTCCTTATTATTCATTGCAATAATGTAATGCTAACTTAAAATATTAATAAGACATACCATTGCCATTACTACCTACCCATATCTTTTTCTTCCTTCACTTATTTCGATAGAAATATGGCTGAAGATTAAATAATCAAATAATAAGTTATGTTAAACGAAATTTTTGTAACTTCCCAGCAAGGATATCTTCGTTTTCATCATAACCCACAAGCAAGTGTGATGTTGGTCTTTTAGGAATTATGAATTTCAACCAACACGTTCAACAGAAGTTTTGATAATTTATCACGGTTCATATGCAAAGAAGAATTATAAACAATTTTGTATACTCTTAGGTTTTTGTACCTTTATATCAAAGTTCTTAAAACTACTAAAATTGTTACTCATTTTAGTAGTATTAATTCTATATATACCAGTTTAAACCATCCTAAAACTAATTTTGAACTGAAGTTTGTGTAAAATTAATAGATGTGGAGGACATGTGAACTAGTAGGGCTAATTTTTTGTGAGTAGTCTTCTAATTTGTTCATGTCGTTTAATAGCATGTCAACTAAGCTTAAAAGGTACTTCAATTGTTCACATGTCTACTTGAACAACCCAATTCTAATGGGACATTACCTGCGACACCAAATGCAGACCCAAATCTAATGGTGCTATTCTAATGAGGGCACTGCCACATTGCCAATGAAGTTCGGATACATTTTTATTAATTGAAGAAATGACAATGACCTTACTACCACATTGACTGATGTTCATTACCATTGCTAATGAATATCATTATTTTAAGAATTTGTCTTCCTTCAAATCTCTTCCCCTCCCTTAAATGACATTTTAAGTGAGCAGCAATCTTATAATTTTCTCTAAACTAATTTTTGGACGTGTTCGCAATGATTTATTTATTAAATACATCTGGATAAATACAAATGAAGTAATTTATGAAAAAATTTGGTTGGTAAAGGGAGAATGTGAAGTTAAATTTAAGATTGTTAATTTTGTGAACATATAATGGGAGTTGACTCATCTTGTTTTAACCTTTAAAACATTTTCAAAGAACATATCTTGATTTGTGTTAACTTCAACTAAGGGTCTGTTTGATTTCAATTAAAATTTTGTTAGAAAACTGAAGTCAAAGTTAACAATTAATTTTAACCACACATTTCATGGGCTCACAACATTTTACAACTTTTTAACCACACATTTCCTCTATATTTATCAACTTTTACAATAAATCTGATTTAAATCATAAACAAACACACCTTAATTTACAACAGTTGACTCACATCTCAGCCAAATTTTCAAATCCTTTTGAGTTCCCTTTTGACTTCTGTTTGTGCTTGGATGATCAAAAAGGTAGAACTTATAGTCCTTCGGGATGAGAACCCTTTGTCGAATTTGACTACTGCAAATGGAGTTGAAGATCATGTTAGACCTAATGCCACCATCATTGCTCAAAGGTAAACCAGAATCAAAGGTGTATACTTCATATGGAAATTATAGTGTATAAAAATATTTAGACCTTCGTAGCTTTTTGTCCATTATCAAGAAGTTCCAACCGCTCCTTATCCAATCGAAGAACTTCCACATCTCCATTGTCGTAAAGTATCTTTGAAATCAATTAATAAGGAAAAAATAGTGAGAGATGAAAGGCTAATCATAATAAAGTTGGTCACTATTAACATTAACGAGAGAGACACCAAAAGTAAAGCTAATTACCACATGCTTCATTTTTTGGGTGTCAAAAGACTCGACAACACCCTCATAGAACCTGTATTGTTGGACAATTACAAGGTTAATTAATGATTACCAGCAGAAACAAGAGAAAACATAATGTTGCAAGGTTATTACTGATCACCAGCACTATTGTGTTGTCACAAGGGTATTCCATTAATTTGTGGTCTAAAATAGGAAATAAGAAAACAAAGCATATAGGTTGACTCACTCATGAAGAATGATAAATCTTTAGAGTATAATCATATAACATGGATGTCAATAACCATGGCCACCAATGCTGCAAGAATGATCTCTATTTTCATAGGAACGGAATTTCGGAAGAGATTTCAAAAGTATATTACTGGAAAATGTGGTTTGATGCCTAACATTCCCCATTTTCACAATAATGACAACAAGATCATTGTTTTCAACTAATTAAATCAAGAAGCACTCACGCCTTATCCATCGGCCACCAAACTTTTATTTTGCACCCAATCATGTTCGCTGTGAAACTTCCATTGTCCTTTGATAAGCACTAAAGAAGAAAGAAACAAGTATCATCAGAATGGAGTGACATCGTCAAAAGAAAAGTTTCAACAACTTTGGCATTACGAACCATAAAAGAAACCAAGTAAAATAAACCCACAACAATTCTCCTTTTTAGTTAGCTCTAAGAGGTTGCGAAAGTAAGTTTCTGGTTCTCATATTATGAGAACAATAGCATGAACGTAAAGATAGCTTGATGCTCCTAATGAAAAATCATGTTGTATTTTCATTGTTCAACTGTGGTTTACCGTTATGCATGAATTTACTGTATATGCTTAGACGCTTTTGGGATGCCACATGACGATTAAACTACTTATGAATTCTGTGATTTACCAAGCAAGTTTCATTCTCAAACACAAAACATTATAAAAGGAAATGCACAAAAGATAGACCACATCTAACCATAAATAAACATGCATTTTCTTCTTCGTATACATAAACATAAGGAAAATTAAATAAAAAATCAATAAAAAAATCCAAACATAGAAGTAAATTTTGAAATTAAGTGAATTTTATTGGGTTGAATCATTAAATGTTATATATTTAATGAAGGGGCCATTACAATTAATTAGGAGTGAATTGGAAAAGTTTCCAATAACCATAATTGGTGAATTGGTATGGAGAATGGATACATTTATTCATGTTTTAATGTGGAGCACTATGTGACGTAAAAATATGAAATGGGGCGATCTAAGGACTCTGTTTAATTAGATCAAATGGTGCACCTATTCATACAGAGGCACACGCCCATTCAAAGAGACACTTCAAATTCTATAAATAGGGACTCCTAAATTCAATTTTTTGACACCAAATCAATTTTGAATTATTGATTTATAAATTATCATCTCTCTCCAAAATTCCGTCTACTTAATTTACGATCAAATTTCTGTTCAAATTACTTTCTTGCAATTTTTTAAAGTTAGTGTTTTTCATTCCACTCAATAGGAATACAATCAATTCATTGGTTATTCTGACAAAGTTGGTATAGTGTATTACCAATATTAGAAGGAGCGTTGTATCTTGAGAAACAGACGACCATCTATCATGTTGGCACTGTTTTGCAGTTGACGAAATCGGTCTTAAGGAGATTTGCTTCGGCATACCTTGCTCCATCTCTGCTTCTACTTCATTTCGCGTTGTTCTAGTCAATATAAGACAATAGTAAAAAGGTAGTTACAAAGCTACATTTAACCATGCAAATTGAAGACGGATAACTATGTCCATTTTCACATAACATTAAAAGTATTGCAACATTAACAGAAACTATTTTTCGAAGCAAACAATTTGTTTTCCAATAAATCTCGTGGTCGCAATCAACACTATAAGGCTTCAGTAGTTTGGTAATTAATAATAAGGTAGGAAGTGTTAGCTTTTTACTAAAGCCCACAAGGATAAAAATATTTTACCCAAAACAAATACAACAAAAGAGTTTTGAAAAGAAAACAAATCCAGTGGATTGAAATCTTAGTGTAAATTAGAAAACACCTAAATTGCTCTGAATCCCAAATAACGACCATAGAGTCAATAAAAAGAAGACCAAAGCCTAATTTCCTAAGCATTCCACTCTTATATATATTAAGCTACAAAACCAAAAATATATATACATCCAGTAACATAAACCGAGTATCAAACATGATTAGATACTAAAGCCCAATTTTTACACACAAAGCACACATACATATAGATAGATACATGTATTTATTAGTTTCAAGAAAAATCATTAAAAAGAAAAATAAAATACACATACACATCTGTATTTCTAGTTCAGAGACAAAATAGGAATTTTTGCTAATTAGGAATCCAAATATGAACGAAAAACCATAATTGTCCAACATATTAGAAAGAAATCAATTCATATTCAAATTCTGAATTCCCAATTTTCTCATCACTATTCTATTGCTTTAATTGCATATTTTCAAACACTATGTAAGTATTCACCACTTAAGGTTTCATCATCCACGATCGAAAGCATTTGAAAGGTTCAGAAAATTAACTCAGCTTTACTTCCACGACAGCTCATTACTAATAACCAATGGCTTCCCATTAAATTAGTGAAAAACCCTCATCACAATTTCTCCAATAAAAGTTCCCATTTTCACTACTCCAAAGCATATCTTCAAATTACATTTCAAAACAAAAAAACCGACAACATAATGTAAAAAGTGCATGAAAAACTAAAATAAAGAATCACGACTAGTGTACAAAAATTAAATAAAGGGAAAAGGGTCCTTGAGGCAGTAAGACTAGTAGAAGATGACGACGGAATAAGAAAAAATGTGGTTCTAGACAAAAGAAGCAGGGGGTTTGGTTTATGCATCAACGGGAACGAAAAAGGAAGTTTTTGTAACCAAGGGGTGTGGGGAAGATGAAGTTTTTAGAAAAATAAAGTGAAATTAAAAATTAATTGATTCAAAACTTACCAAGAACATCACCCTTTAGGTTAGGGGAAGATGAAGTTTTTAGAAAAATAAATTGATTCAAAACTTACCAAGACCATCACCCTTTAAAATCCTATGCACGTCACTAGAGAATTGGGAAAATCACGACTATTCTATATCATAACAAAAAAATTAGATTGGAAAGTAGAAATCTTGAGTAGATCTGTAAACATTTTGTAACATTTCACAAATTCGGTTAAAACCAAAAATCAAAAACTGCAGTACATACCATATCCAAACCACAATCGAAAAATTAGGTTGGGAACCAGAAATCTCTAGCAGATCTATAGAAATTTTGGAAAATTTCACGATTCTAGGGAGATAGCATTCGAAGAGAGATAGAGTGAGCGATTGTAGAGTTTGTAGGTAGGGGAGAGAAATGGACGTCCGTTTCCTTATATAAGCACACAGTTATTGAGGAAAAAAATCAGACAAAAATGACACCGTTTTAGACGAAAATTTAAACAGTAATAAGACCAAACTCACTCTTATAAGTTAGTGTAGAAGTAGATAGATGTATCACATTAATTACGATGGAAAATGGAAAGCAAGTTATGCACTCACTGAAATAGTAGAAACGAGAATATAATTTCAACACGTGAGATTGCCAAATATTTCATGAGTTACTCTATTCAATCATTTTCCTTTTGCCATATTGCTCGAGATCTTATTTGTACACATCTTCTCTTAAATACCCATGACACAAAATGCTGGCACCCGTAACAAGTTCACCACTTCATTAATTAAACGTTCATCCTTGATTTTGCATTCAGCCTTCAGCTTTTATCTTCATTTCTAACAAATATTTCAGTTTGTATACAAATCTTTTTTCCCTTAAATTTATCACATTAATTATGTGGAAAATGGAAATCAAGTAGTGAAATAGAAGTAATGCAAATATAATTTATCACCAGAAAACAATCGTCCAAAGCATGCAGTTTTAGAGGTAAACCCCAATGCTAACAAAAATTAATAATTAGCAGACTGTAAAACTTTGCAGAAGATAGTATCTCTCTAAAGGTCCAGAACACAACCCATGTGGTGTTCATCCACATAAGCTGTGTACCTTCTGTAGAAACATGCATTCTTGTGCAAACACACGTCCATTCTTCCTGGCTTCACCGAGTTTCATCCGCTTTGCAACACAAGTTCCCAATGAAAACAATCCAACGGCCAGAACTCTTACAATCTGATATTCCCGCATTAAACTTATACACCATCGTAACTAAGGAATAAAAAATACCTTGATTATTCAATTATGCCAACAAAGAGTTGTATAATCTGTTGGGTTGTATACCCAAATAGTAAAATTTTGATATGAAGAAATGACAATTTATATAGAAAAAAACATTGATTTGTATTCATTTATTATTATTGCATCAGTTTAATGTTGAGCAAGTAAATAAAGTGCCAATCATCACTTGTGATAATATAAGTTGGGAGCTTGCGTTGAGAAGCATAGTGTGACACCAATTATATTTTGATCATGAATACTAATGTATGAGGGGTTGGTACCTTGTACCAGAAGGTTGTGGTGTCGACTATCTAATCATTCGGGTATGCAATTTGTTCATATAGCAGAAATGGTTAAATGGTGACACTAGTACACTTGGAGTGTATTGAACGGACCACATGTAGAATTTAATTGTATAGCATGTCCGTGTGAAGAATTAAATTTCACTTGATTACCGGGTATTTTATCTAAATCCTTTGACAGGATGGTGTATATTTCTTCGTTAGTTTGATGGTTGTTTGATTCGTCAATGGGAGAGATCAATTTGATAAAGGGTATAAATCAATGTTTTAAATTCGTCCTGATATTGATCCAGAAATGAAATCAATAGATTCTACATCTATATTCACATCAGATTCTCTTTTGATGTAGATTGTCATACAATAAGCAAGAAAATCATTCTCCATTTTGTTACAAAGTTCTGTCTTCAGAAATTTCATTTCTGAAAATACTCGTTCAGTAGTCACAGTAAAAATCAGGCAGTGTCAATACAAGAGAAATCAGTGTCAACTGTAGATAATTCAAGCACATTCTACTTGCAACCAATTGCCGACATAATTAATTCAGAACATATAGGTACTTGATACTAAGGGATAGATATTACACCATGCTTATAATCATGTAACTCTACGCCCAAGAAAGAATCTCATCCAGATTGAAATCTTCAGGATAGAACTACTTTGTAAGCTCCAAAATATGACCATTCTTATATGATTCAAATGAATTTTTATGTTCTAAAGCCGCAATAAGATAAAGGAGTTCTACTCATAGTTCATTAAATCTTGTATTTAACTCCATCAAAAGGGAATTTATTACTTCATTAAAAACATCAAAGTGGTAATGATGCTCAACAACGTGAACTATCATGATTGTGTATATCAATACCTTTTTTGAGCAAAAAGTGTTAACTTTCTAAACGAATTCATCAAACCTGTTGTCTCTCAATTCTTGAAGGTTTTATTTTTTTTTTTAAGTACAAACAAATCTGATGGCAATCAATATATCTTGGATTTTTCTTTGAAGGTCTAGACAAATAATATCCGTGATTGCCAAAATTTTACGCATTAAATACAAGACGAACACAAATTTAATACTTGCAAATTTTCTATATGCACCAAGAGCTTTACCCATAGTTTTTGCATTTTGGGAAAATCACCTTTTGAGTTCAAGCCCTTCTCTTCGATCGCTGGTAGTGGAAGAAGTAGTCGTTCAGTGGACTCTGGGCAGGTTTGAGTTTGGGTAGATGCGCCGTGGGGAGGTTTGGATTTAGGCTGACTCTTAATGAATTGGACCAGACTACAACTTGAAAAATAATTTTTTTAACTAAGTTTATTGGATTTGGGCCTAGCTATAGCCCAAATCCAATAAAACTATTTGTGCTTGATTTGACACCAACGCCTTTAATAAAAAATTATTAACCTGTATTTGTTTAGAAATTTTTGAAAAGCTACTATGGTTAGTTTGGTTGGGAATTTTCCTTAATGAGTTCCTCACATATATAATTATTAATTAGTAAAAAACACAATTAATAAAGGAAAAATATTGAGTCTGAAAAAAATTACTTGATAAAGTTGAGCCTTTGAGAGAGGAGAAATTGAAAGACATTTTTATGCTTTTGGCTCGAGAGTTGGACATGTGATTAAAAAAAGGTTATTAGGGTTCTTGACTTTAATTTAGATAAGGCGGTTTAACCATAAACGATATTTAGACGTGGTTTTGGATTGAGAAGTAAGAGAGAGAGAGAGAGAGAGATCAAACAAGAGAGACTATACTATTAAGATATCATATCGAATTGAAGTATACATACACATCGGAAATTAAATCTACAATTCTTATAAGCCGAATCAACCTTGGACTTAGATAGAATTAATGATAGAGATTTACCTTGATGAACACCGTGAAATCTGGTTATTTGATTAGCTGGAGGTGCGATCTTCAATACCACAGCTGTCCAATTGTCGAGCCTCCAATAGTAATCAACATAGCAAAAACATATCTGGACTTCCACGATTAAGAATAGATAAAAATGAAACTTTTTTAGAGTAATTGTATTGAGTTGTCTTTTTGCTAGTACTAGCAAATAATAATGATCAACACTTAACCCTAATCTATTGTGCCTTTGTATTTATAGACGGGGCTAACCCTAGCCATAGTTTTAGTCCAACTAGAACACATCAACAAACGAGCATAATTAATTAATCTAATTAATTAATTTGGTCCAATATTTAATTAAATCTGCCCCAACTAATTGGACCTTGGACATTAGTTCTTACAATCTCCCACTTGGACAAGGTCCAACTCTAGATGCTTAAATCTTGCCTTATGTGTGTGACCCATTAGGTTCTCATTCATGATAGCAAACGTAGTGATATTTTCATCGATTCACCTAGATCGATCAATTCACATCGTCGTCTAAGATTTACATCTAGCAATGTGTCAAGGCAATCCATATAAAGGAAAATGTCATGTGGTATGATAGAACCAATATATATGCGATTACCGTGGAAATATAATTCCATCATCAATATAACCCAATTGATTAAGAATTATGGATCAACGTCAATATCATTTCAACCAATTATGTTATTCATCTCAACTCTTCGTTGATCTAATCTAGTTATCATTGAAACATTTTCAACTCATAACTCCACCCCGGTTGAGAAAATTTATATCAACTTAAGGGGGCAAAAATCAGGTTATAATCTCCTACTTTCCAGGAGTAACGAATCCTCATATTGGACATTCACAACCTTCATATGATTCTCACTATACCCGTAGGACATCTCTATGGGGACTCATAATCTATGAGTCCCATCAAATGCTTGCCAAAGTATAGCGGTCTTCACATAAGATTCTTTTGAGAGATAGATCCCATGCCCGATAGAACAGAGTCCTATCTTGGACTCTTCCATGCTAAATTTTCTCAAAATTTTATCTATATACGTAGATTGAGATAGGCCAAGCATTCTATTAGATCTATCTCTATAGATCTTTATACCGAGAATGTACGCTGCATCTTCCATATCCTTCATGGAGAAATTTTTGGATAATCACAATTTTTTTGATTTTAGCATCGGAACATCGTTTCCTAATAATAGTATGTCATCCACATACAAAATTAAAAACATGACTTTACTCCCACTAATATTTTTATATACACATGGTTCATCTTCATTCTTGAGAAAATCAAACATTTTGATTATCTCATCAAAACACAGATTCCAACTCCGAGAGGCTTGCTTTAATCCATATATGGATTTCCGTAGTTTGCACACATTGTTTGGCTCTATGGATTCAAAACCTTCGGGTTGTGTCATGTACACATCTTCACTAAGATTTCCATTATGGAATGCAGTTTTGACATCTATTTGCCATATCTTATAGTCATGGTATACTGCTATCGCAAGCAAAATCCGAATTGATTTAGGCATGGCTACTGGTGAGAAAGTTTCATCAAAGTCAATTCATTGTCTTTGCTTGTAACTCTTCGCAACTAATCTTGCCTTGTAAGTATGAATATTACCATCCATAGCGACTTTTTTCTTGTAAACCCATTTAATGCCTATTGGTTTTACCCTTCAGGCGGGTCAATCAAGGTCCAGACCTTGTTTTCATACATAGAGTTCATTTTAGATTCCATGGCTTTCTGCTATCTCTTTAAGTCAACATTTGACTTTGATTCTATGTAAGTAGTGGGTTCATCTTCCATGATTAGCAATGCATCATTGGTAATCAGGAGATCGTATCTCCTAGGAGGACAAATGACCCTACTCGACTTACGGAGAGTTGCTGTGTCCTCAGGGACTGACGATTCTCCACTTCCAATATGTGCCTCATCAAATGCAAGCTCTAATTGGTCTATATTTGTGATTTCTTAAACTTCTACAAGATATATTTTACTCCCATTGGCCTCTCTTAGAATAAATTCTTTTTCTAAGAATACGGCATGTTTTGATACAATGATTTTTATCTCGATGGGATTGTAGAAATAGTATTCAGCAGTTTCTTTTGGATACCCGACAAATAAGTATTTATCAGATTTAGCTCATTGCTTGTCCGATTCTATGCACTTCACATAAGCGTCGCAGCCCCAAACTTTCATGTATGAAACATCAAGTCTTTTTCCTTTCCATAACTCGTATGGAATTTTATCGACCGATATTGATGGGACAGGATTTAGTGTGTGACATGCAGTGTTATGTGCGTATCCCAAAAATGATTTTGGAAGAACTGCACGGCTCATCATTGATCGCACCATATCTAGTAAGGTGCGGTTTTTTCTTTTTGATACACCATTTAGTTGTGGTGTATATGGTGGAGTCTAATACGAGAGAATCCCATTCTCTCTTAGATAGTCTAAAAACTCACCCTTCAAATATTATCCACCTCGATCATATTTAAGTGTTAGAATATTTTTTTTGAATTCTTTGAACTTTTCAAAGGCTTCGTGCCTGAATTTCATCAAATAGATGAAACCATATCTAGAATGGTCATCTGTAAACGTGATGAAGTAAGAAAAGCCACATCTAGCATCTATAGGCATTGGTCCACATACATCAGTATTTACGACTCCCAAAATATTTGTAGCCCTAACTCATTTTCCAGTAAATGGGGTCTTGGCCATTTTCCCCATCAGGCATGACTCACATCTATCAAATGATTCATAATCATTTAAATCCAAGTATCCATCTTTATGTAATTTGTTGATGCGTTTTTCATTTATATGACCCAGTCTGCAATGCCAAAGATATGAGTTGTTATCTTTATCGCCTTTATCACATTTTGTTGTCTATACTCATTATAGGACATTCCAAGTCTAGAATATAGATGCCATTAAAAAAATTCCACATCCATAAAACACATCATCAAGATAAAAAGAACAACACTTATCCTTAATCTTAATAAAAAAAACCCATCCATATCCAACCATGAAATAGAAATGATGTTCTTAGTAATAGTAGGAATGTAATAGCAGTCTCTTAATTCTAAAACAAGGCCAGAAGGCAACGGTAAAAAGTATGTTCCTACAGCCAAGGCAGCAACTCTTGCTCCATTCCCAACGCGTAGGTCTACTTCTCCTTTTTGCAGTAATCTACTGTTCTTTAGCCCCTGCATATTTGTACAAATATGAGATCCACATCCTGTATCTAATACCCAAGAAGCTAAAGGAGTAGATATATTTATTTCAATGAAAAAGATACCTGAAGTAAAAGCCCCAGTGGACTTCTTTCCCTTCAAGGTGGCGAGGTATGCTTTGCATTTCCTCTTCCAATGTCCTTTATTTCCACAGTGAAAACACGCATCATCAGACTTGGATTTGTCTTGTCTGCTTTGACTATTTTTCCAGCAGATTTGACTTTCTTAGATTCTTTCTGCAAGGTCATTTTTTATTTCTTCTTAATGTCCTTAAAGGTGTCAATGGCCAAAATTTGCCCATTTCCTTTGTTTATATTAGGCTCAACAGTTTTCAGCATATTCAACAACTTAGACATGGTACATTGAACCTTATTCATGTTGAAGTTCACAATGAACTGTGAAAAGCTATCAGGCAGGGACTGTAGAACCAAGTCAATACTCAGCTTGTGGTCCATGGCATAACCCAATTGGTTTATTTTTTCAATATAACCAAACATCTTCAATACATGAGCACTGACTGAAGATCCTTCGCCATCATACATCTGTATAACTTTTTGGATGTCTCATACTGTTCAGTGCGTGACTGCTCATCATACAACTTATTGAGATGAATTATAATGGTATAAGTATCCATACCCTCGTGCTGCTTTTGTAACTCAAGTGACATAGCTGCAAGCATCACACATGCTACAATATTTTCATCATCGCTTTGTTTATTATAAACCTGCACTTCCTCCGACGTAGCTTCCTCAGTAGGAACTTCTGGCATTAGTTGCTCAACGACATATCCAAGTTTCTCATGCTTGAGAACAATTTTCAAATTGCAGTGCCAATCCTTAAAATTTGGCCCGATAAGTTTGTTGGCATCCAATATACCTCTCAAATTCATGTGGATACTCATTCATCGAATGCTAAATTCAAACATCTCCATCTCATGCTGCAACCTTTATCCTTTACTAGTTGCTTTCTTGTGGTCCAACTGCAACATATATCCTATACTAGTTGGCATGCAGGCCCAGATAAATGGACACGTAGGTCCATAATAAATAAATATCTCAAAAATCTAATTAAATAAATAATAGGCTCGCATGCTCAACCAACAATCAACATGAATAATTAACCATACAACCAATCACATGGGTCGAGTCCATAATCACCCACTAAACATCTATTTTAATAACTGATATTAAAAAAATTATTAATTTCTAAATTTGCAGTTTTGACAATATAAGCAAACCTTTTAGACATTTTGGAACATATTAGATGAAATTAAATAATTAATCGAATTAAATTAGTTAATTTTTTCAACAATAAAATTAAGTAATTAATCAAATTAATCAATTAATTTTATTCATAAAGGGGATTTTTTAAATTTTATTTTTATTTCCCAATTTAAAGTCATACCCTATATTGAAGACAAAGTTTGTATATAGTCAACATTACAGTTTTATAAAGTAATATGTTAAAGTTTAATCTGGTCAGAAATTCAAAATACGGTTTAAAAACGATTTTAATTTAATTTTGAATATTTGACCAACATCAAATAAATTAATAATTACAATTTTTCCAAAAAATTAAAATTGTATTTGAGACCCTAATTTTTCCTTTTAAAGTTTGAGGGCATAATGTGCAATTTCTAAAATTGTACAATGAGTCCCTAAATAAATTGACCTTTAATATAATTTCTAAAATTTCACGGAAGGTCCACTTTTAATTTTAAAACATTAAGTCCTTCTGATGCAATTTCAGAAATTGCATAAGAGGCTTTTGAAATTAGGGGGCTACCCTAGGCTAGGGTTTCTGCAGGGCGGCGCCGTTTGTACAAATTATCTGGCGGTGGTCGCACCAGTATCTAACACCAATGACCCCATCGCAGTTAGAACTGCAGTAGCATGGCAGCGCCGTTGCTATTCTTAGCAGCAGCGCTGCAGGTTGCTTGTCACAGTGGTATCCGCTGCTTCAAAAGAAGCAGACCCCTTCGTCGGATTGCATTTTGCACTCCAATTACCGCCACGCGTCGCCTGCCACCGACCAAATCATCTGTCGTCGGCGGCGGTTGTTTCCAAAACGTTGCCACCTATATATATATATATATATATATATATATATATATATATATATATATATATAGGTTCAAATTCATATTTTAATTTCAAAAAATTCACAAATTTTATTTTACTGGCAAATCTCAAATTAAATTAACACATAGATAAAAATTATTGTTTCATTTATCAAAGCAATCTAACGAATTCTAACAAGTAACAAGGTAAACTTTGATATCACTGTAAGGAATTGAAGTATAAATACACAACGGAAATTAAATCTACAATTTATATAAGCCAGATCAACCTTGTAATTAGATAGAATTTGTGATAGAGATTTACCTTGATGAATACCATGAAATTTGATTATCTAATTAGCTAGAGGTGCGATCTTCAATACCACAGTTGTCCAATTGTCTAGCCTCTAATGATAATCCACACAGCAAGAATAGATCTGTACTTCCACAATCAAGAACAGATGAAAGCAGAACATTTTGGAAGTAATTGTATTGAGTTGTCTTTTTGCTTGTGCTAGCAAGTAATAATGATCAACACATAACCCTAATCTGTTGTGCCTTTGTATTTATAGGTAGGGCTAAACCTGGGCGTAGTTCTAGTCCAACTAGAACACATCAACAAACGAGCCCAATTAATTGATCTAATTAATTAATTGAGTCCAATAATTAATTAAATCCGACCCAATTAATTGGACACTGGACATTAATTCTTACAATCTAGGCTCTTAAATGTGACGTGGTGGCATTTTAAACATTAATTACGGCTGCACCAACTTTTGACAAACTGAAATTTCGGCTCATTCAAGTAAAATTGGGGTTTTCTTCAAAAATCAAAAACCAAACAGAACTTTCCTATTCTCATGTAATAGTTACCTTTTCCTCCCACGCCTAGTCCCCTCGAGGACCAAGTTGGTTTACCTCATTCATTTTTTGTCTTTTTTCAGTTCTCTTTAAGATTTATTATTCCTTATTATTCTTTGGAATAATGGTACTGATAACTTAAAAAATTAATAAGACATACCATTGCCATAACTACCTAACCATATGTTTTTCTTCCTTCACTTATTTCATTAGAAATATGGCTGAAGATTAAATAATCAAATAACAAGTTAAGTTAAAAGATATTTTTGTAACTTTCCAACAAGGATCTCTTCGTTTTGATCAAGACCAACAAGCATGTGTGTTGTTGGTCTTTTAGGAATTATGAATTTTAACCAACACGTTCATCAGAAGTGTTGATAATTTATCACAGTTCATATGCAATGAAGAATTATAAACAATTTTGTATACTCTTAGGTTTTTGTACCTTTATATCAAAATTGTTAAATCTACTAAATTTTTTACTCATTTTAGTAGTATTAATTCTATATATACCAGTTTAAACCATCCTAAAACTAATTTTGAACTGCAGATTGTGTAAAATAAATAGATGTGGAGGACGTGTAATATGTTCACGTAGTCTTCTAATATTTTCACGTAGTTTAATAGCATGTCAACTAAGCTTAAAAGGTACTTAAAATAAAGTGGTACTTCAATTGTTGACATGTCTACTTGAACAACCCAATTCTAATGGGACATTACATGCGACAGCAAATGCAGACCCAATTCTAATGGTGCTATTCTAATGAGGGCACTGCCACATTGCCAATGAAGTTCGGATACACTTTTATTAATTGAAGAAATGACAATGACCTCACTACCACATTGACGGTTGTTCATCACCATTGCTAATGAATATCATTATTTAAGAATTTATCTTCCTTCAAATCTCTTCCCCCCTCCCCCTCCCCACCCCACCCCACCCCACCCCACCCCAACCCAAATGACATATTAATTGAACAACAATCTTATAGTTCTCTCTAAACTAATTTGTGGATGTGTTCACAATGATTTATTTATTAAATAAAACTAGATAAATACAATTGAAGTAATTTATGAAAAAATTGGTTGGTAAAGAGTGAATGTGAAATTAAATTTAAGTTTGTTAATTTTGTGAACATATAATGGTAGTTAACTCATCTTGTTTTAACCTTTAAAACATTTTCAAAGAACATATCTTGATTTGTATTAACTTCAACTAAGGGTATGTTTGATTTCAATTAATTTTTTTTAAAAAAAAAAAAACAGAATTGAAAGTCAACAATTAATTTTAACTATATATTTCATGGACCCACAATGTTTTAAAACTTTTTAGCCACACATTTCATCTACTTTTATCAATTTTTACAATAAATATGATTTTAATCAAAATAAAAAACACCTTAATTTACAACAGTTGACTCACATCTCAGCCAATTTTTCAAATCGTTTTGAGTCCCCTTTTGACTTTTGTTTGTGCTTGGATGATCAACAAGGTCGAACTCATAGTCCTTCAGGACGAGAACCCTTTGTTGAATTTGACTACTGCAAATGGCGTAGAAGATCATGTTTGACCTAAAGCCACCATCATTGATCAAAGGTAAACCAAAATCAAAGGTGTATACTTCATAAGGAAATTATAGTGTATATAAATGTTTAGACCTTCGTAGCTTTTCGTCCATTATAAAGAAGTTCCAAGCGCTCCTTATCCAATCGAAGAACTTCCACATCACCGTTGTCGTAAAGTATCTTTGAAACAAATTAATAAGGAAAAAACAGTGAGAGATGAAAGGTTAATCATAATAAAATTGGTCACCATTAACGGTAACGAATGAGACACCAAAAATAAAGCTAATTACCACATGCTTCATTTTTTGGGTGTCAAAAGACTCGTCAACACCTTCATAGAACATGTATAGTTTAATAATTACAAGGTTAATTAATTATTACCAGCAGAAACAAGAGAAAACATAATGTTGCAAGGTTATTAATGATTACCAGCACTTTAGTGTTGTCACAAGGGTATTCCATTAATCTGTGGTCTAAAACAGGAAATAAGAAAACAAATCATATAGGTTGACTCGCTCATGAAGAATGATAAATCTTTAGAGTGTAATATTATAACATGGAGGTCAATAACCACATCTACCAAAGTTGCAAGAATGATCTCTATTTTCATAGGAATGGAATTTCGGAAGAGATTTCAAAAGTATATTACCGGAAAATGTGGTTTGATGCCTAACATTCCCCATTTTCACAATAATGACATCAAGATCATTGTTTTCAACTAATTAAATCAAGAATTAAATCAAGAAGCACTCAAGCCTTATCCATCGGCCGCCAAACTTTTATTTTTCACCTACTCATGTTCGCTATGAAACTTCCATTGTCCTTTGATGAGCACTAAACAAGAAACAAGTATCATCAGAACGGAGTGACATCATCAAAAGAAAGGTTGCAACAACTTTGGCATTCTGAACCATGAAAGAAACCATGTAAAACAAACCCACATCAATTCTTGTTTTTAGTTAGCTCTAAGAGGTTGCGAAAGTAAGTTGCTGGTTATCATATTATGAAAACAATACCATGATCCCAAAGATAGTTTGATGCTTCGAATGAAAAATCATGTTTTATATTTCATATTGTTCAACCGTGGTTTACCGATATGCATGATACTGTGTATGCTTAGACGCTCTTGGGATGCCACATGACGATTAAACTACTTATGTATTCTGCGATTTACCAAGCAAGTTTCATTCTCAAACACAAAACATTATAAAAGGAAATGCACAAAAGACATGTAAGGAATTGATGTGTATACATGCACAGCGGAAATTAAAAGTTCAATTCCTTTAAGCCGGATCAACCTTGCACTTAGAGAGAATTCGTGATAGAAGATTACCTTTGATGAATATCTTAAATCTGATTATCTGATTAGCTGGAGGTTCGATCTTCAATACCACAGCTGTTCAATTGTCCAGCCTCCAATGGTGATCCACACAGCAAGAACAGATCTGAACTCCACAATCAAGAACAGATGAAAGCGGACTTTTGGGAGAAGTTGATTGGGTTGTCTTTTGCTTGTGCTAGCAAGTAATGGAAAAAACAACTCTTAACCCTAATACGTTGCGCCTATGTATTTATAGGCGGGGCTAACCCTAGCCCTAGTTCTAGTCCAACTAGAACTCATCAACAATCAGGCCCGATTAAATAATCTTATTAATTAATTTGGCCCAATGAGTAATTAAGTCCGACCCAACTAATTGGACCTTGAACATTAATTCTTACAATCTCCCACTTGGACAAGGTCCAACTCCAGATGCTCAATTCTCGCCTTTTGTGTGTGACCCATTAGGTTCCCATTCACGATGGAAAACGCAGTGATATTCTCATCGATTCACCGATATCGATCAATTCACGTCGCCGTCCAAGATTGACATCTAGCAATGTGTCAAGGCAATCCATGTGAAGGAAAATGTCATGTTGTATGACAGAACCAATATATGTGCGGTTACCGTAGAAATATAATCCCTTCATCAATATAACCCAATTGGTCGAGTACATAGCATGGCATACATGATAGATCCTATTGCTGATGCATAAGGAATTCTATCCATGCGATCCTTTTCAATTTGTGTCTTTGGACACATCTCTTTTGAGAGATAGATCCCATGCCCGATGGGACAGAGTCCTCTCTTGGACTCTTCCATGCTAAATCTTCTCAAGACTTTATCTATGTACGTAGATTGAGATAGGCCGAGCATTCTTTTAGATCTATCTCTATAGATCTTTATTCCGAGAATGTATGTTGCCTCTCCCATATCTTTCATGGAGAAATTTTTGGATAACCACAATTTTACTGATTTTAGCATTGGGACATCGTTTCCTAATAATAGTATGTCATCCACATACAAAATTAGAAATACGATTTTACTCCCACTAACCTTTTTATACACACATGGTTCATCTTCATTTTTGATAAAATCAAACATTTTGATTGTCTCATCAAAACGAAGATTCCAGCTCCGAGAGGCTTGCTTTAATCCATATATGGATTTATGTAGCTTGCATATCTTGTTTGGCTCTGTAGATTCAAAACCTTCTGGTTGTGTCATGTACACATCCTCACTGAGATTCCCATTAAGGAATGCGGTTTTAACATCCATTTGCCATATCTCATAGTCATAATATGCCGCTATTGCAAGAAGAATCCAAATTGATTTAGACATGGCTACTGGTGAGAAAGTTTCGTCAAAGTCAATTCCTTGTCTTTGCTTGTAACCCTTCGCAACCAATCTTGCCTTGTAAGTATGAACATTACCATCCATGTCGACCTTTTTCTTGTAAACCCATTTACAGCCTATTGGTTTTACCCCTTCAGGCGGGTCAATCAAGGTCCAAACCTTGTTTTCATACATGGAGTTCATTTCAGATTCCATGGCTTCCTGCCATCTCTTTGAGTCAACATTTGACTTCGATTCTGCGTAAGTAGTGGGTTCATCTTCCTCGATTAGCAATGCATCATTGGTAATTAAGAGATCGTATCTCCTAGGAGGACGAATGACCCTACTCGACTTTCGTAGAGCTGCTGTGTCCTCGGGGACTAAAGGTTCTCCATTTTCAATCTGTGCCTCATCAAATGCAGGCTCAGCCATTGATTCATCTAATTGGTCGATTTTATTAGTGGTTTGTTGAACTTCTTCAAGATCTACTTTGCTCCCACTGCCCTCTCTTAGAATGAACTCTTTCTCTAAGAATATAGCATGTTTCGATATGATGACCTTCATCTCGATGGGATTCTAGAAATAGTATCCAACAGTTTCTTTTGGATACCCCACAAATAAACATTTATCAGATTTAGCTTCTAGCTTGTCTGATTCTACACGCTTCACATAAGCGTCGCAGCCCCAAATCTTTATGTATGAAAGATTGGGCCTTTTTCCTTTCCATAACTCGTATGGAGTTTTATCGACCGATTTAGATGGGACACGATTTAGTGTGTGACATGCAGTGTTAAGTGCATATCCCCAAAACGATTTTGGGAGAACTGCGCGGCTCATCATTGATTGTACCATATCTAGCAAGGTGTGGTTTCTCCTTTCTGATACACCATTTAGTTGTGGTGTATACGGTGGAGTCCACTGCGAGAGAATCCCATTCTCTTTTAGATAGTCTAAAATCTCACCCTTCAAATATTCTCCGCCTCGATCAGATCTAAGTGTTAGAATATTTTTCCCAGTTTGCCTTTCTACCTCTTGCTTGAATTCTTTGAACTTTTCAAAGGCTTCGTGCTTGAATTTCATCAAGTAGATGAAACCATATCTAGAATGGTCATCTGTAAACGTGATGAAGTAAGAAAAGCCACCTCTAGCATCTGTAGACATTGGTCCACATACATCAGTATGTACGAGTCCCAAAATGTTTGCAGCCCTGACTCCTTTTCCAATAAATGGGGTCTTGGTCATTTTGCCCATCAGGCATGACTCACATCTATCAAATGATTCATAATCATTTGAATCCAAATATCCATCTTTATGTAACTTGGTGATGCGTTTTTCATTTATATGACCCAGTCTACAATGCCAAAGGTATGAGTTGTTAACTTTATCGCCTTTATGCCTTTTGTTGTCTATACTCATTATAGGACATTCTAAGTCTAGAATATAGATGCCATTAAAAAAATTCCCACATCCATAAAACACATCATCAAGATATAAAGAACAACGTTTATCCTTAATCTTAATGAAAAACCCATCCATGTCCAAACATGAAATAGAAATGATGTTCTTAGTAATAGCAGGAATATAATAGCAGTCTCTTAATTCTAAAACAAGGCCCGAAGGCAACGGTAAAAAGTATGTTCCTACAGCCAAGGCAGCAACTCTTGCTCCATTCCCAACGCGTAGGTCTACTTCTCCCTTTTGCAGTAATCTACTGTTCTTTAGTCCCTGTATATTTGTGCAAATATGAGATCCACATCCGGTATCTAATACCCAAGAAGCTGAAGGAGTAGATAAATTAATTTCAATGAAAAAGATACCTGAAGTAGAAGCCTCAGTAGACTTCTTTCCCTTCAAGGTAGCGAGGTATGCCTTGCAGTTCCTCTTCCAATGTCCTTTGTTTCCACAGTGAAAACAAGGATCATCAGACTTGGATTTTGTCTTGTCTGCTTTGACTGTTTTTCCAGCAGATTTTGCCTTCTTGGATCCTTTCTGAAAGGTCCTTTTTGATTTCCTCTTAGTGCCCTTAGAGGTATCAATAGCCAAAATTTGTCCCTTCCCTTTGTTAATATTGGGCTCAACAGTCTTTAGCACGTTCAGCAACTCAGACAGGGTACATTGAATCTTATTCATGTTGAAGTTCATGATGAACTGCGAAAAGCTATCAGGCAGGGACTGTAGAACCAAGTCAATACTCAGCTCGTGGTCCATGGCATAACTCAATTGGTTTATTTTTTCAATATAACTAATCATTTTCAGTACATGAGCACTGACTGAAGATCCTTCTGCCATCATACATCTGTATAACTTTTTGGATGTCTCATACCGTTCAGTGCGTGACTGTTCATCATACAACTCTTTGAGATGAATTATAATGGTATAAGCATCCATACCCTCGTGCTGCTTTTGTAACTCAGGTGACATAGCTGCAAGCATCACACATGTTGCAGTATTTTCGTCATCGCTGTGTTTATTATAAGCCTGCACTTCCTCCGACGTAGCCCCCTCAGTAGGAGCTTCTGGCATAGGTTGCTCAACGACATATCCAATTTTTTCATGCTTGAGAACAATTCTCAAATTGCGGTGACAATCCAGAAAATTTGGCCCGGTAAGTTTGTTGGCATCCAATATGCCTCTCAAATTCATGTGGTTACTCATGATTCAATACTGAAATAACAAGACAGAAAATTAATTAAATATAAAAAATTAATTTAATTATGGACTTGTATTAAATTAATTGTACTCCCACTGTTTAAATTGAATTAATGACCCTCAAACATTAATCAATAGAACCGGTCAGATTCCCAGTGGGCTAGGATCCCTTTTGTTTTATTAGAACCTTGAGTGACTCAACAAATCCTAGTAAAACATCCAGGTAGATACTTCTCTCAATCACATCTCTATGTGACTCCTAGATCATCAAGTAGACAACTTATTGTCGCACACATCTTATGTGTTTACTTGATTGTACCCCTAAAATTCTATTTCCTTGAGTGACTCAACAAAAAATAAAATTTTAGTTAAATTCGACCCATTGTTCAGAAACATCAAATGTTTCATAGTAATAAACATATCCATGAGCGAGCAGCCTTGAGTGACTCAACAAACTGACATCGATAATGGACTATGGTTTTTCACTATAACAATAGAAGGCACGTTGTATTAACCATTTAATACGAATTTAATATTTTTTTGATAAAGAGGGGTTTGTCTCATCATAATTATGTATATATATTAATTAACATCTAACATGCAATAAATCATACATAATTATAAGCGTGGATGATTATGGACTTTATCTATCTAATCTTCTTGAGCCAAAAAGAAGATTAGTTGGTCAATTCTTAAGGGACGTTGCATTCGTTCATCGAATGCTAAATGCAATCATCTCCATTTTCTGCTGCAACCTGTATCCTATACTAGTTGGCACGCAGGCCCATAATAAATAAATAACTCGAAAAACCTAATTAAATAAATAATAGGCTCGCAGGCCCATTTACTTAAATAATAGGCTCGCAGGCCCAACCAATAAGCAACAGGAATAATTAACCATACAACCAATCACATGGGTCGAGTCCATAATCATCCACTAAACATCCATTTTAATATCTAATATTAAAAAATATATTAATTTCTAAATTTGCAGCTTTGACAGAATAAGTCTAAACCTTTTAGACATTTTGGAACGGACTAGACAGAATTAAATAATTAATCTAATTAATTACCTAATTTTTCAATAATAAAATTAATCAATTAACCAATTAACCAATTAATTTTATTCAAATAAGGGGATTTTTTCAAAAAAATTATTTTATCTCTCAATTTAAAGTCACACTCTAATTGAAAATAAAATTTGTATAAGGTCAAAATTGTAATTTTATAAAATAAAGTCAAAATTTAATCTGGTCAAAAATTCAAAATATTGTTTAAAAACGATTTTAATTAATTTTGAATATTTGACCAACATTAAAAGAATTAATATTTACAATTTTCCAAAAATAATTAAAATTGCATTTGAGACCCTATTTTTCTATTAAAGTTTGATGACTTAATGTGTAATTTATGAAATTACAGAATCAGTCCCCTTTTAATTTAAAAATAGTCAGAGCTTCCTTTCCAATTTCTGAAATTGCAAGAAGCCCCCAACTAACTCCCCTTTTGAAATTAGGGGGCTTCCCATGCAATTTCCAAAATTGCATGGGAAGCCCTCTTCTCCAAATTCAAAACGCAGAAACCCTTTAGGGTTTCTGCAAGGCGGCGCCGTTTGTGACGGCACCGCCAACGGATCAGCCGGCGGTGGTCGCGCCGGTGTCCAACACCGGCGGCCACCGCCGGTTTGTGTCGAACAGCAACTTTTACTGCTGTTCGATAAAGCGGCTCGCGCCGCTGCTATTTCTAGCAGTGGCGTGCGGTGTTCCTCCGCGTCTGAGTTCACTGTCTTCAAAAGGCAATGGACTCGCCGCTGGTGGCTTCTTCCACCGGCGGCTGCGCTGTCGTCTCCAACACACCTTTTTTTTATTTTTTTTATTTTTAATCCGTTCCGATTTAATCCAAAACAATTTCAGATCGTAATTTTAAAATTCACGATTTTATTTTACTGTCAAAACTCAAATCAAATTAATATGCCAATAACGATTATTGTTCAATTCATTAAAGCACTCTAACGAACTCTAACAAGTAACAAGGTAGGCTCTGATACCACTGTAAGGAATTGATGTGTATACATGCACAGCGGAAATTAAAAGTTCAATTCCTTTAAGCCGGATCAACCTTGCACTTAGAGAGAATTCGTGATAGAAGATTACCTTTGATGAATATCTTAAATCTGATTATCTGATTAGCTGGAGGTTCGATCTTCAATACCACAGCTGTTCAATTGTCCAGCCTCCAATGGTGATCCACACAGCAAGAACAGATCTGAACTCCACAATCAAGAACAGATGAAAGCGGACTTTTGGGAGAAGTTGATTGGGTTGTCTTTTGCTTGTGCTAGCAAGTAATGGAAAAAACAACTCTTAACCCTAATACGTTGCGCCTATGTATTTATAGGCGGGGCTAACCCTAGCCCTAGTTCTAGTCCAACTAGAACTCATCAACAATCAGGCCCGATTAAATAATCTTATTAATTAATTTGGCCCAATGAGTAATTAAGTCCGACCCAACTAATTGGACCTTGAACATTAATTCTTACAAGACAGACCTCATCTAACCATAAATAAACATGCATTTTCTTCATCGTCCATGGTCGAAAGCATTTGAAAGGTTCAATAAGAAAATTAACTCAGCTTTACTTCCACAACAGCTCATTACTATTAATCAATGGCTTCCCATTAAATTAGTGAAAAATCCTCATCAAAATTTCTCCAAAAAAGTTACCATTTTCACTACGCCAAAGCATATCTTCAAATTACATTTCAAAACAAAAAAAAACCGACAACGCAGTTTAAAAAGTGCATGAAAAACTAAAATAAAGAATAACTACAAGAGTACAAAAATTAAAGAAAGGGAAAAGGCTCATTGAGGAAGTAAAACTAGTAGAAGACGATGACGGAATAAAAAAAATGTGGTTCTTGACAAAAGAAGCTGGGAGTTTGGGTTATGCATCAACGGGAATGGAAAAGGAAGTTCTTGTAACCAAGGGGTGTGAGGAAGATGAAGTTATTAGAAAAATAAAGTGAAATTAAAAATTAATTGATTCAAAACTTACCAAGAACATCACCCGTTTAAAATCCTCAACACGCACTAGAGAATTGGGAAAATCACGACTATTCTACATCATAACAAAAAAATTAGGTTGGGAAGCAGGAATCTTGAGTAGATCTGTAAACATTTTGTAACATTTCACAAATTCAGTTAAAAACTAAAAATAAAAAGCTGCATTACATACCATATCTATACCACAACCAAAAATTTAGGTTGGGAACCAGAAATCTCTAGCAGATCTGTAGAAATTTTGGAAAATTTCACGATTCTAGGGAGATAGCGTTCGAAGAGAGATAGAGTGAGCGATTATAGAGTTTGTAGGTAGGAGAGAGAAATAGACGTCCGTTTCCTTGTATATGCACACGGTTATTGAGGGAAAAAATGAAACAAAAATGACACCGTTTTAGACAAAAATTTAAACAAAAATAAGACCGAACTCACTCTTATAAGTTAGTGTAGAAGTAGATAGATGTATCAAATTAATTACGATGAAATATGGAAATCAAGTTATGAACTCATTGAAATAGTGGAAACGAAAATATAATTTCAACAGGTGAGATTGCCAAATATTTCAGGAGTTACTCTATTCAATCATTTTCCTTTTGTCATGACACAAAATGCTGGCACCCGTAACAAGCTCACCACTTCATTAATTAAACGTTCATCCTTGATTTTGCCTTCAGCCTTCAACTTTTATCTTCATTTCTAACAAATATTTCAGTTTGTATCCAAATAATTTTTCCTTTAAATTTATCACATTAATTATGTGGAAAATGGAAATAAAGTTGTGAAATAGCATAAATGCAAATATAATTTATAACCAGAAAACAATTGTCCAAAGCATGTAGTTCTAGGGGTAAACCCCAATGCTTAGGAAAAGTAATAATCAGTAGTCTGTAAAACTTTGCAGAAGATAGTATCTCTCTCCAAAGGTCCAGAACACAAAAACCCATGTGGTGTTCATGTTGGGAATTGAGACAAATTCATTTATTGTCCACAAGATCATTGTTCAGAGAAAAATACCGAAACAGAAAAATATAAAAGTTAGAGAAATATTTACGGACTGTCGAAGCTTTCACTATATGAAAATGTTTTACAATCATATAGATTTCACCCACCCAAATTCTCAAGTTTATCAAGAAAAATAATATCCTAAACTTTACCGCACCCACTAATTTCTACTCTTTATACAATCTACAAAGAGAACAAGAAAATAACTAGGATGCTAGGCTTACAATTTTTCTCTTAGAAAACCCTCAAGTCACATTTATAAAAGAGAATAAACCACGTTAATTTATAGTTAACGAATTACCTAATTTTCTTACAAGTTTAAACTGCCAAGGAGTCCAATATTTGAAAACTTGTTCAATTTTAGTTGACCTAGATGTCTTCCAAGTTTCGACTACCAAAGTGTCCAAGATTAGGAAACTTATAATTTTAGTCCACCTATAAGTCTTCCCTTTCAACTATTGGTGCATCTCTTGATTTTTGCAAGTTTTGAGAAAATATCACAACAATCTCCACCTTGATGAAAAACAAGTCAAAAATCAATCATCTCTTCTGCAGCTCTTCATCTCGATACTTAAAAAAATGGATAAACTTTGACAATCCCAATTCTTAAAACAGAGAATTAACATACTTCACTCCATAAATATAATCACTTAGAATTAACGAATTCTAAGAATTTCATCAGCTCATATCGAATAAATTTGCTGAAATATTATGGTACAACTTCCTTGCTTGACTTACTTGGAAATTCATCAGCCATCGACATCAATTTCACCACACACCTTGCATTAATATCAAGCAAATGTCCGTGTGCAATCATGTGGACCCGCTAGTAGTAACGCATCCTCTATCATGGCAACTAGCGCATGCCACGAGGATGTAAATATTTACTCAAGCGACATCATCGTCTCCCATGAAGAGAGACGTATTGTCCGTATCTGATGTCGAGTAGTTAGCCAAATATGCTCCACCATTTGAACAATTTTTCCTCACGTGACCAGGTTTTTTAGTATCTTTGTCAGAAATAGGGGTTAGTTTCCCTTTCAAAACCTTGTTCAGTCCAGATTGAATCAAAACACCTTTGACTAGAACTTGCCACAATCCAATATTGATTCTTCCGTCAAATTTCTCCACTTTATATTTGATAGATATATCTTCTCTGTACGCCAACACTTTGAACGACCTGATGCTCTGAAATTATCCAAGGAAATTGAGACAAATTCCTTTATTGTCCACAAGATCCTTGTTCAGAGAAAAATATGAAATATAGAGAAATATTTACGGACTGTCAAAGCTTTCACTATATGAAAAATTGTTACAATCATATAGATTTCACTCACCCAAATTCCCAAGTATATCAAGAAAAATAATATCCTAAGCTTTACCGCACCCACCAATTTCTACTCTTTATACAATCCACAAAGAGAACAAGAAAAACAACTAGGACGCTAGGATTACAATTTTTCTCTTAAAAAACTCTCAAGTCACATTTACAAAAGAGAATAAACCACGTTAATTTATAGTTAACGAATGACCTAATTTTCTTACAAGTTTAAACTGCCAAGGAATCCAATATTTGAAAACTTGTTCAATTTTAGTTGATGTAGATGTCTTTCATGTTTCGACTACCAAAGTGTCCAAGATTAGGAAACTTGTAATTTTAGTCGACCTAGAAGTCTTCCCTTTCAACAATTGGTGCATCTCTTGATTTTGGCAAGTTTGGAGAAAATATCACAATAGTTCACCCATATAGGCTGTATACCTTATGTAGAAACATGCATTCCTATTCAAACACATGTCCATTCCTCCTGGTTCACCGAGTTTCATCCTCCTTGCAACACAAGTTTCCAATGAAAACAATCTAAGGGCCAAAACTCTCACATTCTAATATTCCCACAACAAACTTATACACCATCGTAACTAAGGAATAAAAAATACCTTGATTATTCAATTATGCCAACAAAGAGTGGTATAATATGTTGGGTTGTATACAAAATTAGAAAAAAATTGATATGAGGAAACGGCAATATATATTGAAAAAAACCTTTGGTTTATATTAATTTATTATTATTGCATCATTTCAATGTTAAGCATGTAAATAAAGTGTCAGAGATCACATGTGATAATATAAGTTGGGAGCTTGCGTTGAGAAGCATAGTGTGACACCAATTATATTTTGATCATGAATACAAATGTATGAGGAGTTGGCGCTTTGTGCAAGAAGGTTATAGTGTCGACTATCTAATCATTCAGGTATGCAATTTGTCCATATCGCAGAAATGGTTTAATGGTGACATTAGTACACTTGGAGTGTATTGAATGGACCACATGTCGAATTTAATTGTATAGCATGTTCGTGAGAAGAATTAAATTCCACTTGATTACTGGGTATTTCATCTAAATCCTTTGACATGATTGTGTATATCTCTTCGTTAGTTTGATGGTTGTTTGATTCATCAATGGGAGAGATCAATTTGATAAAAGGTATAAATCAATGTTTTAAACTCGTCCTGATATTGATCCAGAAATCAATAGATTCTATATCTATATTCACATCAAATTCTCTTTTGATGTAGACTGTCATATAATAAGCAAGAAAATCGTCCTCCAATTTGTGTCAAAATTCTGTCTTCAAAATTTTCATTGCTGAAAATACTCGTTCAGTAGTCGCAGTAGAAATCAGGCAGTGTCAATACAAGAGTAATCAGTGTTAACTGTAGATAATTCAAGCACAATCAACTTGCAACCAATTGCCAACATAATTCAGAATATGTAAGTACTTGAAACTGAAGGTTAGATACTACACCGTGCTTATAATCATGTAACTCTACGCCCAAGAAAGAATCTCATCCAAATTGAAATCTTTAGGATAAAACTACTTTGTAAGCTCCAAAATATGACCCTTGTTATATGATTCAAATGAATATTTAGGTTCTAAAGCCGTAATAAGATAAAGGAGTTCTACTCATAGTTCATTAAATCTTGTATTTAACTCCATTGAAAGGGAATTTATTACTTTGTTGAAAACATCAAAGTGGTAATGATGCTAAACAACGTGAACTATCAAGATAGAGTATATCAATACCTCTTTTGAGCAAAAAGTGTTGACTTTCTGAACGAATTCATCACACGTGTCGTCTCTCAATTCTTGAAGGATTTTTTTTTTTTGCAGTACAAACAAATCCGATGGCAATCAATATATCTTGGATTTTTCTTTGAAGGTCTGGACAAAGAATATCCGTGATTGCCAAAATTTTACGCTTTAAATGCAAGACGAACACAAATTTAATGCTTGCAAATTTTCTATATGCACCATGGGCTTCACCCCTAGTTTTTGCATTTTGAGAAAATCACCTTTTGAATTCAAGCCCTTCTCTTTGCTCGTTGGAAGTGGAAGAAGTAATCGTTCAGCAGACTGCGGGCGGGCTTGAGTTTGGGTAGATGCGTCGTGGGGAGGTTTGGGTTATTTTAAAGAGATGGGCGGGTTTTGGATTTGGGCTGACGTTTTGTGAATTGGACTAGACTACAACTTGAAAAATAATTTTTTTAACTAAGTTTATTAGATTTGGGCCGAGCTATAGCCACTACAAGACAGAATACCTTTACTGACTAGTCTATTAGTTTGCAATATTGTAAACTCCATCGGCGAATATTATCGCCGACTGAAATTTGTTGGTCGGCATGGTAGTCGGTGAAAGCCTGTTGGTAATTGCAATACCGACTACAATTTGTGTAGTCGGTAAATATAATCTACGACCAACATGCTTCTGGTTGGTGTTATATTCGTCGACTAAGAAATTCTGTAGTAGGTAAAAAGGGTAAATTTAATAAATACTCACTGAACTTTCACCATGTTAATACTTACTCACTGTACTTTGAAGTATCACTAATAACTCACTCAACTTTGTAATTTGTCTACCATCCATCACCCATTAAAAAACCGTTAGGAAGAGAATGACGGAAAATGCCGACGTGCCCAATGGAAAACACTTGGCACCAATCAGATGATGACATTTATCCAACTCAACAAAAGTGGTGCCACATTAACAAATTCCAAAAGTGATGAGGACCAATCTTCATCACCTTCAACTAATGCAGGGACCGGAGCTGCAATTTGTCAAAATCCTAGCCTTTAACTTTGTTGCCTTCGTCGGAGATGGAAAGCAACCAGAGCTGCAATTTACAGCTCAGCTGGGATGGCGGCCGTTGTGGTGGAGGCGATTTCTATGGCAAAGTTCAGGCGGTGCATCAACTGAGGCATCTAATTGGTATTATGTTGGCAGTTCGGGAGCGAGCCTGAAAACGACTATCGCTAGTTTTCTCACCTACTTGTGGCGCCATGTCGTCTCCTACCACGGTTCCAAAATGTTTGGCATGACTTTCCTCCCTCGTAGGAGGTGCCTGAGTATAAGGATTCGGCTGGTGAAGGCGGTGGAAAATTGCAGCTCCGATCCTTGCATTAGTTGAAGGTGATGAAGATTGGTCCTGCTGGTGAAGGCGGTGGAAAATTGCAGCTCCGATCCTTGCATTAGTTGAAGGTGATGAAGATTGGTCCTCATCACTTTTGGAATTTGCTGATGTTGCACCTCTTTTGTTGAGTTGGATAAATGCCAACATCTGATTGGTGCCACGTGTTTGCCATTGGACACCTAGGCATTTTCTGTCATCCTCTTCTAACGGATTTTTAACGGGTGATAGATGGTAGACAAATTACAAAGTTGAATGAGTTATTAGTGACACTTCAAAGTACAGTGAGTAAGTATTAACATGGTGAAAGTTCAGTGAGTATTTGTTAAATTTACCCTAGGTAAAAATCATCTTGGACCAAAATTTATTTTGTCGGTGTTATGTTCGCCAACTAAGATTTAATGTAGTAGGCAAAAATTGTCTCAGACCAAAATTTAGTTGATCGGCGTTAAATTCGCCAACTAACGTTGCAATTAGTCGGAAAAAGGTATCTCGAACCAAAACTTGTTGGTCGGCAATTCTTTACTGAGTTTTTTTTTTAATAATTACTTTTATGATAATTATAAAGCTGTTACAATTTATATCTAAATACAATAAATTTTAAATTTCAAAACATAAATCAACAATTCATGTATTGCCAAATTGTCCATAATGTTTATTCACATAAAAAAGAACCAATGCACGTACAAAAAGTGTTTTAATATATAAAAAATGGGTGTAGTGTTTTGCATCTCTAAAATTCCAATCTTCTCTAGCAAATGTTAGCTGACTTTGTTGTGTTTTGGACCATCTGATTGGGATGAGAAAACTCGACACGTCTTCTTTGGAGGCTTTGGTCTTCTGCCTAATCCAATACAATAGCCAGATCGGGTGTCAAGAATCTCATTGGCTACATCATTAGTAGTAAGCACCGGTGGTCGATCACCCCGTCTTCACTTTGACTTTCATTTCCGACCTGTTGCTATGAAGATAAAAGTGTGACCATATCATCCTACAAGAGAAAGTATAAATGAGTTAATGACATATAATTGCAAACAATTCATTATTTTTAAATTGAAAGTAAAATTACATAATTCTTTTTAAATGAGTTTATAATGATATATAATTTCAAACAATTCATGTAAGGTTACTATTGAACACTATAAGCTATATGATATTTTATTATAATTATTAAAAATGTAGCGCCGAGGCAAAATACCATGCAAAACCTCAATTATCATATTTTGAGTAAAATATGAACAATAATCCCAGGACGATATAAATTCACGGATGACAAAAAGAATTCACGTAGAAACAAACTTTGTTTTTGGCTTGTGTTTGCAATATTAAAAAAGAAAAATTTAACCTTTCCTCACTATTCATTTTATTTTCAATATAAACAATTACTGTTCATGATAGTATTTATTTATTACTTGCACAATATGTAATTTTTAGCATCTTATCCCATATGTAACCCCTAAATAAAGATTGTTTTCTGGTTTCCCTTCTTGACTGCACCACTTGGACGTTGGCAAATAGAAACCAAGATCCAGTATTTTAGGTTGGCAACCCATTGACCACTGAGTGTACATGAGCTGCATTCTACATGTTCAGGTTCTTGACAAAGCTCAAAATGCCCACATATAATATTTACAACTTTTTGCACATAACCATATGCTAAGGAAAAATTATATTAGTAATGTTACATAACAAGAAACTTTGCTATAATCTTTGCCTATTGTGACTTGGCAAACTATGTTATTTTGTATTGTCCTTGACCAGCTTTCACAATATACTAAGAACCCACAAGGTGCCATATTTTTGGTAAGGCTTTGAAAAGTAAAATCAGGGAAGATTTAACAGTCATTCATTTTTCAGTCAAAAAGTAAGATGACGTGATTGTAAGATATGTCATAATTTGTATATTGTGGAAAGTTGCACGTGTTTGTTGAGATAAGAAAATAGGGATTTTTTAAGAATTGGAGAATATTTGAGTTGATTGCAACAAGATACGAAGACACTATTTGAAGAGTAAGGACAGAAGAATCTAATTGCGAACTTTTAGGGGAACAAAATCTCATAAAATAACTCCTAACATATGGAAATCTTAAACTATAAAAGACAGTGGAAATCTTAAACCATGAAGAGAACAAGCACTCCACTCCAAACTAAACATAACCCTGCATTGAAGAAATAACTTGCCCAAATTGTGCAAAGAGCTTACAAGATAGAGCAAATACCATAACAAAACAAGATGACTACTTCCAACAAATGAAGAAATAACTTGCCCTCATTTAGTTTATTTGAGAACAATAAGTTGCCCTAATTCAGTTTGTAAGAACAATAGGGCAAGATATCACCGAATATAGAGGTTAAAATACCTGTTGGAGAGAATAGAGCTCTCGAAATCTCTTATTCAGCCTATTAGGTAATATCACCCAAATCCATGAAGAAATCCCTAATAATCACAAAACTATCTGAAATTTAATATGGTACACATAACAGAAAAAGAAAATGTAGGAAATGATGAACTTAAAAGTGGTATAAAAAAGGTATCATGATATAAACGGGATCAATTTAAATGATGTACACGAGCTTGAATGTCTTGTTTGAAAATTGAAGTTCAAATTTCTCCTCATTTTATAAGATAGCCATATGCACCTGTTAAAATTTGCTTTGAAGGCAAATCAACTAATAAATTATGATATACACGTGAAGCATATGACTGTACCACAATTTAGTCATCAATATGCATGTTGTTCGAGGATAATGTTCCAATAGGGCACTCAATTATCGAATGAGCAAGAATGTTTAATGGTAGCACCTAATTTTTACCAATACCTTGTTATAGATCTCACTGAACTAAACCAACACAACTATGTTATATATCGTGCTCTAATTTCATGCAACGAACTGATCAATAAGAAAGGCTGCACAAGGATGATTCTAATCTCTCCCTCTCTCTCTAACCCAGAAACTAAGGGCTATAAAATAATGATTTTAATTTTCTCCACCACGTTCCAATTACTTGAACAAAAACATCAATCCCAACCCCAAAATGTAAATGCAATGTCCTAAAATCCAGTTGTTCGTCAATCCTCACACATATTCCGAACAGAGCAAAAACGTTACGAGGCATCTTCGGAGGATAATCTAGTACCAAAGATATCTCACCTCTTCAACACCTGATTTTGGACATAAAAAGGACTTAGTATAAGAGTTAATAATGCAGGAGCATGAGCACAAGGAATCCCATAATTCTTCACCACTAGATGGCTTATCATCGCTTCCACACCTGCCAAAAGATCTATACCCTGCAGTCATAAAAGTATGAATTAAAATGAGATGTAAGCTTAAACTACTTGATGATGACTATTAGTTTTTTTCTTCAAATTAGTGACACATTCATTCAGTTTGTAGAGATAGCTAAAAGACTTGGACTTACCTTGAGATACCCATGGTTTAGAACACAATCTTAATGTAGAATAACATGCAGTTAAATGGTTGAGTTAAGAGCAAAATTGGGTGATTTAGTTGACGAAAATAGAAATCATCGCAGGAAACAATGAGCATATCTCTCTGTTTGTAAGTCTCTGTGTTTTTGGGATTCTAGAGGCAATAAATATGGGTAATTTAGATGCTTCCACAATCTTAAGTGCATACACTATATCCTACAATTCATGTGTTCCCATTTCAGGTAGAGAAGGAAAAGAAATGCAAATATGAAGCAAACACTGATCAATACTAGCAACTCCAATAGGTAGTTCTTCAAACTCCATAAGCAATTGATCAATTGGAGCACCCAATTCTGTTTCAATGAAGTTCTTTAATTCATAATTGTAACCAAATGGATTGACGTTCAATGTTTTCTCGTTTTTTGTTTTGCATTAATGTAGAAAATAAAAAACTTGAATTGAAGCTGCAAATTAAGGCATAAGGAAAACCCAATAAAATGTTATGCATAAAAACTCAATCAATTTTATTACATTTAAATGTTATTGTGCAAAATCCAATCAAACACAAAATAAGACAATCAAAAATTAAACCTAGAGAATTGAAATAGCAAAGGAGGAACAATACAGAAAATAGAAATTAAAAAGTAGAGAAATTACCTTGAATATCTGGAGTGAATCTAGAATGAAGAATCTGACCGGCGATGGCAATGGAAAACTGAGACCGGTGAGGGCTTTTCAACAATTATAAGAAAATAATGGAATGGAGAATGAAATTGAAGAGATAAAACAAGATAATGACTTACTATGATTGTGACAAATTGGTTGGAGACAAAGAAGAGAATGGAGAAGAGAAGAACGTGAGATTGGGTTGAAGAGAATGGAGAAGAGAATGACGTGAGTGAGAGAGACTGGAAGATTCAAGCAATGAAATTGGATACACCAAATGGGCCAAGAGCGCCAATATTTTTTATTCAGCCTGCCAACAATTCAATTCCCACCAAAATATAGGCCAACTAAGAATATTACATATTCGGCCCATTAATTAGCCACCACCAAAATTTAGTCAGCCATTATACCCTCGACCCAATCCTTTAGTTGGCCATTAAGCTTCGCCAATTCGTCAAACGCGCAAAAAAGTCCCAGGTAAATTTTGGCCGACCACTATTTTTTTAGTTGGCGTTAACACCTTCTCCGACTACATATTTAGTCGATGAATTCTTTCATAGGTTGGCCAACCCAGCCCCTAATGTTTAGGTGACCATATCCTATTTGTAGTCGATAAAAACAATTTTTGCCGACTACATTTTGTTAGTCAGTAAAATTTGGCCGACTAAAAAAATTGTAGTCGACATTAACACCTTCACCGACTAAATATTTGTAGTCAGTAATGTTTAAGCGACCATAAAATAATTGTAGTCGGTAAAAACACCTTCGCCGACTAAATATTGTAGTCAGTAATGTTTAGGCCACCATAAACTAATTGAAGTCGGTAAAAAACACATTCGCCGACTAGATATTGTAGTTGGTAATGTTTAGTCAACCATAAAATAATTGTAGTCGGTAAAAACAATTTTTACCGACCACATATTTTTAGTTAGTAAAATTTAGTCGGTGAAGGGCCCTTCCTTGATTGCACTTTTTACATAGAACAAGTTGTTAGTGTCAAAATGTATACTTTAGATCTCACTTATGAATATCGAATCGTCTTTAACTTTGGTATTTTCCCTACTCCTAACGGCCAACTAGGCTATTCATCTAGAATAAAATTCAAACGAAGTTGACTCAAAAAAATTTGTGCTTGATTTGACACCAACGCCTTTAAAAAAATTATTATCCAGTATTTGTTTAGAAATTTTTGAAAAGCTACTATGGTTAGTTTGGTAGGGAATTTCCCTTAATGAGTTCCTCACATATATAATTATTAATTAGTAATAAACACAATTAATAAAGGAAAAATATTGAGTTTGAAAAAAAAAATTACTTGAAAAAGTTGAGCCTTTGAGAGAGGAGAAATTGAAAGACAACTTTATGCTTTTGGGTCGAGAGTTGGACGTGAGATAACAAAAAAGGTTATTAGGGTTCTTGACTTTAATTTAGAAGAGGCGGTTAAACCATAAATTATATTTAGACGTGGTTTTGGATTGAGAAGTAAGAGAGAGAAAGAGAGAGAGAGAGAGAGAGAGAGATCACACAAGAGAGAATATACTATTAAGATATCTAGGCTCTTAAATGTGACGTGGTGGCCTTTCAAACATTTATTACGGCTGCACCAACTTTTGACAAACTGAAATTTTGGCTGCTTCGAGTGAAATTGGGGTTTTCTTCAAAAATCGAAAACCAAACCGAACTGTCCTATTCTCATGTAATAGTTACCTTTTCTCCCCACCCCTAGTCCCCTCGAGGACCAAGTTGGTTTACCTCATTCCTTTTTCGTCTTTTTTCAATTCTCTTTAAGATTTATCATTCCTTATTATTCTTTGGAATAACAGCACTGCTAACTTAAAATATTAATAAGTCATACCATTGCCATTACTACTTGACCATATGTTTTTCTTCCTTCACTTATTTCAATAGAAATATTGCTGAAGATTAAACAATCAAATAATAAGTTATGTTAAAAGAAATTTTTGTAACTTTCCAACAAGGATCTCTTCGTTTTGATCATAACCAACAAGCAAGTGTGGTATTGGTCTTTTAGGAATTATGAATTTTAACCAACATGCTGAACAGAAGTTTTGATAATTTATCACGGTTCATAGGCAACGAGGAATTATAAACAATTTTGTATACTCTTAGGTTTTTGACCTTTGTATCAAAGTTGTTAAATCTACTAAATTTTTTACTCATTTTAGTAGTATTAATTCTTTATATACCAGTTTAAACCATCCTAAAACTAATTTTGAACTGCAGTTTTTGTAAAATAAATAGATGTGGAGGACATATGAACTAGTAGGGCTAATTTTATGTGAGTAGTCTTCTAATTTGTTCATGTCGTTTAATGGCATGTCAACTAAGGTAAAAGGTACTTAAAATAAAGTGGTACTTCAATTGTTGACATGTCTACTTGAACAACCCAATTCTAATGGGACATTACCTGCGACACCAAATGCAGACCCAATTCTAATGGTGCTATACTAATGAGCGCACTGCCACATTGCTAATGAAGTTCGGATACATTTTTATTAATTGAATAAATGACAATGACCTCACTACCACATTGACTGTTGTTCATCACCATTGCTAACGAATATCATTATTTTAAGAATTTCTCTTCCTTCAAATCTCTTCCCCCACCCCCACCCAAATGACATATTAATTGAGCAGCAATCTTATAGTTTTCTCTAAACTAATTTTTTGACATGTTCGCAATGATTTATTTATTAAATACAACTGGATAAATACAATTGAAGTAATTTATGAAAAAAATGGTTGGTAAAGAGTGAATGTGAAGTTAAATTTGAGTTTGTTAATTTTGTGAACATATAATGGGAGTAAACTCATCTTGTTTTAACCTTTAAAACATTTTCAAAGAACATTTCTTGATTTGTATTAACTTCAACTATGGGTACGTTTGATTTCAATTAAAATTTTGTTAAAAAACTGAAGTGAAAGTCAATAATTAATTTTAACCACATATTTGATGGACCTACAACGTTTTACAACTTTTTAACCACACATTTTATCCACTTTTATCAACTTTTACAATAAATCTGATTTTAATCAAAATCAAACACACCTTAATTTACAACAGTTGACTCACATCTCAGCCAATTTTTCAAATCGTTTTGAGTCTCCTTTTGACTTCTGTTTGTGCTTGGATGATCAACAAGGTAGAACTTACAGTCCTTCGGGATGAGAACCCTTTGCCGAATTTGACTACTGTAAATGGTGTAGAAGATCATGTTAGACCTAAAGCCACCATCATTGCTCAAAGGTAAACCAGAATCAAAGATGTATATTTCACATGGAAAGTATCGTGTATATAAATTTTTAGACCTTCTTAGCTTTTCGTCCATTATCAACAAGTTCCAAGCGCTCCTTATCCAATCGAACAACTTCCACATATCCATTGTCATAAAGTATCTTTGAAACAAATTAATAAGGAAAAAACAGTGAGAGATGAAAGGCTAATCATAATAAAGTTGGTCACCATTAACGGTAACGAATGAGACACCAAAAGTAAAACTAATTACCACATGCTTCATTTTTTGGGTGTAAAAAGACTCGACAACACCTTCATAGAAACTGTATAGTTGGACAACTACAAGGTTAATTAATGATAACCAGTAGAAACAAGAGAAAACATAATGTTGCAAGGTTATTAATGATTACCAGCACTCTTGTGTTGTCACAAGGGTATTCCATTAATTTGTGGTCTAAAACAAAAAATAAGAAAACATAGCATATAGGTTGACTCACTCATGAAGAATGATAAATCTTTAGAGTGTAATCATATAACATGGAGGTCAATAACCCTGGCTACCAAAGCTGCGAGAATGATCTCTATTTTCGTAGGAACGGAATTTCGGAAGAGATTTCAAAAGTATATTATCGAAAAATGTGGTTTTATGCCTAACATTTCCCATTTTCACAATAATGACATAAAGATCATTGTTTTCAACTAATTAAATCAAGAAGCACTCACGCCTTATCCATCGGCCACCAAACTTTTATTTTGCACATAATCATGTTCGCTGTGAAATTTCCATTGTCCTTTGATGAGCACTTAAGAAGAAACAAGTATCATCATAATGGAGTGACATCGTCAAAAGAAAAGTTGCAACAATTTAGGCATTATGAACCATAAAAGAAACCAAGTAAAATAAACCCACATCAATTCTCGTTTTCAGTTAGCTCTAAGAGGTTGCGAAAGTAAGTTTCTGGTTCTCATATTATGAGAACAATAGCATGAACCCAAAGATAGCTTGATGCTCCTAATGAAAAATCATGTTGTATATTTCATCGTTCAACCATGGTTTACCAATATGCATGATGTTACTGTGTATGCTTAGACGCTTTTGGGATGCCACATGATGATTAAACTACTTATGAATTCGGCGATTTACCAAGCAAGTTTCATTCTCAAACACAAAACATTGTACAAGGAAATGCACAAAAGATAGACCTCATCTAACCATAAATAAACATGCATTTTCTTCTTCATATAAGGAAACTTAAGGAAAATTAAATAAAAAATCCAAACATAGAAGTAAATTTGGAAATTAATTGAATTTTATTGGGTTGAATCATTAAATTTTATATATTTAATGATGTGGGCCATTACAATTAATTATGGGTGAATTGGAAAAGTTTTCAATAAACATAATTGGTGAATTGGTATGGAGAATGGATACATTTATTCATGTTTCAATGTGGAGCATCATAACACTTAAAAATATGAAATGGGGCGATCTAAGGGCTCAGTTTAACTATATCAAATGGTGCACCTATTCATAAAGAGGCACACGCCCATTCATAGAGACACTTAAAATTCTATAAATAGGGACTCTTAAATTCAATTTTTTGACACCAAATCAATTTTGAATTATTGATTTATAAATTATCATCTCTTTCCAAAATTTTGTCTACATAATTTATGATCAAATTTATGTTCAAATTACTTTCTTGCAATTTTTTAAAGTTAGTATTTTTCATTCCATTCAATAAGAATATAATCAATTCTTTGGTTCGACCGACAAAGTTGGTATAGTGTATTACCAATATTGGAAGGAGCGTTGAATCTTGGGAGACAGACGTCCATTTGTCATGTTGGCACTGTTTTGCAATGGACGAAATAGGTCTTAAGGAAATTTGCTTCATTATACCTTGTTCCATATATGCTTCTACTTCATTTCGCATTGTTCAAGTCAATGTACGACAACACTAAAAAGGTAGTCACAAAGCTACACTTAACCGTACAAATTGAAGACGAAAAACTGTGACCATTACCACATAACATTAAAAGTATTGAAACATTAATAGAAACCATTTTTCGAAGCAAAAAATTTTTTTCCCAATAAATCATGTTGTGGCAATCGACACTATAAGGCTTCAGCGGTTTTGTAAATAATAAGAGGGTAGGAAGTGCTAGCTTTTTACTAATGCCCAAAAGGATAAAAATATTTTACCCAAAACAAATACAAAAAGAGAGCTTTGAAAAGAAAACAAATCCAGTGGATTGAAATTTTAATGTAAAATAGAAAACAACCAAATTTCTCTAAATCCCAAATAAAGACCATAGAGTCAATAAAAATAAGTCCAAAGCCTAATTTCCTAAGCATTCCACTATTATATACAGATATTAAGCTAAAAAACCAAAATATATATATATATATATATATATATACATCCAGTAACATAAACGGAGTATCAAGCATGATTAGATACTAAAGCCCAATTTTTACACACAAAGCACACATACATATAGATAGATACATCATACATGTATATATTAGTTTCACGAAAAATCATTAAAAAAGAAAAAAAAATACGCATACATATCTGTATTTCTAGTTTAGAGACAAAATAGGAATTTTGGCTAATTAGGAATCCAAGTATGAAGGAAAAACTATAATTATCCAACATATTAGAAAGAAATCAATTCATATTCAAATTCCGAATTCCCAATTTTATAATCACAATTATAATGCTTTAATTGCATATTTTCAAACAATATGTAAGTATTCACCACTGAAGGTTTCATCGTCCACGGTCGAAAGCATTTGAAAGATTCAATCAGAAAATTAACTAAGCTTTACTTCCACAACAGCTCATTACTAATAATCAATGGCTTCCCATGAAATTAGTGAAAAAATGTCATCACAATTTCTCCAAAAAAAAAGTTCCCATTTTCACCACTCCAAAGAATATCTTAATAAAAAATAAAAAATAAACCGACAACAATGTAAAAAGCGCATGAAAAACTAAAATAAATAATATCTACAAGAGTACAAAGATTAAAGAGAGGGAAAAGGGTCATTGAGGCAGTAAGACTAGTAGAAAACGACGACGGAATAAGAAAAAATGTGGTTCTGGACAAAAGAAGCAGGGGGTTTGGGTTATGCATCAACGGGAACCGAAAAGGAAGTTTTTTAACCAAGGGGTGTGGGGAAGATGAATTTTTTAGAAAATAAAGTGAAATTAAAAATTAATTGATTCAGAACTTACCAAGAACATCACCCTTTAGGGTGTGGGGAAGATGAAGTTTTTAGAAAAATAAAGTGAAATTAAAAATTAATTGATTCAAAACTTACCAAGAACATCACCCTTTAAAATCCTCAGCATGTCACTAGAGAATTGGGAAAATCACGACTATTCTAGATCATAACAAAAAAATTAGTTTGGGAAGCAGAAATCTTGAGTAGATCTGTAAACATTTTGTAGTATTTCATAAATTCGGTGAAAAACCAAAAATCAAAAACTGCATTACATACCATATCTAAACCACAACCGAAAAATTAGGTTGGGAACCAGAAATCTCTAGCAGATATGTAGAAATTTTGGAAAATTTCACAATTCTAGGGAGATAGCGTTCAAAGAGAGATAGAGTGAGCAATTGTAGAGTTTGTAGGTAGGGGAGAGAAATGGACGTCCGTTTCCTTATATATGCACACTGTTATTGAGGGAAAAAATGAGACAAAAATGACACCTTTTTGGACAAAAATTTAAACAAAAATAAGATTGAACTCACTCTTATAGGTTAGTGTAGAAGTAGATAGATGTATCACATTAATTATGATGAAAAATGGAAAGCAAGATATGCATTCACTGAAATAGTGGAAACAAGAATATAATTTCACCACGTGAGATTGCCAAATATTTCAGGAGTTACTCTATTCAATCATTTTCCTTTTGCCATATTGCTCGATATCTTGTTTGTACAAATCTTCTCTTAAATACCCATGACACAAAATGCTGGCACCCGTAACAAGTTCACCAATTCATTAATTAAATGTTCATCCTTGATTTTGCCTTCAGCCTTCAGCCTTCAGCTTTCAGCTTTTATCTTCATTTCTAACAAATATTTCAGTTTGTATACAAATCTTTTTTACTTTAAATTTATCACATTAATTATGTGGAAAATGGAAATCAAGTTGTGAAATAGCAGAAATGCAAATACAATTTATAACCAGAAAACAATCGTCCAAAGCATGTAGTTCTATAGGTAAACCCCAATGCTAACAAACAGTAATAATCACCAGACTGTAAAACTTTGCAGAAGATAGTATCTCTCTCCAAAGGTCCAAAACAAAAAACCCATGTGGTGTTCACCCATATAGGCTGTATATCTTTTGTAGAAACATGCATTCCTGTGCAAACACACGTCCATTAATTCCTCCTGGCTTCACCGAGTTTCATCCGCTTTGCAACACAAGTTCCCAATGAAAACAATCCAATGGCCATAACTCTTACATTCTAATGTTCCCGCATCAAACTTATACACCATCATAACTAAGGAATAAAAAATTCCTTGATTATTCAATTATGCCAACAAAGAGTGGTATAATATGTTGGGTTGTATACAAAAATAGAAAATTTTTGATATGAAGAAACGACAATTTATATTGAAAAAAAAAATTGGTTTGTATTAATTTATTATTATTCCATCAGTTTAATGTTGAGCATGTAAATAAAGTACCAATGATCACTTGTAATAATATAAGTTGGGAGCTTGCATTGAGAAGCATAGTGTGACACCAATTATATTTTGATCATGAATACTAACGTATGAGGGGCTGGTGCCTTGTGCCAAAGGTTGTAGTGTCGACTATCTAATCATTCGGGTATGCAATTTGTTCATGTCGTAAAAATAGTTTAATGGTGAAACTAGTACACTTGGAGTGTATTGAACAGACCATATGTCGAATTTAATTGTATAGCATGTTCGTGCGAACAATTAAATTCAACTTGATTACTGGGTATTTCATCTAAATCTCTTGACAGGATTGTGTATATCTCTTCGTTAGTTTGATGATTGTTTGATTCGTCAATGGGAAAGATCAATTTGATAAAGGGTATAAATCAATGTTTTAAACTCGTCCTGGTATTGATCCAGAAATCGATAGATTCTACATCTATATTCACATCATATTCTCTTTTGATGTAGATTGTCATACAATAAGCAAGAAAATCATCCTCCAATTTATTACAAAGTTCTGTCTTCAGAATTTTCATTGCTGAAAATACTCGTTCAGTAGTCGTAGTAGAAATCAGGCAGTGTCAATACAAGAGAAATCAGTGTCAACTGTAGATAATTCAAGCACATTCTACTTGCAACAAATTGCCGACATAATTCAGAATATGTAGGTACTTGAAACTGAGGGTTACATATTACACTGTGCTTATAATCATGTAACTCTACGCCCAAGAAAGAATCTCATACAGATTGAAATCTTCAGGATGAAACTACTTTGTACGCTCCAAAATATGACCCTTTTTATATGATTCAAATGAATATTTAGGTTCTAAAGCCGCAATAAGATAAAGGAGTTCTATTCATAGTTCATTATATCTTGTATTTAATTCCATCAAAAGGGAATTTATTACTTTGTTAAAAACATCAAAGTGGTTAAGATGCTCAACAACGTGAACTATCAAGATAGAGTATATCAATACCTTTTTTGAGAAAAAAGTGTTGACTTTCTAAACGAATTCATCACACCTGTCGTCTTTCAATTCTTGAAGGATTTTTTTTTTTTTTTGCAGTATAAACAAATCTGATGGCAATCAATATATCTTGGATTTTTCTTTGAAAGTCTGGACAAAGAATATCCGTGATTGCCAAAATTTTACGTACTAAATGCAAGACGAACACAAATTTAATGCTTGAAAATTTTCTATATGCACCAGGGGCTTCACCCCTAGTTTTTGCATTTTGGGAAAATCACCTTTTGAGTTCAAGCCCTTCTCTTTGCTAGTTGGAAGTAGAAGAAGTAATCGTTCAATGGACTCCAAGCGGGTTTGAGTTTGGGTAGATGCGCCGTGGGGAGGTTTGGGTTATTTTAAAGAGATTTAGGCTGACGCTTTGTGAATTGGACCAGACTACTACTTGAAAAATAATTTTTTTAACTAAGTTTATTGGATTTGGGCCGATCTATAGCCCTTCCTTGGTTGCACTTTTTACATAGAACGAGTTTGTTAGTGTCAAAATGTGTACTTTAGATCTCACTTATGAATATCGAATCGTCTTTAACTTTTGTATTTTCCCTACTCCTAACGGCCAATTAGGCTATTCATCTAGAATAAAATTCAAACGAAGTTGATTAAAAAAAAAAAAATTGTGCTTGATTTGACACCAACGCCTTTAAAAAAATTATTATCCAGTATTTGTTTAGAAAATTTTGAAAAGCTACTATTGTTAGTTTTGTTGGGAATTTTCCTTAACGAGTTCCTCACATATATAATTATTAATTAGTAAAAAACACAATTAATAAACGAAAATATTGAGTTTGAAAAAAATTACTTGAAAAAGTTGAGCCTTTGAGAGAGGAGAAATTGAAAGACAATTTTAATGCTTTTGGGTCGAGAATTGGATGTGAGAAAAAAAAAAGGTTATTAGGGTTGTTGACTTTAATTTAGATGAGGCAGTTTAACCATAAACGATATTTAGACGTGGTTTTGGATTGAGAAGTGAGAGAGAGAGAGAGAGAGAGAGAGAGAGAGAGAGAGAGAGAGAGAGAGACTATACTATTAAGATATCTAGGCTCTTAAATGTGACGTCGTGGCCTTTTAAACATTAATTACGGCTGCACCAACTTTTGACAAACTGAAATTTTGGCTCCTTCGAGTAAAATTGGGGTTTTCTTCAAAATCGAAAATCAAACCATATGTTTTTCTTCCTTCACCAACTCTTTAAGATTTATGATTCCTTATTATTCTTTGTTATAACGGTACTGCTAACTTAAAATATGAATAAGACACATAATTGCCATTACTACCTGACCATATGTTTTTCTTCCTTCACTTATTTCAATAGAAATATGGCTGAAGATTAAATAATCAAATAATAAGTTATGTTAAAAGAAATTTTTGTAACTTTCCAACAAGGATCTCTTCGTTTTGATCATAACCAACAAGCAAGTGTACTATTGGTCTTTTAGGAATTATGATTTTAACCAACACGTTCAACAGAAGTTTTGATAATTTATCACGGTTCATATGCACAGAGGAATTAGGAACAACTTTGTATACTCTTAGGTTTTTTACCTTTGTATCAAAGTTGTTAAATCTACTAAATATTTTACTCATTTTAGTAGTATTAATTCTATATATACCAGTTTAAACCATCCTAAAACTAATTTTGAACAGCAGTTTGTGTAAAATAAATAGATGTGGAGGACGTGTGTACTAGTAGGGCTAATTTTATGTGAGTAGTCTTCTAATTTGTTCAGGTCGTTTAATAGCATGTCAACTAAGCCTAAAAGGTACTTAAAATAAAGTGATACTTCAATTGTTGACATGTCTACTTGAACAACCCAATTGTAATGGGACATTACTTGCGACACCAAATGCAGACCCAATTCTAGTGGTGCTATTCTAATGAGGGCACTGCCACATTGCCAATGTAGTTCGGATACATTTTTATTAATTGAAGAAATGACAATGACATCACTACCACATTGACTGATTTTCATCACCATTACTAATGAATATCATTAATTTAAGAATTTCTCTTCCTTCAAATCCCCCCCCCCCACCCCCACCCCCACCCCTTAAAAAAAATATTTAACAACTAATGAAAATAGATACATCAGATACCATATAATCACCATTTAATCAATTCCTTTGTTAGCATTTCTGTCGGTAAGGAATCTTTCATGAATGATTGTTTCTTCATCAGAACTAGAGTCTGATTCTTCTTCAATTTGGATAGGGTCAATGTTTTCATGAATGTTTTCTTCTGATTTTGCAACAAGAATAATCTCTTGATTATTTATTGCAATATTTTTGAAGATAGAATCAATGTTTTTAAGTTCTTTATCTTCAAAACCATATAATCACCATTTAATCAAATAAACGAAAAGAAATCTCAAAAGCCTTACTTTATTTTAATTGTTGCCTCTTGTATATTGCCCTGCCTCACTCAATTCTTCCTTTGCACTCACACACTGAATGGCCACCTGCCTGATGGTGTACTGGCTGGAACTTGTGCCAAAAATCAAATTGGAAATACATTATCTTCCTTCAAATCCCCTCCCCCCCCCCCCAAAAAAAAAAAAGACATTAATTGAGCAACAATCGTATAGTTTTCTCTAAACTAATTTTTGGACGTTTTCGTAATTATTTATTTATTAAATACAACTGGATAAATACAATTGAAGTAATTTATGAAAAAACTGGTTGGTAAAGAGTGAATGTGAAATTAAATTTAAGTTTGTTAATTTTGTAAACATATAATGGGAGTTAACTCATCTTGTTTTAACCTTTAAAACATTTTCAAAGAACATATCTTGATTTGTATTTACTTCAACTAAAGGTATGTTTGATTTCAATTAATTTTTTTTTTTAAAACTGAAATCATAGTCAACAATTAATTTTAAGTATACATTTCATGGACCCACAATGTTTTACAACTTTTTAACCTTACATTTCATCTACTTCTATCAACTTTTTTAATAATCTGATTTTAATCAAAATCAAACACACCTTAATTTTCAACAGTTGACTCACATGTCAGCCAAATTTTCAAATCGTTTTGAGTCCCCTTTTGACTTCTGTTTGTGCTTGGATGCTCAACAAGGTAGCACTTACAATCCTTAAGGACGAGAACCCTTTGCCAAATTTGACTACTGCTAATGGTGTAGAAGATCATGTTAGACCGAAAGCCACCATCATTGCTCAAAGGTAAACCAAAAAAAAAGGTGTACACTTCACATGGAAATTATGGTGTATATAAATATTTAGACCTTCGTAGCTTTTCGTCCATTATTAAGAAGTTCCAAGCGCTCCTTGTCCAATCGAAGAACTTCCACATCTCCATTGTCATAAAGTATCTTTGAAACAAATTAATAAGGAAAAACAATGAGAGATGAAAAGCTAATCATAATAAAGTTGGTCACCATTAACGGTAATGAATGAGACACCAAAAGTAAAGCTAACTACAACATGCTTCATTTTTTGGGTCAAAAGACTCGACAACACCTTCATAGAACCTGTATAGTTGGAAAATTACAAGGTTAATTAATGATTACTAGCAGAAACAAGAGAAAACATAATGTTGCAAGGTTATTAATGATTACCAGCACTCTTGTGTTGTCACGAGGGTATTCCATTAATTTTTTTTAGTCAACACACCATTACATCACCAGTGTGGTTGTCAGGCCTCCACCAGGAAATGATGAAGAGTTTGGATACTCCAATCTTATATAAATAACTCATAAAAAATGCATGGGAGGGGGCCATAAAGCATGACCTCCAATCAGAAGAGCTAAAACAAACACATAAATGAATAATTAATAAAGTAATAAATAAAGAGGTACTACATCCCAAACAATAAGTCCTAAAAAAATCTATAGACCCCTAATTATAGGAAACCCGTGTCTATCAATTTGAACTGAGATGTGGTAACGCCACAGTAAGTCTTGAACACTGTACTAGAAATAGCAACGGCAATCCCAACCATCTGAAACAAGTAAATCAGCCACCTAGTTTCCCTTTCGATAAATATGAAAAATAGTATCACAGTCGGAGGTAAGGAGATGTCTGATGTGCGAATAGTGGCCTAAATAGACCAAGGTCATCCATCTTTGGTGATGCAGTGAATGGCCAAAGTAGAGTCGGCCTCAATCCATAAATCTGATAGTACAGTCCTTCGAGCAAGAATGATACCATCAAGAATAGCCTTAAGCTCGACCTTCAAAATAGGGCACTCGCCATATGAAGAAAAGAAGGCACGAACACACTGACCAAATGAATCCCTAATAATACCCTTCTACTCGCAAATCCATCTTTGACGCATCCATCAGTATTAACCTTGTAAGATCCAAATGGTGGAGTACACCTATAAACTAAAACAGGGGGAGGCAGGGATGAAGATGTAAGAGATATACCAAAAAGATTAGCAATGTCAATATCTCATCGCCAATGAATAACATGAAATAAACTACCTGTATGTAGTAGTGAGATAGTATGGTATACTCTCCAGATGATCCATCTCAATTCCATAGAGATATCCTGGTACTTCGCATCATTTCTCGCAGTCCAAATAAACCAGAGAATCAAAAAAAGAATGATTGTGCGAATATGACCCTTTTCTAACAAACTGACCCGAGAAATGCCAAGACTGAAAACGATACTGAAAACCCTCCATCGATCGAAGGGTTCTATGAAAAATGTCAGAAAAATGGTACCAAATCTGGTCGACAATACTACTATTAATAAACAAATGTTGAATAGTCTCAATAGTCGAGCAACACTAACAATGAGAAGCCATATGACTCCCATTCCACCTCTGAATTACAACATCAACTGGGATAAGACCCTACCACATTCTCCAGTAGAAGAGAGAAACATTCGTCGGGATAATAAAACTCCAAATCACGATGTATACAGCCTAAATAGTATGTCCTGTTTAAACTAGCTGCCATGCAGACTTAGTAGCAAATCTACCATCCGAAGTTTCATTCCACATAATCTGATCGTGCACTTCAGTAGTGATAGGTATGTTTTCTATCTGCTCAGCAATAATAAATGGTACAAGCTAAAGAAGTCTGCCAATGTTCCATCCAGTATCATCAAATAATTCTTTAATCTGGATAGAAGAATGTGTCAAGTGTGGGTGATGATCAGCTAATGTAGACTCGTCCATCCAACAGTCATGCCATAAGAATATTTGCCCACGCCCCAACTTCCAAGTAATAGTAGTTAGAAACAGATAGGTACCTTTACAATACTTACTCTATAAAAAATGAGCCCATAATGACCGGTAAGATCTAAATAACCACTAGAGCTTTGAAGAGAATGTATCAACAAGATCCTATAGTCTCCTAAAGCCAGTCCACACTTCTCAGTAGGAATACAAAGGTCCTTCCATCTCTTCCAATGTAATATGGATGCATTGTCTCTGGAGTCCCAAAGGAACCTAGCAAATATGCCCTCTAACTTCTTCAAGATAGCCTTGGGAGGCTTCATTATTTGAAAGAGATAGAGTAGAATAGAGGATAGCACTGATCGAATCAAATTAATTCATTTCCCAAATGATAAGAGCCTTGAGGCCCAGTCGAAAATCCTACTCTGGACTTTCTGGATTAAGTCATCATACAAGAAGATCTTCCTAGCTCTTTTAAATAAAAGAACACAAAGATAAGTGAAGAGCTGCTGCTAATGATGAAACCCTGTCAGATTCTCAAGTTTGTATATCTAACTAGTAGAAAATCTCCTAAGTAAGATAATCCCGTTCTTAACTCTGTTCACCAACTGCCCAGAAGCCCCCTTATAGTGATCAATACACTATAATACTCGTTTGATAGACTGCTTTTGGCTATTGGCAAAAATAATCATATCATTTACAGAAGACAAATGAGAGATAAAAGTATCACCCCCATATATGTATGCTATTGAATAAATATGCTGATATTGCTAAGTAAGTAGTCGTGAAAAATAGTCTGCAGTAATAATAAACAGCGATGGAGATATGGGATCACCCTATCTGAGCTCCCGAGATGATGATAAAAATCCACATGGTCTGCCATTAAGTAGGATTGAGAATTGACATTCTGAAATACACTTCCGTATTCGATCAATCCAAAGAGCATCAAACCCAAAACACTCCTTAATGGATATCAAGAAACTCCAATCCATGCGATCATAGGCCTTTAGCATACAAGCTTGAGGATAATATTACCCCCTCGCACTTTCGTATCAAGTGTATGTAGTAACTCCTATGCAAGTAGGACATTATCACCAATGAGCCGCCCCGAGATGAATCCACTCTGAAGAGCTGAGATGATCAGCTTTGTAATCAACCTATTAAACAATGTACATAAGCTGATAAGACGAAATTCTGACCACTTACAGGCATTTTCCTGCTTTGGAAGTAAGACAATAGAAGTAGATGCAAAACCTCTAGGTAGGTGCCCTCCAGCAAAGATGTCCAAGACTGCCTAAAACACATCATCTGATGCTATGTCCCAACAAACCTGAAAAAGTGAGAAGAAAACCCATCTGGCCATTGACACTATCTAGATCAATACTAAAAATAGCCTCTCACACCTCTGCCAAAGTAGGAGTCCGGTTAAGCTGCAAATTGTCCTCACCGGACACCAATCTAGGTATAATACCAAGTCGAATAGGGTTGACAGGTTAAGGAGGAGCCGACAGAAGCTCCTGGAAGAAAGATACTACTGAATGCTGAATAGTCTTAGAAGACTCAAACACCCCGCCCGAAGCTGAAGTAATAGACCGGGTCACGGCACGAATATGTCGTCCCTGATCTAAAGAATGGAAGTATCGTGTGTTATGTTCACACTCACAAGTCCAACATGCCCTTGCCTTTTGTTTCCAAAAAGCCTCCTCATTAGATAAAGTACAGTTAAGAAATGACTGAGCCTAATGCAAAGTATCACAATGGGAAAAAGAATGATCTCTGTCATGGTCTAATTCTGCCTCATCCATCCAACACTCTACATCCCTAATCTTCTAAAAAAATATCACCAAAAACATTTAGATTCCACCAACGAAGGCCCTATTTGAGGCTAAAACTCTTTTCCCAGAGAGTGGCCATTCTCGTAAGGTGGGTAAGAAATTACCACTTTTGAGATACAAAGCCCTAAAAATCGTGATGCTTAGACCAAACATTGAGAAATCGAAAAAGACGATGTCCCAAATCATTGTCAGAAGACCACTGAATTAGAAGAAGTGAGTGATCAGAAGTGCTTCGATTCAGATGACGAACTGAAAACTAAGAACAAAATAAGGCAACCAATGAGTTAATCAAAACTCTGTCCAAACACTTCCAAACCCTCTCATTTGTCCACGTGTACTGACTTCTAGAATACCATGCATCCATTAAACCACAATCCATCATCATATCTGCAAAGTCTGAAGTGCCCCTATCACGAGTATTCTTACCAGTACGCTCACCATTGTGAGCAATCACATTCTCTCAACTAGCTACTGCCCATCAACAAAAAGAGATATCTGGTGAAGACCTGCCCATAATTCTCTATGTCCATCCGACGAACAAGAGACATATACAGAAATAATAAACAACATTATGGCTAATATAGGATCCTCAACTTTAATGTGAAGGAATTGGGGATGATCAACAATTAAAGTAATAGTAGTTCCCAAATTTCAAAAACACCATATTTTATCCAACTAATTTTGTAAGCACATATCAAAATAGAGAAATCGTCTGATAAATTCAAAGTTCTTCCTCAAAACAAATGGCTCAAACACCACTGATAAATACAGATGATGGAGTCGAACCAATTTCTTCAGTCTTCTACGAGTGGTAACACTTTGCACACATCTCACATTCCACATGATAACACTCATCAAAAAGACTGGATGCGTGATGATGCACTTGTCTGACTACGAGTCACCCGTTTGATCAAGCGCGAACTCTCGATTTTTTCTTCTGAAATGTAGTAAAACCATCAGCCTCCTGCCTCTCATCTAAACCAACCAAGTCATCAAAAGAATTCTTACGAAAAATCCCCGACAGATGAACCTCTAGCTGAATAGAACTAACAGTATCAGAAGGAATCGAAACCTCTACATTCTCATTACTACTGAGGAGTGGACTGACATGTAGATCAATATAAAAAAAAAGGTTACACTGGTTCTGACAAAATAGGAAACTCACGAAGGACAAATATCATGTGATCTAAAATTGGATCGGAAAAAACAATGTCATGACATGGCTTGGAAGTATGTCTAGGCTGATGGGTGGTCCCCAAATGAACAACTGGAGGTAGTATAACAACAACTGAAGAAGAACCAACAACTGGGGCCCACTGCCTAGGAGCCTCAACAACAATGTCCCTTTTAGGTCATATCTGCAATAGGCACCTAAACATGAACATCAACTGGCTTAGGAGCTGGAGCAACAACATTCTTAGGAGCCAGAGTAACAGTAGGCTTAGTAGCCTAAGCAACAAAAGGCTTAGTAACCTGGACAACAATAGGATCTATTCGTAGAGCACCCATCCTGCACTGATCAATAATATTGCCCATATAACGGCATTTAGCACAAAATTGGGACAACATCTCATATATAATAGGCTGCCAAAAACTACGGGATTCACCTAGATCAATCTAAATCCTATCTAGGAGCTTATGATCCATATTCACCTCAACACAAACCCTAGCTTCACTAGGCCTCAACAAATCAGTAATCGCCTCATCAATCCTCAACAGCACCCCCAACAATTTTCAAAATGGAAAATAAAAATTCCTTTGCACTTAAAATAAACACGCAATAAAGGAAAAGATATCCATATAAGGGCAATGAGAGTCTCAACATCAGGGTAGAAATTACAAGTCCACTTAAGTATACGCATAGAGCAACCCATAATAAACCAAAGTGATTTTAAAAATAAACGACTATAATCATCCTCATGCTTTAAGTGTATGAGTATATGCTTGTAATCTATAGGCCCAAGTTTAAATTCACAGAAAAAACCAAACTTTTGAAAACTATTACATACCTCTATCATTTTGGGCTTGCGAAAACTTGCCAACAAGTGTGAATTTGAATGACTCAACAAGAGATGCCTCATCATCAGATGAAATAACCAAGGCAGGCTCACCACGATGTAAGTATGGCTCCTTAGCCACAAACTGGTGGCAATTTGAATCAGGAGAGGACTGAAGGACAAAAGCAAAAGACTTTCTCATACTTTGCTCTGTTGAAGAGATATTATGTCGTTCATTAACAACTGTAGCATAAGTCAATTTGCCAGAATTTAGTGCAGATTGGGCTTCTTGAGAAACAACAAGTAGGCCCAGAGCAATCAAAGATGAAAAATTAGGCAAACAAAAGAGGACATAAAAACCAGCCAGAAGATTGCGAGTGGCAACCCATGCACAACCAGCAGCGCTAGGCGCAAGCCCCTAAGGACAAGGTGCCTGGGCGTGCCCTGTCCCCAGCGTGTTCACTGTCTGGCATGGTGCCGCGTGCTACCTGGTGTAGAAAAACAAGAGGAGACAGCCTGGGCTCATCTCCTTGGAGAGAAGACGAAATTTGGTTGGTAGTGGATACAAGGTTACAAGTGATCCCTCGTGAAGATAAAATGAGGGAGGCATCATCCACCACCCTTAAGATGACATTAGGGCCACCAAGAAGGTCGCCGAAGGTTGGCGCACCGCTAGGAGGAGGCACCATGGTTGTGCTTTCAATGAAGGAGGCCGCTGCTGGAAGTGTTTGACTGGAGACGCAGGTGCCAACCCTTGGGCACTATATAGACCATCAAGCTGCTCTCCAAGGGTAGTGTACCGACTGGTCGCTGGCTGGTCGCGCAATTGATGGACAGAGGTGCAATGACTCTAGGTCCTACATCTAGGGTTTTCCCAGGCTACGAGTTTTATGGTGGCGTGAGGCCGACAATGGGTTAATGGTCACCATTAACGGTAACGAATGAGACACAAAAAGTATAGTTAATTACCACATGCTTCATTTTTTGGGTGTCAAAAGACTTGGCAACACCTTCATTAGACCTGTATAGTTGGACAATTACAAGGTTAATTAATGATTACCAACAGAAACAAGAGAAAACACAATGTTGCAAGGTTATTAATGATTACGAGCACTCTTGTGTTGTCACAAATGTATTCCATTAATTTGTGGTCTAAAACAGAAAATAAGAAAACATAGCATATAGGTTGACTCTCTAATGAAGAATGATAAATCTTTAGAGTATAATCGGATAACATGAAGGTCAATAACCATGGCTACCAAAGCTGCAAGAATGATCTCTATTTTCATAGGAACGAAATTTCGGAAGAGATTTCAAAAGTATATTACCAGAAAATGTGGCTAATACCTAACATTCCCCATTTTAACAATAATGACATCAAGATCACTGTTTTCAACTAATTAAATCAAGAAACACTCACGCCTTATCCATCGGCCACCAAACAAATATTTTGCACCCAATCATGTTCGTTGTTAAACTTCCATTGTCCTTTGATGAGCACTAAAGAAGAAACAAGTATCATCAGAATGGAGTGACATCGTCAAAAGAAGAGTTGCAACAACTTTGCCATTCTGAACCATAAAAGAAACCAAGTAAAATAAACCCACAACAATTGTCATTTTTAGTTAGCTCTAAGAGGTTGCGAAAGCACGTTACTGGTTCTCATACTATGAGAACAATAGCATGAACCCAAAGATAGCTTGATGCTCCTAATGAAAAATCATGTTGTATATTTCATTTTTCAATCGTGGTTTACCGATATGCATGATGTTACTGTGTATGCTTAGACTCTGTTGGGATGCCACATGACGATTAAACTACTTATGAATTCTGCGATTTACCAAGCAAGTTTCATTCTCAAACACAAAATACTATACAAGGAAATGCACAAAAGATAGACCTCATCTAACCATAAATAAACATGCATTTTCTTCTTCGTATAAGGAAACATAAGAAAATTAAATAAAAAATCCGAGCATAAAAGTAAATTTTAAAATTAACTAAATTTTATTGGGTAGAATCATTAAATGTTATATATTTAATGATGTGGGCCATTACAATTAATTATGGGTGAATTGGAAAAGATTCCAATAAACATAATTGGTGAATTGGTATGGAGAATGGGTACATTTATTCATGTTTTAATGTGGAGCATCATATCATGTAAAAACATGAAATGGGGCGATCTAAGGGCTCATTTTAATTATATAAAATGGTGCACATATTCATAAAGAGGCACGCGCCCCATTCAAAGAGACACTTCAAATTCTATAAATAGGGACTCCTAAATTCAAATTGTTGACACCAAATCAATTTTGAATTATTGATTTATAAATTATCATCTCACTCCAAAATTCCATCTACATAATTTATGATCAAATTTCTGTTCAAATTACTTTCTTGCAATTTTTTAAAGTTAGTGTTTTTCATTCTATTAAATAAGAATACAATCAATTCTTTGGTTCGACCGACAAAGTTGGTATAATGTATTACCAATATTGGAAGGAGCGTTGTATCTTGGAAGACAAACGTCCATTTATCATATTGGCACTGTTTTGCGATGGACAAAATCGGTCTTAAGGAGATTTGCATCGGCATACCTTGCTCCATCTCTGCTTCTACTTCATTCCGCATTGTTCTAGTCAATATACAACAATAGTAAAAACTATTTACAAAGCTACACTTATCCGTACAAATTGAAGATGGAGAACTATGACCATTACCACATAACATTAAAAGTATTGTAGCATTAAGAGAAACTATTTTTCGCAGAAAACAATTTTTTTTTAATAATCACGTGGTCGAATCGACACTATAAGGCTTCAGCAGTTTTGTAAATAACAAGAAGGTAGGATGTGTTAGCTTTTTACTAAAGCCCACAAGGATAAAAATATTTTACCCAACCCAAATAACGACCATAGAGTCAATAAAAAGAAGTCCAAAGCCTAATTTCCTAAGCATTCCACTATTATATACAGATATTAAGCTACAAAACCAAAGAAATATATACAAACCAGTTACATAATCCGAGTATCAAGTATGATTAGATACTAAAGCCCAATTTTTACACACAAAGCACACATACATATGGATAGATACATGTATATAATAGTTTCACGAAAAATCATTAAAAAAGAAAAATAAAATACACGTACATGTCTGTATTTCTAGTTCAGAGACAAAATAATAATTTTTTCTAATAAGGAATCCAAATATGAAGGAAAAACTATAATTATCCAACATATTAGAAAGAAATAAATTCATATTCAAATTCCCCATTCACAATTTTCTGATTACAATTCTAATGATTTAATTGCATATCTTCAAACACTATGTAAGTATCCAACACTTAAGGTTTCATCATCCGTGGTCGAAAGCATTTGAAAGGTTCAATCAGAAAATTAACTCAGCTTTACTTCCACAACAGCTCGTTACAAATAATCAATGGCTTCCCATTAAATTAGTCAAAAACCCTCATCACAATTTCTCCAAAAAAAGTTCCCATTTTCACTACTCCAAAGCATATCTTCAAATTACGTTTTAAAAAAAAAAATAAATAAATAAACATAGTGTAAAAAGCGCATGAAAAACTAAAATAAAGATTAACTACAAGAGTACAGGAAAAGGGTCATTGAGGCAGTAAGATTAGTAGAAGACGACGATGGAATAAGAAAAAATGTGGTTCTTGACAAAAGAAGCAGGGGATTTGGGTTTTGCATCAACAACAATGGAAAAGGAAGTTTTTGTAACCAAGGGGTGTGGGGAAGATGAAGTTTTTAGAAAAATAAAGTGAAATTAAAAATTAATTAATTCAAAAATTACCAAGAACATCACCCTTTAAAATCCTCAACATTTCACTAAAGAATTGAGAACATCATGACAATTCTAGATCATAACCAAAAAAAAAAAAAAAAATTAGGTTGGGAACTAGAAATCTTGTGTAGATCTGTAAACATTTTGTAAATTTCATAAATTCGGTTAAAAACCAAAAATTAAAAATTGTATTACATACCATATCTAAACCACAACCGAAAAATTAGGTTGGGAACCAGAAATCTCTAGCTGATCTGTAAAAATTCTGGAAAATTTCACGATTCTAGGGAGATGGCGTTCAAAGAGAGATAGAGTGAGTGATTGTAGAGTTAATAGATAGGGGAGAGAAATGGACGTCCGTTTCCTTATATATGCACACAATTATTGAGGGAAAAAATGAGACAAAAAGGACACCGTTTTAGACGAAAATTTAAACAGTAATAAGGCCGAACTCACTCTAATAAGTTAGTGTAGAGGTAGATAGATGTATCAAATTAATTACGATGGAAAATGGAAATCAAGTTATGCACTCACTGAAATAGTAGAAACGAGAATATAATTTCAACACGTGAAATTGCCAAATATTTCAAGAGTTAATCTAGTCAATCATTTTCCTTTTGTCGTGTTGCTCGATATCTTGTTTGTACAAATCTTCTCTTAAATACCCATGACACAAAATGCTTGGACCCGTAACAAGTACACCACTTCATTAAACGTTCAGCCTCGATTTTGCCTTCAGCCTTCAGCTTTTATCTTCATTTCTAACAAATATTTCAGTTTGTATAGAAATATTTTTTCCTTTAAATTTATCACATTAGTTATGTGGAAAATGGAAATCAAGTTGTGAAATAGCAGAAATGCAAATATAATTTGTAACGAGAAAACAATCGTCCAAAGCATGTAGTTCTAGAGGTAAACCCCAATGCTAAGGAAAATTAATAATTAGCAGACTGTAAAACTTTGCAGTAAAAATGTAGAAGATAGTATCTCTCTAAAGGCCATAACACAAAAACCCATGTAGTGTTCACCCATATAGTCTGTATACCTTCTATAGAAACATGCATTCATGTGCAAACATATGTCCATTCCTCCTGGCTTCATTGAGTTTCATCCACTTTGCAACACTAGTTCCCAATGAAAACAATCCAACGGCCAGAACTCTTACATTCTGATGTTCCCACATCAAACTTACACGCCATTGTAACTAAGGAATAAAAAAATACCTTGATTATTCAATTATGCCAACAAAGAGTGGTATAATCTGTTGTGTTGTATACCCAAATAGTAAAATTTTGATATGAAGAAACGACAATTTATCTTGAAAAAAACTTTGGTTTGTATTCATTTATTATTAATATAAGTTGGGAGTTTGCGTTGAGAAGCATAGTGTGACACCACTTATACAATTTTTTTAATATTATTTATTTTATTTTTATTTTTATTTTCCTACGCAGTTCTTTCTGTTACTACTGAATTCCAGCTATTTTCTAAAGTTTCAGGTGTCATGTGTGTATGCGCTGTACAAAAGATCTTGATCTATTTGATTTAGACCGAGAAATAGAATGGAGCTTTCACCGAGGACAATGTGAACAAAGAGAAAAGAAAAAACAGTAAAAAGACACAATGGATGACAAGCAAGTCCATGATCCATTACATGTAGATGTGAGAAATAATCTTGCACCAATGGCTCGACTAGTTGAAGTTAATAAACGAGATATTCTTATGGGTGAGTATATGATACCACCGATTGTTGAGAATCAGTCCAGCATAATCTATTGCCTTATGGATACGATAACTTCCAGTTGAGGCCAGATGTGATTAATTTGTTCTCGAACAATCTTCTGTTCTATGGTAGAACAGATGAAAATTCTTATTACCATATTTTTCGCTTCGATGAATACTGTGGAAATTTCAGATACTACAGTGTTAATGAAGAGGCACTTGGGATGAGGCTCTTTCCACACACACTGTAAGATAAAGCTAGGGAATTGTCAGATTTTCTACTGTCTGGGAGCATCACTACTTGGATCGATTTGATCCAGAAATTCACAATGAAATATTTTCCTCCGGCCAGAGTCAACAGACTGAAGTATGAAATTTCCGGTTTCCAACAATCTGAGTTGGAAATTTTTCACTAGGCCTGGAAAGATTCAAGGAACTACTCCGAAAGTGTCCAAGTCATGATTTTCCTTTAGCAGCTCAGAATCATTATTTTTATTCTACATTAGCTCCAAACAGTCGTTCTTTAGTAGATTCTGCAACATATGACTCTATCCAAAATAGATCCACTAGTGATCTTTACGACCTGTATGAAACGATGAGTGAACATATCATTATGTGGCCAGACAGAGAGTTGCAGAAGAAAGCAACAGGATTGCACGAAGTGGAAATCTATTCGCTTGTACTGGAAAAAATTGATGCATTGGTAAAACAGATAGAAGCAATGAAATATTCTCACTTAACCAATATGGTTCATATGTCCTTACCAATATGTGTAACATGCGGGGCTAATCATCAATCATCAGAGTGCCTTTTAAGCAATGAAGCAGTTGCTAAATTGTCAGAACGGATGAAGGTGGGATTCAAGGAAGTGCAGAAAAGACAAGATGTCACGATAAAAATATAGAAAATTACATTGGACAGTTAGCTAAACTATTGATTGAGCGACAACCAGGCACATGGCCAAGCAATACCAAGGTCAATCCAAAAGAGTAAGTAAATACAATTACCACAAGAAGCGGAGTTGAATTGCCAGAAATTCATGTAAAGAGACTAGGTGTAGACATGGAAACTGCGTCTATCAAAGAGAGAGAAAACAAATCCGATAAATTCAAAAAAGCAGTTGAACAAGAAAAAGGGAACTCTCCACCAGATTATATTTCACCATCGCTTACGTCCATCCAATCCCATTTCCTCAAAGGCTGCAAAACCATAAGCTAGACCAGCAATTTAATAAATTCCTCGATGTATTCAAGAAATTCCAAATCAACATACATTTTGCTGACACTTTAGCTCAAATGCCGAGCTACGTAAAATTTATAAAGGAAATTCCTTCAAAAAAATGATGTTGGAGGAGCATGAAACAGTCATTCTTATCAAGGAATGCAGTGCTATAGTACAAAACAATCTACCTCCAAAATTAAAATATCTAGAGAGTATTACAATTCCTTGCACTATTGGTAGTTTATTTTTTTGACAAAACTCTATGTGATTTGGGTGCTAGTGTGAATTTAATGTCTTATTCTATTTTTAAGCAGCTCGGTTTAGGAAAGCAAAGCCAACAAAAGTATCATTGCAGCTTGCAATCCATCAAACATCTAAGAGGGTTCGTTGAAGACATATATTAGTGAAAGTGGACAAGTTCATATTTCCTACTGATTTTATTATTTTGGATATGTGCGAAGACAGGGATGTATCACTTATTTTGGGTCGACCTTTCTTGGCTACTGGTCGGGCATTGATTAATGTGTAAAAGGGGCAACTAAAGTTGAGGTTGAATGATGAACATATCATATTCGATGTGTTTAAAGCAACTAAACTTTTGAGCTCTTCAGATTTCTGTTTCTAGATTGATGTCATTGACCAAGAGAGAACCAACACTTTCATGTTGAAAACCAATCAAACCCAAAGGACCACATACCAATCATAAAAATAAGAGTGACTGACACATATCTGATGAAGAAGTTGAAGTTTTCATAGTTAATTTAGAGCATGGTGGCAAAATAGAGTCATATCAATATGATAAGGAAAAATCAAACTCTAAACAAAAATTGGTGCAAAGACAATCGATGCAAGCAAAACAAGTCCTCCAAAAATCTATTCAAAGTGTCTTGAGTGAACACCGCTACAAAGTCAAGCTAATGACTTTAAAGAAGCGCTCAATAAGAGGCAACCCATTTTCTACCCTTTTATTTCAATTTCTGTATCATTTAAGTTTTAAGATTTCATTTGGTGTTTTACACGTTTTTATGCTTTTAGGATTTAAAGTAGGTTTTATCAATTTTTAAGAAAGCAGTCAAAGTTCACCACGCCTCTACGGGAAATATAGTAAACTCTCCTCCTTTATTTCTTTTATTTACATTGAGACAATGTAGTGTCTAAGTTGGGAGGTGTACTCTATTTCTGTGTGTTTCTTTTATTTTGAATGATTGTGACTGAAATGATGTTATCTGCTTATTAAGTCTTTTTAGTTTAATCTATTTAGAGACTATTGTTTTTATTAAAAAAAAAAGGAAACAAATTAGTGCATGCTTGTGTGATGTTGGATAGCCTTGTTGGCTTATGATGATGAAATTTATATTGGAAGGTGTAATCAATTCATGACTAGTGATTAAGTGATGCTACATAAGCTTATATCATGTAAATACTTATCCATGTGAGACTTAAATATCTTTGAGCACTATAGTCACAACATTTGTTATGCAAGCTGGTCATACATGTGTAATTGTGAGAGTTAGATTGCCAAGTTATAAATATATCATATACCACATAAATCAAAAATATCAAAAGATCATATGTGGGACTGTTTGGGAATGGTAGAGCTGGTGAAAGTAATTATTTGAAGATATGTTGATTCCATGCATGCTAAATATTGGCGTGGAGTGTTGTGGCTAACAAAATGAAGCTAGGTGATGACTGGATGTTAGAAATCTAGACATCACCTATAAACTCTTGTACACAAAGGACTTGGCACTAGCTCTATATTATACCTTTGTTCCCAGCCTTTTTGACTTGAGTGATAAAGCTCGTAGGGGTTCTAAAAATTCGGTACCCTAAGGTTTGTAAAATCTGGGAGCAATCTGCCTAAAGCTTGTTACAAGGGTCATCTAGAAAGTTTGAGGGATTCAAGTTTACATATAAACTTGGCACTAGCTCTAACTTATACATTTGTTCGTAGCCTTTTTTACTCGAGTGATAAAGCCCGTAGGGGGTTCTAAAAACTCGGTGTCCTAAGATTTGTAAAATCTGGGTGCCATCGGCCTAAAACTCGTTACAAGGGTCATCTAGAAAGCTTAAGGGACTGATGTTTACACATAAGATTTAAAAAAAACCAAAAAAAAAAATTGCAAAGATAGCAAAAAGGGTCATTTGTAGAGTTAACATGGGGATTTAGACAACTAACGGGTTTGAATTGCCTAGTGGAAGCTTGAAGGTCAAAGCACTTAAATCTAATGAGAATCATTATAGATCTAAGTAATTGCTCTTATTAGTTAGACCCAACCAAACTTAAGCAGAAAAATAATGAATGGTTTGAGAGCAACCTTAGAATTAACACACTGGGTGAGATATTAAAAAAAGAAAAAAAAATCGAGTTTGGAGATGCATCTCACGAGAGTGAGAGAAAACATTTGACCATTCAGGATAGGAAGGGACCAACTTATAGCTTCATGACAATGTGTGTGATTATACACACACACACACACACACTAGTCAAACATCGGATAAGTTAAAAATTAGTTTTGGTAGCATTATTTATAAGCTTTTCATGAATTGGTTGAATATTTTTCAAATGCTGAGGCGAATAATGCATGTATCTAAAGAATCTATTTTTCTTCCTATTTTATTTTATTTTTTGTGTTTCGAGTAGATAATCTTGCTCGGGACGAACAAAAGTTTAAGTTTAGAAGTGTTTGATAAGTGTATTTCATACACTTATTTATACTTGTAAACTTATTATAGATTCACTATATGAACAAAATTCTATTTAAATGAGTTTAATTATTGTATACATAGGTACAAAAACCCAATTTGGATGAGTTTGAAATGAAAAAAAAAAGATTTTGAAGCTTACTGTGGTAAATTCAAAAGTTTCGAGAGCAAAAATTAGATTTCTAAAAGTTTGGAGACTAATTTGTACAATTTCAAATAGTTAGAGGCCACTTTGGAAGACTTTAGAAGGGTGAGGACCAATTAGAATGCATTTGGAAGCGTTTGGATTGAATTGAGAAGATTTAGTGAAGAAAGGACCAAAACCGTACATCAGAAGCCAAATCGGAGACCAAATTGTATGTTTTCAAAACAAATGTCACACCTAGGTAGTGCGACCTAGGTGAAATAGTGAAGATCATGTTAGACCGAAAGCCACCATCATTGCTCAAAGGTAAACCAGAATCGAAGGTGTATACTTCACATCGAAGTTATAGTGTATATAAATATTTAGACTGTCGTAGCTTTTCGTCCATTATTAGGAAATTGCAAGTGCGCCTTATCCAATCGAAGAACTTCCACATCTCCATTTTCGTAAAGTATCTTTGAAACATATTAATAAGGAAAAAATAGTGAGAGATGAAAGGCTGATCATAATAAAGTTGGTCACCATTAACTCTAACAAATGAGATACCAAAAATAAAGATAATTAACACATGCTTCATTTTTTGGGTGTCAAAAGACTCGATAACACCTTCATAAAACTTGTATAGTTGGACAATTACAAGGTTAATTAATGATTACCAGCAGAAACAAGAGAAAACATAATGTTGCAAGGTTATTAATGATTACAAGCACTCTTGTGTTGTCACAAGGGTATTCCATTAATTTGTGGTCTAAAACAGGAAATAAGAAAACATAGCATATAGGTTGACTCGCTCATGAAGAATGATAAATCTTTCGAGTATAATCATATAACATGGAGGTCAATAACCATGGCTACGAAAGCTGCTAGAATTATCTCTATTTTCATAGGAACGGAATTTCGAAAGAGATTTCAAAAGTATATTACCGGAAAATGTGGTTTGATGCCAAACATTTCCCATTTTCACAATAATGACATCAAGATCATTGTTTTCAACTAATTAAATCAAAAAGCACTCACGCCTTATCCATCGGTCACCAAACTTTTATTTTGCACCCAATCATGTTCGCTGTGAAACTTCCATTGTCCTTTGATGAGCACTAAAGAAGAAACAATTATCATCAGAATGAAGTGACATCATCAAAAGAAAAGTTGCAAAAACTTTGGCATTCTGAACCATAAAAGAAACCAAGTAAAATAAACCCACATCAATTCTCATTTTTAGTTAGCTCTAAGAGGTTGCGAAAGTAAGTTACTGGTTCTCATATTATGAGAATAATAGCATGAACCCAAAGATAGCTTGATGCTCCTAATGAAAAATCATGTTATATTTTCATTATTCAACCATGGTTTACCGATATGCATGATGCTACTGTGTATGCTTAGACACTTTTGGGATGCCACATGATGATTAAACTACTTATGAATTCTGTGATTTACCAAGCAAGTTTCATTCTCAAACACAAAACATTATACAAGGAAATGCACAAAAGATAGACCTCATCTAACCATAAATAAACATGCATTTTCTTCTTCGTATAGGGAAACATAAGGAAAATTAAATAAAAAATCCAAACATAGAAGTAAATTTTGAATTAATTGAATTTTATTGGGTTGAATCATTAAATGTTATATATTTAATGATGTGGGCCATTACGATTAATTTGGGGTGAATTGGAAAAGTTTCCAATAAACATAATTGGTGAATTGGTATGGAGAATGGATACATTTATTCATGTTTTAATATGGAACATCATATCACTTAAAAACATGAAATGGGGCGATCTAAGGGCTCAGTTTAATTAGATCAAATGGTGCACCTATTCATAAAGAGGCACACACCCATTCAAAGAGAGACTTTAAATTCTATAAATAGGGACTCCTAAATTCAATTTTTTGACACCAAATCAATTTTGAATTATTGATTTATAAATTATCATCTCTCTCCAAAATTCCGTCTACATAATTTATGATCAAATTTCTATTTAAATTACTTTCTTGTAATTTTTTTAAGTTAGTGTTTTTCATTCCATTCAAGAAGAATACAATCAATTATTTGGTTCTACCGACAAAGTTGGTATAGTGGATTACCAATATTGGAATGAGCATCGTATCTTGGGAGACAGACGTCCATCTATCATGTTGGCACTGTTTTGTAGTGGACGAAATCAGTCTTAAGGAGATTTGCGTCCGTATACCTCGCTCCATCTCTGCTTCTACTTCATTTTGCATTGTTCTAGTCAATATACGAACAGTAAAAAGGTAGTTACAAAGCTACACTTATCCGTACGAATTGAAGACGAAGAACTATGACCATTACCACATAACATTAAAAGTATTGCAACATTAACAGAAACTATTTTTCGAAGCAAACAAATGGTTTTTTCAATAAATAACTTGGTCGCAATCGACACTATAAGGCTTCAGTCGTTTTGTAAATAATAAGAAGGTGGGAAGCTAAAGCCCCCAAGGATAAAAATATTTTACCCAAAACAAATACAACAAGAGAGCTTTGAAAAGAAAACAAATCCAATGGATTGAAATTTTAATGTAAAATCGAAAACACCCAAATTGCTCTGAATACCAAATAACGACCGTAGAGTCAATAAAAAGAAGTCCAAAGTCTAATTTCCTAAGCATTCCACTATTATATACATATATTAAGCTACAAAACCAAAAATATATATACATCAAGTTACATAAACCGATTATCAAGCATGATTAGATACTAAAGCCCAATTTTTACTCACAAAGTGCGCGCGTGCGCACACGCACACACACACACACACACACACACACACACACACACACACACACACATATATATATATATATATATATATATATATATATATATAATAGTTTCACAAAAAATCATTAAAAAAGAAAAATAAAATACCTGTATTTCTAGTTCAGAGACAAAATAGGAATTTCTCCAATTTCTCCATTAAATTAGCGAAAAACCCTCATCACAATTTCTCCAAAATTCAAAATCCACAGTACATACTATATCTAAACCACAACTGAAAAATTAGGTTGGGAACCAGAAATCTCTAGCTAATCTGTAGAAATTTTGGAAATTTTAACGATTCTAGAGAGATAGCATTCGAAGAGAGATAGAGTGAGCGATATTAGGGTTTGTAGGTAGGGGAGAGAAATGGACGTTCGTTTCCTTATATATGCACACAGTTATGGGGGGAAAATGAGACAAAAATGACACCATTTTAGATGAAAATTTAAACATTAATAAAACTAAACTCACTCTTATAAATTAGTGTAGGTGTAGGTGTAGATATAGATAGATGTATCACATTAATTACGATGGAAAATGGAAAGCAAGTTAGTCACTGAAATAGTAGAAACGAGAATATAATTTCAACATGTGAGTATGCCAAATATTTCAGGAGTTACTCTATTCAATCATTTTCCTTTTGCTGTGTTGCTCGACATCTTGTCTGTACAAATCTTTTCTTAACTACCCATGACACTAAATGCAGGCACCCATAACAAGTTCACCACTTCATTAAACGTTCATCTTTGATTTTGCCTTCTGCCTTCAGCTTTTATCTTCATATCTAACAAATATTTCAGTTTGTATACAAATCTTTTTTACATTTAAATCTATCACATTAATTATGTGGAAAATGGAAATCAAGTTGTGAAATAGCAGAAATGCAAATATAATTTATAACCAGAAAACAATAGTCCAAAGCATGTATTTCTAGAGGTAAACCCCAACGCTAAGGAAAAATAATAATCAGCAGACTGTAAAACTTTGTAGTAAAATGCAGATGATAGTATCTCTCTAAAAGTCAAGAACACAAAAACCCTTGTGGTGTTCACCCATATAGGTTGTATACCTTTTGTAGAAACATGCATTCCTACGAGAAAGTGGGTCATTAAATCCACTTGGCACAAGTCCATTGGGCAAGATGGTTTGTTTTGTGTGGGCAAAATGTTGACCGTTATATATAATGGATGGATGAGATCTTACTAGTACTTAATATATATATATATTACGTTTGTCTTTTCATCTACATCAGAAAGTGAAGAGTCTTTCATTCTTTTCTCAAAGTGAGGTTAGACTAAGTGGTTGAAAGTCTTGGTCATCTTCGGTTGATTGGTTGGTGAATAAATTCTATCGTCATTCCCTTAGGTTGCAGTGTAGTGTTCATTGTGGCAAGAATCTGAGCCCACAACTTGAACCAAAAATAAAGGAGCAACAACGGAGAGTATTTCTATATTTTTCACATTAGAATGAGATTGTAATGATTATTATTGTTATCAATCTCAACAAATGGTATCAGAGCCTAGATTGTTGATCTAGGAGTGTGAAGAAATCAAAAAAATTTGGTGGGTCAAAACTTGGAACCAGATCCGAGAAGATTCAAAACACCCAAAACTTCAAACAACGATTTTGGCCAAACCACTAATCGTCCGGGAGATCTGAAACCATATTTGGGTTCACAGTGAAGAGGTGGCCCACCAATGCGTACGGTGCATGAGTCTTCTAGTGACGGCATGTGTGGAGCGTGAAAAAGAGTTTTAGATTTCCTTTCTCTAGTGCGTGACATTGCGTTGAACCCCTTTTCTACGCGTGGTTTGCGTTAGAATACTCCCATGGTAGAGACGCACAACCTGGTAGTCCAGTGGATGCACGTGGACTCCAGCGACAGCGCATGCAGTGACTTTAGGCGGCGCATGAGCGCGCATGCTTTTGAAGCAGATTACTTATTGGCTTATTTCTAACCTTCTGGTGGTGTTACTTTTTCGGTGGAGCAACTGTGCAACTAAATTGGTTGTCTAAGACGAGTAGTAGTGGCCTTGGAACGTGTGAAAATTTCTTCCATCTCTCTTATAAATACGGGCAGCAGATTTGTCCGCTGAGTTTGCATTTTTTTTAACCCTCTTATTTAATTTTACATTTCGTTAATATTATTTGAGATAAAAACAAAGTAAGTGGCTAGTGCGTACAACCCCATAGTATAATTTGTGAGTTTATTATCTTGTGTGTTGATAAACTGTGTTTGCACTATTTTGGATAGTAATTGGCAAATACATTGGTTTTATGTTTGCATTTGTATGAGTAAAGTTTTTATAAACTTTTTCAAAATCATTCTCATTCATAGATGATTTTCCATCCATGGGTTTGAGGGTTGAGTTTAACAATTTGATGAAAATGGTGATTATTCAATTTGGAAACAAAAAATGAGAGTTATTATGGTTCAACAAAGGGTTTCTAAAGCCCTTGATGATCTAGAAAAATTTTATGACGCATTAAAAGCTAAACCTGATCAAATTGAGGAGATGAATGAAATTATATATAGTTCTATCATAATGAACATATCTGATAATATTGTTAGACAAGTTGATGATGCTAAGACTACTAGAGAACTGTGGGAAGCTCTTGACAAGTATTTTTGACAAAAACTTTGCCAAATAGGATTTACCTGCTAGAAAAACTATTTAGTTTTAAAATGGACTCGAGAAAGGATTTTGAATTCAATCTGAGTGATTTTAGCAAAATTGTCAAAAGATTAACCCACAATGATAAGAAATTTGATGATAAGGATCTAGCTGTTATACTTTTGAATTCTCTTCCCGATTCTTATAGAGATGTTAGGAATGCAATTAAGTATACTAGAAGATGTTTTGACTCAAGCTATTGTAGTAGATGCTTTGAGATCAAAGGATTTAGAAATCAAGAAAGAGTCTAGGAGAAACACTAGAGAGGAGGATTTGTTCATTAGAGGGAGAAATGAAATGAGAAAGAATAATTACCAGGGAAAAAAGGGCAAAGGAAAATCTAAGGTAGATCTAAGTCTAGGGATAAAGGCAATAAGAAATGCTACCATTGTGGGAGTTAGGACATTTCAAGAAAGATTGCTATGAGCTTAAGAGAAAAACAAAGCAATAATAGAATGAAGATCAAAATGTTGACGCTGTTGGGAAAGCCCTAGATGGTTTGCATGTTATGACAGTATCTGATGGTTAGATTGACCATGAGTGGATATTAGACTCAGGTGCCACATTTGATTTGTGTCCCGTAAGGTCTTAGTTTTATAACTATAGAGAAATTGAACCTATGAAAGTGTACATGGGGGATAACAATTCACAAACAGTTAAAGGAATAGGTGACATTACTATTAGGATGCATGATGGCATTGTCCGACCCCTTCTTGGTGTTAGGTTTATCCCAAACCTTAAGAAAAATATTGTTTCCTTAGGAGTTCTTGAAGATGAGGGCTATATGTTCAAATCTATTATTGGTACTTCAAAGATTCTTAAAGGTTCTCTAATAATTATGAAAGGTCCCAAGAGGAATGGGTTGTATTACCTTCAAGGTGAAGCCTTGCATGCCAAGATTCAGGATTGGTTTCAATCAATACTAATAGATCAGATCTATGGCATCGGAGGATGGGACACATTGGGAACAATGAGCTAAAATATCTTAGTGGCCTGAATTTACTAGGTAAAGATACTCTTGCACCTTTGAGCTTTTGAAAGATGTGTGTTCTAGGAAAGTCACACAGAGTCAGCTTTAAGATAGGTCAACACAGCACTAAGAGACCATTAGATTACATTCATGCAGATTTATAGGGTCCAGAAAAATACCCTACACATGGTGGGAACACGTTTTTCTTGTTCATTGTTGATGACTACTCTATGAAGGTTTGGGTTTTCCCACTTAAGTCAAAATCTAAAACTTTTAGCAAGTTTAAGTCCTTGCACACCTTAGTTTCAAAATAAAATAGAAAAAGGTGTAAAAACTCTTAAGATAGACAATGGTTTAGAGTTTTGCAAGTTTGAATTTGATAACTTTTGCAAAGAGAGAGGTATCACGAGGTATAGGACTATGAAAAATACCCCCAAAAAATGGAGTGGCTGAAAGGATGAATCGGATTTTAATGAATAAAGTAAGATGTATGTTGATTAGTTCAAAGGTTAAGTTAACTTCAAAAATGCCCCAAGAGTTGTGATCTGGAAAATCTCCAGATTAGTCACACATTAGAGTGTTTGGGTGTACTGCTTATGTACATCAGGTTGAGGGTAAGTTAGACCCTAAGGCTACTAAGTGTGCCTTGTTAGGATACCCAGAGGGAATCAAAGAGTATAGATTGTAGATTTTAGGAGTTAAGGGTATTAAGATAATTAACAGTAGAGATGTGAAGTTTAATGAGCTTGATATGCCTTGCCTAAAAACTCCAGAAAATTAGGTTAAACAAAGTGGGGTAGGGGAGGCTTCTACTGGGAAAAAGATTCATACTGAGGTAAAGAGATTAGATGCTAATCAAGAGGTTAGATAACCTGAACAAATTGATCATCAAGTTGAGACTGAACATGTAGAAGTCTTAGAACAACCTGAACTAGAAATTCCTAAAAATGTGGTCCCTAACCAAGAACAACTTGAAGATACTACTTTGAGAGATTATCAATTTGTGAGAGATAAGGAGAGAAGACAGTAACCAAATTTCATTGAGTTTGTCCTAGTTTCAAGTGAAGCCTTGGAGTCAGTTGAAACTTTTTTTTTTATGAAGAAGCGGTTAGCTATAAAAATTCTAAAAATTGGAAGAAGGCTATGAGAGAGGAGATCTATTCCTTAGGCAAGAATGATACTTGGAAGTTGATTGAGAGACCAAAGAATCAAAAGGCAATCCATTGTAAATGGATCTACAAGTTGAAGGAATGAGTAGAACCAAATACCATTTAAGATACAAAGCTAGGTTGGTAGCTAAGGAATTTACTCAGAGATAGGGGATTGATTATAGGTGTTTTCCCCAGTAATTAAGTATAAAACTATCAGGTTAGTATTGGCCTTAGTTGCTCCAATTAGTTGTCCAATTCAATTTGGAATTGGAGCAACTAGATATTAAGACTGGTTTTCTTCATGGAGAGTTAGATGAGGTCATTTACATGTCTCAACCTCAACGCTTTGAGGTGAAAGGGAAGTCTGAGCTTGTGTGATTGCTTAACAAATACTTGTATAGTCTTAAGTAGAGTCCTAGGCAATGGTATAAACATTTTGATGCTTATGTGCTTAAAATTGGTTTCAAAAGGAGTGAATTTGATGCAAGCTTATATTATAATAACACTAATATAGGCTTTGAGGTTTATTTGTTGTTATATGTTGATGACATGTTGCTTGCTGGTAGTAGTAAATATGATATCATAAAAATGAAAAACCTTTTGAAATCTGAATTTGACATGAAAGACTTAGAATGTGCAAGAAAAATTCTGGGTATGGTTATTATTAAAAGGAATAGGGCTGAAAATAAATTGACTATTAATCAAGAGTCTCATTTGAAAAAGGTAATAACCAAATTTGGTATGAAACTTAATAAGTCTGTCAATGTACCATTAGCTGCACACATAATTTTATTATCTGCTCAATGCTCTAAAACTGAAGAAGAAAAACATGAAATGAGTAATGTTCTCTATGCTAATGCCATTGGTTCTATAATGTATTCTATGATTACCACTAGACCTAACCTAGCTTATACAATTAGTTTCTTGAGTAGATTTAAGTCTAACTCTGGCAAACATTATTGGATTACTCTTAAATGGCTACTGAGATACCTAGTTGTGACTATTAAAAGGGGGTTAGTGTTTGAAAACATGAGTGATAAGCTAGAGCTTAATGGCCGGGTTATGTAGATTCTGACTTTGCAGAGGATAAAGATCAGAGGAAATCTACCACTTCTTACTTCTTCACGTTAGGTGATAATTGTATCACTTGAAAATCACAGTTGCATACAAACTAAATTTGTAGAGAAATGTTCTTTTTTGTGGGAGAAAACCTTTTCCGACGAAATTTTTTGTAGGGCCGTTTGTGGGGCAAACATCGTGGGAGAAAAGTATAAGACGACAAATGGTGGAAATTTGTAAGCTAAAGTCTCTCCCTACAAATCTTTTAGAGACGAATACAATTTATCGTCTAAGTTCTTTCTCGACAAAATTATTTGTCTGCTAAAGTTATTTTGGCCCACAAAATAGATTTTGTAAGCACAAGGCAAAAATTATTTTGTGGACTAAATCGTACTCTTCCTTACAAAAAAAATTGTCGACATTTGTGTCGACAAATTTTTTTGGCCAAGTTCTATTTTTTTCTACAAATTTTATTTTTTGGGCAAAGCGTATTTGTGGGCTAAGTATATTATTTTTTCTAACAATGATAGAATTTTTAGGGAGAAATTAATTATTTTTATATAAATTTTTATATTATGTTAATTCTTTTTACCTTCTTCAAAATAATATAAAGATGAAAAAAAAAACAAATTAAAGTAAGACCTTATTAGTGTCGATCAATATAACATTAAACTCAAAATATTGTACCAAAATACAAATAAAAATCATTCACTAAGCTAAACTTAAAAAGAGTATAAGCTCTATCAATTATAATCCAACTTCTTCTCCATATGGCGCACATTGGAAGAAGTATCAATGTCTCGAAGACAACCATCTCACAACCCACGAATTTGACGTCTGGGCTTCATACCTAGAACAGACATCATCATTTTCAGTCCAGCATCTAGATCGTCAATAGAAATCTCTTCCAAATGAGTATCCTCGGGAATTTGTTGCTCATTTACCCTTTCTACAAAATATTCATCAGCTTTATCAAACATCTCATCGTACAAAAAAATTATAACCAACAAAAACATATTAAATAGTAAACAAAAACAAAGTTTGTAAGATATATAACCATAAATAGCAAATTCTTTGCAATAGATACAACCTAAAGCTGACCTTCATTTTTAAAATAGAATCCTATAAAGCAAATTAAGGGTAAAAATCCACTAAATATTTACTAACACATATAGACTTGTGTTACTTCAAGATGAGATACCAATTCTTAATACAACCCAATTAAATCTCCATCATCAACTCTTGCTTTCCAGCTGCAACATAATAGCAATAGAGCCATAATGAACTACCAGAAAAAGAATGTGCAAAAAGTATCATCAATTTGCAAGAAACTCCATAAAAATACAGTTCACTACAGACATCAGCTCCATTTATAAAATAATCAAGATCTTAATGGATTAATTATTATAGTTTAAACTTGGTCCCAACCCCCAAATGTTGTAATCCACATAGATCCATAGAGGTAAAGCACTATTATATGCCTGGAAATGCCTAATTATGCTGCCTCGAAACAAGGTTGTCACATAACTGCAGAAATGTTAACTTGACATTGCCTGAGGTCTTTATAGGGGTGTGATTGAACTGTCTCCTAGTTTTCATACTTCTACCAGAAATTGTAGAGCTAGAGCCTGCATGATCACTAAAGGTGACAAAAATATGCAAGCTTCTATAACTACTGCAATTTTTTACTTTTACTTAATTGAGATTCAACCACAGCACTCAACATGTAACAACCTAAAATATCGTCACTAGCCATTAAAATTAGAATTTAAGACTTAACTGCACAAACACGAAAGTCTAGGGACCAAATTACAGGTTTGTTCATAGTTGAGGACCTAACTGTAATTATTAGATATAGACAGATTTTTTTGTCCCATGAATAATGTTATGAACAGTAATCTTGCCTGCCTATAATTTGCTAAAAATAGATATATTTAATGTCATATTACATATATATGGTAGATAAGATAGTTGATTAGATGTTAATTAATGTGTATATGATTGTATGTACACACATATAATTATGTGATTATCTTAAATTAAGCATGTAATTTAAGGTCTGAATATATGTATTTAATGCTCTTTTGAATGTATATGGTAGATAAAATAGTGAGTAGATACTAACATGTATATGATTGTATATGATTATGTGATTAGCTTAAAATAGTCTTTAATCATACATGTAATTAGATACTAATATGTATATAATGCATATGATTATGTGATTAGCTTAAATTATCATTTAATCATGCATATAATTTAAGGTAAGAATCCATATTTTCCTAATAATGCATACATGTAATATAGGAAAGTAATTAATGAAATTTAAAATTTCCATGCATGACAACCCTCAACCTTCCCTATAAATACTCACCCATTGTGTAAACAAGAAATATACAAACACACAATCTTCTTCTTTTCCTTAGAATAAGAGAGAAAAGAGAGAATAATTTCAAGTTTTTAAAGTGATCTTACTTTATTTCAAGTTTCAAGCATAAGGTAAGTGTGCTCTTATGTTGACTAGGAGTAATTCTTTTTATATGTTATTTCACGGCTATATTTATGTTATGGTCCACGTTATGCAAGATATGTTAAGAACGGACCGGAATGTAGTAGCGCTACGCACGAAAATTTGGTACCATCTAAGTTCGGTCCAACTTTCATGTCTCCCTATGCAAGTATAATTTTTCCGTTGAAATACATATACAAGAAAAGAATATTACTCACGCACACTTATTGAGATTTTATCTCACGTTATGTTTGTTTAACCTTTTTCAGAAAATTAGCAATTCGAGGTGGTCGGTATGGAGATGGCTTACGGTATGGAGATGGCTTATGGTTGCAGGAGTTCTTAATAATAAATTATATTTATAGAGCCAATGTTATTTTTTTTTTAGATTTAAGTATTAAAGATATTTAAGTTAAATTTATTGAATTCATTATGCTATTTGAAAGATTGGATTGTTATGATAAATATTTTTATTATTAGTTTATTGTATTAATAATTCTATTTATACTTCATGTCTCTTCAAAATAGTTTTAATTTACGAATTAGTGACACTTGAATCGTTAAGGATTTGGGTCGTCACAAATGGTATCAGATAACGAGTTTAAATCAGTTCTGTAGACTTTACATTATTTAATATTATATTTAGTTTTCACCCAAAAAAAAAAAAATTATACATCATGAACAGTACCAAGGTACTATTCACATGAATAGTACAAAGGTCCTATAAGTTAGGCTTTTGTTTGAAACTATTAGTATTTGGTTAAGATGGATTGGGCGTTATATATAATTTTTTTTGGATCAAAAAATAATTTATTTTATGGGTCAATTTTTAATAAGAAATAAAGAGTTTTTAATCACCATCCGCTACGCCATTCTCCATGTCGATTCCTCGAACCATGTATAGTTTATGCTTTATAATTATTTATAGTAGCCATTTTAATGCCATGTTAATATGTGAAACATCAATCACTAATTTTTTGTAGCATTATAGACATAGCGATATAGCAAGATATGGATGTCACTTATGATTTTATAAATGCATGTTAAATTACGAAAAATTTGTTATTGAAATTGCAAGTTATAGAAATTATGTGTTTACTTATTGCATACAATATTATTTGGTTATAGACTAGTCTTCAATTTTGGTAGAATTGACTACATCAGAGAACACATCACTTATAAGAATAGTCGACCTTAGAGAATCTCTAGTTTAGATGATAAGGTCTAATTAGGAGAATTTGTACTTTTAGACGCTTTCATTTTCACTTATGGTTTGATTTTTCTTGATTTGCATATTCGCAAGATTAAAAGGCTTTGTCAAAAGGACCTAAACTGTCTAATGAGAGCTTGGAATTTAATGGTCCATTTGTGACCTCCCTCCTCACCTGGAAGCCTTTTAGTTGCGTGTTACTCAAATCAATAAGACGAAAAGAAATATTACAAACTCACTCAAAATTTAAGAAAAATTCTCATATTTAGAAATTCTATTTCCAAAAACTTTAAAAAAAAAATTATAATTTCAGAAATGTTTAAGAAACTTCTATTTCAAGAAATCTCTATTATATGAAACTTCTATTTCATAGAAACCTCTGTTACAGAAAAGAATTTTCATTAGTGAGGAGAACAAGCAACATCATGGGCAGTTACAAAAACACAAGTGGGAAGAGCTCTATGACGCCCCAAAACCTCCTCTACGAGGCCTCGGTTCGTCTCTCATCTTCTTACCATTTTAGAGTTCAAAAGTAAACTAACATTTTGCAGAATTCTAGATATTATTCAAATAGTTTACAAATATGAACTTATCAACTACATGGACTCTAAAATGGAGGTTATCAACCCTTAGAGGAATTCAATAAAAGTCTAAACCCTTAGAGTACGAAATTGTAACATAAAGTTAATACCCTTTATTTCTTATACACTCATATGAGCAACCCAACGGTTATGAATGCTTATGAAGTTTTAACCAAAATATCATAACTCATCCATCAAACACATATTAAAATTTCACAAATTTAGGAAATGGAGAAGGTCATCAAAAGGGAAATCAAAGTATACAAGAAACATAAGCTAGACAGCTTTCAGACTCATTTTAAATCCCAAGTTTTCCCTATCGAAAGGCCTTGAAAAATTCAAATTTTTTTAAGGATAAAACATAACATAACATATTAACTCCCATCCAAAATTCAGTCTCCTAATCAATTTCTAAAACATGGAAGACAGATTCCCGAGTAGAACTGTCCATCGTCACCAAAACTTGCATATCTTGCTCTACAGACATCCGAACGAGGTGATTCCAAGTTTCAAAGGACTGAAATTGATAGGTCATAAATCCCACTAAATTTCGTCCCAAAACCTGAAGTATACCATTCAGGACGTCCGTTTGAAACTGGACTTGCAAGCTGGAATTTCTGGACAGTTATATCCCGGTCAACATTATACCCTTTAAACATTCTCTAACATACATCAAGTTTAAAATATCATTTCATAGAGTTTCCAACAAGTTCATGCCACATTAGAAATTAACAATCTTATCAAAAACATCATATAATATGTAAAATTCAGAAATCATAACATCATAAAGAAATTGACATTTATTCATCTTCTTGCCCAAAATCTCTTTTCCTTTTTCCCATGGCTCAATCCCTTCATCATCAAGCCTTCATCCAACCCTACAATCAATCTAAGAATGGGAGAAAGAGGTGAGTTTGGGGAAAACTCAATAGGAATATCATCATTTATAAATATACAAATCCCAATATATGTATCGCAATTAAATGTAAGTCATGCTAACATTCATATTCCGGTGAGCTCAAAGGGTCGAAACCCTAAATTCATTCATAGGTTTAATCCCGAAGGATTTAAAACCAAACATTCTTTCTTAGGTTTAATCCCAAAGGATTTAAACCATAAACATTCTTCAATTTCATCCAAAGTAGGATAAATACTCATTCTTGTTCGTTCCAAAGGAACAAACTACATTCATATCCGGATGGCCATAAATATTAAATCATATAGCATAGCATACACATGATTACAATACATAAAGGGATTTAAATCAACTTTGCATAAAATATTCCTACCTTATTTCTTGAAAAAGAATAAAAAACCTTTGAAAATATCTCTTCTTTTCTTCCTTCTTCTTCTCTTTTCTTTCTTTGTAAAAATGGCTTAAGTGTGTAAGTGAAAAGGAAAAGAAAGAGGGGAGGGGGGCCGAATTTTTGAGAGGCGAGGGAATGATTTTTGGGGTTTTTGGGTTTATTCCATTCTCTTGCAAGCACTTACCTAATTGGAAAATGGTAAGTTTTTGATATGGTAAAAATACCATAATTTTAAATATCTTATAAATCTTGCCTTTTATATAAAAGTAATTATAATTAATTAATTTAATTAACTAATTAATTAATCTCAAAAATCGTTAGATATTTTCTTTAGTGGACTCGGGTCGATTATTATAATTGGACCCCTTTTGGACTTTGGACGGACATGTGTCACAAATATTTGCTAAGAATTTAACTTAGCCCGAAATAAAAATTCTAAATTTTTGGGGCGTTACAAGTTCCAAGGTAAATTTCGAGGGTGACATTTTTTTAAGAGATGTAGTTTGTAACATCCTAAAATTTCGTCACTAGCCATTAAAATTAGAATTTAAGACTTAACTGCACTAACATGAAAGTCTTGGGACCAAATTATAGTTTGTTCATAGTTGAGGACCTAATTGTAATTATTATATATATGCAGATTTTTTTGTCCCATGAATAATGTTATGAACAGTAATCTTGCATGTCAATAATTTGCTAAAAATAGATATATTTAATGTCATATTACATATATATGGTAGTTAATATAGTTGATTAGATGTTAATTAATGTGTATATGATTGTATGTACACACATATAATTATGTGATTATCTTAAATTATGCATGTAATTTAAGGTCTAAATATATGTATTTAATGCTCTTTTGAATATATATGGTAGATAAAATAGTGATAGATACTAACATGTATATGATTGCATATGATTATGTGATTAGCTTAAAATAATCTTTTAATCATGCATGTAATTAGATACTAATATGTATATAATGCATATGATTATGTGATTAGCTTAAATTAGCATCTAATCATGCATATAATTTAAGGTAAGAATATATATTTTCCTAATAATGCATACATGTAATATAGGAAAGTAATTAATGAAATTTAAAGTTTTCATGCATGACAAACCTCAACCTTCCCTATAAATACTCACCCATTGTGTAAACAAGAAATATACAAACACATAATCTTCTTCTTTTCGTTAAAATAAGAGAGAAGAGAAAATAATTTCAAGTTCTTAAAGTGATCTTACTTTATTTCAAGTTTCAAGCATAAGGTAAGTGTGCTCTTATGTTGACTAGGAGTAATTCTTTTTATATGTTAATTCACGGCTATGTTTATGTTATGGTCCACGTTATACAAGATATGTTAAGAACGGACCGGAGTTTAGTTGTGCTACGCACGAAAATTTGGTACCATCTAAGTTCGGTCCAACTTTTGTGTCTCCCTATGCAAGTATGATTTTTCCGTTGAAATACATATACAAGAAAAGAATATTACCCACACACACTTATTGAGATTTTATCTCACGTTATGTTTGTTTAATCTTTTTCAGAAAATTAACAGTTCGAGGTGGTCGGTATGAAGATGGCTTATGGTTGCAGGAGTTCTTAATAATAAATTATATTTATGGAGCCAATGTTATTTTTTTTAGATTTAAGTATTAAAGATATTTAAGTTAAATTTATTGAATTCATTATGCTATTTGAAAGATTGGACTGTTATGATAAATGTTTTTATTATTAGTTTATTGTATTAATAATTCTATTTATACTTTAAGTTCCTTCAAAGTAGTTTTAATTTACGAATTAGTGGCAGTTGGATCGTTAAGGGTTTGGATTGTCACACAACAATAGATATAATATAGTGAGCTACTCACTGAAAGGTCTGGCTGTAAGCAAAGTTATATAATTGGGCTGAAAATTGTTAAATAAACTCTTCATACGATATGAATTATAATACAATGTACAAAGTTCTGCACAGGTGGCATGCTTGGATCATTTTGAGTATTGCTAAGTGATCTTTCGCAGACCCAAGTACTTTGTTGGAGAAACAGAGTAACTTATGCGATCAATTGCAAAATAAAAAATACAGGAATTTAAAGATCGTACCATCAGATGTAGAGCATGTTCAGCTAAGCTTAAAGAGTTTACATTTAAGTAAATAAGTAAATTTTTTTATAATAATTGAAAATAAACAAGTTGGTTTGACACTAAGGTAAAAGTTGTTTTCTAAGACATGTAACTCTTTTTACTTAAAAAGTAAGAAAAATTTAGCTTATTTAAACATGTTTGGAAACAAGTACTATTTATTTTTAAGTTTAGCCAAACATGATCTCAGGATATAAAGGTTCACATACCACCAGACTGCCTTCATCCATGACAGAAGTATAGCGTAACAGCCAAAAGTCGCGGCCTGGCACCAAAGTCGTTGGCACATATAGCTGAATCAACAAATTTAGTAAGTCCATAAATCAAAAAAGTGAAAAGAAGGCCAACAAGCACGATACACCAATAATAAAAATTACCGACCAGAATATATAAAAGTTCAAAGGCAGTAGGCAGCACATTAAGAACATCCACGGCCCAGCAATCACGAAACCAAGAAGGACGCTCCTTCAGGATTTCTGCCACCTGAAAGAAACATCAGCAATCAATTTTTCCTATGACTCCAAAGTGGAATCATATAGAGTGTTTGATATGACATGAAAGCTTGATTCTTCCACATACATTCAAATCCATATTTCACAGATTTAATGGTTGACTTAAGACTCGAATTCAGCATACCTTTCCCAAAGTATACTGTGGAAGGACCTACTCTTAAGGACGGTGAAAGACAGCCAAATCTGCATGTCGCTTTCCTCTTCATTGTACCCCCAAATTGGCAAACAAAAGGCAGACCGTGTTAAATAATGTTCAGAAGGTAGGAAAAAAATTATTGATAGAGCAAGCATTATCCCATCAACAATATAAATTTACAGCACTTCAACATCAAAACCATTGCATTAGCTTCCTATATAAACATTGGTTCCGGAGAATGGAGATGAGCCTGATCTCTCTACTGTACTTGAAGCTTCATGTATCAAGCCTGATTTCAAATTAAAGCTTACTGCCTCTTAGTGTCTTTTCACTCCAAATTAATTGTTCTTTGAAATCAAATATCTATATATGAAAATATGTCATTCAATTCGAATGGATTTATCTCGATTTCTGATTTTAGATCCAATTGAATATACCAGCCAACTGGCGAGACCGAGATTAGAGAATGAGAGGACCCTGGGTCGTGAGTCGTGACCACTAATCGCCGGAGACGGTCTGAACTCCGACGGAGAGAGACTGAGTGAGAGGGGCCTTTCAGCGAGAGACTGCTGTGTTCTCTGGTTCACAAATTGGGAGAGAATAAGAGAGAGGAGTAGTAATTGATGAAATAAAATGGTTGCGCTTCGGGGCTTCACAATTTTATTTTTTGAAAAAATTGTCAATAAGTCATTCATACGTGACTTACTTCTAAGAGCATCTCCAATGCAATAATGTAAAGATACAATGTCTAGCACTTTTTTTGACAAATGGCAAAAAAGTATTTATGTGGCACAATTAATCCTAAAAAGTGTCTAACACAATGTCTAATTCTAGACATTGTCCTTGGACAATGTCCACCATTAATTTCAAAATATATATCCAATCAATACATTTCTCTCTCTTTATTTTTTCTAAAAAGCTAATAATAATTTGCCACATTTGCACAATGAACATTGTTGCATTGAAGAAGTTTTTTTAATATAATGTCGATGTCTTTTGCCATATATATATATATATATATATATATATATATATATATTAGACATTGTTGCATTGGAGATGTTCTAATTAGGTCAAAACACTTTCTAAAATTGTGAATAAGTCATATTAATTTATCTAATACCGTAATTACCTATGTAATCTTTTAAACCACTTTAAACCAGATTTCATCAACTCACGATTCTCATTCACTAGCTGCTATTAACAACTTTCTTCTCCAGATCTTCCCGTCGACGATCACATCACCGGCGCACCTCATAGTCGATGTTCTATGAGTCGCCACAATCTAAAAATCTTCTTTTGTTTTCGCAATTGATTATTTCAAGAATTTCATGGTTTTTCAGTTCTGTTTTTCTTCTCAATCATGGAAGGTAGCCTAATTTTACTTTTTAAGTATATTTCAAACACACTTCCCATAAAAATTTCTGCTGGTGGGGATTTTAATGGTGTTTTGCGAAAATTATATGATAATTGGAATTCATTAGAAGTTGACACTATTTTTTTACGTTATTGTATCCCTGGACATGATAGGTGTTTTCTAAGGAATGAAGAAGAATTTAGGAACATGATTTCTTTAATTTCTGCGTTTGAATTGAAATTTGTTGATATTAGTGTTTCAGACTCTAAAATAGTATCACTTGATGGTAAAACAGTATCACATGATTGTGATACTGTTTTCTGGAGTGAAGGATCTGCCATAACTACATATTGTTCTTCAACAAATAGTAGGGCATTACTTTTATCTAGTTGGTCAAGCTTAATCACTCATGTTGGACAGAGGTTTGAGATAGGTGTAGCTAAATTTAGAGATGCTTTATGCAAATTTTCAATTGAGAGAGGATTTAAGTTTGATTACATGAGAAATAACTGGGTAGGGTAGATGCGCAATGTTCAAACAAATATTCTAATGATTGTAGGTGGTATGTTTGTGTGACAGTATCAAAGGTTAGTGGTTTTTGTTACATACAAAAGCTTGTGAATGAGCATAGTTGTCCTATAGTGTTGAGGAAAGAAAAAAGTGAGAGATTAAGTTGTAAGGTAATTTCTAGTTTGATTGTTGATATATTGAGGGACAAACCAACATTGTGTTCTAATGATGTTGTTTCACACTTTTTAACAAATTACAGTTACACGATAAGCTATGAGAAGGCTTGGAATGCGTTGAAGAGAGTGAATGGATTGATTTTTGGTGATGCATCTGAATCTTTCAAGCAGTTACATTGGTATATTGAGGCTGCAAGGTCATTTAATCATGGAAGTCATATTGATTTAGAGGTGGACCAAGTTTCCAAAAGATTCCAAAGATTGTTTGTTTCTTACCATGCGTGCATTCATGGGTTTAATCATTGTCGTCCCATGTTGTTTATCGATTGAACATTTTTGAAAGGAAGGTTCAAAGGTATCTTGTTGTCTACAACCGCTAAGAACGATAACCAAGGTTAGATACTGATTTTCTGTTCTTTTGTGATACTGTTTTTCTTTTATTTTTGTGATACTATTTTTGTAATATGATTTATAAGATCCCGTTAGAAACTGTTGTTATGTTATTTTGATATTATTATTTTGTGTAGGCTTATATCCGTTGGCTTATGCTGTTGTAGATTCCGAGAACTACGATAATTGGTTGTGGTTCTTGGAACAGTTGTGTAGTATTGTTCAAAGTACTCGAGAGCTTACATTTGTGTCTTATCAGAATGTTAGGCTAATGGAAGCATTGCCTAAGGCATTCCCTACATCGAATCATTTTTTATGTTTACAACATCTTAAAGGAAATTTAAGGGATAAATTCAATAGTGGTGGCTTCTCAAACAGTTTTAGAGAGCGTATGGTCTGGTTGTTCCGGGAATGTGCGCATGCTCCAACAATTGCATTATTTAACTAGAAGTTGGAGGTATTGAAACGTGAGGGAGAGCTATTGTTCAAAAGTTTCTAGATGGGTTACCGTTTGAAAATTGGTCGAATGCTCATAGTGTTGGATAGCTGAGTCTTTCAATGCATGGATAGTTGACTGTAGGAGTTTGCCCATAACCTGAATGGTTGACATTTTGAGGATAAAGCTGATGAACATGTTTGTTACGAGAAGAATTGATTTTGGTAATTTTATGATACTGTTTTATTTTCTGTATGATACTGTTTTATTTTTTGCATGATACTATTTTATTTTCATTGTGATACTATTTTATTTTTGATGTGATACTGTTTTATTTTTTGTATGATACCTGATAAGTGCGGTTTTTGCACTTATTTTAGCCTTTAAAAATAGATAATTGTGAGTTCTTTAGAGTTGTTTACCGCTTATTTTTGTTCTTTTGTTTATTTAGGTAAAAACCCGAGCTTGGATGGTGATTGGAAGAGATCCACGCGAAAAATGAGCAAAAAGGACTAAATCTGTGCAAATCGAGAATCTTGGAGACCAAAAGATAAATATGTCTAAAGATGGAGGACCAATGTTGCAATTTATGGAGGACCTTTATGAAACACAACCAAAACTTCAAAGACTAAAGTCAACATCTCAGATAGTTCAGGGACTGGAAGTGCAATTAATCAAAATTCAAAGCCTGGCACTTGAGAATTTGGCCCATGCGATCGCATGGGCCTATTTGTGTGCGATCGCGAGGGTGCAGTTTTTTTAGCAGAATGCATTTCGCCTATACCATGCGATCGCATGGGTCATTTCTGATCTTCTGCGAATTTTTGTTCAACTTTTCAGGGGCTTTTTGGTAATTTCGCCCTTTACGATTTCTAGGGTTTAAAGAGCCGTTTTATCTGCATTTTTGGAGCATTCTCTCATACTCTCTCTCCCATAGAAAGCTCTCCACCAAGAAGATAGTTAGGGTTCTTGAAAAACTCCATGGAAATGGATTTTTCTTGATTTTTTGTACATCATTGTGTGTATTTTGTAAATAGAGGAAGATGAATGAAGGGTTATAGTGGGCAAATGAAGACAACCATGGGCTCAAGCTAAACCTTGCAATTCTCTTGACTTTATCAAACCCGGTGATGTATTTTGTATCTATTTTATATTTTGTCATTGTGAATAATACGGGCTAATTTTATTTACTAGGAATGAGATGAATCCATTTATGAAGCTTTAAAGTGCATTGTTCTTGTTATTGATTCATTATGCTTAGTTTTTATGGTTGTTGATTATTGGGTCTTATTGTGTATTGAGATGATTGATCACCATTGAAATGCTTTTGTGACTTAGTTGCTACCGGGAGGTTGAAATTAGGTTTAGCACATTTAATCAACAACACAAGGCTTATGGAATGTAGGAATGCTCTTTCATACTTTGTGCAATCAATTTCGAATGTTCTTGAGTTTTAATGCAATTTTACATATACGTTCTCTCGGTAGGAATGCTTGGGAGTCTTGTGTAAAATTAGGTTTGGTTTTAATCGGGAAAGATTGCTAGACATTTTAGGAGCATGGATTGCCATATTAACTTCATTTTGGAATTGATAATGGAAAATGAAACTTTAAAGTGGAATAGTTGGTGAAATCGAATTCCTAGTATTTTCTTCTAGTTGATTTTATTTCTTACAAATTTCTCTTTTAATATTTTTCTTATTAGTTTATTTTTCATCATCTTTGAATTCTAGGTTTAATCATCAAAACAAAATGTTTTATTGTGTGTTTAAAATAGGGCTAGATTGATTTGGATGTTAGCAAAATTATATATCCTCGTGGGTTCGACACTTTCTCATTACTTTATTACTTGAACGCGACCCGTGCACTTGCGGTACATTTTTAGCGAACAAGTTTTTGGCGCCATTGCTAGGGATAGATTTAATTAGTTAGATCCTTGTTATTTCTAACTTTATTTCTTTAACTTTATTTTATTTTTCCATTTAAAGTTCCAGTGCTACTTTGTTCTTTTCAGGCATATTCTCTTTGGTGGATGCAAGATTTTGAAAATCTTGAGAATTTGGTGTTTCACCCCGAGATTGAAAGAACTTTCGGATACCGAAGAAGAGAACAAAGAGAAGCACAACATAGAGTGAACACCATGGCAGACGAAGAAGATCAAATGGTTGAGATTGATGAGGATGATTTGCTAGTTGGGGACATTATTACTCCAGCTGTGGTTCAAAGCCAATCTAGTATTGCATATCCGGCTTATGGGAAGGAAAATTTTCAATTGAGACCGGATGTCATCAACCTCTTCCAGAATACTCTTCAATTCTATGGGCGTTCAAATGAAAACCCTCATATGCATCTATCACGCTTCTTGGAGACAGTGAGCAATTTTGAATATCAAGATGTCAACATGGAAGCTATCAAACTCATATTATTTCCACATACTTTGAGAGATGGAGCAAGAGAGTGGTTAGATTCACATTCTGCGGGGAGTATTACTACTTGGAATGATCTTGTTCAAAAATTCACGAACAAATATTTTCCTCCCGCCAAAGTTGCAAAGTTGAAGCATGACATCTCCATATTCAGGCAACTAGACACAAAAAACTTTCATGAAGCTTGGGAGAGGTTCAAGGAGATGCTTCGGAAGTGTCCTAATCATGGTATTAAGAAGGCTTTGCAAGTTCAATATTTCTATGCCGGATTACTTCCACATTGTCGCTCTATTGTTGACTCATCCTTAAATGGGTCAATCAACACAAAGACAATCAAAGAGGCATAGGTATTATTTGAAAGAATGGCTGAGACAAGTTCAAATTGGCCGGCTGATAGGGGAGTAACTAAAAAGGCAGCGGGGATGCATGAGGTTGATGTTATATCTGCTCTTTCTACACAAATGGCCGCAATGGAAAAAAAGATGATGGATACTATAGCTCGCAATCAGACAGCTCATGCTATTCAGACGCCTACTCTTGAATGTGATGGTTGTGGAGCAAATCATTCAACCGAAAATTGCCCACTGTTGACCAGTTCTTCGACATCTACTGAGCAAGCTTGTTATGCTCAGAATCATCCTAGTCAGCAAGGTAATATCTACTCCAACATGTATAATCCATCTTGGAAAAATCATCCGAATTTTTCATGGAGCAACAATCAACACCAACGAGGTGCTCCGAGACAACAATCGAATTTTCAACAAAAAGAGGGTTGGGAAGAAGCTATAGCTCAGTTGGCACACCAACAGTTAAAATTTCAAGAACGAACTGAGGAATCTATTCAGAGTATCAGAGCATCTGTGAAGGGCTTGGAGAATCAAATAGGTCAGATGGAAAAACTTCTCTCTGAAAGACAACAAGGGCAATTACCGAGCAACACTGAAACTAACCCAAGAGAGCAGCTCAAAGCAATTACTACAAGAAGTGGGGTTTAGTTGCCTGAGATAGAAGTCAAAAGAAATGTTTCCACTCATGACAAGACACCCTCTATTGATGATGAACAAGGGAATCAAGCTAATGCACAACAAGATGCTAGTCAAGAAAAAGATTTGGATACTCCACCTACTAAGGCAACTCCTCAAGTGAAAGCATATGTGCCTCCAATCCCATTTCCGCAAAGATTGAAAAAGCACAAGTTGGATAAGCAATTTGAGAAATTCTTGGAAGTCTTCAAGAAATTGCAAATCAACATCCCTTTTGCCGATACCTTAGCTCAGATGCCTAGCTACGCAAAATTCATGAAAGAGATCTTATCTAACAAGAGGAAGCTAGAGGAGCACGAGACAGTGATGTTGACCGAAGAGTGTAGTGCTATCTTGCAGAACAAATTGCCACCTAAACTTAAAGATCCAGAGAGTTTTACTATTCCTTGTACCATTGGTGACATTGATTTTAATAAAGCTCTTTGTGATTTAGGTACAAGTATTAACTTGATGCCATTTTCTGTCTACAGGAGATTAGGCTTGGGGGAGGCAAAAGCAACAACAGTTTCTTTGCAGTTAGCCGATCGCTCAATCAAATATCCTAGGAGAATCATTGTGGATTTCTTGGTGAAAGTTGACAAATTTATTTTCCCTGTCGACTTCATCATTCTGGACATGGAAGAAGACAAGGATATTCCTCTAATATTGGGCAAACCATTTTTGGCTACTGGAAGAGCTTTGATTGATGTGCACAAAGGCCAGATGATATTGAGGTTAAATGATGAAGATGTGGTGTTCAATGTTTTCAAGACAGTCAAATACCCAATAGATTCTGACAGTTGTTTCAGAGTTGATGTGGTAGACGAAATGGTGGGAGAATCGTTTGCACTAAATCATCCTCAAGATCCGCTTGAGATGTGTTTGGTTCATTCTTTTACCGAGGCTTTCAATCCCGAAGAAACCAAGCCCATGGTGAAGCAACTAGAGGCAAATCCAGCTTATAAATGGCAACCACCCTTCCAGGAGCTTGGAGAAAAGGCAACAAAGTTACCACCATCTATTTAAAAGCCTCCGCAGTTAGAACTCAAGCAATTGCCATCTCACTTGCGTTATGCTTATTTGGGTGATGATTCTACACTTCCGGTTATCATTGCAAACTCCATCAGTAATTTGGAAGAGGAAAAATTGCTGCGAGTCCTTCGAGAGCACAAAAGTGCAATAGGATGGTCTATCTCAGATATCAAAGGCATTAGTCCTACAGTCTGTTTGCACAAGATTCTCATGGAAGATGATTTTAAGCCATCAGTCCAGCGTCAAATAAGATTGAATCCAACACTGCAAGATGTAGTCAAGGCTGAGGTGATAAAACTTTTAGATGCGGGGATCATCTATCCTATATCAGACAGCGCTTGGGTCAGTCCAATCCAAGTAGTACCGAAGAAAGGATCATTCCAGCCAGAACAGTTACGGGATGGCGAGTTTGCATTGATTATCGCAAACTCAACACTGCAACTCAAAAGGATAATTTTCCTTTGCCATTCATCGATCAAATGTTGGAAAGGTTAGCCGGGCATTCACATTATTTCTTTTTGGATGGGTATTCTGGATATAATCAGATTCCGATAGCTCCAGAAGATCAGGAGAAGACCACATTCACATGTCCCTATGGCACATTTGCTTATAAAAGGATGCCGTTCGGCCTATGCAATGCTCCAGCTACTTTCCAACGTTGTATGATATTCATATTTTCAGATATGGTGGAGAAATACATTGAGGTCTTCATGGATGATTTCTCAGTCTTTGGAGCATCTTTTGATGAGTGTCTTCATCATCTATCTTTGGTTTTGCAGCGTTGTGAAGAAACTAATCTTGTTCTAAATTGGGAGAAGTGCCATTTCATGGTCTATGAGAGAATTGTATTGGGGCACTTAATTTCAGCAAAGGGCATTGAGGTTGACAAAGCAAAGATTCAAGTAATTGAGAAGTTGCCGCCTCCAACATCAGTAAAGAGAATTCGGAATTTTCTTGGGCATGCAGGCTTCTATCGGCGTTTTATAAAAGATTTCTCAAAAATCATAAAGCCACTTTGCAACCTTTTGGAGAAACATACCCCCTTTTGTTTTTCTGAAGAATGTCTACATGCTTTCAACACTCTTAAAGAAAAACTTGTGACAGCACCAGTTTTGGTTACACCTGATTGGAGTCTACTCTTTGAGCTAATGTGTGATGCTAGTGATTTTGTAGTTGGGGTACTGTTGGGGTAACGCAGGGATAAAAATTTTCATGTGATTCACTATGGCAGTCGGACCTTAAATGATGCTCAGCTAAACTATGCCACCACAGAGAAGGAGCTTCTTGCAGTGGTTTATGCTTTCGATAAATTTCGGTCCTATCTTGTGGGATCGAAGGTAATTGTTCATACAGATCATGCTGCTCTGAGGCATTTATTTGCAAAGAAGGATGCTAAGCTTCGACTCATCAGATGGATACTTTTGCTGCAGGAGTTTGACATAGAGATCAGAGATAAAAAGGGGAGTGAAAATATGGTCGCTGACCATCTATCCAGACTTGAGATTGGAGAAGAGTCACGAAGTGGAGAGATAAATGAGGAATTTCCTGATGAGAAAATCTTTACAGTTGAGGAAGCACCTTGGTATGCAGATGTTGTCAACTTCTTTGCCAGTAGCATCACTCCACCAGATCTCTCTAGCCATCAAAAGAAAAAATTCTTTGCAGACATCAAGCACTACTTTTGGGATGATCCGATTCTTTACAAAAGGGGACCAGATCAGATAATCAGGAGATGTGTGCCAGAAGGAGAGATAATAGATATCCTACAGCATTGTCATTCATCAAAATATGTCGGGCATTTTGGGGCCTCTAAAACTGCTGCAAAGGTGTTACAATCCGGTTTCTACTGGCCTACCCTATTCAAAGATGCCTACAGAGTTGTGAAAACATGTGATCGGTGCCAAAGGACAAGGAATGTTTCAAGAAAGAATGAAATGCCTCTCAACAGTATTCTAGAAGTTGAAATTTTTGATGTTTGGGGTATTGACTTTATGGGACCATTTCCACCATCATTCTCTAATCAATACATATTGGTAGCAGTTGATTATGTCTCAAAGTGGGTGGAGGCCATGGCATTGCCCACCAATGATGGCCGGGTCGTGATCAACTTCTTGAGAAGGCAAATTTTTATCCGTTTTGGTACTCCATGAGCAATCATCAGTGATGGGGGTAAGCACTTTTGCAATTGCCAATTTGAGTCAGTGTTGGCTAAATATGGTGTACGTCATCGAGTGTCCACTCCTTATTATCCTCAAACAAGTGGGCAAGTTGAAATCTCCAATCGGGAGTTGAAAAGAATTTTGGAGGTAACGGTGAATGCTTCGAGGAAGGATTGGTCCAAAAAATTGGATGATGCACATTGGGCGTACCGCACTGCATTCAAAACTCCCATTGGTATGTCTCCATATCGTCTAGTGTTTGAAAAAGCATGTCACCTACCCGTAGAGTTGGAGCATCGTGCTTATTGGGCAGTGAAAAAGCTAAATTTTGATTGGAAAGAAGCCGGTGAGAAAAGACTCCTCCAATTAAACGAAATGGATGAATTTCGACTTGAGACATATGAGAATTCCAAAATCTACAAAAAGCGCACTAAAAGATGGCATGACAACCACATCCAAAGAAGACAGTTTGAGGTTGGGCAACAAGTTCTGCTATTTAATTCTCGGCTCAAGCTTTTTCCAGGAAAGTTACGCTCTAGGTGGTTGGGACCATTCACAATTAAGCAAGTGTATCCATCTGGGGCTGTGAAAGTTGAGGATGAAAGCAAGAAAGCATTTACAGTGAACGGTCAAAGGTTGAAGCATTATTGGGGTGGTGACTTTCCCAAAGGAAAATCAATTGTCCATCTCACCAATCTCGCTTAATCATGTGCTAAAAGTCTAGCTAATGACTATAAAGAAGCGCTGAATGGGAGGCAACCCATTTTCTTTCCCTTACTTTTTGTTTTGCTAGTAGTTCATTCTTTTGGCATGATTTCATTCCTTGGACATTAGATGAATTTTGATTTTGTTGTTCTTGTTTGGCAGGCCTAATAGCAACAAATCCACAACAAGAAGAAATGTAGTCTCCAGCAATCTCCATTAGTCCTAACAAAGATTTCTCCAACTTGCAGTTGCCATCACCAACCAATTCACCCTAGGAGAGTTCCTATTTCTCTTCTCTTTTGATTTTTAGTTTTACATTGAGGACAATGTACATTTTAAGTTTGGTGGTGTATTTTGCTTGAGTTTTTGCTTTTTAGAGAGTCTTGCCGGCTAATTTAGGTATTTTGCTTGTTTTTGCTTGTTAGAGAGCCTTGCCGGCTAATGTTGTGATTTTGTTGAAATTGCTGTGATTCATGGATTGTAGACATAAATGCTACTTGTGATTTTTGATAAATATACTCTTTCCATGTTAGATACCCTTTCTAGCACTCTTGTCATGATGTTCATTGCATACAAATGTTGAGTGCACATGCTCTTCATAAGCGGTTTCTAGAACTTAAACAATGTTATCCATTACCAACATTTCATCTCTTTAATTTGTCCAAATGGAAGGATAGTTTGGGAATGGTTGAGCCGTGATTTATCTCCTTGGGAGTGTGTTGATTCCATGCTTGTTGAACATGTGTGTGGAGTAGTTTTGACTAACTAGCAGAAACTTGGTAATGACCATATCCTTGGAATCTAATCCCTATATAAAAGTTTGTTAGTTGTGCTCAAGATGGCTATACTTTTGCTCTATTTTTAATTCTTTTACCTTACTTTGTAGCCTTTTTTACTTGAGTGATTAAGTCCGTTAGGGCATCTCAAAGCCCGGTACCCTTTGGTTTCTTTTAAACTGGGGAGTTACCGACCTAAAGCTCGTTACATTGGTCAAATAGAAAGCTTAAGGAAGTAAGGTTGCATGATTCTTTTAAAAAAAAAAATCATCATGAGATTTTCATAGCAAATCTTGCAAGTGTGAGTCACTGTGACTACTTTTTGGGATTCAGATGACTTGTGGGTTTGAATTACTTGGTGGAAGGCTATTTGTTGAACTACTCAATTTTTGGAGAATCTTCACAAGCCTAAGTGGTTACAATCATTGACTTAATCTAACCAAACTTGAGCAGGAATGATTGAGTGACTTGAGAGAAACCATTGAGTAGACACCCCGGGTTAGAGTGAAAATATCAAGTTTGGGGGAGTGCATCCAACGAGAAGGAAATGAAATTTTGACCATTGAGGGTTAGGTATTCACCAATTTTTGTTTTGCAATGATTCAAAGTGACTATGCACACACATACATCTAACATGGATTAAGTTGAAAAGTTTCTTTTATTTTTAGCATTTGTGTAGATTTTTCATGAATTATAAGCAAGCTTCAAAAGATCATGGTAAGGTGGCAAGCTCCCTAACATTTCGCGTGTTTGTTGTCCTTTTATAGTTTGATTGTGCTTGTGTGCTTGCATGACGTTTTAGATCATTTTGCTTGAGGAAAAACAAAAATGCAAGTTTGAGGGTGTGATAAGTGCGATTTTCGCACTTATTTTAGCTTTTAAAAATGGATAATTGTGAGTTCTTTAGAGTTGTTTACCACTTATTTTTGTTCTTTTGTTTATTTAGGTAAAAACCCGAGCTTGGATGGTGATTGGAAGAGATCCACACGAAAAATGAGCAAAAAGGACTAAATCTGTGTAAATCGAGAATCTTGGGGACCAAAAGATAAATATGTCTAAAGATGGAGGACCAATGTTGCAATTTATAGAGGACCTTTATGAAAGACAACCAAAACTTCAAGGACTAAAGTCAACATCTCAGATAGTTTAGGGACTGGAAGTACAATTAATCAAAATTCAAAGCATGGCACTTGGGAATTTGGCCCATGCTATTTGTGTGCGATCGTGAGGGTGCAGTTTTTTTAGCAGAAAGCATTTCGCCTATACCATGCAATCGCATGTATTAACACCATGCAATCGCATGGGTCATTTTCTGATTCTCCGCGAATTTTTGTTCAGCTTTTCAGGAGCTTTTTGGTAATTTCACCCTTCACGATTTCTAGGGTTTAAAGAGCCGTTTTATCTGCATTTTTGGAGCATTCTCTCATACTCCCTCTCCCATAAAAAGCTCTCCACCAAGAAGATAGTTAGGGTTCTTGAAAAACACCATGGAAATGGGTTTTTCTTGATTTTTTGTACATCATTGTGTATTTTGTAAATAGAGGAAGATGAATGAAGGTTTATAGTGGGCAAATGAAGACAACCATGGGCTCAAGCTAAATCTTGCAATTCTCTTGACTTTATCAAACCCAGTGATGTATTTTGTATCTATTTTACATTTTGTCCTTGTGAATATTATGGGCTAATTTTATTTACTAGGAATGAGATGAATCCATTTATGAAGCTTTAAAGTGCATTGTTCTTGTTATTGATTCATTATGCTTAGTTTTTATGGTTGTTGGGTCTTATTGTGTATTGAGATGATTGATCACCATTGAAATGCTTTTGTAACTTAGTTGCTATCTGGAGGTTGAAATTAGGTTTAGCACATTTAATCAACAACACAAGGCTTATGAAATGTATGAATTCTCTTTCATACTTTGTGCAATCAATTTCGAATGTTCTTGAGTTTTAATGCAATTTTACATATACGTTTTCTCGATAGGAATGCTTTGGAGTCTTGTGTAAAATTAGGTTTGGTTTTACTCGGGAGAGATTGCTAGACATTTTAGGAGCATGGATTGCCATATTAACTTCATTTTGGAATTGATAATGGAAAATGAAACTTTAAAATGGAATAGTTGGTGAAATCGAATTCCTAGTATTTTCTTCTAGTTGATTTTATTTCTTACAAATTTCTCTTTTAATATTTTTCTTATTAGTTTATTTTTCATCATCTTTGAATTCTAGGTTTAATCATCAAAACAAAATGTTTTATTGTGTGTTTAAAATAGGGCTAGATTGATTTGGATGTTAGCAAAATTATCTATCATCGTGGGTTCGACACTTTCTCATTACTTTATTACTTGAACGCGACCCGTGCACTTGCGGTACATTTTTAGCGAACAATACCGATGTAGGTGAGTGGACGGGGGTTATCTGTCCCAAGATAATAGAGAAGTTGCAGGGATATGCAGATGAAAGTCGATCATAGAATATCAAGCGGTCTTCCAATACAATTTTTGAAGTTTTTTCAAATCCATCGGTTTGTGTGGATATCTGCAAAAGCACATGTTCTTGTTTCTAGTGGCAGCTAAATGGGTTCACATGTGTGCATGCAGTTGCTGCAATTAATAGATCTGGAAGGCGTATTGATGAATTTGATGATTATTATTTTCATGTTGCAGCATTCCGCAAGTCCTGTGAATAAGTTATACATCCCATTCCTACGTCAATGAGGTTGGAATACGAAAATTCTGTCAATTTTGACCTTTTGCCTCCACCTACAAAGAGACAACCTGGAAGACCTAAAAAATGGCGAATTAGATCAAAGGGCGAACAAGTACGGTTGATACGATGTGGTAGGTGTGAAAAGTTGGGTAATCACAATAAGAAGACTTGTAAGGAATTATTGGCGTAAGAAATTGTTCTCGTGAAGGATATTATTCATTCTTTTTTAAATATATAGGAACACAGTTGTGTTGTAATGATTTGTTGGTTGAATTAATGAAAGCAACATGTATTTTACAAAATAGTATCACAAAATGTTTATCTTAATAAACATTTGTTTGATACTGTAAATAGTTTAACAAAACAGTAGCACAAATAGTTTAACAAAATAGTATCACAAACAGTATTTCATTAATTAACAGCAGTATGTTTGCAATACAGTATCAAAATCTATTCATTTAAAATGAAGAAAATCTAGGAAATCTATTCATCTAGAATGAAGAAAATCTATTCATCCATTCATTCATCTAGAATGAAGAAAATATATTCATTCATTCATTCATCTACAACAAAATCCTTGATGAATTGAGAAACCATGTTTACTTTATATTGTCTAACTTCCTTCATTGTCATGGTTTCTTTTATCTCTTCGTTCTTTGCCAGTCTTTCCATCACATGGCAAACATGTATTCCACAATCGACACTGCAAAACAAAACATGTAGTAAATGTCGGTGTGCTGCATAGCCATTTAAACACAAGATAATACAAATAAGGAGTTTGAAGGATTAGTCGCTTCTTACGTCCCAATGTGTTGTTGCAAACATTTCTCGTATAAGATCAATAGATGACTGAATTCTTCTTCTTTGTACTCAACAGTATTTGTAACGGGAGATTTCATAAATAGTTCTTTTTGTTTGCTCTTAACATATTCTTTCTACACGTATTTAGAAAAAAAAAATAACAATGTAAAATGTTAGACTTGTATTTTTAAACTCACTATAAAAACAGTACATGGTACTGTAACAACTCATTATCTTACCAATATCCTAGCATCGTCCATATATCTGTTTGACGTCCCGTCTCTTGGCAAATTACTGTTGTAATGTATCCATTGACTTGCCTCAAAGTCAATTGTGAGTAGTGTCCAATGGTTTGGAACTACGTCAGATCCCTTTCCTCCGTTTGAGTTCATCGGGAATAGCAAAAGTTGAGACTGCCCGTTGTTGTGGAGGTGCTCCAACACTATGTCGATTTTTTGAGATCTTGGAATTGCCATTTCAGGATATGTGACATATAGCTGCAGTATTCAAGTATAATATCAAGATAAAAATTATTTTTTTGTTAGACGTAAGTTTGTAATTGAAATGTTTATGTTGAAATTAAATAATTCACCTAGCACAAAGAATCAAAATTGACAAAAATACATTTTTTTTGTTTTTACAATCTTATTGTATTTGATATTGACTGATCCCCAAGAATATCAAATAAATCTCCCAATGTCACAAACAAAATTCTGCTCTTGTCAGCTTGTAAACTGTCACTCTGCAATATAACACAATATTAAAGCAATAAAACAATATCACAATATCATAAGTAAAACATTCAGTAGTTGATACAGTATCATGGATTAAAATAGTATCAAAATTTACTAATGCAGAGGTTTAAATCTTGCCATAATTAAACAGTATCAAAGATAAAAGTACGGTATCATAAATAAAACTCATTCCACATAGATTCAAACAGTGTCATAGGATTAAAACAATATCATGGATTAAAACAGTATCAAAATATACTAATGCACATTACCTAAGTAAAACAGTACCAAAGACAAAACTAAGACATTCAAACAGTATCAAAATTTACTAATGCAGATGTTTAAACATTGCCATAATTAAACAGTATTAAAAATAAAAGCACAGTATCATAAATAAAACTCATTCCGCATAGATTCAAACAGCATCATAGGATTAAAACAGTATCATAGATTAAAACACTATCAAAGACAAAACTAAGACATTGAAACAGTATCATGGATTAAAACAGTATCAAAATTTACTAATGCACAGGTTTAAACCTTGCCATAATTAAACAGTATCAAAGATAAAAGCACGGTATCATAAATAAAACTCATTCCACATAGATTCAAACAATATCATAGGATTAAAATAGTATCGCGGATTAAAATAGTATCAAAATATACTAATGCACATTACCTAAATAGAACAATATCATGGATTAAAATAGTATCAAAGATAAAACTAAGACATTCAAACAGTATCATGGATTAAAACAGTATCAAAATTTACTAATGCACAGGTTTAAACCTTGCCATAATTAAACAGTATCAAAGATAAAAGCACGGTATCATAAATAAAACACATTCTACATAGATTCAAACAGTATCATAGATTTAAATAGTATCAAAATATACTAATACACATTACCTAAATAAAACAGTATCAAAGACAAAACTAAGACATTCAAACAGTATCACAGGTTCAAACATTGCCTTAATTAAACAGTATCAAAAATAAAAAAAAATAAAAAAAACTAAGAGATTTAAACAGTACCATAAGTTGAAACTTTGTTATAATATTTCAGTATAATTAGAAACAAGAAAAGAATTCGACAAATAGAAACACTATCATAAATAAAACCTTGTCATAATTAAACAATATCAAAACTAAAAAATTAAAATAGTATCATTAGATACTGGCAAATAAAAACAGTATCATAGATCTAAAGAGCATCAAGTATTTTGCATGGTTAAATATCACGTTCTAACAAAAAACAGTATCATAGATAAAACTAAGACATTCAAACAATATCATAGATTGAAACCTTGTAATAATATTTCACTATCATTAGAAACAAGGAAAAAATTTAGCAAAAATAGAAACAGTATCATAGATCGAAAGATTATCAAACATTTTGCATGGTTAAATAGCACTTTCTAAGAAAAAAAAAATCACCAAAACATTAACATATATTATACAGTATCACGCATTTCAAAGCCCTATATCACATGTTCTGACAGAAAAAACTAACTCACGGCAACTAGATTATCAAAAAAATTATCGAAGAAATTACCTACGCCATCGAACCTTCGAACTGCTTCGTATGCAGTTAGGATTTGCGGTGAGAAGAATCAAACACGAAGAAGATGAAGTGTGCTAAATTAAATGGAGGTTTTCATAGTGGTGTACGTGTTTAAATGACGGTTTTTGTAATTGGAGGGCATATTGGATTTTTGGCACTAAAGTATGACTTTAGTTGAATTAAGATTGTGCCATATGACCTTTTAGCCCAATTTGGCAGTAACAGTGACCGGCCCAAAATTTTCACTTTTTTTTTTTTTTAGAAGCGAATGGGTTACCTTGGATTCCTCGACCCAAAACCGGTCATAGAAGGCGGAATATTTTGGGATGAAATATTTTAAGAAGGAATTTGATATAAAAGGTAAATTATTATTTTTTTCTTTTTATTTTTTCCCTTCAAATATTTCATTTGTAGGGACTAAAAAACAACAAAAAAGCGGAAATTTTTCTCGCTAATTATTAGCCTACAAATGAATTAATTTTTTTTGTTGGCAAAAAATACATCTTAACCGACGAATTTTTTGTTGAGAAAAATGCACGGGTTTGTGGGCAAAAGTCCTCTCATTCTTGAAAATTTTGGAGCAAAACACAACTATACAAAACATCATTTTTGTGGGGAAAAGTAAACTCCGCTAACAAATTTAAATTTGTCTCCTAAAATTTTGTAGGCGGAGTATAAAATTCTTGTAGTTTGCACTAACTGAAGTCTTTAAAGAATGCATGTGGCTGAAAGGCCTTTTATATGGAGTGATCTTTTGATAAACTTTCGAACAATATCGACACAATATCTAATATTTTGTTCTAATTCATAAAGAGTTTTTGTCAGGTGTATCTTCAGAATTAAATTTTTCTAAAGTCTAATGTAATTTAATAATTTAATCTGAATATTTTTGTTATCTATTGATGATGTGAAGATACTTAGTCTTCTAAAATTACTAAATTTTCTTCTAAATTACGCTTTTTATAATTAAGATTTCTAGTTATTCTACTCATGGTTTCACAACCGTTACAAAATTGCAAATATTAGTATGAGATTTGAGAAGAAGAAGATGATGATGATGGTTGAAAAGTAGATTTAGGCATCGTCTGTCTAGTTCTTTCAGATGTGTAAAAATTAAAATCATTCGTATGTCTAATTCTATCAAATATGTAAAAATTAAATACAATCGTCTGTCTACAATGATAAAAATCATCTTCAAGAGTGTAAAAACCTTTGTAGGTAGGTTATGAAAATCTTTCTATTTGTTGAATTAATTCTGGCCAGTAATTGTATATTCCTCGTTGTCTTCATTTAATTACTACAAAGAAACAAAAAAATTTCTTTCTACTTGATTATGGATATGTCTAAAATAATTGGCCAAAGCATTAATGTTGTCTAATTTCTATTTAGAGTCTCGTGCCATCCAGAAGAAGACATCTTTCTTTTTCAGAAAGTCTTTCTAAATTGTTTCCTTTGAATCTACGATTAGATCATTGAGGGACCACTCTTAAAGTAATATTCCCAAAGTTCATCATTGTTTGATTCATCTGCAATATGAACAAAATTGGCTAGGAAATAATAACTTGCCTACTTAAATTGTCAGCTACAATATTATTTTTTTCCTTCTGTATGTTCGATACTTACTTTATAACTATTTAAAATTTCATAAAGTTTTAACCACATTTTATGTCTAATTTTATCAAAATTAGTTTTTTTTAATAAAATTTATTATTGCTTCATAGACTGTTTTAATAGTGAATTCAAAATTTAGAAATAATTTAAAACTTTATAAACTATATATTATAGCGATTATTTTGTAGTCTATACTAGTTAAGTATTTTCCTTTTATTTTATATTTTCTACTAGCTTATCTAGAATTATTTTCTTCTTTTTTATTACTATATTTATTTGGTTTGAAATATAGAATTCCTCCCCTGTCGTAATTCACATTTGTTTGTTTCTATTACCTTATATTCACTATTTAAAGGTAATTCTAAAAGTGGTAATTGTTTGACTATTTTTTATTTGTTTTACTAATTCTATGTTTGTTAAGTTAAAATATTTTTGTCCCTTGCTTGATAGTTTGTTATATGAAGGTCCAATCTTTTTCCCAAGATATTTAATAAAACTTCTAGCATAATTTAATATTCTTAAAAAATCTCGATTTCTTCATTTTTATCTGAAAACTGTAGGACACTCTTTAGTATATGTGGTTGAAGTTGAATTTTTCCTTCTCCTATAATTATTCCTAAAAATTCTATTTTTGATTTTTTGTCTCAATTTTCTATTTACTAATAATTAACCCATTTACCAAGAATTTATTTAAAACAACCTCTAAATGTTTTATATGTTCATGTACTAAAATATCATGAATATATACACAAACAAATAGTAAAGAATTAAAATTAGAATCCATCTTTCTTTGAAAAATAGATAGAACATTTTTTAAACCAAAATACATGTCAATCCATTCAAAATGTCCTTGTGATGTTGTAAAAGTTGTTCATTGAATAGAATCTTTATGCATTCTAATTTGCCCAAAACCTTATTTACAGTCAAATTCTGAAAATATTTTTCTATTTTGTATTTTATTTAAAATCACATCTTTATATGGTATTTTGTATTCATCTTCTACTATGTTATCATTTAGTTTTTTGTAATTTACACTACAAGAAAAGAGGTCTATAGTGACGACACCTATAGGGACGACACCAAATTCGTCTCTATATATAGCATTTTTAGGGACGACAATAAAATAGCGTCCCTACAGATTGTAAAAGCTATAGAGATGACTAAAGTCGTCCCAATACATAATAGTCGTCCCTATAGGTTCAGCATCTATAGAGACGACTTATTTTGTCGTCCCTATAGGTAAAAAAATTTGTCTAAAAATTGGCGCATTTTTTTCCCGCTTTGTAAGCTACTGGGACGACTTCTTTGTCGTCCCTATAGGGTTACATTTCGTTTCTAAAGGTTGAGCATCTATAGAGACGACTTATTTTGTCGTCCCTATAGGTCTATCTATAGAGACGACTTATTTTGTCGTCCCTATAGGTCTACAATCTATAAAGACGACTTATTTTGTCGTCCCTATAGGTCTACAATCTATAGAGACGACTTATTTTGGCGTCCCTATAGCTTAAAAAATTTGTTTAAAAATTGGCGCATTTTTTCCCACTTTGTAAGCTACTGGGACGAATTATTTGTCGTCCCTATAGGGTTACATTTCGTCTCTAAAGGTTCAGCATCTATAGAGACGACTTATTTTGTCGTCCCTATAGCTTAAATATTTGTCCCTATAAGTCCTAATACCCACAGCAAATTGGCGGGAATTTTCGCGCCTAATTCCATCAATTGGGACGACAAAATGTCGTCCCAATTGATCCTGTATACAAATTTCCAGCAGAAGCACCATTTCTTCATTTTCTCTTTCAAGTCTTAGGCCACAAATTCTACCATTTGTAAATCTCGCTTTCTCTGTTGCAGTCCCCCAATTTAATGGTCTTACTTGTCATCTTCAAGATATCCTTGGTAAGTCAAACTTACTTATTCCACTTACATATTTAAGTATTAGTTTTCTGTTTTGCTCTTTTATTTTCTATTTTTCCTTTCATTTTCACAATACATTGCACTTTAATAAACCTTAGAATGCCGTTTGAAGATTAGTTTGTTAAGCACACACAACCTCATTTTAGGTTGTTTGATGTTTACAAACTAATCCTTGAATTGTCCTGTTTCGGACAGTTTGACATTGATTTGTAAGTTACGAGTTGTTGTATCATACATTTTTCCTATGATTGCCTCGACTATCACGTATGATTTTTGGTATTGTCTCCATTTTATTCTCCGGGTGTGGACTATGTTTAATATAGTGCGCGCACTTAGGAGAATAGAAGGGAGATGCTGCCGAAATTTACACGTGAAACATAGGCAATAATAGAAATAATGAACACAACTCATAATTTTACAAATCAATGTCGAATGGCTAGGGCCCATACCTGAAATTAGTATTGGAGCGACAAGGAGTTAGAACATTCTCACACCACTTGTATACTGCACTTAATTATTGTTTTTTTTTTTTTTTTTGCAGCAAATCTAAAGCGAAAATGGAAATTGATAAGAGTTGGATAAAGTTGAATAGAAAACGGGCAAAGTCTGTAGAGTTTTGGCATGGTCTTAAAGCATTCATAAATATGGCGAGGCCATTAGCAAATGATAGGGGGATGATTCAATGTCCGTGCAAAAGATGTATAAACATGATGATGCAATTGGTGGATGATGTTGAGTCTCACATATTTCGTCACAGTTTTTATGAGAACTACGAGAGGTGGATTTATCACGGGGAGAGTGAGGAAGGGCCTGTGAATATGCAAGGACAGAACGAAGGGCTTGTTGCAGAAGATGAGATGGCGGATATTCTTAACGATGTGGTCAGGGATGAATCATCTGCTGCAACTTCTGATTTAAGTTATGACGCTTTGTTCGATGCTATGCATTCAGAGTTGTATCCAGGAGTATCTTATTTCTCGTCTCTAAACTTTTTAACTAAGCTGATGCATTTGAAGGTGGTCAATAAGTGGACAAATAAATCTGTAGATGGGCTATTGAAGTTGTTAAAATTGGCCTTCCCCAAAATCAATCTTGTTGACTCTCACTACGAGGCTAAAAAATTAATGTCGAAGTTGGGATTGGGGTACGAAAATATTCATGTTTGTAGGAATGATTGTGCGTTATTTTGGAAGGAAAACGCTGATAAAGAAATTTGTCCAGTCTGCTGCGAAAGTCGTTGGGTGCAAATAGCTGGCAAATCCTCTGGGAAAAATGTCCCGCATAAAGTGTTGCGTTATTTTCCATTGACCCCTAGACTGAAGCGTTTGTTTGCAACAACACATACTGCTCAACTAATGAGGTGGCATAATACAGGTCGCTCGACAGATAATGATGAAATGGGTCATCCCGTGGATGGAAAAGCTTGGCGGGCCTTCGACAAAAATCACCCTGATTTTGCATGTGAGATAAGAAATGTTCGACTGGGATTGTCGTCAGATGGTTTCAATCCTTTCGGTAATATGAGTCAGTCTTACAGCATGTGGCCGGTGGTTTTGGCAACTTATAATCTACCGCCTTGGCTATGTATGAAAGAAGAAAATTTAATGCTAACCCTTTTGATCCCAGGTCCCCAATCACCAGGCAAAGATATGGATGTATTTTTACGGCCATTAGTGGATGAGTTGAAGGAATTGTGGACATCTGGTATCGATACGCGTGACGTATCAAATAATAACTGTATATTCAGAATGCGAGCAGCGCTATTATGGACAGTTAGTGATTTCCCTGCTCGTAGCAGTTTGTCAGGGTGGAGCGGTCAGGGTTACCATGCATGTCCGACTTGTAATGAAGAGACACCTTCGACGCATGTCATTGGTAAGACAGCTTATGTGGGTCATCGACGTTTCTTACCAAGTACTCATCATTGGCGAAATGACCGTACTTTCAATGGACAAACAGAGAGACGTGGGCCACCGCCTCAATTGACTAGTTCAGATATCCTACAGCAACTTAGTCGTGTGAAAATTAGAACACCTGGAAAACACCCAAGCTATGGGGGTGTTAAAAGAAAAAGGGACAAGGATGAGCTAAACTGGAGAAAAAAGAGCATTTTCTATGAGTTGCCCTATTGGTCGACAAATGAGTTGAAACACAATCTCGATGTCATGCATGTAGAAAAGAATGTCTGCGATAGTTTGTTGGGTACATTGTTGGGCGATCCTCATAAGTCTAAGGATACAGACAATGCGAGACGTGATTTGATGAAATTAAAAATCAGACACGAGCTGCACTTGTACGAAGACAAAGAGAGATTGATGAAGCCTGCAGCACAGTACACGTTTATTAATGCAGATCCTCGAAAGTTTTGCAATTTTATACGGAATGTCAAATTTCCCGATGGTTTTGCATCGAATCTGAGAAAGAACGTTGCACCTAATGAAAGCCGAATAATTGGTTTGAAGTCACATGATTGTCATATCCTCATGCAAAGATTGTTGCCCGTCGTGTGTCGAGCTTTTCTAAACAAGGCAATTTCATCCACTATCACTGAACTTTGTACATTTTTCAAAAAATTGTGTGCCAGGTCTATAAAGGTTAGCGACATGGTGGATGCTCAACAACAGCTCATCCTCATATTGTGCAAGCTTGAACGAATCTTTCCACCGACTTTTTTTGACATTATGATTCACCTTGTGATGCATTTGCCTGAAGAGGCAATTCTTGGTGGGCCCGTTTACATGAGGTAGATGTATCCTTTTGAGAGATATCTGAAGAAACTAAAGGACTATGTGCGAAATCAATCGAAGCCTGAGGGTTCTATAGCCGAAGGATATGTTGTTGAGGAAGCATTGACATTTTGTTCACGGTATTTCGAAGAGGTCGAGACACGATTCAACCGACCAGAGCGAAATGAAGATCTATGCGTTCCCAAAAAGCAGCTATCTATTTTTGATTCCCAATGTCGTCCTATAGGAAAGAGAAGTTTAGTTGTCCTCGAAAGTGATGTTCGAGCTCAAGCTGAGTTTTATGTACTGAACAACTGTCCGGAGATTGAAACGTTCTTAAAGTGAGTAGTTACTAATTATTTTCATTATATTTAACATTAAAATGTTTAATTATTATAACAATTGCTCAATGTAATTTTTACTATCAACAGTGAGCACAAGGATCAGTTGGAGACTCGTGGAGTTACCAATGTTAACCAGTTGCATAGAATCGAATTTCCTTCTTGGTTTCATACGAAGGTAGAACAATAATAATGTTTGCATTGACAGTTAGTATAATGTTTGATCGATTAATGACTTCACATATTATTAACACAGATTTATGGTCTACATCGGATACACGCTGATGCTGTGTCAGCAGAATTGCTATCTTTGGCGTCTCGGCCAAATGCTGTCGTGCATTCCTACCCAGCATGTATCGTGAACGGAGTTCGATTTCTAACTTATGATCGTGATATCCGACGTAAAACACAAAATAGTGGTGTGAGTATTGCAGGGAGCGGTGGTGAAATATTTTACGGGCAGCTTCAGGATATATTGGAGCTTTCATACATAAACGGTTTCTCAGTGGTGGTGTTTCGGTGCAGATGGTTTAAGTGTGACGGGAAAAGTAAGGTCACAGAGAACAACATCACAATCATTGACATTAGCAGAGAGGCTTACAAAGATGACCAGTTCATACTTGCTTTGCAAGCGAGGCAAGTGTTCTACATTGATGACCCGGCACGTAGTCATAACTGGCGAGTGGTTCAAGAAGTCAATCATCGTACTACGTGGGATACGCCATCGAGGGTTTTGACTGAGATAGATTTGTTGCACGATGATAGCTCATCAAACTTCTCGCTGTTTGTTGATCTTGGCAATATAGACCACATTACTATGCAACGGGACGACATTGACGCCATTCAGTTGGATCGTCCTGCTAAGAGAGCGTCATCGTCGAATGTTAGTGGAGACGAATGAGGACGAGGACGAGGACGAGGACGATAACGATGAGGGCGAAAATGGAGGTGAGTATGAGGCGTCAGACACGGAGACAGACTGCCCCAGTGTCGAAGATGACGATGATGCTGATAGAAGTAATGATAGTGACTATGAGTGATCAAAACAACACTTTGTCATATTGTACTCTGTTACTTAGTATGAAATTCGCAATTGAATAACATTTTGATAATATGTTTTGTACTTTTTTATTTGCATTATTTAAATAATGACGTTAACATAATTTGACAATTACTAAATTTGAACATAAATTTGATAATGACGTTTCTGTTCAAACGGTTGAAAATGAGGTTAAAACGGTCGACCGTTTGTGTAATACGGTCGACCGTTTGTGTGCTAGGCCTAAATGGTGGAACTCTGTTCAAACGGATGAGGTAGCCGGTCGACGATACGGTCGACCGTTTGGCCTCTCTGCTCAAACGGACGACACAAACGGTCGACCGTATTGGCGCACGGGCACTGTGCTCAGCTTATTTATTTTTTGGGACGACTTTAATCGTCCCTGTAGAGCCTGAAATTTTACAAAATCAACCGGAACACATTCAGACTTATGATTTTCATTTCCCACCAAATGCCATTTCTCCCCCCCAAAATCAGACTTCCCCTCGTGTTTTCATCAAAAGGAATTCTACACTCCACAACCAAACCTCCATCAAGATTCATCTCCAACCCTTCTAACCTCTTTCAATTTCGTGGGTTTTTTGATTTGATGAAATAGGGTTGAGTAATGAGATTTTGGTATACAAGAGAAGATCTGTTCCTTATCAAATTAGGCTATTGAACTTTGCTTCCGGAGTAAAGAAGGACATTTGGAGCGAGCAACAGAGGAGCTGTGGGCTATGAAACTAGGTCTGAAGCTTCTACAAGAAAGAGAGACAATTGGTTCCTTCTAGTGGCCATATATGAGCAACCTTCCAGAAAGTGTTCTACAAACCCATTTTCTTTCCTGGTGAGGATATCAAGAACTTGAAGTACGCTCCTCTTCTTTATCAGGTACTTCACCACTTCCATGGAACCTCCCACAAATTTGTACAGAATTTACTTGTCTACATACAGTGTCAGAAGTTATGAACTCTGCATTTGCAGTATTGAGAGGAGATAATTGATAAATGTTCATTTTTTCTGTCACTTGGTGAAGTTGAGATGTCGGTTTCTTCTTATTGTGGAGAAATTAGTGAAATCTATTCTTCAAAGTCAGGCAAAATTAGTTTATTACGGTCGACCGTTTTTGTAATCCGGTCGACCGTATGACACCTGGGCCTAATTCTCATGATTCTGTTGAAACGGATGATATAGCCGGTCGACCATACGGTCGACCGTTTCAGCTCTCTGCTAAAACGGACGACCCAAACGGTCGACCGGATTGGCGACCGTTTGGGGTCCCTGCTCAAACGGTCGACTCATCCGGTCGACCGGTTTGTCGACCGAGCACATATCTGAGTTTTTTTTTTGCCGAACTATTTGCTACTTGCTAGGATACTTTGACATTTGGGATCCTTCTAAAAATTGATCATCTCAAATACTATATACGTTTATCTATCTATTCATTTGTATATCTCACTCTTTACACAATTATACGTTTAAATTGTAGTTTGTTTTATAATAGAATAAGATAATTTTCACCTTGTGATTATTTTATTCAATTAGTGAAAGCTTATAAAATTTGTTGGTCATCTAGATATTGACGAAGATATAATGGCCGATGTATTACACCATGGAGGTGATGGTGGAGATGAGCCTCCACATCAGCATGCAAATAGTCTACAAGCGGATTGCCAGACAGGTAAGATCATTTTTTTGGCAAAACATGGAGTGTATTCATAGTCATTTACATAGTAAACCAATTTGTATTTTTTTTTAATTCGTAGCGACTGCGGCTAAAAAACGGGGCCCTTCGAGATCGTTACATCTTGTGAAACTGTTCGAGTCTAACGGAAAAAGACCCCTCCCCATAGAGTTTGATACAAAAGAAGGGACATATTTACCTACAGGAGACAACCAAAAATACGTATCGAGGGTTGTAGGAACACGTGTGAGACAATTTGTGCACCCCTACTTCGATAGATGGGCGAATGTTCCAGAGGAACAAAAAGCCCGTGCCACGGGCTGCGTATACGTAAGTAAATTAGCTTTCATTTTATACCGTAAGTACTTTTAATAAAGTCTAACTTCATACATAAGTGATTTGCTATAGGAATATTTTGATGTCAATCCAAGCCGTTACTCCAACGATGATTACAAGCTCATTGTTGACGGTATCGAAGATATAGCGGCCCGAAGATATCGTCAGTACAAGTCCGATGTGAATGCATACATAAGAGATAAAGGTACTGCCGTACCTTACCGTGGCCTGACGACGGAGGTATGGGAAAAGTGCATAGAGCGCTCGTCGAGTCAAAAATTTAAGGTAAGCACAATTCGTTTTATTTAATTAATTGAATTTCCATTAAATATTAATATTAACATTGTAATCATTTCATTTTATTTTTTATAGGATGTTTCAATGACGAACAAAATTAACAGGGAAAAAATAAAGTATACTAGCCTGCAGGGGTCAAAAACTATAGTTGCCACGCGTTTCGATATGGTAACAGATATTATTTGTCATCCATAATTTCATTTTCAATGTCTTCATGACGTTTCAGTTATTCATTTCATATGCATACGTATACAGCGGGACCGCCAGACCCAGGAGTGGCCGAGTGTCATTGAAACATTTAAAGTCAACCATCAGCGAAATGGCGAGTGGGTGAACGAAAGGGCTGCGTCAGATTATGTACGTACAAGTTAATACAAAGTGATGTAGTACTGAGCATTATTTCAGTTTCACATTTTCTTGACAAATATTTTAAATTTGATTATGTAAGGAAAAAATGGTGGAGGAACGGGAAGAGCAAACGCAGCAAGCTAGCTCCAGCAGCGTGGCAGTCAACGAGAACGACGTTGTTCTTAAGGTCCTGGGAGAGAGGAGGGGACACCGGCGCTCAGTTGGACGGGTTCTGAGGAGCACTTCCCGCTCTCACTCGTCCACTACGAGATTGCGGGACCAACACAGTACCAGTGAATCTATTCAGGCAACCAATGCATTGAAGTCCAAAATGGAGACATACATGCAGCAAATGAATGAATTTATCACACTGTTAACGAGTAATCTGCAATCTGTCATGCCAGGAATTCAGCTGCCGACACCGCCACCACCACCACCACCTCCCCTGTCGCCGACGCATGAAGAAGAGTTAGATTCTTCTAGGGATGAAGATTATTTATCTGATCTTTAGTCTTCCTCTCTCTATCAATTTTTATTTGTAAATACTTTTGTTTTGTACATTATGGTTATTTTGTGATGGAAGTTATTGTGCATGGTTTTTTAGGATGTTTTGATACAATTTGTTTTTGTCCATAATATAATTAATATTATTTATGTTATTTTAAAACTTTTTATTTCATGTTTCTATTCAGTCATTGTTATTAAATTCATTAAATTAGTAAAGAAAGTGTTATTATTTATTAGAATAAATAAATTTCAAAAAAAAACCATTTAAGATAGATATTTTGTCTATTGGGACGACAATTGTCGTCCCAATAGTTCAACCTATTGGGACGACTTATAGTCGTCCCAATAGTGGACACAAATTGGGACGACAATAAGTCGTCCCAATAGGTTCGACCTATTGGGACGACAATAAGTCGTCTCTATATGTTCGACCTATTGGGACGACTATTGTCGTCCCAATAGGTTGAACTATTGGGACGACTATTGTCGTCCCAATTGGTCTGTTGAAACGAATAATTCGACGATTGTAGAAGACGAAAATAAGGGCTATAGGGACGACAAAAGTCGTCCCTATAAATCTTGAAGCTATTGGGAAGACTATTGTCGTCTCTGTTGACTTACTAGGACGGGCTTATTGGGACGATCGTTAGGGACGACTATGTCGTCCCTGTACACCTATAGGGACGACATTTGTACCTATAGGGACGACAAAAAGTCGTCCCTATACCCCTCTTTTCTTGTAGTGTTATATCTGTCCTAGTTTTTCCTCGTTTAATTTCACTATGATTTCTAACCATAAAAGTTGTTGATCTATGTTGACTAATAGAAAATTTTATGACTTCCAAATTTAACAATTCTTTAATCTAAATTTTAGTCTTCTAATCTTTATATTTTCATTTATGATTTCTATTTTAGCTTCTATTTTAAAATATTATCTGTAGTTTCTATATGATCTATCTTTTTATATATTGAAAATTCTAAAAACTAGATTAATTAAATTAAATATAATTTTAATCTTAATTAAACAAGTAGTGGATATAACACAGTCACAACTGACGAGTGACAATGATAACATTTCTTACTCAAACAAGCTGGTCCTAACAATGTTCATTTAACACCAGTTTTTTAAGTGCAAAATTTAAAGAATTAAATACGAACAAGTGATATTATGTGGTAAACCCTGAAAGGAAATATTTACGAGCCCCCATGCTATGGGTAAAAACAATTCACAAATAATCTTGATTAAAAATACAATAGTATCCGATTTTTGTAATTTTGCAAAATTAACAAAATAACAATCAAAATAATATAGATGAACTCCATTTTGATACTTCTCTTTGTGACTTGTTGATAAAGTAGAATCAAATTCACCAATCTTGACTTTATCGCCACCTCCCTATTGTACATGACTGCAACCACGACTTGGATTAAGGACCACCGTTCTTAATTTCACACCAAGTAGATTAATCAAGATATGAATTTGTTCCTTGAGCACCAATTTATTTTTTATTCTTCATTGAGTTTGAAGAATACTTTTTTGCTTTGAAACTTAATCAATGAAACTTGATGTCTCGTTCTTTCATCTATGGAGTTGGCCGTTTTGGAGCTTGAAAAACAAGAGCACAAAAATATTTTTCAAAACTTAATTCCTTATTGATTTGTACTCTTACTTATAGATAAAGTACTAATCAAATTAGGAATTAATTCTTATAGGTAAAGTAAGAAAATTAGTAGGAAATATACAAAAAGATATTCTAGATTTGTAGAAAAAAAGTATTTAGGAAATCAAGATTATTTTTAAATATTTCATTCCTAAACAAATCCAAGAGAATAATATAAAGTATTTTAACCTATAAGAGGGGTGTTGTTGATATTCACGTGATTATGTAAGGAAACATAATAAAATCCGCAGTCCACAAATCTGGAATAAAAATATGCTTACCATCTCAACCAGTCAGAACTAGAACCAGTGTGTCTAGTCAGAACGTATCTGGCTTACCTCCACTTTCAACATTAAAAATCAGGAATATAATTTAAGTAAGCCAAATTAAAATAAATGTAACAATCTCATATTTTTTCAACAATCTCTCCCTTGGCATTGCTTAATTACAAAACTTAAAATTTGGATTTTTAATGTCGTGCATGTTGTGTGTTAATCAAGTCATCTTTGTTAGGCCAATGCTAAAATATTTCCCAATTTTTCACTTGTAGATCGAATCCAAAATGATGCATCATAAAACATAAGCTTTTGCAATATTGCAACAATTTTAGATTTACTTTGCTTGCTTATTATATTCTCATGTTATTCATTTTCATTTTGACTGTTGTAATCTATGTGAATCTCTATGTATGACATAGATAACAAATGGTTACTTCCAGCTGTTGTAGACTTGTAGTTCTTGTAAAAGAAGCAAGAATTAATGCAGGAAAGCTAAAAATCAATTATCACTTTTCTATCTTGTAATTTTTCTATTCTACAAATGAGTGAAACAATATTAAATTTTGGACTTACTTAATTAGACAGATTTAAGGTAAAAAAAAAAAAAAAAAAAAAAAAAAAAAAAAAAAACTCACTATCTAGCTTGATTGGCAAAGTTAATATTATTCAACGACCGACGACCGAAACTACGTCAAAGCTTAAAATGAGAAAATGGGTGTTCATAGAATCCAAAAATTAACTCAATTCCTCAACGTGGTCACCTAAAAACAATAAGAACCAAAACAAACACCCAACAATTGAGAAAATGAATAATCATATCGCGTGTTGTCCTTACTTGGCTCAGAAAACTGATATGGGTTAGTCAGGTGGGTTCAGAAATATTGGTGACAGTGGAGAAGTCGATGCAATGGGGGACTTTAATTCTGTGAGAGAGAAATGTAAGGCGATGGACAGAAGACTTGTTGTGCTTGTGAGCAAAACTCAGAAGAAATAAACTTACCAGAAATCAAACCATGACCAAAAAATAAAAGTAAAATTCAAAAGAAATAAAATTACCAGAATCATAGGAACGCCGGAGAGAGGCAGAGGAGAAGTCGATACAATGAACCTTAATTCTGGGAGAGAGAAATGCGAGGCGACGAACATAGGACTTGTTGTGCTTGTGAGCAAAATCCAAATCCAAATCAAAACCATGAACAAAATTCAAAATAAAATTTAGAAGAAATAAACTCACAAACAACACAAGAACACCGGAGTGAGGCAGAGGAGAAGTCGATGCAATGAACCTTAATTCCATGAGATAGAAACACGAGGCGATGGACAGAGGACTTGTTGTGCTTGTGAGCAAAAATCAGAACCCAAATCAAACCATGACCAAAAATCAAAAGAAATAAACTTACCAGCAACACAAATGCCGGAGAGAGCGCTAATCGACGTTGGATAGATGACTAATAGATGTCAGATAGATGACCAGTCGACGTCAGATATACGACCAATTGACGTCGTGACGAGACGAATAAAGGACAAAATAAATTTTTACATGGTAAAAAGTAAAAGGGTTTAGGATTTGCGACAAAATATGTTGGGCCTTGGCGATGTATAATTTTCCTCGCTAACCTAAAAACATTCCACTCATGGTTATTTTTTCACAACCCGCCAAAACACAACAAAAAGAAAAAAAAAAAAAAAAAAAAAAAAAAAAAACCCCCCCTTCCCCCCAACAAAACTTTGCGACATTGCACACTTAGTGAAAATAAAAATAAAAATGTATCACCGCAAATCTTTGCAATTGAGTCGTGAATATTTGGCGCATTTTATATGGCACCATAATTTTTTTTCCGCCAAAAATAGGCGACGAAAATATTATTTTACCCGCTACTTCATAATATTGGCGACGAGCTATGTTTGTCTAATTTTATTGTTTTGTCGCAAACATGACCTATATTTTTGGTCCATGATATTAACTGTTTGCTACGAAAATTTATTTCCTAACTAATTGTTGTCGCTAAATTACTGTTTTATTGTAGTGAGTAGAAATTTGAACTGCCAACACATCTCTAGCTATATTGGACAATATAACATATTTACTTTTGTTAACCTTCTACCAATTGAGAACAACAAAATTCTTGTCCTCTGTGCTTTTACAAGCATTCAATAAGTATATTTCCACGTTACTTTTTTAATCTTAGCCCAATCTTTTGCTATTTGTTTCTCCCTAAACCAAGAAAATCAAGCATAACAAGTGAAGAACTTGCATAAGCCTTAGTTGATACTTGACTACTTCTAGAAAGTCCTTGAAATCCCACGTACCACTAATAAATAGACATGAAATTGGTGTTCAAAGCCTCAGTCATCTTACAAGCAACCACTTCATCCTTACACACTACATACACTTACACTTAACATTTGGATTTTCTCTTTCGTGATATTGATTGTGGACGTGTAACAATATTTTATATAAAACTTGTGTCATTTGATAATGTTGTAGTTTCACTTTCTTCAAACATATCCATATTTTCCAATATATTCCACTACAAATATCAATTGATCAATAGGAGTTTTTTTTCTCAATCAATCAAAAAGGTATATATTGAAGAAAAATTACAGAAAACAACTATCAAGTCAAACATTTACAGAATTTAAACTAGATTAAATCACACATCAAGATCTTCTTTAAAGTTAAACCATATGACAATTAGCATGGTTACCAACAGTAATGAAGCGTTTAAAGTTTATAGACTGACACGAATTTGAGAGGGCTAAGTTAGAATATTTTCAATTTTTTTGGAAGGGTGTGAAATCATGTTTTTCTAAGGGAATTATTATAACTACTATTTAGTGAGTAGGAATTTACAATTGTTAAAAAATCCCACCCCCACCCCCACCCCCACCCCCACCCCCACCCCAAGATGTCCACAAGAAGCCTCTTATGTTAGATTACTTAAACTGATAAGTAGTTGATTGTAAAATTGGAAGACAAAAGCCATTCCAATGTATTCTATCATGTAACAATGTGCAACACTTTAGGCCTACGCTGATGTAAACCTGATGTCAAATTTTAATTAACTCGCAAGTGTACGAATCTATTGAAATATAGATAAGTAGTAACGAGGTCGATCCCACAGAGACTGCTATGAGGAACGTATAATTTAATCTAAATTAACTGTTATTCTAGGCTAGTTGAGTTGAAGAGATTTGTGTTGAAATAGTTAACCAAAAGTCTAATGAAATAAGCTAAAACAATTAAGTTGAAGAATCAACTTGTGTAAAATACCAAGGTTTCAGAATCCACCATTATCTAACTTAGCAATCATCTAATCATTCATTAATTCTCAAAAACACACACGACAATACGAAATCAATCTATTGTCGTCACTAAAGACTTATCAATTAAGTCCAAAAGAAGAAGATCTAATTTAGGCTCCCCTTATGCTTCAAACATAAATTACTTAAGCATTTTTCATATCACATTCTATTGAAAGAAAACAAAGAATCAAAGATTACCTAAGCATTCAATGTATCCCAATACGAATAAAAGATGATGAAGAATCAAAATAAATTAATAGAACAAATTCAATCACCAAGCATGGATTAATTAAATTAATATCTAACTATCAAAAATACTTGATATTTAAGATGAAAGAAAACATATTCAATTAATCAAACAAGAACGAACCATGAACGTTAAAGCCCTAAAAAAGAATTAAACGAATAATGAAATAATTACTTAATTAAAACAAGGTTTCATCGTCCACCTTGGCTAAAGAAAATTAGAAGAACATGATTAATCTAGAAAAACAAGAATTAATAAAACCCGGCATGGATCTTAGGAGAAGAAATCTTCAAAGAAGTCTTGATCGTCAAAGAGTTGTCTTCTCTTGTTCTCTTCCGTCTTCTCTTGATTCGGCTCCCAAAAATCCAACTCTTTGTTATGAGAATATATCTCATATTTATACTACCTTTATTGTGCCACAAAATATCTCAAGAAGACCTAAAAAATTCGTCCAAAACGTTTCCTAACTAGCTTAGAACTAAAAAAGGAAAGAAAATAACAAAATAAAAACGCAGTGAAAAAATAAGCCTGGGCAACCAGACAAAAAATAAGCCTGGGCGATCGCCCAGGTGTAGCTAATTGGTCATTGTTTCTGTTTGGTCACGTTGGGCGCTCGCCCAGCTTGTTTCTTTTAATCTTTGCAATTTGGTCCTTTTCATTTCAACAGCCACCAATTTGGTCCTTCAACTTTAGGTCCTTGATCATTTCAGTCCTCCATCTTTTTATAACATCTCATTTGGTCCTTTAACTTTACATAATCTCCAATTTGATCCCTCAACTTTGGGTTGAGTGCAATTGAGTCCCCGAACTTATGAGATATCTTTTAATTTATTGCTCTTCTCACCCAATCTTCTCCAATTATTCACCAATAAGTCCAAAACTGAAATAAAACAATAATAGACTAGATTAAGTAGAAAAGCAACTATATGACGGCATAAATGATTAATTCAAAGGAAAAAAAAGTACATAAAACGTACTTATCAAACACCCCCAAACTAAACATTTGTTAGTCCTCGAACAAAACCAAAACTAAAAAATAATTTAAACTAAGCTAATAGAATCAACTGAAAATGAGTCAATGCTGAATTTCATACCACGTGCCTCTAGTTCAAAAATAAAGCAACACTATTAGAAGGATATCAAACAACAACACAGAAATTTTCACTTATCCAATGCTCGACCTTGTGTGAGTGTGTGAATAACCAAAATTTAAACTTATACATGTAGTAGACCATGACCAATATTGTGTTGTTGATATTTTTACAGTCCCGAACCCTTTGTAGTCATTTATTCCTTACATCTCTCGTAAGTTATCACACTTCTAAAGCTTTTCTCTCAAATCCTGAGGTGTTCTAGCGAAATTGGTTTCTATTGATCATTACAATACTCTTTCTTTTCAACAAAAGTGGTAAAACTTAGCACTTTTATTCTGAGAATTAAGGTGGTGAGAGATTTCTAAATTCTCATCTTCAGTTTCTAAGGTTCTAATCTAGCAATCATTTCTGAGCACTTCTACTCTTTTTATTTATTCAACTCCTGTTAACAGTCTTACATCCTGTGCAATACTTCTCTTTCACTAGCTTTTTATGTGACCCTTGTAGCGAGCTTTGGGTTGATGACTCCCAAGTCAGATGACCATAGGGCACCAGGTTTGAAAATACCCTAGCAGACTTAATTGCTCGAGTCTCATAGGCTAATAGAGAAGTGAAGATGTAAATTTATAAATATCGCTCTTTTTTTTTGTTATATACATGACTCATGTAGCGAGCTTTGGACCGATGACTCCCAAGTCAGATGACCATAGGGCACCAGGTTTTAAGATACCCTAACAGGCTTAATTGCTCGAGTCAGATATTTCATTTAATTTTATCAGCTGCGAGTAGTGCTTAGTTTAGATTCCTTGACTATAACCCATTCAACCAAAGATAAAACCCAGAAAACCCAAACCATCAAAATTCTTAGAACAAAAGTAGCAACTTTAACACCCCCAAACTATTCTCAAAACAGTTTGGTCACTAGCTTAAGGATGAAGGAACATAATTTTTTTTCTCATAAGGATCCTTAGTCAATAATATCAACACATACACTCAAGTCATGTTTCCAATAAACGATAAGTCAATAGTGGCTATGTGCTTCCATAATCAAGTCTAACATGGATAAGAATTCAGATAAAAGAACGAGTTCAAGTGTTGTCTAATAGTCTACTAAAAATGTGCTCAATTTTGAACAAATTTTATCATTGGCGGTAGGATATTCAACAGTAACTAGACAAATAAACAATAAATTTTTTTTTATCAAAATTATTTCAGTTATACAGACCATAATGATAAGCAAATTCAAAAGAACTTACGTAACCTGATACTTTATAACCCACCCCAAACAAAAAACTGACATTGTTCTCAATGTAAGAACAAAATAAAGCAATGAAAAGGAGGGCAAAGATCAGTTACTCCCCAGAGATAGATGTGGAGAAGAAGGATCTGATTAGTATGTAGTGGGCTCAGATGTAGTGCTGGGACCCTTGGTCAAAAGATGATTGTCTAGATATTGTCCAAGCGGCTCGCACAAGTGGGACATCTTGCGCATGACATGATGAGGCTTAAAAAGTGCAATAAATAAAATAAAAACTAATAAATTATTTAAACTATCTAAAACTACTACATATAAAGCAAGTAAATAAAAGGGTTAGAAAATGGGTTGCCTCCCATTAAGCGCTTATTTATAGTCATTAGCTTGACTATTGTCTGGTTGCCTTACGGCACTCTGAATAATGATTTGGAGGACTTGCTTTGCTTGCATCTATTGATATTGGCATGCGTTGGAAGTGGCTCAATCTTCTGTTTCCATTTAGTTGCATCCATGACAGGTAAATTAGCATAAACAAAAGACTCATCATCTGATGCTTCTATCATGTGAACATCAGCAACATCATCATTGTCATATGGTTGCTTGTTGACATTAAAAACATTCAACTCTAATGTCATGTTGCCAAAGGATAGCTGCATAACTCCAGTCCTGCAATTAATAATAGCATTAGATGTTGCTAGAAAAGGAAGACCAAAATTACAGGAATGTATTTTGCAGAGTCTCGTACCGGTTGAGTATCAAGTACAATAAAATCAACAGAAAAATAAAACTTGTCAACATGTATCAAAACATCATCTACAATTCCTCGGGGTACTTTCACAGATCTATCAGCGAGTTGTAAAATCACAGATATTGGTTTTAACTCACCTAGTCCAAGTTGCATATACACAGAATAAGGAAGAAGATTAACACTAGCTCCTAAATCTAGCAAAGCTTTCTCAATCTTATGGTTTCCTAAGATGCATGAGATAGTAGGAACACTTAGATCTTTAAATTTTTGAGGGGTGTTGCTTTGAATTATAGAGCTAACCTGTTCAGTTAAAAATGCCTTTTTGCGCACATGTAATTGTCTCTTTGCAGTACATAAGTCCTTCAAGAATTTAGCATAAGCAGGTACTTGCTTAATAGCGTCAAGTAAAGGGATGTTTATACTTACCTACCCGAAGATTTCCATCATATCATTGATAGAATTACCTTGCTTTACCTTTGTGAGCCTCTGAGGAAATGGGACTTTTGGAATGTAAGATGGCTCATTATCCTTTTTGGGAGCTTCTTGGATTGAATCATCAGCTGGGACAGTACTTGGAGAAAGTGGTTGAGATGTGTTTTTCTTTGAGATGTCCACTTTATTGTCAAACAGTTTTCCACGTCGCAAAGTCATGATTGATTTAGCCTCTTCATGTTGCACTCCTTTAGGATTAGGAAATGGCTGACTAGGAAACTTTCCTTTCTCAATGGTTGTTGCCAATTGTTGGACTGATGAGGCCAGTTGTCCCATCATGTTTTTCAGATTGGAGATGGACTGTGCCTGTGAGTTCTGGCTAGCGCGTACTTCATTCTTAAACTCAGTAATTGTGTGGTTCTGGTGTTCTAGCGCAGCTTGTATAGCTTTTAACAATTTTTGAATTGCCTCCTCCCATGGTTTTGGCTGTGAAAAATTGTGATTGAATTGTTGAGTAGCCTGCTGGGAGGCTTGACCTGCTGTATCATCCTGTTGAATACCCTGTGACCAAGAGAAATTGGGGTGGTCCCTCCAACCTGGGTTATGTGTTAGAATAAGGATTGTAAGGAGGTTTCCTCATCATGTTGAGGGCATTCACTTGATCAACACATGCATCTGGCTCAGTAGAACTGTTGGCTGTCAATGAGGTCAACTTGCGAGAAATATCTTCTATCATGCATTTGACTTCTTTGATTTCTAAGCTAGGTTCACTGCTGCGAATTTCATAGATACCTCTTTTCTTTGGTTCAGTTCTAGAGGATCGACTCCGCTGTTGTGAATTGTCAGCTTGCTTTTGAAAGAAGCTCCAGATCTCTGTAGCATTCTTAGATATCAGCTCTCCACTGCTTGTGGCCATCAACCATTCTTGAATATGAGATAGCAATCCCTCCAAAAAGTATTGGCATAAATGCCATTTTTCATAGCCGTTATGTGGACATTTCATAAGAAGCCCGTTGAATCTCTCCCAAGTTTCATAGAATGGTTCGTCGTCTCTCTGCACAAACTCTGAAATTTCCCTGCGAATAGCATTAGTTTTGTGAACATGAAAGTATTTGTTCAAAAATTTAGCAACCATTTGTTCCCAAGATGTAATACTATTTGCAGGCAACGTATTAAACCATGATCTAGATCTATCTTTCAGAGAAAAGGGAAACAGACGAAGTTTAACATTATTAGGAGAAACATTCTCATATTTAAATGTTTCACATACATCATAAAAATTCGTGAGATGATTGTAGGGTTCTTCACTATCTAAACCATAGAAAGATAGAAGACAGTTAAGCACACTCTGTTTAAGCTCAAAATTTCTAACAGTGACCTGTGGGTATTGTATGCATGAGGTGCTCAAATTAGCTAATGGACTAAAATAGTCCCTGAAATGTCTCTCCTCAATTTCATCACCCATAACTACTACTGCTTCGGTTCCTCCAATCTTATCTAAGTTGGTAGGTCGAGTTCTCTGGTGAAAAGTTCTTTCTATCTCACTATCTATAGGTTCTAGCTTAATATCCAGAGATCTACGACCAAGCATGCACAATGAATTTTTTTTTAATAAAATAAAATTAAGCAAATAAAATCCTAAATTATAACTAGTCAAGAAATAAAATTAACTAAAATTAAATTAACCTTCAGACGCATTCCCCGGCAACGGCGCCAAAAACTTGATGCCAAATTTTAATTAACTCGCAAGTGTACAAATCTATTGGAATATAGATAAGTAATAACGAGGTCGATCCCATAGAGACTACTATGAGGAATGTATAATTTATTCCAAATTAACTGTTATTCTAGGCTAGTTGAGTTGAAGAGATTTGTGTTGAAATAGTTAACCGAAAGTCTAATGAAATAAGCTAAAACAATTAAGTTGAAGAATCAAATTGTGTAAAATACCAAGGTTTCAGAAGCCACCATTATCTAACTTAGCAATCATCTAATCATTCATTAATTCCCAAAAACACACACGACAATACGAAATCAATCTATTGTCGTCCCTAAAGATTTATCAATTAAGTCCAGAAGAAGAAGATCTAATTTAGGCTCCCCTTATGCTTCAAACATAAATTACTTCTGCATTTTCCATATCACATTCCATTGAAAGAAAACAAAGAATCAAAGATTACCTAAGCATTCAATATATCCCAATACGAATAAAAGATGATGAAGAATCAAAAGAAATCAATAGAACAAATTCAATCACCAAGCATGGATTAATTAAATTAATATCTAACTATCAAAAATACTTGATATTTAAGATGAAAGAAAATATATTCAATTAATCAAACAAGAACGAACCATGAACGTTAAAGTCCTAAAAAGGAATTAAACGAATAATGAAATAATTACTTAATTAAAACAAGGTTTCATCGTCCACCTTGACTAAAGAAAATTAGAAGAACATGATTAATCTAGAAAAACAAGAATTAATAAAACCCGGCATGGATCTTAGGAGAAGAAATCTTTGAAGAAGTCTTAATCGTCAAAGAGTTGTCTTCTCTTGTTCTCTTCCGTCTTCTCTTAATTCGGCTCCCAAAAATCCAACTCTTTGTTATGAGAATATATCTCATATTTATACTACCTTTATTGTGCCACAAAATATCCAAAGAATACCTAAAAAATTCGTCCAAAACGTTTCCTAACTAGCTTAGAACTAAAAAATGAAAGAAAATAACAAAATAAAAACGCAGACAAAAAATAAGCCTGGGTGATCGATCGCCCAGGTGTAGCTAATTGGTCACTGTTTCTGTTTGGCCACGCTGGGCGCTCGCCCAGCTTGTTTCTTTTAATCTTTGCAATTTGGTCCTTTTCGTTTCAACAGCCACCAATTTGGTCCTTCAACTTTAGGTCCTTGATCATTTCAGTCCTCCATCTTTTCATAATATCTCATTTGGTCCTTCAACTTTACATAATCTCCAATTTGATCCCTCAACTTTGGGTTGAGTACAATTAAGTCCCCAAACTTATGAGATATCTTTTAATTTATTGCTCTTCTCGCCCAATCTTCTCCAATTGTTCACCAATAAGTCCAAAACTGAAATAAAACAATAATAGACTAGATTAAGTAGAAAAGCAACTATATGACGCCATAAATGATTAATTCAAAGGCAAAATAAGTACATAAAACGTACTTATCAAAACCTTGAAAAGAGAAAAAAAATCCCAAAAGCCTCAAAACCATTCTAGTTGCCATAACATATGGGATTTCAAATATTACAGAAAAATAATTTCAATACATATTATTATTAATCAACAGCTTAAGAAAATTTTGTATGCCTAGAAGATTCTAAATTTATTAGTTAAAGAGATTGCTTAGTTATCTTCCATCTCCAATCTCACAAATCATATTCACCCATCCTAGCAACCTAAAAGAAAGGAATTCCACTGATGATAGAAATAATGATAACTGTTATATGTTACGATGACTACTGCTATAATAATAAAAACAATGACAGCTGCTATATGTTACGATGACAGTTAATATATGTTATGATGACAACTGCTATATGTTGTCTATCAATAGTGACACGTCTTAGCACGCTCGCCTCAACGATTCACCCGCCTCATCGGCTCACCCGCTCTGATGGTCTCATAGCAAAAGTTTGCCCCTATCGTTCAACTAGAGGGACTACAAGTGCAAGTGGTGACTTTAGCGACTCAAATCTAAAATTGATACATTGTGGCATCTCAACCGTCCCAGGCTTCTAGTCTTCTACCAGTAGGATCATTATCTCTAGAGGTTCCATCCCATGCTCCTAGTCTTCCATCGGTAGGACCATTACCGCCAGAGGCTCCGCCCCAGGCTCCTAGTCTTCCATTGGTATGACCATCATCGCTAGGGACTATACCCCAAGCTTCTAGTCTTCCATCGATGGGATCGTCACCGATAGGTATTCCGTTCCAGGCTCCTAACTTTCTAACAATGAAAACACTGCCAACAGTGGCTTCGCCACTAGCCCAAGTTCTTTGGTTTCATCATTTGCACCCCACATTCATTTATTGACGTCTGGCCCAAATCCACTCTAAGGGCAACCGTCATGGGTGGCTCTACCTACGCTAGGTGAGAAGTCAGTGTTAGGCCTCAAGCAATGGTTAAAAAATATGATGGGTCGAAAAATAGTAGAGGCTATGTCTAAGAAAAATAGTAAGCAACAATCTATGGTATTGGAAGAAGATCTTTTTTTTTTCCAGAAGTGATGGTTGTTCTTTTTCCATGAGACTTTGAATAGCCAAAGATGAATAAGTATGATGGGTCCTCTGACCATATTGATCACTTCAGGGCCTTTGTTGATTAGATAAGATTACGTGTCACCCTAGATGCTATTATGTGCAGGGCCTTCCCGCCAACATCTAGGCGGGAGGCAAGGGATTGGATGGCAACCCTTCTCCAACGTTTGATGATTTTTTCTAAGCAGTTTGCTGCATACTTTGCCAGTAGCAAGTGAGATAAGAAGACAGCTATTGGACTAATGCAATTAACCCAGGACAAAGACGAGCAGTTGAAAGATTTCATGGCTCGATTCAATAAGGCCACATTGGAAATCAAAGATCTGTAGATGTCTGCTGTAGGCACTGCTATGATGAGTGGAACTCGAAGTCGCCTTTCAAGATGTCACTCTCCAAAAATCCGTTGGATACGATGCATGAGTTACTAAGGAGTAGGGATAAGTAAGTGGACGCTAAGGAAGCATATTTTATTATTAAAGGTATAAAAGATCGAAAGGAACATAAGTCTAACAAAAGAAAGATTCGAGATGAGCCCGAACCTCGAAATGACAAAAGACAAGCAGAAAGAACACCGTCTAAAGCGGATAAATGATGAGGGTACCAAGGAAGGATCGGGTTAGCTAGCTAGGAATTCTTGATGTACCTACTAGACCCGACCTGCGGCAGCTTCTTATTTTTACTACATTCTTTATTAAGTGTAAGTCATGCAACACAAACATTCTCAACTACTGCAACAGTCAAACAAGGCGACAAACCTTGGTTTTAAAAAAAACGAGGTGAGGCAATGAGCCCCTATCTAAAAAATAAAATAAGGCGATGATCCTCCGTTTAAAAATCAAGACGATGAGCCTCTGTCTAAAAATAAATGTGATAAGCCTTAGTTTAATAACAATGTGATAGGCCTCTTTTTAAAAATAGGACGATGAGCCTCTATTTAATAATCAATGCGATGAGACTTAGTTTAAAAACAAAGCGATGAGCCTTTATTTAAAAACAAGACGATAAGCCTCAGTTTAAAAAACAAGGCGATGAACTTCTGTTTAAAAATCAATGCGATGAGCCTCTATCTAAAAAACAAGGCGATGAGCCTCTGTCATCTTAGTTTAAAAATAAGGCGATGAACATCTATTTAAAACAGGACGATGAGACTCGGTTTAAAAAACAAGGCGACGAGCCTCTGTTTAAAAATCAAGGTGATGAGTCTCTATCTGAAAAATAAGGCGATGAGCCTTTATTTAAAAATTAAAGCGATGAGCTTCTGTTTAAAAATCAAAGCGATGAGCCTCTGTCTGAAAAATTTAGAGATGAACATGTGCGGTATATTATTTCTACTTCTCATTAACGACAGTCTATAAAAAGTAGAGGGACTTATGGTGATAGAAACAATGACAGCTGATATATGTTACGGTGATAGCGACCATGATGATATAAATAATGACATCTGCTATATATTACGATAACAATTGTTATAAACAATCTGCTAATAGTGGTACGTCTTGGCACGCCCACCTCACTGGCTAGCTCGCCCCGGTGGTCTCATAGCTCACCTCTGACGGGTGGATAGCAATAAACCAAATATTATTGGGTTAGCCAAACAGGCGACCCACAGAATAACAGTTACCATTGGCGATTAGAAAAATGTAATGTCCCTCATTAACTCATAGCAATAAGGGAGATGAAGAAACATCTGTCATTAAAGACCATTAAAGGTCGTAACTGTAGGTCACCCCTATAAATAAAGGCTAGCCCCCAGATAAAAACCAACTCTTATATACTTCATATTATTATTTTGTATATCTGGTTTAATCATTTATTGATTATCACATCGGAGTGGACACGGAGGAAAAAAGCCCCACCACATTTTGCAAATCTCCACCACTGTTGCACAATCCCAAAAGTCCACAAGAAGCCTCTTCTTAATATTAGATTAATCAAAACTGATGAGTAGTCATTGTAAATTGATAGGTAAAATCCACGCTGGTGGCAATGAACAAAGAGTCTTGGCTTATGCTAATGTAAACCTTCAAATTAAATATATGCTTCAGCCTTTTTTTAAAAAAAATAAACACCACGTGATGAAGAGTTTAATGAAAGCATTGTAAAATACAAGGATAGTGTAAAATATAAGAGTGTACAAAAAAAATGTTGTTGACTTGAAGCAGTAGTTGTCGGACTGGGGTCGTAGGTTGGTTGGCGGTTGGTGGCGACTTTAGCGGTGGACACTGACTGGCGAAGATGGAGAGAGATGTGACAATTTCATATTCACAATATGATTTCAATTTTTAGGGCTTGTTAGATTTTCAATTGATAGAAGTATAGAGCTACAAATTTTTATAGAATGAAAACTAACTTGAAGCTTTGGGTTGGTCGTCGGTAGTGGATTGACTTGCGGTGGTTGTAGTGGCGAGCCGAGAGAAAAGAAAGATGAGAGCAAGCAATGAGAGAGCTTGGGTCGTGTCCAAGTCTAATTCTAATTTTTAGGTTTTGTTTTGTAAGTTTTTTTTTTTTCTTTTTTCTTTTTCGTAATCGGGGTAGGGTTGGTAGATGTTGGCTTGGTTTATCCAACTCAACCCAACCTGATTGGAAAACATATTTTTCAACTTGAACTCAACTCAATTAGAGGTGACAAGACGGGCGGGCCGACCGAACCGGCATCGGCCCACCCGCCACGACCCGGAACCGTGGGCCGGCCCGTGAACTGGGCGGGCTGTTCAAGGGCCGAAGAGGCCAATCCGCGGGCCGGCCCGTGAACCGCTTTGATTTTTTAAAAAAAAAATGGGCAGAAAATTCAAACTTTCATATTTGAAATGATATTTAAAAAAAAATAAAAAGACAAATGGCAGAGAGCCTTTTAAAGTGAAAGATGTGACAGATGCATTCACATTTTAGTCTTTAAATATATAAATAAAAAATAGAAATTGAATTAAAAAATTAACAAATGTGAAATTTATCATTGTTATTTATTTTTTATTTAGTAATTTAATACATTTTTTGTTATAAATGTAAACATTTTTTTTTGAATTACAATAAGTAACTAAATTTTTTTAGTAATTTCAAAAAAAATTAATTTTTTTATTCATACGGGTCGAACCGGATCGAACCGCGGCCCATATGGGCTCGACCCGTATGGGCCAATGGGTGGGCCGGGCTTTTGAAAAAATTTCATAAGCTGGGCCGACCCGGCCCGCAACCCGCAGTGGCGCGGGCTTTTTCGAACGCGGGCCGTTACCGGACCTCATCGAAGGCGGGCTCACCCGGCCCGCCTGACCCGGATTGACACCACTAAACTCAATGAAGGGCAAAATCGACCAAAATCAATCGGACCAGTTAAGCTATTTGACCGATTTGCATATATTTTTCGCCACTCATACTTAGAAGTTTCAAATTATTAATGAATTGAGATCTTTAAAAAATATGAGAAATATGTGTAATGGGCTATAACTCAAATATTCTAACTTGTCATTTGAAAAAAATAAAAATAAATATAAAAATGGTCAACTTGTGGTACAAAGTCAAAAGACCAAAATATATTTTTTAATTGCTAATTGAGTTTTACTAGTTATGATTATATAAGATAACTTAAAACTTTCAATAAAATAAAAATAATTTTCCCCTTTGAAGTTTCAAATTATTAATGAACCGATATCTTTAGAAAAGATGAGAAGTGGACTATGGCTACGGCCCGTTTAATGAAGTTTAACAACGGTAAAAAAAAAATAAAAAATAAAAACTCAAATTCCCTTTCTCCACCCCATAAAACCGAATACAACGGTAATAAAATAAACCTAATAAATGCATTGAGTTTCCTGCACTTGAATGAAGGTTCTGCCTATTCCGATCCCATGGAAAAATGCCACAAGAAGTAAAAAATCCGCAGCAATATTCAGGTTTTTGTTTTGTTTTAATTTGTAATTTTCCTTTACCTTTTAGTTTTCATATGTAATTTGTAATTTATAATTTATCGTTTTTTGTTTTTTCGTGTTCTCGTTTTTCCTTCTTTTTTCTTTGTTTTAATTTGTCTTTTACCTTTTTTTTTTTCATTTGTAATTTGTTGTAATTTATAATTTTTCGTTTTTCATTTTCTATTTTTTTCGTGTTTTCGTTTTTCCATTTTTCCCCCGTATATTCTTGGTCGTCTTTCTCGTTTTCTCTGTTTCAGTTTTACTGTTTTTTTTTCACTTTCAGCGTTTTTTTTATTTTTATTTTTCGTTTTTGTAATTTGTAATTTTAATTTTTCGTTTTTTTTTTTTTTTGGTTTTTCGTGTTCTCATAGTTCCAAATTTTGGTATTTTCTTGTTTTCGTCTTTATTCATTTTCCTATTATCTTGCTTCCGTCTCATTTGTTTTTCAGTTTTCGTTTTAACTTCTAAATTTCGTTTTCGTTTACGTTTGTACATTTTTTGTTTTAATTTTAATTTTCAATTTATAGTTTTTGTTTTTTTGTTTTTTTGAGTTTTGGTTTTTCTATTCTTTTCCTGTTATGGTTTTTTTCATTTTTCGTTTTCATTTGTAATTTATAATTTATTTTATAATTTTCTAGGAAACACAAAGGAATCAACATTTTATCTCAATGTTGATTACTGTTTTCAGATTTTGAACAAAGGAAAATATTTATTGACTTGTATTTTTCATAAAAAAAAAACCACTTCATTGTTGCATCCTTTTTTAATGAATGATTAAGTGTACAGTTTGAGGTTATGAAAATAAATATGAAGTATGCTCTCCCAAAAAAGAAAGAATCTTACTCATTTCTGCTGCATCTGGAGCTGTTTGGTCAGATTGTTGAGCAATTTGCAAAGTTATTGGGATGCTAATCGGAAGTGTAGGAAGCAAATAAAAGGTTTTGTTATCTGTCTATTATTTCGAGTACCTATAATTTTCCAGTGATGTTGCTTAACATATAAAACATCGCAACACAAATAGCATGGAGAAAATAAATATGAAGTATGCTCTCCCAAAAAGGGAAAATCTGTACTCATTTTTGCTGGGCAGTTTGCAAAGTTATTGGGATGCTATGCTGTTGGAAGTGTAGGAAGCAAAGAAAATGTTTTGTTATCTGTCTGTTATTTCGTGTACCCATAATTTGCTTAACAGATAAAACTTAGTAACAGAGAGAAATGAGATGATGAAACATTGCATATGATGTATGCTTCGGTTGGCCAGAAACGTTGGGCTTTATCTGAGCAATATTAATGTTATGTAAAACTCAGGTTTTCCAATGTAGAAGGTGCAAATTTTTTCGATTTACTAGGTGCATATTTTTTCGATTTACCTTTAAATCACATTATTACGTTAATATGGCATAACTGAGGTGGTGTATACTTGAATCCTCCATTACATTATTTCATGGGGTTTGTTTAATTTCTATATATGTTGAAGGTTGATCTTTTGAGGATACGACGACTTAAATTCTCCATTTATAAGGTAATAAAGGATATTTAGAAATGATATGTCGAAAATTATGCCGCTTTTCTTGAGGTTCTCATTTTCTACATTCTTAGTGAGAGAACTTTTTTATTTTTTCGGTATTAGAGTTGAAAGATTTAGTTGTGTTGGATTGATCTGTAGTTGTCCATTTACATTTTGACCCAAGACTACAAGGCCCAATGATGCAAGCTTTTCCTTTCAGCCTAAGATGGAATCTCTGTAATGGCCTAATTCACTTCCTCTGAAGTTGCCCTTTTGGAAACACGACTTGTGCAATGCTGAAGTTGTGAGTTCCGTTTGATGGTGATACGTGGACTGACGATGGCCGTTGATCTAAGGGTTACGCTGAATTGATATAAATACATCCTATTCTGCTTCTTTGAGGGATACTGAATAGGTGCGCAGCTTTCTCTAGAATTCGTCCTTCTTGAGTCTCTCTTCTGTCTTCGTCTCTGAAAATCTTCTTCTTCCTTCTACCTTTCTTGGTGAATAGATAGTTGGCTAGATTAGGGCTGGTTTTGTTCCACATATGGTGAACAGTAACTGGGTGGTTATACTTGGTGTATTTCTGAAGAGAGAGAGAGATAAGTCTGAGGGTACATATTGTTGTTTTGGGTGATACTTTGTGTATCTTTGCAATATTGACTGTACTTGAGGTTGTGCTAGTGGATTTGGAGCAAGAACCATGTTTGTGGAAGCTCAACGGGTGACTAGGCCTCTAAGGCTGAACATCCGGACCCGAAAGCGTGAAAAATCTTGCGTTCTTATGTTCTTTACAAGTTTGGTTTGCATGTTCATAACTGGGACCAACAGTGGTATCAGAGCTCAGACGTAAACGGATCTTGAGATTTCTTTACAAAAAGATCAAGATCCTCCAACTGGAAAAGGAAAACTGGTATTCTATTGTTATTTCTTAAATCTCCTGTGGTCGAGAATGGTAATGAGTTCAAACTCTTTTATTTTCAAACTATTTTGTTTAAACATAATATTGTAAATCTTGACATGAGCCGTCTGGATCTTAAAGGTCTAGGGTTTCATACGAGAACCCTAGAATCTGAGGGAACTGGATTTGATTTTATCAAGAGTTTACATTCTGGTCAATATTCTGTTTAAATTACAAAATAAAACATTTGAATATATAGATCTTGTTAAATTCTTGAAATAACTTGAAGTTTTTCACTGTTTTTGTTACTGTATTCTGCTGCATATATATATATACACCTCTGTGTGTATCTTTCTTCGTTGTGACTTTCTTTTTCTTTTAAGTAACTTTGGTTATCTGCTGAAATCTTGGTGCAAATGTCTTCTAAAAAGGTTGATATTGAAATTTGGAATGGCAAAGGAGACTTTAGTCTCTAGCGTCAAAAATTAAGAGCCTTACTTCTGCAATAAAGGTGTGCAAAAAGCCTTAGATGAATCTTGGGATGATGACTTAGAAGATGTTAAAAGAATAGAACAAACTGAAATTGCTTGGAGTACTTTGTTTCTACACTTATCTGATAGTGTAATTAGGGAAGTAGGCACCACTAACACAGCTGCTACTCTCTGGAAAAAGTTGGAAGGGTTATACCTAACCAAAACTTTACCTAATAAATGTTACTTGTGCAGGCAATTCTTTAGTTTTAAATTTGATCATTCCATTGACTTAGAAGCAAATTTAGACAGATGTAATAAGTTGACTTTAGACTTAGAAAGTAGTGGTGAAACAATTTCAGATGAACAACGTTCTATTGCCTTGCTAAGTTCTCTGATAAATATAAAGATATAAAAAATGCTTTAGAATATGGTAGAGAAAATCTTACTGTTGATATTATAGTTTCCTCTTTGAGAAATAAAGATTTGGAATTAAAATCTGAGACTAAAAGACTCTACAAGTGGAGTAGGTCTTGTAGTCAAAGAAAAATATCAAAATAAAAGAAACTATAATACCAACAATAAGGAAGGAAACATCAAGGGAAAAGATTCATTTGAAAAGTTTTCAAAAGGTAAATATAAGCAAAATAACAAGTCTAAAACTAAAGGAAAAAAGTGTTATTTTTGTGGGAAAATGGGACACTTTATTAAAGATTGTCACAAAAGAATTGAGGAATTGAAGAATTCTCAAATGTTAGAAGGTGGGGCTGCTGTTGCCTATGAAGAGGCAGTAGCTGAAAATGGGCAAGTTTATGCTACAGATACTTTTGTTAACAAAAATGAATGAATTTTATAGCTGAAAATGGGCAAGTTTATGCTACAATACTTTTGTTAACAAAAATGAATGAATTTTAGATTCTGGTTGTACTTTTCATATGTTCTTGTAAAGACTGGCTCTAAGATTTTTTAGAAATCAGTGGGGGGCAAGTTTCAATGGAAAACAATTATTCTTGTAGAATTAAAGGGATAGGAAAAGTGACTTTAGACTTAGAGGCTGGTCATGTGCTTGTTCTTAATAAAATCAAATACATACCTGATTTAAGAAGAAACCTTGTTTCTTTGGGGGTCTTGGATGATGAAGGATATGATATAATCATCAAAGGTGGAGCCACTGAAATCTCTTATAATTCTGCAAAAATAATGAATACTCCAAAAGTAAATGGGATTTATGTGTTACAAGCAACTCCTGTAGTTGAAAGAAATTTGGCTACATATGTTTCCCAAAAGGACAAGTCTGAAATTTGGCACAAAAGATTAGGTCACATAAGTAACAAAAACCTCCAATTTCTTAAGAAAAATAGTGTTTTTGGTTAAGATAAAATTGAAAGATTGTCTTTTTGTGAACAATGTACTCTAGGAAAACATAGTAAATTGCCTTTTCATGCAGGAATACATAAATCCACTACTGTCTTGGAATATCTGCATACTGATCTGTGGGGTCCAGCCACTGTAAGTACTTCTACTGGCTTCAGGTATTTTCTTCTTATAATAGATGATTTCTCTAGAAAAAATTGGGTTTTCTTATTAAAGAATAAATCTGATACTTTCTCAAATTTTAAAAACTGGAAAGTTCAAATTGAAAATCAGATGAACAAGAAATTAAAAGTTCTCAGAACTAATAATGGCTTGGAATTCTGTAATGAAGAATTTGATAACTTCTGCAAAGAAAATGGGATTCTCAGGCATAAAACTGTAACATATACCCCTCAACAAAATGGCTTAGTTGAAAGAATGAATCGAACTTTATTAGATAAAATTAAATGTATGCTAATACCTTTGGTTTACCAAAACTATTCTGGGATGAAGCTTTAAAAACTGCTTCTTATCTGGTAAATGTTTGCCCTTCCAGTGCCATAAATTACAAAGTCCCTAATTTTGTTTGGGATGATCACTCAGTTGACTATTCGAAACTGAAAGTTTTTGGGTGTGTTGCATATGCACATCATAATGAGGGCAAACTTGAGCCTAGGGGTACCAAGTGTATTTTTTTGGGTTATGGTGAGGGGATAAAGGGTTATAGATTGTGGCAAAGGGATTTATGTGGTTATAAAGTTTCATCAGTAGGAATGTGGTATTTAATGAGGCTGAAATGCCCTGTATAAAAGATCAAAAACATAACAATGTGTTATCTGAAGGTACCAAGTCCTTTGCTGAGTCTGATCTAAATCTCTTGGATTTAAATCTAAGAGAAGATGATCAGTTTGAGGTGGAGTCTCCTTTTAATGAAGTTGATGTTCCAGAAGAAGAAGAAAATTTATCTTTAGATCAGGAAACTCAAGAAAATCCTTTACACAACTATCAGTTAGCCAGAGATAGGGAGAGAAGAGATATCAGGCCTCCTGTTAGGTTTGATCAAGCTGATTTTGCCTCTATTTATAATATTTAAGATTTTCTTGGAAGTGAACCTAGTTCTTATGAAGAAGCAATGGGAAGTAAGGATGCAAACATGTGGTTACCAGCCATGAGGGAAGAAATGACATCCTTACTTAAAAATAAGACTTGGGTCTTAGTAAACAAACCTAAGGGGCAGAAACTAATAGGCTATAAGTGGATTTACAAAATCAAAGAAAATGATTCAAATTCTGATGTTGGGTTTTTCTCAAAGGGAAGGTATAGACTTGAATGAAATTTTCTTCCCTATGGTTAAAAGACACTTCTATTAGGATCCTATTGGCTTTAGTGGCCCAATATGACTTTGAGCTTGAACAATTAGATATTAAAACAGCTTTCTTGAATGGAAACTTAGATGAGGAAATATATATGTCTCAACCTACAGGTTTTGAACATAAAGAAAGAACTAACTGTGTTTGTCTTTTGAAAAAGTCGATGTATGGCTTAAAGCAGACACCCAGGCAGTGGTATAAACGATTTAATACTTTTATACAACATCTTGACTTTATCAAAAGTGAATATGATCCCTGTTTTTACTACAAAGGATCTGAAGGTATGAATGCTTGTTTCTTATTACTCTATGTGGATGATATGTTACTTGCATGTAAAGATAATTCTTTTGATTTCTTTTATAAAGAATAAACTAAAATCTGAATTTGAAATGAAGGATTTAGGTCCTGCAACTAGGATTTTAGGAATGGAAATCAAAAGAAACAGGATTGAAAATAAGTTGTTCTTAAGTCAGCAACCTTATATTTCAAAAGTGTTAAGCAGATTCTATATGTCTGAAGCAAAATCTGTGACATTACCATTTGCAAATTTCTTTAAGCTCTCTTCTGATCAGTCCCTAAAACTGATGAAGAACAATTGAGAACGGATAAGATCCCCTATGCCAATGCAGTAGGATCTGTGATGTACTTAATGGTCTGCACTAGACCTGATCTTGCTTTCTCTATCAGTGTTCTTAGTAGATACATGAGCATGCCTAGTGAGGGGCACTGGGAGGCTATGAAATGGCTTATCAGATATTTGAAAGGCACATTAAATTTAGGATTAATGTTTTCAAGAAGGAAGGAAGGAATTAGTTTCAAAGGTTTCGTTGATTCTGATTTTGCTGGGAACAATGACAATAGGAAATCTACTTCTGTTTACATGTTCTGTATAAATGATACCTGTATTAGTTGGAAATTCCAACTTCAAAAGATTGTTGCCTTATCATCAAGAGAAGCAGAATACATTGCTGCTATTGATGCTGTAAAGGAAGGCCTATGGCTTAAGTAGAAATCCTGTTTTTCATGATAGAACTAAAAACATTGATGTTAAATTTCATTTCATCAAAGATGTGCTGGAAAAAGGAGTGCTAAAAATTGTGAAAATTTCTACTAAGTGTAATCCTGCTGACGTGAGAACCAAAGTTCTGCCATTAAATAAGTTTAGAGATTGTTTAAATCTTCTAAACATTATTAATGAATAACAATCTTTTGCAGGTAAAAGGAGCTGATGATACAAATATGGTACTCTCCAAATCCACTCTGGTATGGCCCAAGTTCTGTGAATGATACAATATGCGAGCAAGGTGGAGATTGTTGGATTGATGTGCAATTGTCTATTTACATTTTGACCCAAGACTTCAAGGCCCAATGACGAAAGCTTTTCCTTTCAGCCCAATATGGAATCTCTGTAATGGCCCAATTCATTTCCTCTGAATTTGCCCTTTTGGAAACACGACTTGTGCAATGTTGAAGTTGTGAGTTTCGTTTGATGGTGATACATGGACTGATGATGGCCGTTGATCTAAGGGTTACGTTGAATTGATATAAATACTTCCTATTCTGCTTCTTTGAGGGATACTGAATAGGTGCGCAGCTTTCTCTAGAATTCATCCTTCTTGAGTCTCTCTTCTGGGTTTTCTTCGTCTCTGAAAATCTTCTTCTTCCTTTTATCTTTCTTGGTAAATAGATAGTTGGCTAGATTAGGACTGGTTTTGTTCCACATATGGTGAACAGTAACCAGGTGGTTATACTTGGTGTATTTCTGAAGAGAGAGAGAGAGAGAAGTCTGAGGGTACATATTGTTGTTTTGGGTGATACTTTGTGTATCTTTGTAATATTGACTGTACTTGAGGTTGTGCTAGTGGATTTGGAGCAAGAACCACGTTTGTGGAAGCTCAACGGGTGACTAGGCCTCTAAGGCTGAACATCCGGACCCGAAAGGGTGAAAAATCTTGCGTTCTTATGTTCTTTACAAGTTGTTTGATTTGCATGTTCATAACTAGGACCAACAAGTTGATAGTGGTGTTCCTAATCTCTTGCTGTGGTATGATATTTGGCTTCTATTTGTAGGTTGCATCTCATCAGCAAGGAAGTCCTTCCTTTGTTGTTTTACCTATTTTGTTACCACCTAGTTAATTTCTTATATTAAATATTTTCGTCTACCAACATGTGTGCACTATGACTTCCTATCAATTCATTTGTTTTGATATCGACTTTTGGAAGAAAATTAATGAAATTAGATTAGAATCTTGTTCTTTTTCAAGGAATTACTATATATTTAACTTTCATTTTCATCTTCGTTCCAAGAGAAAGTGTTCGAAGATGGAGTGATGGAGTTGAATAACTGTTCTGTAGTTATTAAGTTAGACATGTTATATTAGCAATGGGACGTCTATTGGGTAAAAGTTCAAAGTAGTAGTATAGTAGTCCATGTGCTGGACTGTGAATATGGTCCAAAGATCGTGGTGCCTTGATCTATAGAAACTACATCAAGCTTGATATAGTTTTCATATGTGGGATGAAATTGGTTTCTATAAATTACATTGTGCGGGGTTATGCTGTTGTAGACTAATTTAAGCTTGGCATGATAACCAAATCTCATTAGCTGAAAATTAGATTTAGTTTACGAGTAACTTGAGCAAGGCCTAGCTGTAATGATATGAACTATCTAGTCAGGGCCGGCCCTGAGACTTAGGGGACCTTAGGCGAAAATTTAAATGGGTCTTTAATAAATTTAAATGGACCTTAGGCGAAAATTTAAATGGATCTTTAATAAATTGAAATGTTTTAAAATGTAAATTTTTGGCATACTTACAAGCCAACAAAGGGTTCATTTTTCTTCTTCACTGAATAAAAAAAGAATGTTGGAATTTGTGTTAAGTTGTGGAGTCTAATTTGTTGCGCTACGCGGAGTTGAGCGCGAATTGACCTTCGTAATTAGATTGTCCTAGTAGTTCATTATAATTAGGAAATTTTCATTGGGTTGTTATATATATGACTAATCTCTTGTTTTTTTTTTTTTTTTCGTCCTTTTATATGTTGCTCCAATTCTAACAATTTGAAAAATTGTTTTGAATCAAGATAAAGATTTTTATGTATACAGATTTAAAGGGAAAATTGCACTATCTACACTTTAAAGACTAGATTAAGGTAGATAATGTATGTTAGATTTGGACTTGTTTTCTATTTAGGCTTCAAATGTAAGTATGCTGATTTAAAAATAAAAAAAAAAAAATTGGACCAAAATTTTTAGACCCTAAATGGTTGGGGGGCCTAGCCGCCCACCGCCCATGGATAGGGTGTATCTAGTTGACCTTCAGAACATTTTGTGTTTCAAGCTTTTTAAAATTCATTAAATCAATTTTAACCCTTGTCATGCAAGTCGTGTACCTCATATAGTTAAAAGTGTAATTAACCTCTGTGTGGTCTATGAGCTGCCAACCAGTTTTTTTTTTTTTTTTTTTTTTTTTTTTTTTTTTTTTTTTTTTTTTTAAACTTGCTGATGAACCAATTTGACCTCATCCAAAAGTTTATATTTTTACTGGATAATTTACTCCTTAAACTGGCAAAATCAGTACATCTCAAAGCATACACCTAGAATTGTTGGGCTATCTGTACAATTGTTTCTTTGCTTCAATAGTGGTGGCAAATGTTGCATTGATTATTAATTGATGTTACATTAAAGTGTCAGGTCAGTGGATGTGCTATTGCGTTGACCGTGAATACCTCTGGAGCTCCGATAAACTAAAAAGAGGGTAGTAAACTCTCTTGCTTTCCTTTTAATGCGAGAATTAGTGTCTTTCTTGAGATAGAAATATTGTAAATATTAGAGCTATGGAAATGAGAGTGAAATCAACTTGGGGAAAATACCTTAGGAGTTAGGATCATGTCGTGTAAACTATCTTGCTTTTCCTTTGGTACGAGAATTAGCGTCTTTCTCGAGAGAGAAATATTGTAAGTATTAGAGCTATGGAAATGAGAGTAAAAACAACTTGGGGAAAATACCTTAGGAGTTAGGATCATGTCCTGATACAACGGTGTAAGGATCCATAGATATGTATACTAGATAGCAAGGGAATTTCTTTGGTCTACATTTATTGACGGGGTTTGACTTACGAAAGACGTGTGGGGACGGTCCTATGCGTGTTCGGCACGTGATGGGTGACGGGTTCTACCCGGACACCTTTGTTATTTGACCACAACACACTAGTGTGTGTGTAGGAGGGATGGGATGAGATCGGATTGGATCGGATGGGCACTCGACTTTGATCCTTACCTTAGGAAGTTTGGGTAGTCATCTACTACAGACCATTATCCCCCTTGGGGCCACCATCCTCCTGTGTGTGTGTATTTTGGGGTGGGGTGGGGTGGGGTGGGGTGGGGTCTTTAGATACTCGACCATTATCCTTACCTTAGGGAGCTGGGTGGTCGGGTACTACTGACAATAGCCATCCTCTGGTAGGGGTGTGTGTGTGTGGGATTGGATACTCGACCATTATCCCTCCAACAAGGGGGGTCAGGTACCCGACCTCTCCAACAAGGGGGGTCAGGTACCCGACTGTGATCTTCACCTTAGGGGGCTTGGGTCATCGAGTACTACTTGACCATTATCCTCCTTGGGGGCCACCATCCTCTCGTCCCTTGTGTGTGTGGTTGAGTACCCGACTGTGATCCTTACCTTAGGGAGCTTGGGTGGTCGGGTACTACTAATCATTATCACTTTGTATGTGTGTGTGTGTGTGTGTGTGTGTGTGTAGAGTTGGGTACTCGACCATTATCCTTACCTAAGAAGCTTGGGTGGTCGAGTACTAACGACCATTATCCCCCTTGGGGGCCACCATTTTCCAGTTGGGGAGTGTGTGTGTGTGTGGTTGGGTACTCGACCATTATCCCTTCAACAGAGGGGATGGGGGGTTGGGTACTCTATGATCCTCACCTTAGGGGCTTGAGTGGTTGGGTACCACATGACCATTATCTCCCTTTGGGACAACCATATCCCTCCAAGAGGGGCGTAGTTTGTATCACTAATAAACTTATAAAGTGAAGAAGTGTATTATGCAAGTAGGAAGCAATGATGCTAATAATTGGTTAATTCGTTGTACAGTCAGTGGCTGCTGATATTTAGGATCCTTTTTACGTTTATTTGAGATCAATTGGAGAAAGCCTCTCTTTATTGTTGTTTAGTTGAAGTGGTGGAGTGTAGGATTTCAAGGATGTGGTGATAACTTGACATGTGGGTCCCTATTCATGTGCTGTTGGGGGGCTTGTGATCTCTGAGCCTTTGAGGGCATGGGAAGTTGAGTTTGGAAGATGAAGAATTGTATATACTTTTCTTATTCTTTATAAGAAGTCTATTTTGTCCCAACTTGTTGAATAAATGGATGATTTTTGTTTGATTTTGATAGACAAGTGTGCAATGTGTTCCCCCTTTGATATTTTTGTTTTTTAATGTAATCTTGATAATATCAAAAAAGAGAAGGAAAAAAGAGAAGGCCTTGTAGTTGTTAAAACCAATAAGTAAAACCTATTGGGCTATTGACACTTCCTGTTAGTTGTTATTTGAAGCCATAATTCAAGAATCGCCATATATTGTGCCAAACTTCATCATATTTCATGTTGGTTGATATAGATATTTATTTTAAATCATTATTAAGTCAGTAAAATGTAGCTTGATTCTAACTAAATATGATTTATTGCATGAATTGTATGTTGGCGTGAGCTATCGGAGCCGTTATGGAAAGAAAGATCCAAGATTGCAAATCACCACGTATAAGGAATGGTTAGTAATCCTACCATACAAGAATGAGATCCTTGATTGGCAATCCTGCCATATAAGGATGAAATAATTTATTCTCGCCTTAAAATTAGCTTAGCTTTTAATAAGTTCAATTGCAATGCTATTTATACATGTTCATTCTTTGTAAAAGAAACACAAAAAAATTATATAGAATTCTTCATCTGTCTTTGAACGTATTATCAAAGCGCGTTTTGATCCTGTCACCTACCATTATTCTCCAATCCTAATTCATCACATCTACTTTACCCGCAACTATGAATGGTACTAGTAGATCAACCTCGCGATGACCCCTCAACATCAATCCTTATTGAATTAACCACCAGACTGAACGAAGTTTTAACCAAAGCTTCGGCTCCAACCAATTCCACCGACACAACTGCTGCTCTGATTGGCATTAAGTTGGATGGCTCCAACTATGCCCTCTGGTCCCAAGTTGTCGAGATGTATATCTCAGGCAAGGAAGGACAAATTGGGATATATTAATGGCGACATCCAGCAACCTCCACAAATAGATCCATCCTCTAGAAAGTGGCGCACGGACAATGCCATTGTCAAATGATGGTCGATCAACTCTATGGAACCATCACTGATTGGGAACTTTATCAGATTTCCAACTGCGAAACTGGTTTGGGATTCTATTGCGACCACTTATTTTGACGGAAGTGATACATCCCAGGTGTATATGATCTCCGGTGACGTGTAAAAACAAGCACACGGCTCTCTTGAAAAGTATTTTATGTCAACCTCCAGGGTCTATTGCATGAGATTGATTTTCGTCGACCAAACCTGATGGAATGTGTGGCTGATATTAAGCGTTACAACGACATGCTTTAGGAAGGCCGGGTGTATGTCTTCTTGGATGGCCTAAATGATCGACTTGATAAAATTCGAAGGGACATACTACAAATAAAACATTTTCCTACTATTGAACAAGCATACGCTCATGTTCGTTGGGAAGCTGTTCGGCATGCAATTATGATCACAAGTGATTCCAATGACAATCCAGGAACAGTCCTAGTTTCAAAGAACTTCAAGTCTCGAATTGAGTCCTCATCGAACCAAGTGTTCAGGTCTCTCTCTCTCTCTCTCTCTCTCGGTAATGGAAAAGGCAGCAATCTTTCTCGACCACGGATCTCTGATGGAATTGGTGTTCACGTTGTGGAAATTCTAAACATACCAGAGAGACTTGCTTCAAACTACACAGATATCCTGACTGGTTGAATGAACTTCTGGCTAAAAAATGCCACAATGTTGCTGGCTCAGATAGAGAAACCATCAAGCTGTAGTGGCTACAACAGAACCATGTCTATCCCTCGGTTCTCATGTTGAAACTTCTAAGGGAGATGCACCAGCCATAGACCCAGGTAAAAGCAGTTCTGCTCTTTATAGCTCCCATCGAGATGATGATAACTCTTCGTGGGTGGTTGACTCTGTAGTGTCTGACCACATGACATTGTACAAACGTCTCAACCACGGCTAACGTGTATTGCAAATGCGAACGTGTATTGCAAATGCAAATGAGGTTCTTTCCCCAGTCACACACAAGGGCAGGCATTGTCAATTTAACACCCACTCTATCACTAACTCATTGCTTACTTATTTACTCTACACAAGCTACTACCTGTAAGTTGAGCCTAAATTGTGTTGTACTCATGTATTCTACTTTCTATTTGTTTCACGATATTCTTACCAAGGAGATCATTGGTCGGTACGCGGCACCAACCTCCTCGTCTCACCTCCTGAAATAAAATATAATTGCTTGAATTAATAAATAACCATACCAAGTAACACTAATAATTAAAAGCAAGAATAAGCTTAACTTACCCGTACTTAAGCAAAACTTTCCCAAATTTTTTTTATTCACTTGATCTGATCCTTATTCTAATTTACCACTTTTCTTCTTCAAAATTTAACATCTATCAATTACACACCACCAAGAATAATTTCTTTAACTTTCGTAGTAAAGTCACCAAGCTAGAAACTCATTTCCATTAATTTAATAACATCTGATTCTCCCTTTTTAATCTTACATAAAACTCATAAATATAATCTTTTACATTACATCTACTTAAAGGACCCAAATAGAAATTCTAGGGTTTGTTAAAATCATCATTCTAAGCTTTTAACATAAATAAACCAACACAAGCCTTAATATATACTTAAAATAGATTAAATATCTAGTTAAATCCACTAAGTCAAGAACCCTAAAATTTCATCAATCAAATCATTCATTTAACTTGCAAATATAGTTCATATCACTAAAATCAATTTATTTCTTTTCATAAAATTAACATTTAAGCTCATAAGCAAAACTTTAATTTTTTACACTTTTCTTAAATAAGTAATTTATTACTTACCTCTTGAAATAACAAAAGAAATGGAGAACCCAAGCCTTAAAATTGATTTTTCGACCACCTCAAGATCCGACCAGTACCTATATTCTTTTTCTTCCTTTTTCCTTTTTTTTTCCTCTTTCCTTTTCTCCTTTTTATTTTCTATTGAAGCGTTCGTCTCTTTCTCTGCAGAATTCTCTAGAAAAGGTCCAAAATTTCATTTTACAAATAAGCCTAATTGCAACCTAAGTCCCTAACTTCTATGATGAGCCAATTAAATCCATAAGTAACCATATTTTGCAAAATAGCTCCAAACAATTTAATTACTTAATTTAAGTTATACTTTGACTATTTGACTTGGACTTGACCAAAAATTTATTGACTTTGACTAAATAAATTTTGACTTTGACTAATTTAAATCAGGTTGTAACAATCTTACCTCATTCAAAGAATTTTGTCCTCGAAATTCGATTGGTTAAGCTTGAAATAATTGAGAAAATTGAGCACGCATCTCATCATCGTTCTCCCACGTATCCTCCTCTATTGAATGATTCTTCCAAATAACTTTAACTAGCGATACGATCTTGTTTTGTTGAATTACAACTTTTCTGTCTAAAATTTGAACGAGCTCTTATTCATAGGTTAAATTTTCTTTCAGTTCCACTGACTGAGATTCTAAAACATGAGAAAGATTTGGAATGTACTTCTAAAGCATAGATACATGGAATACATTATGAATCCTAGATAACTCAGCTGGTAATGCTAATCGATATGCAACTGGCCCAATTCGCTCAATAATTTCATAAAGTCCAATATAACGTGGACTTAACTTTTCCCGCTTGCCAAATCTCAAAACACTATTCCATGGCGATAATTTTAGGAAAACTTTATCCCTAACTTCGAATTCAAGATCTCTTCTCCTCGTGTCTGCATAGCTTTTCTGCCTATCTCGTGCTACCTCCAATTTTTCTTTAATCACTTTCACATTCTCTGAAGTAATTTGAACCATTTCCTTACCTACTAACTTTCTTTCTCCAACTTCATTCCAGCAAATTGGTGTTCTGCGTTTTCTGGCATATAGTATTTCAAAAGGAGCCATCTCAATACTGGAGGGATAACTGTTGTTATAAGCAAACTCTATCAAAGACAAATGAGTATCTTAGTTACCTTTGAACTGTAGAACACAAGCTCGCAACATATCTTCTAGAGTCTATATGTATGGTTCTCTCTGCTTGACCGTCTGTCTGTGGGTGAAAGGTTGTACTGAAATGTAGCTTAGTGCCCATATCTTCCTGCAAACTAGGCCAGAATTTAGATACCAAGGATCTCTATCTGACACAATAGGCATTGGAGCACTATATAAGCTAACAATCTCATACACATACAACTTTGCCAACTTGTTTAGAGTGTAAGTAGCTTTGATTGGTAAAAACTTTGTAACCTTGGTAATATGCTTCGTAATGCTTTACTTGCTAAAAGATAATACACTTGGATACGAACTCTGTTATTTTCCTGTTCATACCTGGCCACCAATAATACTCTTTCAATATATGATACATTTTAGTACTGCTTGGGTGCATCGCATGGGATGAACTATGTGCCCTTTCTAAAATTTCTTTCTTCAATTTTGAAATGTCAAGAACACACAATCGACTTTCCATAACCAAACACAATCATCTCCAATTGCAAAATCTGATCGCAAACCAGTACTAACTTATGTTTTCAATAATTTAAGTGTCAGATCTTGAGATTGAGCATCTCTAACCCTGTCAATCAAAGTAGGTATCACTTGAAAATGAGCTAAAGCCGCTCTAGTAGTAGTAGCTGAAATTGGGCATGCAATTTTCTGAACTCACAAAACAAAGAAGCACACACTGTACTGAATTTAGATGAAGAACTGCTAGTCTTTCTACTGAGAGCAACATTAGCTACATTAGATTTTCCTAGATGATAATCAATTCTATAATCACAATCATTTATCAACTATAACCATCTCATTTGTCTCAAATTCAGTTCCGTCTAATCGAAAATGTACTTCAAATTTTTATGGTCTGTGAATATCTGGTATTTCTCATCATATAGGTAATGCCTCCAAATCTTCAATGCCAACACTACTGCAGCCAACTCTAAGTCATGTATTGGGGTAGTTTAACTCATGATTTTTCAATTGTCTTGAAGCATAAGCTATAACTTTTCCATTCTGCATCAGAACATAACCCAAGCCCCGTCGAGAGGCATCATTATAAATCACAAACTCTTCACCTGGAGATGGAATAGTAGTATATAAGCAAAAACTAGTTTGTTCTTCAACTCTCGAAAACTCTTATCACATTCTTCACTCCACACGAATTTAGAGTTCTTTCGAGCCAGACTAGTCAAAGGAATAATAATTTTGGAGAATCCTTCTACAAACTAATGATAATAACGTGCCAGTCCAAGAAAACTCCGAACTTGTCACATTTGTAAGGCGTTCCCGTTTTATTACTGCTTTAGTCTTGATGGGATCTACATAATTGCCTTCTGCTGAGATAACATGACTCAGAAATATCACTTTGTCAAGCCAGAATTCATATTTGCTGAACTTAGCATACAACTGTTTATCTCGCAAAGTCTATAAAATAGTCTTCAAATGCTCGACATGCTCTTCGCGACTGTGAGAATAAACTAATATGTTATCAATAAAGACAATAACTAATCTGTCTAAGTATGGATGAAGCACTCTGATTATCAAATCCATAAATGCTACTGGAGTATTAGTTAGACCAAATGACATCACAGAGAACTCATAATGTCCATATCGAGACTTGAAAGCAGTCTTTGGTACATCGACATATCTGATTTTGAGCTGATGATACCCTGAGCGTAAGTCAATCTTAGAAATAACAGTGGCACCTCGAAGTTGATCAAACAAGTCATCAATGCTAGGTAGATGCTACTTATTGTGAATTGTCACTTTGTTCAGCTGCAAAGCTGATGCAACAGTGCCATTTGATCTAACTAATGCTCCAACAACATTTATGGATTTGATGAACAGAGTGCTTCATCCATACTTAGACAGATTTGTGATTGTCTTTATTGATGACATATTAGTTTATTCTCGCAGTCGCGAGGACCATACCGAGCATTTGAAGACAATTTACAAACTTTATGAGATAAACAGTTGTTGTATGCTCTGGGTCATGTCATCTCAGTAGTAGGCATTTACCTGATCCCATCAAGACCAAAGCAGTGATGAAAGGGTAACGCCCTACAAATGTGACAGAAGGATTATCCAAAATTTAGAAGGATTCTCCAAAATTGCTCTTCCTTTGACTATTTGACTCGAAAGAACTTTAAATTTGTGTAGAGTAAAGAATGTGATAAGAGTTGAAGAACATACACTAAGCTCTTCCATCTCTAGGTAAAGAGTTTGTGATTTATAGTGATGATTCTCGATGGGGCTTGGCTTGTGTTCTGATGCAAAATGAAAAAGTTATAGCTTATGCTTCAAGACAATTGAAAAAGCATGAGTTAAACTACCAAACACATGATTTAAAGTTGGCTGTAGTGGTGTTGGCATTGAAGATTTGGAGATTTAAACTACCCAACACATGACTTAGAGTTCTGCTCCTAAACTTACTCTTCCATCTCCAGGTGAGGAGTTTGTGATTTATAGTGATGTTTCTCGACGAATTGTGTTCTGATTTAAGTTAATTGAAAAAATATGAGTTAAACTACCCAACACATGGTGAGAAATGTCACAGACCACAAACGTTTGAAGTACATTTTCTATCAGAAAAAACTGAATTTGAGGCAAATGAGATGGTTAGAGTTGATTATGGATTATGATTGCAGAATTGATTATCATCCAAGAAAAGCTAATGTAGTTGCTGATGCTTTCAGTAGAAAGACTAGCAATTCTTCTTTGTTTTGTGAGTTCAGAAAATTGCATGCCCAATTATCAGCTACTACTTATTGAGTGGTTTTAGTTCATTTTCAGGTGAGACCTACTTTGATTGACAGGGTTAGAGAAGCTCAATCCCAAGATCTGACACTTAGATTATTGAAAGCAGAAGTTAGTACTAGTTTGCGATCAATTTTCAATTTGAGGTGATAGTGCTTTGGTTATGGAAAGTCGATTATATGTTCCTGACATTTCAGAATTGAAGAAAGAAATTTCAGAAGAGGCATACAATTTAGCCTATGCGAACTGTAATAAAATGTATCATATATTGAAAGAGCATTACTGGTGGCCAGGTATGAAGAGGAAAATAGCAGAGTTCATATCCAAGTGTCTTATCTGTCAGCAAGTAAAGCCAATTTGTTAGAAGGTAGCTGGGCTTTTGCAACCGTTGTCTATTCCAGAATAGAAATGGGAGCATATTACCATGGACTTCTTGTTCGGTCTTTCTCGTATTCAGAATGGTCATGATGGTGTTTTGGTCATTGTGGATCGATTGACCAAGGTTGCAAGGTTTTTACCAATCAAAGCTACTTACACTCTAAACAAGTTGACAAAGTTGTATGTGGATGAGATAGTTAGCTTATATGGTGCTCTATTGTCTATTATGTCAGATAAAGATCCTCAGTTTACATCTAAATTCTGGCCTAGTTTGCACGAAGCTATGGGCACTAAGCTACATTTCAGCAAAGCTTTTCACCTGCAGACAGACGATCAATCAGAGAGAACCATATCTTGCAAGCTTGTGTTCTACAGTTCAAAGGTTCAGGCATTTGTCTTTGATTGAGTTTGCTTATAATAATAGTTACCACTCCAATATTGAGATGGCTCATTTTGAAGCACTATATGGTAGAAAAATGCAAAACACCGGTTTGTTGGAATGAAGTTGGAGAAAGAATGTTAGTAGGTCTTGAAATGGTTCAAATTACTTCGAAGAATGTGAAAGCGATTAAAGAAAAATTGGAGATAGCACGAGATTGGCACAACAACTATACAGAAAGGAGGAGAAGAGATCTTGAATTCGAAGTTGGAGATAAAGTTTCTCTAAAATCATCGCCATGAAAGGTGTTTTGAGATTTAGCAAGCGGGGAAAATTAAGTCCACGTTATATTGGACCTTATGAAATTATTGAGCGGATTGGGCCAGTTGCATATCAATTAGTCTTGCCAACTGAGTTATCCATGATTCATGATGTATTCCATTTCTCTATGCTTCGGAAGTACATTTCAGAACCCTTTCATGCATTAGAATCTCAACCAGTGGAATTAAAGGAAATTTTAACCTATGAAGAGTCTGTTCAGATTTTAGACAAAAAAGAACAAGTTTAGCGAAACAATATCATTCAATATAGGAGGCTACATGGGAGAACGAGGATGAGATGCGTGCTCAATTTCCTTAATTATTTCAAGCTTAACCGATCGATAAGATTGTTACGACCCGCTTTAAATTAGTTAAAATTTATTTAGTCAAAGTCAATAAACTTTTGGTCAAGTCCAAGTCAAATAGTCAAAATATGACTTAAATTAAGTAAATAAATTGTTTGGGGCTATTTTGTAAAATATGGTTACTAGGGATTTAATTGGCTTATTGAAGTTGGAGACTTAAGTTGCAATTAAGCTTATTTGTAAAATGAAATTTGGACCTTGAATTCTGTAGAGAGAGAGAGGGACACTTCGACAGAAAAGATAAAGGAGAAAATGAAAGAAAATAAGAAGAAGTAGAAAGGTGCGGTTGGATTTTGAGATGGTTGGAAAATCAATTTGAAGGCTTGGGTTCTCCATTTTTTTTGTTATTTCAAGAGGTAAGTAAGAAATTACTTGTTTAAAAAAGTGTAAATAATTAGGATTTTTGCTTACGGGCTTAAATATGAATTTTATGAAATGAGATAAGTTGATTTTAGTGGTATGAACTATATTTGCAAATGAAATTTTAGGGTTCTTGGTTTAGTGGGTTTAACTAGATATATTAAGGCTTGTATTGGTTTATTTATGTTAAAAGCTTAGAATGATTATTTTAGCAAACCATATAATTTATATTTGGGTCCTTTAAGTGAATGTAATGTAAAAGAGTATATTTATGAGCTTTATGGAAGATTAAAAAGGGGTTGAGAATCTTAAGGATAATTAGATGTTATTAAATTAATGGAAATGAGTTTCTAGCTTGGTGGCTTTAATATGAAAGTTAAGAAAATTATTTTTTGTGGTGTTTAATCAAATAGAAGTTAAATTGTGAAGAAAAAAATTGGTAAATTAGAATAAGGATTAGATCAAGTGAATAAAGAAATTTTTGGGAAAGTTGAAGCTTAGTCTTGCTTTTAATTATTAGTGTTACTTGGGTGGTTATTTATTAATTCAAGCAATTATATTTTATTTTAGGAGGCGACGAGGAGGTTAGTGCCGCGTATCGACCAACCTAGTTCTGTTCAAACGAACTCTGTGAGTGAAAAAACTTATTTTTTTAGAAAATAAGCATTTAATTATATTAGTTCGTTAAATTATATGAATTGTTTAATTATTTCACTACTTTTTGTAAGTTACATAAATTGCAAAAATGAATTATTTTTCAAATAAGTGTTGAATAAGCATAATTTTTAGTAAAGTTAACTTTTATAAATGAGTAATTCTTTCAAAGTTTAAATCCAATTTTGTTAAATCTATTATTAGAATATTATATCATCATTAAAGATTTTAGTAAAGTTGATTTTAAAACCACCAAAACGTACAAAGGTGATTTTATCCCTCTACACTGGTCTGAACTCGTTTCTACAGTGTATAACTAGATATGGTGATTTTTCCCGTTCTGCACTGGTGTGAATGCATTTCTACAGTGTATGACCAGTTATAGTGATTTACCTGCTCTGCACTGGTGTGAATATGTTTCCATAGTATATGTCCTGATTATTAGAGGTCTTTGGGACTCACTCTCGTACACACATAGATTTTGGGCCGTGTACCGGGGTCCTTTGGGGCAGCTCTATGCGTATATGACCAAATTTCAGGTTGCATATTACAGATTATCAATTATTCAGGGTACTTTTTTGGTGTAGTATTATATATTTCAGAATAATCAGTATATAGATTTTAGATTTCAGATAATAGATCATGCAGTTTCAAACTTTAAATTCCAGCTGGCAGTTTAATTAGATTACGTTTGATTTGAGATCTACAGTTATACTAGCATTTCTCAGTTTTTCTATGCTTATAATTATTTTACTTATATCAAGTATAAGAAATTCTTAATCTTTGCTGCTTAAAAGTATTATAAAACAATTCAGAATTTCAGTAAATATTTATAAACCAAAAAAAGTATAATTAGTTGCAAATTCTCCACTTACTGGGTTACAAACTCCCGTATTTTGCCACTCTTTTAATTATTAGGACATAGTTGAGCTATTTGAACAGCTTTTGAGAGATTCTGCAGCTGTAGGAGCCACAGCCATTTGACCTAGTTGTTTGTATGATTACTTTTTGTTAAGCTCGTTATCATGCATTTGTCTCATGTCCACTAGCTTTATTATATTTCATTTTGGTATTGTTTGTGGCATGTAAAAGTAGATGGGCTTGCAGCCTTTTTTTATGTAAACGTTATATATTTGGGCTCTTTTGTAAATGAGATAGTAGAAATGGTTGAGTTGGCTATACTTTATTTTTGATTGGTTCATATTAGGGCAGATGGACCCTAATTGATATTGTATATATTGTGTTTGAGAATTTATTGATCTTTATGTTTGGTTTAGTACAATTTACAAGAGAAAATTTGCCAAATTTTTTATAAAATCTTTTTAGCCAAAGAAAAGTGAATAACTCATAGAAAAGTTTAAGTTGCCTTAATGGTGGGTACGGCATCTAGCTGACATTCATCATCGGCACACGACACGTCTTGGGTCTACTAGGGTGATTCAGGACGGGTTGTGTCAAGGGGGGCTCTACTATGTGGATGATCTCAGTGTGGGACGTGCAAATCACATGCTTAAAAAAATCGCAGATTTGGCTATGGCGTCTTTGGTTAGGACATCCATCATTTGGTTATATGAAACATTTATTTCCTGATTTATTCTCCAGCGTGTCATTAGTTGATCTCAAATGTGAAACCTGTATTCTAGCTAAGAGTCATAGAGCTACTTATCCTTTTAAGTATGAATAAAAGTAATGTTCCTTTTGTTTTAATTCACTCTGATGTATGGGGTCATTCTCTCATTTCTACAACATCTGGTATTCGTTAGTTTGTGATATTTATTGATGATTGTTCTCGCATGACCTTGCTTTATTTGTTAAAACACAAAAAATGAAGTACTACTTGTGTTTCAATCTTTTCACAATATGGTTCAAAATCAATTTTCTACTAAGATTCAGATTCTTAGATCAGACAATGGCGGTGAATATGTGAACCACCAATTTCATGCATATCTCCAAAGTTACAGTCTCATTCATGAAACGTCTTGTCCTTAGACTCCTCAGCAAAATGGGTTGGCTGAGAGAAAAAATCGTCATATTCTTGAAACTGATCGGCTTTATTGCTTGGAGCTCATATGCCCAGTAGACATTGGGGTAATGTCGTAACCACAGCTGTGCATCTCCTCAATTGGATGCCCTCCAAAGTTTTGGATTTTAAGACTCAGGGACATACTCTGTCTACGTATGTTTCCTTACCCACAATGTTAATGATTCTGCCCTGAGTTTTTGGTTGTGTTGCATTTGTCCATCTTTCTAAGACCCAGTGCACACAGCTGGATCCTTGTGCAATCCGTTGTTGCTTCTTAGGAATATGCCTTACATAAAAAAGGATACCATTGCTATGATCCAGCCAACAATTGTTCCTACGACGTGACTATGGACGTCACTTTTCTAGAAACTGAACCATTCTTCCCCTCTCCAGTACCCAACTCTACTCGTTAGGGGGAGATCCACGGTGAAGAGTCGAATTGGTTGAGATTGGACTGGGTGAGAGAGGCTGGAGTCCAAGATGATGAGAAAAATGAAATTTACGACAAAGAACCACATACAGAACTGGATATGTCTACAGAGATTGAGCAAGACTCTAGGAAGTTTCTATACTACCTAAAGATGAAAGAGACACCCCCACGCCTTAGTACCCGAAGGCCCATATCTTGAGAATATCCCTGAGGTAAATTTCCCGATTATACCTCCAAACTCTAGTAATATGGATACCTCTGCTGGCTATACTTTACCTTTGAGGCATAATCGTGGCAAACCACTAACTCAATACTTCCCAGACGCTGGAGAACGAAGCTCAAAGTATCCAATTGCCAACTATGTGTCCACAAAGAGGCTATCCGAACAACTCAATACATTTGTATGTGACATTTCCTTATACCGGGCGCCTACAGAAATCAATGAAGCATTGGCAGGTTGGGGGTCGAGTCCCTCCAAGGCCATAAATACGAGACCCGAGGATGAAAGGCCAGAATGATCGTGTGATCTCAACGACGATGACGAGAACCTCACATTCTCTAAAGAACTATAGGCTAGACAACTCTCCATGGAGAAGTATAATAGGAGAAGTGATCCCACGGACCACATCATCAATTTGTATAAGACAAGGCTAAGGATATATTCATGCAGTCAAATGCAGGAACTTTCACACCACTATTGTTTCTGATGCAAAGATGCAGTATAACAAGTTGAAACCTAAGAGCATCAGGAGCTAGCCACAGCTGAAGTAGGAATTCATCAATGCCTTCATTGGCAACAGGACAATGATAGATGATGTGACCCAACTCTATGACATTCGACAGAATGAAGGAGAATCAGTGAAGAGGTACTTCAAGAGATTCAGCAAGGTCATCAATAAAATTGAGAATGTGACAGATGACAATGTGCTAGATGTACTGATAACCGGGCTCCACATGCGAACTCTCTTCAAGAGAAACGTCCAAATTAGAGAACCCAAGACATATACACAATTAGTGGATCAGATCTAGTGAGAGATTTGCTCTGAAGAAACCATCGAGAATAGAGAAAAAGTTGAAAGAGAAAAAGGGTAGCGCTACCGCCGTGGAGCATGACGTTCTCCTTAGCCTCGCACCAACCTCCACTGAAGGTTCAATCAAACTGAGGTAGTCCCGAGGCATCTGCCTGGACTACCAGCGGTAGTCTTCCCACCATCGATTCCTCCTTCCAAGTTGTCGTATACACCAGACTTGAAATCATAACACAGAAGACTGTCCAGATGTACTAGAACTAATTAATTGAGGAAATCATCATCAATGAGAGGGGAACCAGCCAACGCGAGAAAGATGAAGACCGCCCAACCAAGGATGATGACCTCAACTTCGGTGCTAGGACGACAACCCTCGCCGCAACAACAGTATGAATGATAGGAATATAGATCCACTAAGGCTTGACGGACCTGCAAGAGCCCTCTAGTCCATGAGATCAACACCATAATTGGAGGGCCCTACATTGGAGGACATACAATGAACTCACGACGAAACTACGCTAGAGCATCAAGGGAAGAACCAATAAAAAACTGGTAAGTTCACGGACACCGACCCAGGGCCCCATTGATCATGTTTACGGAGGAGGATGAGACTTGTGTCCATTACCTAACATTTTGACGCCTTGGTAATTCGTGTCATTGTCGCCAGAAACGAGTTAGGGAGAATGTTAGTCGATGATGGCAATGTCGTGAACATCCTATTTGACAGCACCTTCGACCAAATGGAGGTAGACCACGAGCTAACAGCCATCTCATAGCCATTATTTGGCTTCACGGGAGATAGTCTCATCTCGCGATAAATGATCACCCTCGCGGTAGATTTCAGAGAGCCGCCGTGCCACTTAAAGAAGTTCATGGAATTCTTGGTGGTGGACACCCGTTCCATGTATCAAGGGGTCCTTGGCAGGCCTGCACTCAAAGATTTACAAGCGGTCACTTTCATCCATTACTTAGCAATGAAATTTCCAACACCATGCAGAATCGCCAAGGTCTGAGGCAAACAAACATAAGCAAGAGTGTGCTACATGAACATGCTTCGAAAAGCAGCAACGTGTGAAGGTGCTTTCTCTGCAGTCATGACAATACGAACCGAGGCGATGGATATTGAACAAGAGAATGGCGAAAAGGACATGGTCCTCGACAAGGGCCTCGACCCACGAATCATATGTTCGGATTCATCGGTGGAGAAATTAGAGACATTTCCAGTAAGCTCCTTGAACCACTCCCAAATGCTGCAATTGGGACAGAAACTAGAAGAGATGATGAAAGAAAAACTAAAATGGTTTTTGTAAAAAAATGTGGATGTTTTTAACATGGGGGAGATAAGTCCCTCTGTAGCTTGCCATGTCCTGAAAGTGGACCCCAAGATGTACCCTAAGATACAGAAAAGAAGACTTTTGAACACCAATCGGTATGACGCCCTAAAAGAAGAAGTGGATAAATTGTTGGCCAACGGATTCATTAGGGAGGCGGTCTACTCCCAATTGGTGTCCAACCTCGTGCTAGTTAAGAAGAACAACCACAAGTGGAGAGTATGCATAGACTTCTCCGACCTGAACTAGGCATGCCCCAAAGACAGCTTCCTACTACCTTGCATCGACCAATTGGTTGATGCCACTGTCGGTCACATGTTACTCAGCTTCACGGTCTTCTATTCCAGTTACAACCACATCCTCATGTTCTCAGGTGATGAGGAACACACCTTGTTCATAATAGATCGGGGTTTATACTGTTACCAAAGATTAGTGAACCACATGTTTGCAGAATAAATCAAAAACTCTATAGAGGTCTACGTTGATGACATGCTCGTAAATAGTATGGATGTCGAGGATCATATCAGACACCTGGATGATATGTTCAAAATCTTTCGCAAATACCAGATGAAGCTCAACCACTTGAAATGCGCTTTTGGAGTTGCGTCTAGAAAATTTTTAGGCTATATGGTCAATCAGAGTGGGATAGAGGCCAACCCCGAGAATATCAGAGCATTCATCGACATGCACTCACCATCTTTTCCCAAGGAAGTCCAAAGCCTTACAAAAAGATTGGCAGCCTTAAATTGATTCATATCGAAAGCAACTGATCGGTGCCAGCTCTCTTCCAAACCATCAAGGAGGCAAAGGAATGTGAGAGTGCCTTCCGAAAACACAAGACACTCCTCGATAAAGTCCCATTATTATCCATGCCAAAGATTGGAAAAAGATTACTCATCTACCTAGTAGTATCGCAAAAGGCAGTGTGCTTGTTACTAATCTGAAGGAAGGACCCAACACAGATCCCAATCTACTATATGAGTAAAGCCTTACAGGACACAAAAACGAGGTACCCAAACATGAAAAAGCTTGCCTTATCCCTAATAGTTGCATCAAGAAAGTTTCGACAATACTTCCAGGCACATAGTATTGATGTCCTGACGAACCTCCATTTAAGGTAAATTCTCCAAAAGCCAGACACCTCTGAGAAGCTGATAAAGTGGTCTGTAGAACTCAGTCAATTCGAGATTTCCTACAAGCCTAGGCCCTTCATAAGAGGTCAGGCGCTGGCTTATTTTATAGTTGAGTTCACTCACATCCCGAAAATATTGCTCAAGGCCAAGTCGCATGAGGTACCAACATGGAAACTATATGTTGACAAATCCTCTAGCGATGCCAAAGCATGAGCTGGGATTATACTAATTAGCCTCGATGACCATAACATCAACTGTGCACTTCGCTTGGAGTTCAAAGCCTCAAACAATGCCGCCGAGTACAAGGCACTCATCGCAAGCTTGAGGTTAGCACACGAGATGAATGCCAGAAAAAGTCATATCTACAGTGATTTGTAGATGGTGGTTAGTCAAGTTAATGGGACTTTCATAGCCCGTAAACAATTCATGGTGGCCTACTTGAAGAAGGTCATAGATTTTCTAGCTAACTTCGAGAAGTTTGAGTTGCTCCAAATCCCGAGAGTTGAAAATGGTTACATCGATGCCCTCTCCAAATTGGTGAGTTGTAAAGACTCCGACTTGATGAAAGTTATTTCGGTCGAAAAGCTTAGCCGACCAACCACAAATGAGGTCCTGCAAAATTGGATAATAATTAACGAGTCTCCCAAGTGGATTAAGGAAATCGTCGCATACCTAACCGATCAGTTTTTACCAGACGACAAGGACGAAGCTCGAAAACTCCGTAGAAGGGCCACGAAGTTCGTCCAACCGGATGGAATCATGTACAAAAGAGGATTTAGTCTACCTCTCCTACGATGCGTTACCAAAGATGAAGCCGACTATATCATGTGGGAGATACATGAAGGAGTCTATGGTAATCATGCATGAGGGATGGCTCTAGCACAGAAGGCCTTGAAACAAGGATACTACTAGCCGACTATGAAGAAGGACTCGCATACCTTGTGAAAAAATATGACAAGTGCTAAAGATTCGCCACTGTGCCGAAACTCCCACCTCAAGACTTCACCTCGATTACCAGTCCATGGCCTTTTGCCATATTGAGGGATCGACTTCATTGGTCCTCTCAAGTTCACAATTGTGGACGTGGACTACTTCACAAGTGGTGTGAGGCCTAGCCCATAGCTAAGATCACGGAAGAAGATGCATGGAAATTCAAGTGGAAGAATATAATTTGCCGCTTCGGGATCCCTCACTCACAGTTTGCTAGAAAAAAGTTTAACTCGAATTGCGATGAGCTTGGAGGTAGAAGAGACTTCTCTACTTCTTACTATCCCCAGTCCAACGGCCAGATTGAGGCTGTCAATAAAATCGTGAAACAAACTCTGAAGAGGAAACTAGAATCCGCCAAGGGAGGATATGCTGAAGAACTTTCCGAGACCCTTTAGTCATATCAAACTACCTCTCGGACAGCAACCAGCGAGACCCCATTTTCCATGGCATACGGGGATGAGGAAATGATCCATGTTGAAGTGGGGATGCTTTCCCCAAGGCATCTGCATTTTGACGAAGTAGTCAACGAAATCTACACAGGGCAAACCTTGACTTGTAGGAAGAGAGGCATGCAAGCTTGCAGCTTAGCCTAGCGGTTTATCAAATGAAGATGGCTATGTACTACAACTCTAAAGTCAAGAACATGGGCTTCTAAGTCAACGATTTCGTTCTAAAAAAGGTCTTCTTCGCTAATAGATAGATAAGAGCTAGAACCCTTCGACCAACTTGGGAGGGCCCATATAAAATCATTGAGGAAATTCAGCTCGGGACCTACAAGTTAGAAGACTCTAAGGGGAAGGAAACAAAGCACCCCTGGAATGTCATTCACATTCGCCCGTACAGTACTACCAATAGTTGTCTTGTTTATTAGTTTGAGTCGCATAACAGTTTAATTTTCAATTATGTTCAAAGATAGCCGTATTCAATTAAAGTTTAGTTGGTTTCAAGTCAAAGCTTTCTCATTTAGATTACGCTACCGAAGAAACGAAGTAGTGAGTGAGTGTAGTTCGCCGCCAACTCCTTAACTTGCTGGGTAAACTACTTAACCCGTACTAATACAAGCAAAGAAACGAGGTATTGAGGGAGTGTGGTTCACGGCTAACTCATCAATTTGCTAGGTAAACTACTTAAAGTGTACTAATACAAGGAAAGAACATTTAAGAAAGCACTCTTATCGAGGAAAAGAAAGAAACGAGCCAATAACACTTGAATAAAAAAAATAAGAAATAGATTAGAAGGTAATTTCTCTTCATTAATGAATTTATAGTAATTACAGAATTGATGAAACTACATAAAGAATAAGTTTTACGACCCCGCCGCCTCTTTAGGGTCAGCATAAGTAGGGACCCCTAACCTAGCTAACTGCTCATTGGCTTTCGCAAGTTTCGCTATTGCCTCGGCCAACTACTTATGCTTTGCATGGGCCATTTCTTTATATACTTTAAGCTTCTCCTCAGTTCGTCTCTGAGCGTTGTCAGTAATTCTATGGATTGATTTAGCTTTCAACGTCCTGTACTCGGCCTACTGCCTACTCTCCTCGGCGAGCTCGAGCTTGGAACAAAAGGCTTTGTTCTCTTAGTGTAACTTGGTATACTCGGAGCCCACGACCCTCAATTCATCGCTATTCTGGGAGTTTCCAGCCTTCGACTCCTTGTAACTCGCTAGCACTTTGTAGAGTTTGCAGTATAGTACATGGCTTTGGACGATATTCGTTTCTGCCATTTTCACCAACTCTAGTAGAGTTGCTTACTCCACTGCTTTCCCTCAAGTAGAAGTCCAATACTTGTGGATGGAATCACCGACATAGCCGAGGGGATTGGGAGCATATCCACAATAGACAGGTTGGACCAAATTTTGATGTACTCGACCCTGTTGAAGTACATGAGGGAAGGAGTCCGTCCTTTAGCCCCTTGGAAAAAAGTCCACTCTCCACCTCAGGGATAAAGAGTCCGCCCTTCAGCCCTTTGTGAGGAAATCCACTCTCCGCCTTGAGGAGAAGGAGTCAACCCTCCAGCTCCTTGAAGAGGAGTCCACCCTACACCTTGAAGAGAATGATTCGACCCTTCAACTCCCTGAGAAGGAGTCAACCCTCCACCTTGCATGGCCCTTCTTGCATACCTCATTATGCCCTTATCTCTTGCATTCTTCTTCTGCCCACGAGCCTCGTCCTCTTCCTCGGCGACTCCATTTTCTTTGTCATGCTGTCTGACACTCTGTGTAGAAAGTAGATGTTATCTGGGAGGAGAAGATGAGGTGTTTACTCTCAGCTCTGGTGCCAAAGATGTAGTTACAACTGGAACGGTGTTGTGCCAAGAACCAGAGACTACAGATGAGAGGTCACGTTTCCGTCATCATCTTCCTCTTCATCGATGCTGAATACTAGGATACTAGAAAAGGCATACTTAGCCATTAATGTAGAACTGTTCGCCGTTAAAGGTTTCTGCAAATAGGAAGGGCGATTAGGTTTTGGAAAGTTTTTTGGAAGTTCCTTAGGTATATAACAGCTTTCGATCGCAGTCGTTAATTAGGAGCAGTAAAGATCTGAACCGTTGAAAAGAAAAGCATGGAAAAAGCAATGCATTAAAAAAATCTTGAGGAATGTGTCATTTAATGAGCTTGGGGATGGGCGTGTGCCACGCGCGCCTCAATATGCACATGAATTAATGGCGCTGACGTCTTGGGCAATGCAAAGGTTGTGCCATCAGTGCCTTGGAAAATAACGTCATGAGTAACAACCTTTTAGACTCAAACCCCTTTTAGATATTTAATTTTCTAAGTCCAAGCCTTCGCGAAAAAACATCCTCGACGATAAGGCTTCGTCCAATCCTGCGAAATGGTGCCGACAACTGGTCATTGATAACTTTGTCATAGCTTCGTAAAGTGCATAGAATTGACCATCCTCGCTGATATGACCCTGGAAACCTCGTAGGAGGTTCGAAAAATTGCAAAGACCCATTTGACACAACCACTTCGATTAAGCTTGTAAACCCGCAAAGGAATACATGTCGCGAATAGCTCCTCGACTTCGTAGGATAAAATACTAAACGTACATCCAGGTTAGAACATTGTTCGAATAAACGTTCCAACTTCGAAAATAGATCAGGTGAGGCAGTAACACATGGGAGCAAATAAGAAACAAGAAGTTGTGTTCACAAGGAATCCAACTTTAAATGTATTTAATGTGTCCCACTTGGGGTTCGTTGGCGATGTAGTTAGAAGATTTAAAGATGCTTAATTGAGCTTAATTGAAAGTCGATCATACAATTATAAGGAAAACACGAACAACAACATAAAGACGCTGATGACTAAGGTGATCTTTTATTTATAGAAATCCAAATTACTAGGAAAATTAAAAGTACAAAAACATCGTCCTACTACCTCGTCGCCATGTGGGCTCTCCTAGTACAGGAGGATGATGGATAGGGTCTTCACTTCTATAAGGAGCCTCGACAACAGTTGAAGGCTCTGAAGCAGGAATTGCAGCAGGATTTGATAGTAAGAACGAAAGATCCCACTCATGATAAACAACCAGGATCTCCCTCATGCCTCCATGAAGCAAGTTGCGAGGCGGTGTACTTAGAAACTTCTTTTTGTATACCCTCAGCGCCCTCGCCTCAGCCTCTACCATTGAAGCTTTCACTATCGCCAACTCATCATTCACCATCTCCAGCTCGCCCATAGCTTCAGCCAAATGTTTGTCCTTTTCAAGGACCATGGCATCAAAATCTCGGTTAACCAAGTGTATAGTCTGCTTGGCTACCACGGCCATCCTCTTCGTCCACTGGGCCTCTAGTACCCTACCCTCAGCCCGCCTCACATCCTCGGCAGTAGCATCGAGCTTAATTTTCAAGACTATCTCAGCAAAAACCGCAGCTTCTACCTTCGACCGCAAGGCTTCGTTCTCAGAGCCCAACTTAGTATTGGTTGAGCCTATTGCTTGTAGGTCATCAGATAGCATTTTAGCTTTCGCCTCAACCTAATCCAATTTTTCCATAAAGCCCTTGAGCGTGCTATGCACCTCGGAGTTCAGAACGAATCTCTGCGCCATGTTCATGGCTGCCATCGTCATCATGTCAACCAACGAGGCCTCCTCCGTAGTCCTCTCTCATAGATGAGACTAGAACTTATGGATAGTAGCTGCAGCATCACCGGGACTTACGACAATATCTCCAACACAGTGGAGTGAAGCTCGTCTCGACGAGAACCAATGTTTATGTAATCAGCGCCCTCAACATCTGGGTGATAATTGCGTCGGGCTTTCCTCGCGTCCCTCATAAGGCCATCACCCTCAGACAAGGATGGTCCCCTCTTCTTCTCCCGAGGAGCCTCCTCGTTCACGATCATCTTCCATTTGACTTGGGTACGATTGTTAGGAGGGAGAGGGTTAGGCTCATGGCCTAATGATGGTGGTGGACTGGAGTGGGACGACCACCAACACCTTTGGAGAAGAAGGAGGTGGAGCGAACTCGTCATTGTCTTCATCGACGGAGAAGACGGGATGTCATAGAAAGTATATTTAGCTGCACCAACAAAGAATATAATTAGTACAAATTCAAAGAAAAGAAATGGACGGAGAACTATAAAAAACTCACCTATTAAGCCGTGGTGGATGAGATACGAGTTGTCCTGGAGAAGGCTACCCAAGTGACGAAATTCGCTTAGAAGTCCTCGAATACGTGGTTTTCCGCACACTATAACCACAAAACAAAAATATTTAGTCAGGAACGTTAGATGAATACGTCATACAATAAATCATGCATACCAATGTCCCCGAAGCTACGAGGAATAGAGATATAGGGAAATGGGGTCTTTTTCTAGTTCGGGATCTTATTCGGTGTAAGAAACGTCGTTTTCTAGCCCTGCCCAGGCCTGGGAGACATGTTGAACCAACCCTTAGACCTACATGATCGGTATATAGTCTCGAAGGCCTTCGCCGATAGATCCCAACCCGTACCCCTTATCTGTCATATCAAATATGCGGCCACCAACTGGCCCCAATCGTTTGGTGTAATTTGACACAGGGCAAGGTTAAAGTCCTTTAGGACCTCGTGAACAAAATGAAAGGCAAACAAAGCCCCTGCTGCATTGCCAGTTCATAAATGACCACTTGACCTTCGGGATAGGGATGGCAATGGGGCGGGTTAGCCCCGCCCCGCGAAATTTTTTACCCACCCCGCCCCGCCCCACGACTCGCGAATTTGCGGTGCGGGGCGGGACGGGGCGGGTCAATCTTTTGATCCGCCAACTGTCCCACGAAATTTTTTTTTTTTTTTTATAAAATTGAAAAAAAATAATTAAAAAATAAATAATTTTTTTTTTAAAAATTATTTGTAGCAAACAAAACAAAAAAAATTCAAGAATGGGATTATGGTGTAATGGTTGAGATTTATAATTTATAATCTCAACCCGGGTTCAATTCTTCTTTAGTCCATTTTCAACAAAGTTTTAATTTATATTCTATTTTATGATTTTACAAAAAAAAAAAAAAAAAAATTCCTTGGTGGGGCGGGGCAGCCCTGCCCCGCCCCACCCCGCGAACTCCGCAGGACAGAAAAACCCGCCCCGGACCCGTCCCTGTTACCCGAATAAGCAGGGCGGGGCGGGGCGGGTCAGCGGGTTTTTTTGCCATCCCTACTTTGGGAGGCTCATGAGGTTGGGGAGCATGTTGAGTGACTGAGGTAGGGATGTCATAGGTTAGACACATCACCTCAAGATCCGCCTCCCATATTTTTCTTTGAACCACACTAGCCGTATTCGCCGACGACATGAGCTCATTGTCCAATTGATGAGCAGAAGGGGCACTTTGTTGGTTCAGCGAGTCCCTCATCTCCGTCGACCTAGGACTTATTTCTTCCTAGACCTTGCCTTTGGCAAAACCCTACCATGGGGTATCTTGGTAGTTTCGGGTTTGCTAGTCGAGGCATGCGGAAAGATAGCAAATGTCAGCCTCTGTTCGACCTCACCCTCTCCCTCTGGTAAATACGAGGCCTCACCCATAATCTCAGAGTCAGTACGGGGATCAGAAGAATCATCTTGCAGGGACGAAATTTTTTACAAGCAATGACCTAAGGACGAAGGAAGATGGTGCTAAGAGAAACTAAACAAAAATGCAAGTAAATTTCTTCTTTTACCAAAGAACGATGGCCTAAGGTGAAGGTCCGGCTGCGAACAAAAACACACTCTGATACAAGTAGCAAGGTCGCCAGAAAATGCTCAAGGAGTTGGTTGCTGATTGCAAAAGGTAAAAAGGAAGAATGAGGAGGAGTTGTGCTTAAATAGACGAGACTTCTTCAATCTAGGCCCTTGATCTTGAACCATCAAATCTCGACCGTTGACATAGTAGACGCGTCACACTCAAGGGTCACAAGGTGGGAAGTACAAACTGAATGCAATTAATAACTGGGGCGCACGCGCGCCAAACACAAACGAGCATGCCTCTCGTAATAATGGCCCTGATGCCACAAGTTACGAAACGACTATGCTATCATTACTTGCCTTCATGACCTAACCCTGATTGATTGATTACTTAATTGATGACGTATTCGTCCAGAAGAAGCTACGTAGAACCCATACAGTCTTACAATGTCCACTGGCCAAAGCCGTCACATGCCATGAATAATCAGGCCACGGACTTGGGGGGACTGTGAACATATACGAATAACTCCCTTGACAAAACATCTTCAGCAAAGGTTCACTCCTATTGAAGGCCTCATAAAAAATTATTTTTTTAGTCACACGCCTATCGTAAATAACAGGCTTGGACTTGGGAGACTATTGTTACCACCCAGTTTTGATAGCGAAGGCCTTGTAGGCTCAGTAAAATATTCGCACGTCTAAACCAATTGCAATGAAGCCCATGAAAGGCCTCAACATTCATGACCAACCTGGGGTGCTTCATCAATCTTCGTATTCTGTATAACCTGCTGTTGCCTGTTATTTTGGGACGACAAAAGTGATATCTTAAGAAAGATTGCGTTTGATTGTGATACAAACTCAGAAGGAAACCAAATCTCAATCTCATAGTAATTGGCAACGCAATACTAAAAATCAAATCAGATAAGGATGAGAACTTAAAAGATCGCGTACACATCAATTTACCCCTTATCCCATAAGAAAGAAGAATCTCATCAGATGTCTAAATGATTACTTACCTAAATCAATTAGAACTCTAAACCTATAAATATAAGGTCTCTCATCATTCTAGGTACACATTATTCTCTATCCTTAAACTTTGCTCAAATCTCTGCTTGCTTATCTCTCCCACACTCAAACACTCTCTCCATATATTTTTTGTACTGGTAGTTAACTTGATAGTTGGAGTACCAATGATCGTTGGTCCCTTTTTTTCGGTGATCTTGGTGCCTAACAATTGTCTTAGTGTACAAATAATATACAGGCTGACAAAGAATTGGTTGAAAATATTTTGATACGTAGATAGTACGGATTCTAAGGTCAACACTTTTGATTTACTTTTTTGTTACGATAGCATTTTGTGTTCTTTTAAATGCAGATATTACCAAGTTGTTCAGTGAATATTTAATTGTTAGCGTAGATATAATACTGCTTCAGTTGTATGTTATAGGAGTTTGATGCCTTATGTTGTCATCTATGTTGCAGTACTCATTATTTTCTCACTCTTCAAATTATTGGGACAATCTCTGATTTCTTCATTTATCATTTGTATGTTGTTAAGTTAATAATTAAAGTTAATGTACATTTGTTAATTGGAAGAATTAAGAATGGAACATATTAGATGAAAGAATTAAGAATGGAACATATTAGTTGAAAGATAACGGAAAAGAAACTAAAGATGTAACATGAATGAGTAGAATACAATTTTGGTCATTTGATTGAATGAAATTTATTATTAAAGTTACGTGAAATTAAATGCGGACCCGAATACCAAGTCCTAGTCTCATTTTGTGGATTATAAAGGTTGAGTTCTTAAAGGACTGTGTAATTTTATAATTTTCGTTTAAATTCTATTCTTAGATAAGCAATAGTTTTATCAAGGTAATTTGTTGACTTATTAGAAATAGAGCAATAGTTTTATCAAGGTAATTTGTTGACTTATTAGAAATAGTTGAAGCTTTGTATGTACTTGTATAATTGTGACTTTGTCGACTTTAACTATGAAATTATTTAAATGTTTTATTATTATTATTTTTAGGGTAGTCATATCTTCTAAATATGAGTTTGGAGCTTAAAAAAAAATTGTTCAAAGTCAATAGAGAGATATTGATAAGTATTTTAATCGTAATAAAAAAGAAAGTGAAGAAATAGTAGAATATTTAATTGAGTTTTATTTAAGTGATAGTTTGAAACATTTTCGGTCTTGTTATTTGATTGTAATATAAATCTTTTGTATTATACATTTTTTTGTCGCTTTTTGTTTTTTTAGTTTTATGTTAACAATTAGTTCCGTAAAAAACTTGTAAATTTTGAATGCAAATTACAATTTAGGGAGCTCATTAAAGTTTAATTTATGGAGTTTGCCTCAAGTTACAAAAATTATAGGATTGGCCCTGCTCGCTGTTTTTATTTATTTTAATTAGTTCATTCGGTAGAATATTTTAAATTGATAAATTTAAGTAATTATATATCTTTAACCATGACAACACGTTTGAGAAATTGTTTTGACACAATATAATCTTACTATGAATAAAATATAACTTTTTTCATATATTCAATTACGACGTGACTTTGCACTCATGATAGACTTTGGGGTATATGAATTTTTTGAATTTGGAACCTACTAGTTAAAACTCAAACAAAATTTAGGTTTGGCCTATAACATTTCCGGATTTTCCACAAGGTAAAAGAGGGCAGCAGGCGGGGGTTCAAAAAATTTGAGGGTCCAATTTTTTTTTTTTTAAATATTTAAATTTCATGCAAGAATTGAGTCCATTCTTTTTTTGCCAAATTCCAACAGGCCCATTAACTTAATCATATAGAAAGTCTTACTCTATCATTATTCATTATCATACCTGATAATTAAAAAACAAGAGAATGAGGCAAAAGGACCCAATTCGACAATCGATAGACTAAAAAGATAAGGTTTAATTTTATTTTCTTGATTTCATTTTTTTTTTTTTTTTGAATTCTTGTTTCTATTTGTCTGTAATATTAATGCAAATATTTAATTTGTGTGTATTAGATTCTTTTGCAAGTTAGAGATAGATTTTATTTACTTGAATTTATTTATTTATTGAAATTTTGGTTGTATTTTTTCATACAATATTAATGACACAGAAAACATGTATTTAAAGGAGTGATGTGAAGGAAACATGTGTTGAAAAAGAAAATGTTGCAATTTTTAGAGGGTGGTGTTGGCAATGAGTTTAGGACTTGTTTGATATCACTTCAAATTTTGCTAAAAAATTGATGTCAAAGTTAACAATTAATTTTAACCATATATTTCATAGACCTACAACTTTTCAACAACACATTTCATCAACTTTTATCAATTTTTACTAAAAAAAAAAAAATATATCTGATTTTAATCAAAATCAAACACACCCTTAGAGTTAAAGATAATAGGGCTTACAAGACAGTGGGCAAAGTTGGCAATATTAGATTTTTTTTTTTTTTTTGCATTTTTAATTTTTTTTTATTACTTTAGTGTTAGATTTTAAATGTTCAATTTGCAATTTTTTTTTTTTTTTTGTAATTTTTTTTTTCTTTGACTAGAAATATGAGTTATTAGTTAATTTTTTAAGGTTTATAGTTTGGCTTTGTTGGCCTACAACTTGGTGTTTCGATTCTTCCAATTTGACCCATTTTGAAATCTGTATTTTTCGATTCAAGTATTTCGACATTTTCAACTTGATTGTAGAAAATTTAGTAACTTTTGCACGTGGAGTATAATTAAAGTAGTATTCTAAATTCACATTTTAGAGTTCTTTTATATAATTTGCACAGGCGTACAAAGTGATGTATGTTGATGAGTTGCACATGCGCAAATAAATGGGTATTGTTGTTGACGTTGTTTTTTAAATTATACTTGAAATTTTTTTTGATTTTGATTGAATTGATGGTATTGGATATGAACATTTATGTTGATTTGTTGATTATTTTTATTTATTGACGAATTGTTGGTGAGTGATTACTTATGTTAAAAACATGACTTGTTAGATTATTGAAATACTAATTTTTTTATTGTTGAATTTGAGTTTATAAATTTTGTACATGAAACTCTTATGAAAATAAAAATTGAATGCACCCTACAATATAAAGGTTTTTATAGTTTGTCTGAGGTTTGAAAAATCTAAAGTCTGGCACTGCTTATAAAAACCAAGGCACTCAATCTCACAGGATAAAATTGTTCAAAAACTTGCATTCAAATTGCACTACACAAATAAAAGAAAAGGACGAATCTATATTTGGACAAAAATTAGTAGTGATGTTGAACTTATAAATGATGGACGTAGGCACACGAGTTTTGAGTAGTTCAAAGACACGTGTCTCCAAGTTGAATATCTTACAATGTCAATATATATATTTATGAACATACTAGGTTCATAAAGCTAAAGCAAAATATTTATCAAAAATTTCTAATTTAAAACTTAAATAACTTGAAGAACATCAGTCTATTTGCAGCATTTGGGAAGCTCTTCAATAAATGACGCAATTCCAACTTCACCATAAGTTTTTACCTTGATGCGAACAAAAGAATGAAAATTTTACTGACAAGAACAACGCCTAATCCAGGAACTTTTTCAATGGAATTCTTTATTGCACCATTTTCACTTGCAATTTTGGATTTAATAATGTTTGTTATTGACTGTCCATTAAGTAATGTGCAGTCGTCACGTTAGCTGTTTTAATTTGCATGTAATGGTGAACAAATTCAGTTACATATGTATTTAAAAATGATGGCAGACCACTTGCAATATAGAAACACTAATACATATGAAAAACAAATATATAATAAGTATCAAGGCATTTCATACATAATCCTTGCTTCTAGAACGTAAGTGTGTACATGAGAGAGAGAGAGAGAGAGAGAGAGAGAGAGAGAGAGAGATCAATGTCATCTTATTTGATGAGGTTGGTAACAGTGAAAAAATAAGTCAAAACAATTTATATGTGAATCCCCAAAACTATTCAACGACGCAACCAGAAGCTTTGAAATCTTTGAACCTAAAATATTGAAGGCTAGCAAATTCATACACATTCTAAAAGTACGTCATTGAAAGGAATCCTTGATATCATAATTTCATTTTTGCATTCATGAGTTTATAGTCTTCACTATCCAGTATGTCTTATGAAATACTAATAAACATGGAGCGACTACCAGAATTTATAAATTCACCAATTTTCAGGAATACATGAAGCCACCTTATTGATAATAGAGGAAAATAACAAGAAATAGATTTTAGGATGGGCATATGATTTCCTTGATAGCAAACCAAAGACAATTAAATGAAAATATCATCATCTGAGTATGCAACAACTTCAGAATGTAAATTATAGAGTAAATTTTGAAACAGGTCATCAAATCTAATAAAAAATGAGCCTTTTATGTTGAAAACCAGTATTTTTACATTGAATTTAATTTGAAAAATATAATATAAAACTTTCAATAAATATTTGTGTTGAAAACCTGAATTTTTTCATATAAGAAAGTAAAATGACACTCAAGACTGAAAGGCATAAAAACCTATAAACCAGATAATGAAACTTTAGAAGAGAGATTCTATTGTGATTTTTAAAGATTTTTAAGGACTTTGGAGTTAGCAGCCACTTACTGGTATTGGGACATAATCTCACTCATTGATACTCCAACGCGCAGATTCACTTGGTCATTGGCAAAAGGGGAGACGTCGAAAAATGTGTCGTCAACCGCAGTATGTTCGCAACAAAATTTCATATATTTGGACACGCCAACACCCACAAAAGATTCGAAGAATGATCGTATTGGACTGGGTCTTAATAATGGAAGTTGACGGCGAATGAGTTCTGGAAAAGAATCACTAGAAAATCGAAAATTCTGGAGAACAATTTCAAAACAAATACCCCATAAATCTGTTCCGAAGAAGAATAAAGAATCTCATGTTTACGAACCCAAGGTACATCTCTCATTCATTTAATGGTTTATAATATGACATTTATGTTGAGATAAAAATTATTTGTGAAAATTGAAAAATGTATTGTCATTTTTCAAATTTGTTTGTATCTTGAAAATTCATCTCATTTTTCAATGTTACAAAATTGTTACAAAATTTTTATCATAATGTATTGTTACAGAATAATACAATGAAAAATTATTACAACATTTTTGTTTGAATGTAACATAATAGATTGATAATGGATATTGTTTCAGATTTGTTTGTTGATGCAACATATTGAATCGTTTTGTTTATATTTTCTTTTCAAGAGTGGGATTGTTGCATCATTTATAATGTCTCGTGGAGTGTAGATAGTTTTCGTGTCGATGTATTTGTGCTTAATGCAATCAGCCAGTAGAGAACTTGCTGTCTGTCTATGGTCCCTCATAGTAAAATCCATTGAGTAGTTATGTCCATTTTTTATATACCTTATCTTCAATAGATTTGTGTCTCCAAGCCTAGAAACTCTGAATTACCACATGCAGTTATCATCTAAATATTTTAGGACATATTCCTGTTCGTCAGACCTATACACCCTATATTGAAAGTTGTTATGAATAACATATGAATAACATATAAGGATATAGTTTTCGTCAAGACACCTTTATCTCAAAAAACCCTACCGACTAAAATTCCATCAAATTCAGGATGCTCAATTACACCGTTGTCAGCCTGAATTTCCACTTTTGACCAATTTGGAATTGTTTCATATACTCTAGAAGCAAAGCTATATAGATTACACAAACTGTTAGATGACTGATTCACTAATCTTTCAGTATTATTGTGCTACAGCTCAAGGGTTTCCAATATCGCACAAAAGTAATAAAGTGGACCTATTGAGTCTGGATTATCGTTCCCACAAAACTATCTTATTCATGTATTAGTTCAACTAATATTTATTGATTAATCTGTAGAAAGCACTTTCAAATAAACTGATTTGAGAAATTTTAAACTAGAACTTTAGATTTTCCAAAATAAGAAAAACAATGTAATAACATATGTGAAAGCGAATATCAAGAATTTAGAAAATATGGTTATTAAAGAGCTTGGACAAACGAATTCACTTAGTTATTATCTCTAATTACTCCTCTCAAAATTTGTTCCTAAAGTTGTATTCGGTCGAATTCACGAATTTAACATAATTTACCTCTCTCGAGTTCAAATTAGTCCTGTCTAATTAAGTCAATTATTAAAGTCAGAATGATTCTTAATTAGATGTATTAATTCTCTTAAGAATTCAATTCAAACCACAGCAATAATAAAAGCGTATATCTACTTTTTATTCAATTGTCGGATTTTATTATGTAGTCTAAATTAATAATTTATTTATCAGTTCATTACAATCCACAAAATCAATGAAATAATGGCCAGTTATTCAAAGCATTAAGAAAAGAAGCAAAATCAATTACTTAAACAATTTATAAGTCAAAACTTGAGATTCGAAATTAAAGAATTAAAACTAGGTTACATCGTTCATCCAAACATTGAATTTAGCTATTCATGATTCGGGAGAAAGAAAGCATTAAAAGATTTAACTACATAATCGGATTTTGAATGAAAGAGGAAAAGACGTTGAATATCTTGCACCAAGATATCTTGATCTTCACGTTTCAATCTTCTTGATCTTGGTCGTTCTTCATTTTATTCGCCGTTCTTTTCTCCGTCTTCTCTGGTTCTCCAAAGAATTAACCCCTCTTTTGACATAGATTAGATCTTTATATGGTGTTTTACTAATTTTGAAACTCATGTACATGAAAATACGAAAAAAACCCTGACTAGAATTAGAAATAAGCCAAAAAATGCTAGACGCGCAAAGAGCGCATTGCCGCGGTGAATTATGGTAGAAATTGATTCCAATCCAAAATTGCACACTTGGTTCTCCAAGGTTCAACATATATACGGTTTGGTCCTTCTTTATAATTTGTTCTTTTGTCCTCTTTAGTCCTTTTATTTGCAACCCAAGTTCTTCAACTTTGAATTTTGTCCTATTTAGTCATCTAATTTGTTTTTTCATTTCAATTTAGTTCTCTTTTATTTGCAACCCAAGTCCTTCAAATTTTGGATATTTGTAATTTGATCCCCATACCCAAGTCTTCGTAAGCCTTCAATCATTTTTCTCCTATTTTGCTTTGTTTTTCTCCAATTCCATCCGATCTCGATTTTGACCTAAAATAATTAAATCAACACACAATTAAGTAGAAAATCATGTAAGAGTACTTACAGTCGTTCACTTTTGATAGTTTAGATAAGTGTAAAATCACACTTATCAAATACCCCCAAACTTAAACATTTGTTCATCCTCGAACATGACTACTTACTTAAACAATCACACAAATAATATTAATATTTATTATGACAGATAGCTTGCCGTGTTTGCCTTAGGTTTTTGAAAAAATCAATCAATTTATAAAAAATTTCTAAATCATGCTATCAAAATTAAGTTTTACTTATCCGATACTCGACTGATAAATGTGTGTACGCATAATCAATCCAATCAACATAAGTTTTTAGGTTGGAATATTCCGTCCCCAATGGTCAAATGTTTCATTTCTCTCTTGTAAGAATACACACACCCATATTGATATTCAATCTTTTACCATTAGTGTTAATTATAAAACTGCTCTCAAAACACTTATTCTTTTACCGCTCAAAATTTGGTTAGGTCTAGCCAATATAGTTACTATCTAAATCTATGAAGATTCTCCTTTTATTGAATGCTTCGATCATCAAGCTTCCACTAGATAAGTCAAACCCACTAGTGATCTAAATCTCCTAGTTATGCGCACAAATGCTCAATCTTGCTTTTGCTCTATCTCTCTCTTTAATTTTATATCTTATGTGTAAGACCTCACTCCCTTAAGCTTTCTAGATGACCATTGTAGCGAGCTTTAGGCCGATGGCTCCCAAGTCTGATAAACCTTAGGGCATCAAGTTTTGAGAACCCCAACGGACTTTATCACTCGAGTCAACTAGGCTACGAAGAAAAATATAAGATAATACAAGTGCAACACCTTACTCTTTTTTTTTTTTTTTTGTGCAAGATAAATAAGCGAGGATTAAATTCCTAGCATTCGGTCATTACCTAGATTCAACCTGGTAGCCAAATACATTCCACACAAATGTTACTCATGCATGGAATCAACACCTATGTAAACAATTTTTGCATTGGTTTAATCACTCCTAAACTATCCTTACAACTGGTTAGGTAATTGAGCTGTCAATTGGTAGTCTTGATTTTACAACTTATATTCACTATTCTTTCATTGTATTCTATTTAATATACCAACCAAACATAGTGATATTCATGACTATTGTGCTCACACTTAAGTATAGTCTATAAAAACAGATTAAGCAGCATCACCTAGTCATAATTCATGAATTGATAACAGTTTTAAATAATATCATCATAAGCCAACAAGGCTATCCAACATACAAGAACACAAATAAATTTTTAAATTTTTTTTTCACAACACAACAATAATAAAAATAGTAATGTCTCACATCCAAACTTAAAATCCACATTGTCCTCAATGTGACAAAAGAAAGAAAAATAAATAAAAAAGGAAATAGTTAACCCGAATCAAAAGACCGACAACGTTGGAGTTTCAACTGATCAGTACGCATTGGGATTAGAATGATGATGTGTAACTTGAAAAATATAAAAAAAATTAAATTAAATGTACTTAATTACTAAAAAATTGGAAAATGTGCTCTACTTTCTAATGCAATCCTATAATTCTACATGCAATGCAATAAACATATTATGGATAGAAAAATGTGTTGCATCACATTAAGCACTCGATTTATAGTTTAGATCTCGACTTATTGTCTGGTTTCTTTACGACACTTTAAATAGTGCTCTGGAGGACTTGCTTTGCTTGCATTTATTGACTTTGCACTATTTTTCATTTATCCTCAAAAAATTTAACTTGATCTTGTTATATAAATAGAATTGTAGTTTAGCACCTTGCTCGAACACCACTACGAAAACTTCAACTTCCTCATCGACCTTGATCACAAAATCAATTTTAGAATAAATACGGGAGTCGGAGAATTGCTTGATAAGTGCAATATCATTGAATGTCAATTTTTTATTTTGCTCATTTGGGATCAACTTCTCTTTTTCTACATATTCTTCTTCTTTTGATTTTGCATCTTGCTTCCCAGCTTCTTCTTCTTCAATTACCAACTGTTTGTCCTTTTTCTTTGGCCCTTTTCACGTGAATTTCTGACAGTTGTACCTCGCTCCTAGTAGTGATTGCTTTTATATATTCTTTTGGATTTGTCACTGTATTGCTAAGCAAAGTCCCTAGTTTCCTATCTGACAATTGCAGTGCTAACTGGCCAATATGAGTCTCTAATTTTCTGATAGACACTTGTTGATTTTGACTGTTTGTGTCCAACTGCTCCAATACTTTATCAGTCTTCTGCATATATTATTAGAACATATCTCCCAAACTTGGTCATCTTTCTTGCTGAGCATTATAGGCATGGCCACTTTGTTGATTATCAGACCACATAAAATTTGAGTATTGCTTCCAACCTGGATTGTATATTTGAGAATATGGATTATACTGCTAATGTGTATTATTCTGCACAAAAAAATTGGACATGTTCTGGAGAAGCCAATAACATACAATCTGATGTCGAGTAACCCCACATTTTTTGCACATGATGTTGCTTGGATGTCATTCATTTCTTGCGTCTGTGTTCTGACCAATAGCTCAATCTGCTTTGTCAATGCAACAAGTTGTGCATTAGTATCATCTACCATTTGAAATAAATAAACAAAGAAGAAAGAAAATAGTAATAATAATAATAATAAAATAAATAAATAATAATAATAAATAAATAAAACTAACACTAAAAATTAAACTAAACTAATATTAAATAAGTATAGTCCCCGGCAACGGTGCCAAAAACTTGTTGTGAAAATATTGTGATTGTAAATGTACAATTTCGCACAAAAGTAATAAGTAGACTTATTGAGTCCGAATTATCGTTCTCACGAATACTATCTTATTTATGTAATGGTTCAACTAATCTTTATTGATTAATCTGTAGAAAGCAATTTAAAATAAATTGACTTGAAAGATTTTAAACTACAACATTAGATTTTCCAAAATAAGAAAAACAATGTAATAACTTATGTGAAAGTGAATATCAAGAATTTATAAATTATGGTTATTAAAGAGCTTGGACAAACGAATTCACCTAGTTATCATATCTAATTACTCCTCTCAATATTTGTTCCTAAAGTTATATTCGGTCGAATTCACGAATTTAACCTAATTTACCTCTCTCGAGTTCAAATTAGTCCTATCTAATTAAGTCAACTATTAAATTCAGAATGGTCATTAATTAGATGCATTAATTCTTCTAAGAATTCAATTCAGACCACATCAACAATAAAAGCGTATCTCTATCTTTTATCCAATTGTCGAATTTTATTACGTAGTCTAAATTAATAATTTACTTCTCAGTTCATTACAATTCATAAAATCAATGAAATAATGGTAAGTTATTCAAAGCATTAAGAAAAGAAGCAAAATCAAATACTTAAACAATTTATAAGTCAAAACTTGAGATTCGAAATTAAAGAATTAAAACTAGGCTACATTGTTCATCCAAACATTGAATATAGCTATTCATGATTCGGGAAAAAGAAAGCGTTAAAAGATTTGAATACATAACCGGATTTTGAATAAAAAAGGAAAAGATGTTGAATATCTTGCACCAAGATATCTTGATCTTCACGTTTTAATTTTTTTGATCTTGGTCATTCTTCGTTTTCTTTACCATCCTTTTCTATGTATTCTCTTATGTTCTCCAATGAATTAACCAGCTTTTTTGACATAGGTTAGGTCTTTATATAGTGTTTTACTAATTTTGAAACTCATATATATGAAAAGACGAAAAAGACCCTGATTAGAATTAAAAATAAGCCAAAAAATGTCCAGACGCGCAAAGAGCGCATTGCTACAGTCAAACTGCGGTTCCACTGCGGCAAACAGTGAATTATGGCAGAAATTGATTCCAATCCAAAATTGCACACTTGTTTCTCCAAGGTTCAACATATATACAGTTTGGTCCTTTTTTATAATTTGTTCTTTTGTCCTCTTTAGTCCTTTTATTTGCAGACAAAGTCCTTCAATTTTGGATTTTGTCTTCTTTAGTCCTCTAATTTCTTTTTTCATTTCAATTTAGTTCTCTTTTATTTGCAACACAAATCCTTGAACTTTTGAATATTTGCAATTTGATCCTCATATCCAAGTCTTCGTAAGCCTTCAGTCATTTTTCTCCTATTTTGCTTTGTTTTTCTCCAATTCCATCCAATCTCAGGTTTTGATATAAAACAATTAAATCAACACACAATTAAGTAGAAAATTACTTAAGAATACTTACAATCGTCCACTTTTGATAGTATAGATAAGTGTAAAATCATACTTATCATTTCCTCTACATTATCACCCAAAGGACGGAAAATATTTATTGACGGAATAGATCCCAATGAATTTGTGATATCGTCATGTAGTGAGTAACTTGTTAAAAATTGATCCTTTCTTTTTAACTCTAAATAGAACAACAAAGTATTATCGTTTGTTATCTTAATTGGTGATAGGCACCTAGGCACTTTATATTGTATTGATATTACAACTACTCTTATTAAACTTTAATACAGACATTATCAAATCAAGAAGCTGGATATAAGTACAACCTACACGCATAACAATTCCCGCTATTTCTCCATTATAATTGATGACCATATTTATGTTTTTCATACCTATAAATATCAAGACAATAAATCAATGAAATGTGCAGATACAATTAATTAGACATAATCACATTTAATCATTTTTACTAATCAATGCATCGTTCGTAGAAGCGAACGTTAGATTTTATGAAAATCTAACATAATTTATCAAATTCTAAAATATGTTCATTTCATGTAGTATAGTTAACATCCCGCACAACAAATGACTCGTAACATATGTAGCATTTTCAACACTAATCAAGGTGATACATAAATCTTCCAGTGTTATGAAACATTTTTGAAATTTATCAACACCATATTTCATTAGTAACAATTGCACAATTATCTAAAATGTGTTCAATACCGTGTATCTTAGTTAACATCCCGTGCAAAAAATAACCCGTAACATAGAGATTTTATAACGTATGTAACATTTTCCAACTTTATGTATCAGCAACATATTTCACTTTGTACATATATAACATTTTCAACAATAATCAAGATGATACATAAATCTTCCAATGTTATGTAACACTATCGAAACTTATCAACACCATATTTCATTAGTAACAATTGCACAATGTAACACTAAAATGTGTTGAATTATGTGTATCAAACTTAACATCCCGCGCAACAAAAGAACCGTAACATAGATCCTATATAACATATGGAGGATGAACCAAATTAATAACACATACGATTTCAAGCATTGCTTTTACAAAAATCATACAAATTACCATATTTATAACCTTTTACACATATTTTTTCAAATATCCTAGAAAGCACAAAAAAGAAATAAAAGTAAATAGCAACTAAAAAATGCGTATCAAAAATTTAAGTTTTCTCAACCCTTCTTTCAAATAACCATTTTTCTGTATTCTTAATTTCTGGTATGTGATTCTATTCAATGTGAATTTCCGCCAAAGTGCATAATTCATGAGAGAGAAAATCGGAGTTATCTTATTATGATTTAGGTAGTTAAAAATAGATTTATATTGATTATGGTAAACATCATCATTTAAAAAGTCTGTTACAGTTTTTAATATATTTGGACTATTAAATTATTTAACTTAAAAAACAACTGATCGAGTAATATTAGAATTCTAAAAATGTAATAGGGTTTTTATATAAATTTTAACATAAATGAGCCTATATGTGAAATTTTACCTTAAATCTTCCAAGTGGTCCATTAAATCTTTTAGACCTTCAATACAATTTTGGGTTGACAAAAACCAGCCCAAAGCGATCAGCTCAATCGAAGTCGGGCTATTTGACCGTTTGAATTAATTTTTGCCCTCCCCAACTTACAAGTTTCAAATTATTATTGAACCAAAATATTTATGGCGAAATTACCTATAAGTCACCTTCACATGACTTGTTCCAAATTAGGTCAAAATATTTTTTAAAATATTTATTAAGTCATACTTTCAACAATATTTTAAATTAATTCCAATATCACCCCTGTATCTATTGACGATTTCTTCCACATCCGCAAATCGTCTCCACCTCTGGAAACCTCTGACGAGTTCCTCTAAAATTGCATATTTTTTTCCTTGCTGATTTCTGCATATTCTTTTTTATGCTTGTCTATCTTTCCATGGGCCGACCAAGGGGAACTCATAGTCTCTTGGAATTTTTTGGATCGGAAGTTCTTGGTTTCTGTTAGAACCACTATCGCCGCCAGTAGAGACGACTAAGCTGGTGGTGCAATAGATAATTTTTCTGATATAAAAGCTTTGATTGGGTGGACCAAAAAAAAGGCTTGCTGAATGAGGTAGTAATTACCCTACATGCGTCGAATAGAACTGTCAAAACTCGTGACTTCGTTGCCACATTCAAAATAATGCAAGAAATTTTGGAAAACTTTGTTGACACCAAGTTTAATTATTCAGTAGCAAACTTTGATACCGACATCTCTTGGAATTGTGATACCTGTAAAGGATACAACCTAAAAAGTATTGTAATATTGTTTCTTCTTACTCTATTGCTTGTAATCTATTCATTTTTAAAATCTCCATTGTCCGACTTATAAATTACTTAATTTTTTTATTTAATTTTTTTCATCAATTTGAGTTTGTTCTTAACTAGCAATAGTTGGAAAAAGTGAGGAGAGGTGGGTTGGAGGTAATTTTGAAGGGTTGTGAATGAGGTAATTTTGATAAAGGAAAGTGGAGGTGTGGAGAAGAAAAACTAAAGAAGATGAAGCCATGGATTTACAGAGTTTTGACTTCTTGTTGTTGGAGTCTTCGAAATACAAAATAGAATGAAGGCTTGTGGAGTTATAATTTATAAAGTTGTCCACAACTTGTATAATAATTTTCACGTAAAAGGACATTAATTGAAAAAAAAACAAGAAGAAGAAGAAGAAGAAGTAACAGCGACAATGAAGAACAGAAGTGGAGTAGAGTGATGTCCATGAGTGGATTGTAAAGTAATGATAAGTGGAGTAAAGTGGTCATGATTTGTTCTGTAAATAGTTTAATTTGATAAATTTTTGTAGAGTGACAATGATTTGTTGCTGTAAATATCAACTTGAATTTCTTTATGGATGATTTGTTTGATAAATTCTATAAAATAGCCATGATTTGTTGATGTAAATAGCAGTTTAAATTTCTGTAGGAATGATACTATATTATATAAAACAGTATCATAGAAAATAGTATTATTATATTAGTTGTAGCCATTATTTTGCTACTGTAAACACTAGCTTGATACTGTATATAGAAAACAACTTGATAGTGTATTGTAGAATATCAGCTTGATATTGTATTAAATTGGTCATTAGATTATTCTTTGTGTTGTTAGTCATGTGTGTTGTTTGATACTGTATTATAGAAAATAGTATCATAATAAAACATTATCATAACAGAAATAATATAGAATTCGTATACGTGCTTAGAATTTTTATTATAATATGTATTCGAAATCGTCTCTACTAGTCGACTAAGACGAGTGGCATTGCCACTGTGTACAATGAATTTTAGCCATTTGAAGTCGTCTTTTTTAGCTTAAAATGATAATTTTTAATTTTTCTTGTATAAACAGTATCATACATACTAAAGCAGTATCATAGATAAATGTATCTTAACAAATTAGTATCATACATGAAAGTATTTTAATAAAACAGTATCAAAAAGTACAACCCAATAAAATAACATTATCATATATTAAATAACAGTATCATAGGTTGAAACATTATTATAATAAAACAGTATCAAAGATAAAAGTATGATATAAGTATATCATATCACTTTATCTAGATAAAACAATATCATAAATATAACTAAGTAGAGATGTTTTAATGCTTGAAGTAATGATATTGTTCTTAAAATGATCTATTAGTAGTACAAGACCATTGATACTGTATGCATTTAATAACAATATCAAAGATTGAAACAGTATCATAGATTGAAATATTATCATAATAAAACAGTATCAAATACAAAAGCATAAATAAAACAGTATCATAGAAAACGGTATCATAATAAAACAATATCATAGAAAACGGTATCATAATAAAACAATATCATGAATACAGTATTATACTAAAACAGTATCACAATAAAATAATATCATACAAAACAGTATCATAATAAAACAGTATTACTGAATTAATATTTTTTTTGCAATTGTAGAGGTATGTTGGTCTTTTAACGCTAAAATATGACTTTAATTAAATTAAATTTTGACTATATGACTTTAAAATAAATAAGTATGACAATAGTGATTAACCGATTTTAAATTTACCCAATATTTATAAAAGGTGAAAAATATGTGTAATGGGCTACAATTCAAATGGTCAACTTAGTGGCCCAAAGTCAAAAGACCAAAAGCTAAGGGAAATTTTCATTAATAAGCCAAAATCTGTTACTATTTACAAAAAAACTGTTATATCTTTTATATTACATCAATACTAGGTGCACCTATCTTTTTTCTTTTTTTATTTTATTTCAAATCTAATTAATTGTAATTAAAGGATGCCATATTTATCTTTAATTTACCATCTTAATTAGGATTCTATATTTGGCTAGAAATCATAATCAATCATAATCTTTTCAACATCTCTCCTCCATTGAAATAAACTGCAACTCGATGCTCCCAACTGCAATTCATCTTCTTCATCCAAAATCTTGTTCGACGATAACATTCTCGTATTATTAACAAACCTAATAACATCAAATCAAATTTATAACAGTCATTGCAACATATTAATAGCAAATTAGCACCACTACAAATTTTGTAACATCCAATGCAATTGATGTTTTTAACATTCAAATCATCAGATTTGTAACATTCAATAAGCCATATTATGTTAATATTTATATAAAAACACATGATAACATAAAATCAGATTTGTAACATTAATTGCAACAGGTTAATGGCCAATTTCACATCACTACAAAATTTGTAACATCTTGTGCAATATATAGATGCAGCTCCAAATTTAGGATTCAAAATCTCCAGTAAATTACCAAGTAATTTCATTCAAAATTGATCAACATGAACTCAATAATTGAATTTTCCCCAAACATAATAACAATGAATCTCAAACAAAAAATATTCAATCCATTTCGTAACATTCATTGCAACTTAAATTTTCACCCAAGGGAAATGACTTTTTGTCCGGAATGTAATGCCATTTTCTTCACAATTTCAGGCGACTCCTTTTTTACCGCCGACCGAGTTATTCTGCAAGAAGGTGTATCCATGTTTAGTATCTTTGCTCAGCGACTAAAATTTCTACAAATTGGGGGTTAGGCTTTCATCTTGTGGTAGAACCCTAGAGATTTGGAAGATTGGATGATACGGTTGGCGGCAATGTTGGCTGGAATGGTGCGGTGAAGAGGGTTTGTGAAGATGGAAATTCTTCTCTCTCTCCCCGAGGATTTAATAGGTAAAATATAAAATATTTCTTTTTTGTGAATATATATATATATATATATATATAATACCCAATATTTTTAGAATAATTACAATAGAATAGTAAATTTAATAATATATCATATATACATAGCAGTGGATGTAAATTCCTCAAAAGCTAAAGCTCACAATTCACATGATCCACTCAGCTACTGCCTATTTAAGGTTAGACAACGGTTTAAAAAAATTTAAAAACTCAAATCCCCCTTCTCCATCCTATAAAACCCAATACAACGGTAAAAAAAATATTAAACCGAAAAAATGCATTGAGTTTCCTGCACTGAGATGAAGGTTCCCCTGGAAAAATGCCCCTTGCCACCACAAGTAAAACATTCGCAGCAATATTCAGGTTTTCGTTTTTGGTTTAATTTTTAATTTTCCCTTTCCTTTTTGTTCTCCTTTTTTTTTTTTTCGTGTTCTCGTTTTTCCATTTTTTGTTTTAATTTTATTTTTCCTTTTTGTTTTCATTTGTAATTTGTTGTAATTTATAATTTTTCGTTTTTCGTTTTCCTTTTTTTTCCTTCGGTTTTCCATTTTTCCCCTTATTTTCTTGCTTCCGTCTTTTTCGTTTTCTCTGTTTCAGTTTTACTGTCTTTTTTCAATTTCAGCTTTTTTTATTTTTTTTATTTTTCAGTTTTCGTTTTAGTAATTTGTAATTATAACTTTTCGTTTTTTTTTTCGTGTTCTCATATTTCCACTATTTGGTATTTTCTTGTTTTCATTTTGCCTGTCTTTTTTCGCTTTCAGTTTTTGTTTTTAATTTTCAATTTTCAATTTTTATTTGTAATTTATAATTTATCGATTTTCCATTTTTTTCGTATTTTCTTAGTTCCGTCTTTTTTGTTTTCACTGTTTCAGTTTTACATTTTTTTTTTTTTTTTTAAATTTAATTTTTCGTTTTCGTTTTTGTAATTTGTAATTATTATTTTTTGTTTTTTTTTCATGTTTATTCACTTTTTGGTATTTTCTTGTAAAAGTCTTTATTCATTTTGCCTGTCTTTTTTGCTAATTTTTGTTTTGATTTATAATTTTTCGTTTTATTTTTTTTAGTTATTGTTTTTCTATTCTTTTCCTATCTTGCTTCTGTCTTTTTCGTTTTTCAGTTTTTGTTTTAACTTTTAACTTTTCGTTTTTATTTGTAATTTGTGATTTATTTTATACTTTTTCTAGGAAATACAAGGAAATCAATAATCTACCTCAATGAATACTGTGTTATCAGACTTTTAAGAAAGGGTAATATTTATTGACAGAAAACAATTCATTGTTGCATCATTATTTCAATGAATGTTTAAGGGTACATTTTGAGGTTGTGAAAATAAATATGAAGTATGCCATCCCAGAAAGGGAGAATCTGTTCAACTGTTTGGTCGGATTGTTGGGGCAAATTGCAAAGTAATTGGGATGCTAATATGCTGATGTTTTGAAGTGTAGGAAACAAAGAAAATGTTATTTGAAGTGTAGGAAACAAATAAAATGTTGCTATGTTGTTATTTTGAGTTCCTATAATTTGCTAGGGAAGTTGCTTAACACAATAGCATGTAGAAAGAAATGAGATGATGAAACATTGCATATAATATGATTTGATTGGCCAGAAATCTTGGGTTTTATCTAAAAAATAGTAATTGACGATAGAAACAACAAAAGTTGCTATATTTTGTCTGCTAATGGTGGCACATCTTAGCATGCACGTCTCGACGATTCGCCCGCCTCATTGGTTCACCTACTTCCATGGTCTCATAGCTCGTCTCTTGGATCTGGATAGCGGTGATCCAACCGTTGTTGACTCACTCAGATCCACGATTCACAAAGTGACAATTACTATCGCTAGTTAAGAAGCTGTAATGTCTCCCATTAATTCCAAATAATGGAGGAGGTGGAAAGGCATCCCGTCATCAAAGACGGTGACACGTGTTCCTCACGTACCCTATAAATATAGGTAAATTCTTCTGGTATTACCTTCATCATTTACTTATTATCATTGTTCTTCATGCACCCATCATTTATCAAGCATTGTTACTCTGCACAGTATCCTTGTCAGAAATAGCCTTCATTATTTACTAATTATCACACCTGATGGACATGAGACAAAAGTCCCGCTATTTTTTTACAGGTCTCCGCCACTATCACCACCACACTATGAGAGGAGAAAAAATGTTATTATCAATTAGCACTGTATGTGGGAAACTGCACAAAAAGTCATGGCTCGAACTAGAAGAGTGAAGAATATTACCGGCCCCCAGGCCGCATCGGAGATATTGACACTAGTCTTCCACCGATAGAACCATCGCCACCTGTAGCTCAACCACTAGTCCCAAGTTCATTGGCTACACCATTTTCGCCCCATATTCAGCCACTGACATCTGGCCTGAACTTTTCACTGCGGGGACAACTGTCATTTGACATGTGGCTTTGCCTGAGCTAGGTGAGAAAATCAAAAACCAAGTTGGGAAAAGAAAAAAGAGCTTGGGAAAATGAACTACCCATTGTTTTTAACACAATTGAAGTAGTCTTTTGAAATGGAAGTAATAGAGATGGCAATGGGCCGAGCTGGGCTGACTCAGCCAGTGCCATCACGGGTCCAGCTCGGCCCTTGTCACGGGTCAAGCTTGGCCCGTCCCAAAAAATTGGGTTCAGGCTGGCCCAGTTCGTGGTCCACATGCCACACGGGCCGGTCCACGGACCCACGTGAAATTTTTTTTAAGAATAAAAAAATAAGAAATAAGTTAAGATAAAATTTAAAATTCAAACCCTCTTCCTTTTTTCGGCCGAAGACTGACTACTATTAGTGTAGGTGAAGTTAAAATTGTACACAAACAAATGAATAAAAATAAAATTAATTTATACAAAATATACTTACATTTTATGTACTCAGTTCGTCTATCTCTTCAGCCAATATGAAGTTTACTTTATCTTGGATTCGAAGTCCTGCATCCTTCCAATCTTTTAAACACATTTAACTCTTTAGTATGTATGGTTTAAGTCTTAACCTCAAATCACTAAGAATCCTACCACATATACTAAAAGCAGACTCTGATACTACAGTTGATACTGAATGTGTTAGTAGATCACGTGCTATAATAGAAACAATTAGGTATTGACGCTCGTTTTGTCTCCATCACCTAAGTATATCAAAATTATTCCTCTCATCAAAGGGCAAATACCTTGGTTGAAGATACCTTTGTACAAACTGTGTGAAGTGAGGACTTTCCACTATGCTAAGCAGAAACTCACCACTGGCCATCAACTGATACATGCCTTCCCGGCGCATAGAGTCTTGTGAATAAACTCAATTGTTAAGATTGAAAGAAGAACTAGTATATCTACCCGAATATTCAAACTGTAGTTGAGCTTGGTTGGTATCAACTCCTCCGTATTTTTGTATACACTTAAGAAAATGTCAGTTTAGATAGCTCGTTCCACCACCCTTTTTGCCATGCAAACTGTTGTTTACAATTGTTGACGTTGGAAAATGATTTGTATTAATTCTAAGTCAACTTAAAGATAAGTATTGAGATCGGTTATGACCGTAGTAAGTGGCAGCTATGTAAGTATATGTGGGAAGACCTGATTGTATGATCTTTGTAAGAGTGCTTTTTATTAAGCAGTTCAATGTCCGACCTGAAGGACATTTATGTCTCCTATTTATAGGAAAATATGTAATGATTTCCTCCATTTAATGCTAAGCTAGGCATTGAATGGCCAAGCTAGACTAGGCATTAAATGGCTAAGCTAGGCATTTAATGCTTACAAGACATCCCCTTTTTTGGGGCCATTTAATGCGAAGTCACGTTTGACATATATGAGTAGGACATGCCATGCCGATGACGTGAGTATGATGTCGGACCGGATAGGTCCGACCTGGAGATCCACGGATGAGGTCCAAACTGAATTGAAGGCCAAGCTAGGCTCAAAGCCAGGATGAGCAATGAGGTCCGAACTGAGAACTATAAAGCTCTATTATAGGTCGGTCACATCATACCAGACTGTTGAGTAAAGTAGCATCTGACGTGGTAGAACTAGATCGGAGGCCAACAATTGCCCCTCAAGACCTGTTTTGACCTTGGACAAAGGAGGTTTTCAGATCTTATTGCGGTTCAAACGTGTGCTGATCTGAGTTCTGCAGCATTGATGTGATGTTTCTGGTGACCCACATCGTTGGTTGACACGTGGAACAAATTTAGTGGTGGTGTCAGACTTTGGCGTGGCTCGAGGACACGCTTTCGTGGTGTCATCATTGCGGCATTGATGGTGCTGACTTTGTCTTCCTCGTCTATAAATAGGGAGGGAGAGAGTCAGTTGGAACTCTTACCTTAAACGCTTCCTCCTTTTCTGAGTTTCTTTTCCAGAGTATGTGTTCATGAAGCTCAGAAGTTCGTGCCCAGCTGTGGTGTCCACACATCTAAACCAATATGTATTCCAGGTCGGACCTCATCCTTGGTCCAGCCTCAATTCCAAAACGTTAATATTCTTAGTTTTAGCTCGCCCACGTACCAAGGACAAACATTAGAGATCTCCAGCGTCTTTGAAGTCAAAAGCCTAACCTTCGAAGTCAGACCTACAAAAAGTCAGATCTTCGAAGATTAGTCAAGGCAAGACGTTGAAGTCAGACCTTCGAAGTTATTTGAAGTCAGAAGTCAGGAGTCAGGAGTCAGAAGTTAGTAGCAAAAACAACAAAAGCAAAATATGAACACAAAGTTAACAGAACGACATATTTTCATTATCAAAATTAAGTACAGTACGACAACAAAAAGAAAGACTTCATTCCTCAGCGCCGGACTGATCCACCTCTTCAGGCGATGGAGGAATGAGTGTAGAATTTCTCTTCAGCTCGGCAAGCTCTTCCTTCAGGAGCTGAACGTCCCAGTCAGGGCGCTTCTCAGCCGCCGTCTCAATTAGCTCCTCCATCGTCAATAAGTAGACATTCTCCTGGTCAGCCAGATAGGCGTCGGAAGGCTTGAATTCGGCTTTGGCCTCCAATCTAGTTCTGCCACATCAGATGCTACTTTACTCAACAGTCCAGTATGATGTGACCGACCTATAGTGGAGCTTTATAGTTCTCAGTTCAGACCTCATTGCTCATCCTGGCTTTGAGCCCAGCTTGGCCTTCAATTCAGTTCGGACCTCATCTGTGGATCTCCAGGTCGGATCTATCCGGTTCGACGTCATACTCACGTCATCGGCATGGCTTGTCCTACTCATATATCAGATGTTAGTTTGCATTAAATGCCCCCAAAAAAGGGGATGTCTTGTAAGCATTAAATGCCTAGCTTGGCCATTTAATGCCTAGCTTAGCATTAAATGGAAGAAATCATTACATATTTTTCTATAAATAGGAGACATAAATGTCCTTCAGGTCGGACGTTGAACTGATTAATAAAAGCACTATTACAAAGATCATACAATCAGGTCTTTCCACATATACTTACCTATCTGCCACTTACTACGGTCATAACCGATCTCAATACTTATCTTTAAGTTGACTTGGAATTAATACAAATCATTTCAACAATTGTAAACAACAGTTTGCATGGCAAAAAAGGTGGTGGAACGAGCTATCTAAACTGACATTTGCTTAAGTGTATACAAAAGTACAGAGGAGTTGATACCAACTAAGCTCAACTACAGTTCGAATATCCAGGTAGATCTACTAGTTCGGATATCATGTAAGTTTGGTAATAAAAGTTCATCAAAAAGCAAGGGTGGAAAGAGCATACGCCCCAGTCCTCTTAGGAAAGCTGCCACGTAGCGGTCAGCCAGCGTATTCGATCATCTAGGTCGATCCTCCCAAATCCCACGAGAGCAGAAAGTGCAAAGAAAGGAAGGAGCCCCATCTATGGAGGCATCAAGTGTACAAACACTCCGGATGAGCTTGAACTGATGAAGAGCTCGGCAAAAGAACACCCCGGAAGAATGCACCATGGACAGACACTCTCCATTCACAGATGATATCTCTTGGCAAAACCTCTGCCAGAAAAGCTAAAAATGCCACAACTAACTAGCTATGAAGACGGAAACGATCCCGTTGGTCATCTCAATAGATACACTTCCTGGATGGAGAGCTTCAAAGAGCTAGTGACGCAATCATGTGCAGAGCTTTTTATCTAATCTTCGGAAACAGAGCAATGAGGTGGTTCAAAAAATTACCACAGCGCTCCATTCGGTGCTGGAATGACTTGTTAGCTCAGTTCGTCTCCATCTTCATGGGGGCAAAAACTCGTTCTACTCCAAAAGAGCGCCTTGTCAACATCAAGTAACGCCAAACTGAGTCATTGAGATCCTACATGGACCGATTTAGCAAGAGGATAGTAGATGTGGACAAATTTTCGATGACGCTGCTCTGATGGCAGTCTTATCGAGATTGCGAACCAAAACTTGATTCTGGTGGTCTGTTCATGAGAACGGACCGGCAACATACCAATAATTCCTGGCTAGAGCTAAGAAGCACATCAGCGCTGAGGAAGCCACCTCCGACTAGGAGAATGACAGATCCAATCGGAAAGACAACGTGAAGAGCAAAGAGAAAGACCTCAAATTAGAAAAGAAAGAAAGCCCCCAAATTAGAAAAGAAAGAAAGCCCCAAGAAAGCACTGGAATTTCAGCACATAGGTCGAACTAGACTAGCTCCGCAAAGGTTCCAGGGAATCCACATCTTGAACACCTCGCTTGAGAACGTCCTGATGAAAACCAGAGGCAAGGACATCCTCAAAAACCCACTCCTATGAGGGCAAGCTCATCCGAGCTAAACCAAATGAAGTACTGCCGATATCATCGGTCCGCTGGACACAATACCGACGATTGCCGAGACTTGAAAAAAGAAATAGAAAACCTCATCAGGCGAGGTCACATGAAAGAGTTCTTAGCTCGACCATCTGGAGGAGGTGAGCCACCCCAACCGCATGACCGGACTAAACTACCACCTCCACCTCCACCTCCACCTCCACCTCCACCTCCACCTCAACAAGGGCGAGGTAAAATTCACATGATAGTCGGATGAAGTCAATGACTAGAAGGGTTAAGGAGGCAGTGCTGCAAGCTCTCTAGGAAAGCTCATACCAGCTACAATGTGCTATCAGGCGCCATGACTAATCCAGACGCGGAGAAGTTCTCTTTCTCTGAGGAAGATACGGCCCACGTATTGCAACCACATTTGGATGCGCTTGTCATTACTATGTCAGTCTCCGGGATTGATATTCATCGAACACTGGTAGACGACGGAAGCTCTGTAAATGTTCTATACCTAAGAATGTTCAAACAAATGGAGATTGACGCTCGACATGTTAGGCCTTTCCCGAAGCCTCTCCAAGGGTTCACGGGGGACTGCGTGGATCCAAAGGGGACAGATCGCCCTCGTGGTCGAGCTCGAACTACTTCCATGTCACAGGAGAATCATTGCAGATTTCATAATTGTAGACCTCTCGTCTAATTACAATGCCATTCAGGGGTGACCAATACTGCATCAACTCAAAGCAGCCGCATCCATTTACCACTATGCTATCAAATTCCCCACTGCCCACGGAGTAGAGATAGTACGAGAAAGTCAGCTGGTAGCCAGAAGCTGCAAAATTACCTTCCTCCGAGTAGGAGTAGACATGCTCCAGGTAGAACCCGAACTTCTAACAAGTAGGTTTGACATGGATGAGGTGGAGGAAAGCTCGGAGAAAGACCTGGGATGTCTAGACCCCAGGTCGGACATACATGAGCAGAAGGTCGAGCCAGTGGAAGAGCTGGAACTGATTGAGGTCGAACTCAATCACCCTGAGAAAGTTCTCCGCATCGGAAAATAGCTCAGCGAATCAATGAAATCACAACTCACGACCTTCCTGAAAGACAACAGTGATGTGATGGGAACACACAGACATGGAAAAGAATAGATCCTAAAATTTCATGCCACAGGTTGAACGCAAGCCCGGACGTCAAAACAAATAAGTAGCGCTGACGTCCTCTTAATCCAGAGAGGTACGAAGCCCTAGCTAAAGAAGTCGACAAGCTACTCAACTGCGGCTTCATCAGAGAATCGCTCTACCCCGGATGGGTGGCCAATCCTGTCTTGGTGAAAAAGATCAATAGAACTTGGAGGGTATGCATTGACTTCACTGACCTGAATAAAGCATTCCCTAAGACAGCTTTCCACTCCCCAGAATAGACCAAATGGTGGATGCCACAGCTGGGCACGAACTTCTGAGCTTCATGGACGCATACTTTGGATACAACCAAATCGCAATGCAGGAAAGTGAGCAAGAGAGTACCTCATTCGTTACTGACTGAGGTCTTTGCTGCTATCGAGTTATGCCTTTCGAACTGAAGAATGTCGGAGCAACTTATCAACGGATAGTCAACTCAATGTTTTCCAAATTCATTGGAAAAACCATGGAAGTATACATTGACGATATGCTTGTCAAAAGCACCACATCCAACACCTTGCTGAGATGTTTTCCATACTGAGAAGGTATAAGATGAAGCTCAATCCTACCAAATGTTCCTTCGGCATGGGGTTATGAAAGTTCTTAAGCTACATGGTTCACCAGAGGGGCATCAAGGCCAATCCAGAGAAAATTAGAGCTCTCAAAAAAATGAGACTTCCTACCAAAATCAAATAAGTACAAAGCCTAACTGGACGAATAGCGGCACTTAGTCGTTTTGTTTCAAAATCAACCGACAAGTGCAAGCCATTTTTTGACGCTCTACGAGGTGGCAAAGAGTTCAATTGGAGTGAGGAATGCCAGCTAGCATTTGAAGAACTGAAAAAACAATAGCACAACCCCCGTTGTTGTCAAAACCACTAATTGAGGAAGTCCTAACCCTCTACCTGGCGGTCACAAAACACTCCATCAGCTCTGTGCTAATCAGGTCGAACGAAGGAATCCAACACCCAGTGTACTATGTTAGCCAGGCACTGCATGATGCCGAACTCTGGTACAGCCCAATGGAAAAATTGGCATATGCCCTCGTCATGTCTGCAAGAAAACTCAAACCATACTTTTTGCAACATCCAATAAAAGTTTTATCAAACTTACCCATCAGACAAGTCCTCCAAAAACCAGACACATCTGGAAGACTTGTAAAATGGGCAGTAGAGCTCGGCCAGTTTGAGCTCCACTTCAGACCCCGATATTCGACCAAAGGTCAATCTCTAGCCAATTTTGTTGCCGAGTTCAGTCCGGAGCACAAGCCTAGTACCAAACAAGAAGAATGTTGGAGCTGGAGTTGTGTTGATGAGCCCAGACATAGAACCACTCTGTCAGTCTCTACGATTTGATTTCCATGCCTCTAACAATATGGCTGAATACGAAGCCTTGATCGCCGGCTTGAGGTTTGCAAGAGGCATGGGTGCACTCAAACTACTCGTGTACAGTGACTCCCAGCTAGTGGTCAATCAAATCAACAAGTTATACCAAACCAAGGACGAGAGGATGGCGTCTTACTCACAGATAGTGGAACATGAACTGGAACTCAAGTCATTCAACACCATCGAGGTAAGACAAATCCCAAGAACCTAAAACAGTATTGCCGACGCCCTAGCACGACTCGCTACCAACGAAGGGATAGAAAAACTGGAGAACATCCCGATTGGGAGAATCAGCAGTGCAGCAATTAGTCAGGCCGAGCATATCCTTACTGCGGACGAGCTGAACTCCAGCTGGACGGACGAGATCATCCAATTTCTAAGGGATGGTAAGGTGCTCCCAGATAGCACAGAAGCAAGAAAATTAAGGATTAGAGCAACTCGATATACAATCATCGACACCATCCTATTCAAGAAAGGTTTCTCGCTCCCTCTGCTCAGGTGTTTGAAGGAAAACGAAGCCAAGTACGCCCTCAATGAAGTTCATGAAGGAGTATGTGGCAACCACATTGGGGGCCATCACTGGCGCACAAAATTTTAAGGCAGGGGGTATTTCTGGCCATCACTGAAGAAACACTCCATCGAATTCGCCAGAAAATGCGATAAATGCCAGAGGTTTGAACCCACCATTAGAGCTCGCCCAGAAGGGCTGTCCTCAAGCCTCAGCTCGTGGTCGTTCTTGAAATATGGGATTGACCTAATCGGACCCATGCCAACAGAAAAGGATGGAACCAAATACGCCATAGTCGATGTAGACTACTTCACTAAATGGGCAGAAGCAGAACCGCTAGCCAAGATAACATAACAGAAAACCACTTATTTCATATGGAAATCGATCGTCTATAGGTTTGGAGTCCCCTACTCAATCATTACAGACAATGGCAAGCAATTCGACAATTCTAAGCTCAGATCATTCTACGAAGAATTGAATATCATGAAACACTTCTCCACTCCAAATCACCCCCAGGCCAACGGGCAAGTCGAGGCCGTTAACAAAATCATTAAGCACACCTTGAAGACACGCTTGGATGAACTAAAAGGAGCATGGGCGGAAGAACTCTCAAGCGTATTATGGTCTTACCGCACAACATGCCAGTCCAACACAGGAGAAACACCTTTCTCACTAGCCTTTGGAACTAAAGCCGTCATCCCGGTAGAGCTCGAACTCCCTTCATTTAGAGTTTGAACTTTTAATGAAAATTACAATGGCGATGCCGTAAGAGCCGAACTCGACCTAATAGAAGAAAAGAGGCTGGGGGTAGAACTGAAAAATGCAATTTACAAACAAATGAGTGCAAGGTATTACAACAGCAAAGTCAAAGAGCGGAAATTCATTATGGACAATGGCAAGCAATTCGACAATTCTAAGCTCAGATCATTCTACGAAGAACTGAATATCAGGAAACACTTCTCCACTCCAAATCACCCCCAGGCCAACGGGCAAGTCGAGGTCGTTAACAAAATCATTAAGCACACCTTGAAGACACGCTTGGATGAACTAAAAGTAGTCTGGGCGGAAGAACTCCCAAGCTTATTATGGTCTTACCGCACAACATGCCGGTCCAGCACAGGAGAAACACCTTTCTCACTAGCCTTTGGAACTAAAGTTGTCATCCCGGTAGAGCTCGAACTCCCTTAATTAAGAGTTCCGACTTTTGATGAAAATTACAATGGCAACGCCATAAGAATGGCAAGCAATTCGACAATTCTAAGCTCAGATCATTCTGCGAAGAACTGAATATCAGGAAACACTTCTCCACTCCAAATCACCCCCAGGCCAACAGGCAAGTCGAGGCCGTTAACAAAATCATTAAGCACACCTTGAAGACGTGTTTGGATGAACTAAAAGGAGCCTGGGCGGAAGAACTCCCAAGCATATTATGGTCTTACCGCACAACATGCCTGTTCAGCACAGGAGAAACACCTTTCTCACTAGCCTTTGGAACCAAAGCCATCATCCCAGTAGAGCAGGAACTCCCTTCATTTAGAGTTCGGACTTTTGATGAAAATTACAATGGCGATGCCATAAGAGCCGAACTCGACCTACTAGAAGAAAAGAGGCTGGGGGCAGAACTGAAAAATGCAATATACAAACAAATGAGTACAAGGTATTACAACAACAAAGTCAAGGAGCGGAAATTCAAATCTGGGGATTTAGTCCTGAGAAAGGTTTTCTTGGCAACAAAAGAGAGCCAAGCAGGGAGACTTGCCCCGAACTGGGAAGGGCCTTACAAGATCATCACTGTCCTAAAAAATAGAGCTTACGAGCTCCGGAATGCAGAAGGTCTATCACTCGTACACCCGTAGAATGCTGAACACCTTAAGAAGTACTACCAATGAAACTTATCTACGAAGGCCCATGGGCATGAGCTACTTCTGTTAAGAGAAGCCATGGCTTCCACCTTGTAAAAATTTCTCGCATTTATGAAATGAAGGTCGTTTTGTGAGATAAGGACTTGCGTTGAAAACCAAAAGTCAATACATAATCCAATCTAACAAAGAGTAATCAAGGTCACAATCCTTTTGACACATAGGTCCGACAAAGCTGGGACCCGCGTTGGGTGGCGTAAGTGCTACGTCACCAACGCTAAAACTAAAGTCCATTCATCCCAAGGACATAGTATTTCCAAGGAATACAAGTTCGTCCAAGTGACCGAACTACATTTCCAAATTTCTAAGACGATTCAACTTTTAGTTCGTCCAATTGACCGACCTGTACACTAATGCACATGGCCGAGCTAGAAACTTGGGGGCATCCACACATCTAAACCAATATGTATTCCAGGTCAGACCTCATCCTTGGTCTGGACCTCAATCCCAAAACGTTAATATTCTTAGTTTCAGCTCGCCCTCGTACCAAGGACAAACATTAGAGATTTCTAGCGTCTTTGAAGTAGACCTTCTCCTGGTCAGCTAGATAGGCGTCGGAAGACTTGAATTCGGCCATGGCCTCATCCCGGTCAACAGCCTTATCCAAGGTAGCCCTGAGCTCAGCCCGGCTTTTACTCTCAGCCTCCAGCTCCTACATCAGTTCGGCCTTACTCCTCTTCTCCGCCTCCAGATTCGCCGCCAACGCCTTCAACTCAGCCTCCTTCTCCCTAAGCTCCTCCTCCCGTCTCATGAGGACGTCATCGGAGGTGGCCCTGAGATTCTTTTCCTCAGTCAGTTCAGCCATGACCTTCTTTCATTCCTCCCTCCCTCATAACTTGGACATCCATCAACATCCTTCCCATCTTATCCGCAGCCGAAGTAAGCTGAATGGCCGCCCTGGAGGAATTGACCGACGCTGCGATGATGGACTCAACGGTCTCCATGCTGTCCAAGTATCCCTGCTGGACTAGAGTCTAGCTCTTTCCAATCATAGTTATGGCCCTCTTTACTGAAGAATTAAGGTCGACAATTTCTCCCCTGGTGGGAGAGTTTGACTTAAAGAAGTCACGAACTGGTTTGGAAAGAGTACCGTGAAGCCTTATGTACTCCTCATCCTTCTCCAGATTCGAGCCCAAATATACAGGCGGAATCTACGATGTCGGTAGGGGAGGTCGAGGAGGCTGGGATGAGGATGGCCCCTCACGAACCGAGAAGGAAGTTATCTCTTCGACGCTCTGAGTTGGGCTTGGAACGCTCTAGAGAACGGGCTCAGGCTGTGGGTGAGGCAGGAAGCACTGGATCGTCAGTCGGAGTTTTTCTCTTGCCCTTTCTGGCCAGACTTCTCTTCTTGAGGAGGGTTGATATATCCTTCATCCCTTCGCCGGATTGACCTAAAAATGGTGGAAGTCAGAATTGAACAAATTAGCATGAAAATAAATCACAAGCAACAAGTTCAGAATAGCTCACGGGTTTGTGGACGATCTGAACTGAACGGAGAGAGACAAGCTGATACCAAGTTCTCTTCGATTATCAGTGCACTGCTAGATCGGAGTTCCTCACTAATATCTCTAGCCCTCCGAGCTCTATCTGAAGATTTTTGTGTTGGGTCTTGAGAATTATACCATGGAAAGCAAGGTAAATAAAACAGTTCGGTACGGAATGAAGTTAACCAAACTCAACAAATAAGGAAATACGCTTACTTAGTTCGTGGTAACGAACTAGAATGTTCACATCTGGCCTAGCATCATTCACGGAGAATTGCTAGGGACCTCGGACAAAGAACCAGAACTTCTTCCAATTTTTAATTGAGTCCGGGGTCTGGATGATGACACTACTCCTTGTCTTTGCCTTCACCGATGCATACCACAAGCCCGACCTCTTTCCATCCGATTTAAAAGAATACAAACTGTTAAATTCTCTAACTGACGGATGAGAGAAGTCGAGCTTGTCCCAGAGGATAAGAAAACCTATTATAATCCTCCAACTGTTGGGACAGAGCTGGGTTGGAGCTATTCTCCACTCACGTAAGAACTTCCTGATTATTCTAGAGAAGGGGAGTCTGAGTCGACAGCCAGAACAGCTTGGTTCAAGGCCACACAAGCCAACGGTGGATCATCAGCTCGGTCTACGGGACTAGGGACGAAGAACTCTATCTCATCCGAGATTCTATAAGTCCTATGCCAGTCCTGAAGTTGTTTCTCGTTTACTTCGGAAGGAAAAAACCTAATTTTCCATACCGGGGCCATCCTAAGCCCTGCCTCAACATCCGCCTCTCTTCGACCTAAAGTTTCAGGCCCAACTTCCCCCTCACCACTTGTCTCGGCCTGTGGAGATGACCTATTTGGAAGATGAACAACAGTTAGCAGAGCCAGACTGAGGACTTCATCCTTATCTATTCCCTCTACCATCCTACTCGAGCTAGCTTCTTCTTTCTCTTCCTGACCTCTATCCCAGGACATGGCTTCTCTCCCGCTATCACTACCGACCATCCTAGCAAATGAGCTCAGAGAAACAGAGAAAGACAAAGAATAGCGTGAAAGAAAAAGGAGTGGATACTGACCGTTCTGAGCCCTAGTTTGAATCCAACACCCGCAGTGACCCTTAGATCGGAAATATCCTAATGCTTTGACGATCAGCTCGAAAAAAAAAACTCATAAAATGAAGAAGCGTTTAAGGTAAGAGTTCCAAATGACTCTCTTCATCCCTATTTATAAACGAGGAAGACAAAGAGTCATCACCATAAATGCCGCAATGATGACACCACGAAAGCGTGTCCTTGAGCCACGCCAAAGTCTGACACCACCACTAAATTCGTTCCACGTGTCAACCAACGAGGTGGGTCGCCAGAAACATCACATCAATGCTACAGAACTCAGATCAGCACACGTCTGAACCGCAATAAGATCTGAAAACCTCATTTGTCTAAGGTCAAAACAGGTCTTGAAGGGCAATTGTTGGCCTCTGATCTAGTTCTGCCACGTCAGATGCTACTATACTCAACAGTCCGGTATGATGTGACCGACCTATAGTAGAGCTTTATAGTTCTCAGTTCAGACCTCATTTCTCATCCTGGCTTTGAGCCCAGGTTGGCCTTCAATTCAGTTCAGACCTCATCCGTGGATCTCCAGGTCGGACCTATCCGATCCGACGTCATACTCACGTCATCGGCATGGCCTGTCCTACTCATATGTCAGACGTCACTTTGCATTAAATGCCTCCAAAAAAGGAGATGTCTTGTAAGCATTAAATGCCTAGCTTGACCATTTAATGTCTAGTCTAGCTTGGCTATTTAATGCCTAGCTTAGCATTAAATGGAGGAAATCATTATATATTTTCTTATAAATAAGAGACATAAATGTCATTCAGGTCGGACATTGAACTACTTAATAAAAGTACTCTTACAAAGATCATCAATCAGGTCTTCCCACATATACTTACATATCTGCAACTTACTACGATCATAACCGACCTCAATACTTATCTTTAAGTTGACTTGGAATTAGTACAAATCATTTTCCAACGTCAACAACAATATTTACAAACTGCCATGAGGATTGGTTGCCCATCTACGGTTGCACTGGTCTGCACTAACTTGAAATGATCCAAACAAATCGATATTTGGATTGCACTAACTTTAAATGTTTTGCGGCTCTTCATTTAGTAGTCGATCGAGTAGTGTTGTTCATTTCTAACTCTTCGTCGATATCATCTAAATCGATATTTGGATCAGTGTTTCCAACCCCAAAATCAACAACAAATTCAAGAATTGGAACATTATTTAAACCACTAAAATCATTTTGAATTTGGTTTTCGACAAACTCGACACTTCCTTGAAAATTATATTGATCTATGAAGAATTGTAGATAATAGAAATATAGATTGTAGAATACTAGAATGTATATAACTAAAACTGTAGGAATGTAGTAGAAGATTAAAAATGTGGAAATTCAACAATAAATTGTACAATAAAAGAGCTTATATTGACAATATAATTGTTTTAGATTGTTGTATGAATGTAAGTTGAGAGATTTGTGAATTTGTGATGAATATGGAAAGTTTATGGGAGTATTTATAGGAAAAAATAGTAAAGTCGTTGAAAAAAAAAATTGGGTGACCAATTTGCAACGGTCAAAATTATGACCGTTGTAGTGCTTAAAGCTGGGGACCAATTTGGTCCTAGTTGGAAAACGGACCATGGACCATGGACCACGGACCACGGACCACGTGGCCTGGTCAACGGGCTAGCCCGTGGACTTCACGGGCCAAGCTGGCTCGGCCCGTGATTGAAATCGTCATTCGGCCTTGGTCCGGGCCTGTCCAAGCCATTCATGGGCCCACGGGCGTCCTGGCCCTTTTACCATCTCTAGGAAGCATTAATACCTGCTGAAGTTTTCAACCCAACTTTGAGAATGCAAGTTGAACAGACAAGTGACGACTCTACAATGGCAGAAATTGAACTACTCGAGGAGGTTAGAGAAAGGGCTACAATCATGACAATGGCTTACAAGCGCAAGGCAACCAAGTACTTTGACTGTCAAGTGAAGCCCATGACTTTCCAACCCCGTGATCTGGTATTAAGGAGCAGTACATATGCTGGGCACCCACCATCCAAGCTAGAGCCAAATTGGCAAGGCCCCTTTAAGGTCACCAAGAAAATCGAAAATGGTTCATATAGTCTCAAAGATTTTAGCGGTAAGCCATGGGAAGGCCATGGAATGCAGAACAATTGAAGAAATATTACAAGTGAAGGCTTAATTGGCACTTTTCTTAGAATAATTAATGTTCTACATATTATGTAATCTTTCTTTTTCAAGCATAAATTGTCACAATTCTCATCCTGATTTTCAATTTAATGAAATGCCAAGGCAGATAAATGACGGGGGTGCTAAAGAAGGATCAGCCTAGTTGGGAAGTCCTTGTGCACTTACTAAACCCGACCCACGGTAACTTTTTATTTTTACTAAAATCTTTATTAAGGGTAAGCTAAACGACATGAACATTCTCAACAATTACTACAATGGTCATACAAGGCGATGAGCCTTAGTTTTAAAAAAAAAAAAAAAAAAACAAGGCGATGACGAGCTTTAGTTTAAAAAAAAAAAAGCGATGACGAGCATTAGTTTTAAAAAAAACAAGGCGACGACTAGCCTTAGTTTAAAAACAAGACAATGGGCCTTAGTTAAGAAAACAAGGCAACGAGCCTTAGTTTAAAAAATAAGGCAAAGCCTTAGTTAAAAAAACAAGGTGACAAGCCTTAGTTTAAAAACAAGATAAACAGAGCCAAAGTTCCACATTGAACACATAAAATAGGAGTCTACGCAGTACTCAACGATGCTCGAAACAAAATAAACTAAGTCTTAGTTACATATAGTCTTTAAGATCAAACGGGGACAACCATCACGAGAATCAAAAACAAAAGATAAACAGAGCTAAAGTTCTCCATTAAACATAAGGTCTCTATGCAGTGTACTCAATGACATTCGAAACAAATAGATTGAGTCTTAGTTACATATAGTCTTCGTGATCAAACCCAACAACTATCATGAGAATTAAAAAAAAAAAAAAAAAAGATAAATAGATATCTAATCATCAAGTGAACTACTGGGTAGGGAGCTGGCCTCCCCGTAGTCGGTTGTCCTGACCTTCTGAGCAGCCAAGTCTGCAGTCCAACACTTCTTAAGGTAATTGTCAAATTTATCAAGGCTTATTTCTAGGTGCTCGTTAACTAACCACTCATTAGTCATGTTGATAGCAGTAGCCTTTAACGATTCTGCACCGCAGATGTGCAGACTACTCTAATTCTCAGTGGATGTGTACCTCGTTATCACCTCATTGCCCGCAATCTCTTAGCCTTCACGTAGCTGGTCAACCTCTTTATGAAGTTGGTCAATCTCACCATCCTTTTTCTTGGACACAATCGTCGCCTTGTCTAACATAGACTACACCCATCGCTACAATTTTTTTTTTTCTCGTTATCTTTCTCAGCTGTACGCTTCTTAAACTTCTCCAAGTTGCGCAAGACTTTTTACTCCATAGAAACCATATGTACAAAACAAGAGGTGATTGATGTCAACTAGAGGATAAATGTTAAATGGGAAAGCAATGTAACATGAGAAATATATGACTACTTCCCCTACAGTGGTTAAAAAGCTTACAAAAGGGTTGTCTAGAAGGTCTTAAAAGAGAACTGCCCAACCTCGGTACGAATGAAAAAGAAATGCTTCCTCCAATAGTATTGGAGTTGGAGTTGGGAAAGTGAGGCAATAACAATCCTATCTTAAGTTGGAGATAGGCGTAATAGTTGCTCCCGGACACAATAAACATGTCAAATACACTTCTAAAGAGTCTTAGACACTGGCTACAAAAAAATGACGTCGTTTGTAAAATACAGCTACAAAAAATAAGTTGTTATACGGTAGGAGTTCGGAGTCAATTGACTAGGGGTGACACGAAATTTGTTGAAAAAAGAAACGAACAAAGGATAAAGGAAGAATCTCAAACCGGCTGCCATGCTATCACGGTAGAATACCATCTCCCTAGGGACCAGAGACTCAGTATGAATGACTGGGCGGCAACTCATATTTTTTCAACATTCTCTCAATGCTTTTGGTATTGTAAACACTACCATCCATTAGGAGATCTAGCTCAATTAACTTCTTACTGGGAGAGCATTCCGATTGGATGTTGAGCGTACAGGGTGCAATAGAAGAATTGGCATTCGAATATACATACTCGATAGTGGCAGAATGGATGTGTGAAGGGTCTACATCAACCAAGGACGAGTGAGCACGCAGCTTGTGTGTTCGCCCTCCCTCGGCTGAGTCGAACAAACTCACTTAACTTATATTGATTTATCATTTAACCTTATCCTGGAGGAAAAAGTCTTGCGCAACTTGGAGAAGTTTGAGAAGCGTGCATCTGAGAAAGATAATAAAAAGAAAAAAAAGTTGTAGCAGCAGTGCAGTCTATGTTAGACAAGGCGACGATTGCGTCCAAAAAAAAAAGGATGGTGAGATTGACCATCTTTATAAGGAGGTCAACGAGCTCCATAAAGGCTTGGAGATTGCGGGCGATGAGGTGATAACGAGGTACAAGGCGTCCACCGAGTACCAGAGTTGTCTGCACATGTACGGTGCAGATTCCTTGAATGCTGCTATCAACATATGACCTAATTACTACGGTCACCTCTCCATTCTCCAATAATCAAAGAAATGTTTTTTTTTTAATTGAACATTCTCCATTTTTTTCCAATAAAATTGTCACAATTTTCAGTATATTGGGCTTTTCTCTTTCTTGATTTCAAATGTTCATCTCGATTCATCGTCGTCGCTTACCATTTCTTTAAAGTTTACCTAGCCATGGCAATGGGCCGAGCCGAGCTCGGCTCGTCCGTGGGGACGAGCCGAGCTCGGCTCCAAGCTCGGCTCGTCTCCAAACCGTGGGCTGGAACGAGCCGGGCCAAGCCGGCTCGACTCGGCCCTGTTTTTTTAAATTTTTTTTTTTTTTTGGTTTATAATTTGAAAATAAATCATTATATTCTAATTTCTATTTATTTTATTAAATAACAAAATGTAAATATTTAAAATAAATCATTTATTTATCTTTATCTTTATGTTAAAGATTAAATATTTATCTTTATGTTAAAATTTTTATTGAATCATCTTGATTATGTTTTTTAAAATTTTCATATTTGATTAAGTTTTTGTTTTGAATTTGAAAATAAAAAATAAATTTGAAAATAATTAAATAAAAAAGAAAGTAGAAATAAAAAATCATTTATGTTAAAAATTAAAGATTTAAAATCTACCTCAATTTTTTTGTGTTTTACATTTTTTTAAATTTGAAAATAAAAAATAATACATAATCGAAAATCGTTTATGTTAAAAATGTATAATTAAAAATCCTCCTCCTTTTTCCGGGCTTGGGACCGGCTATTTTAAAAGTAGGCGGAGTTAAAATTGTACACGAACAAGATGTTACGTGTACAATTTTTTATTAAAATAAGAAAAATTCTTCAAATACAGAAATATTAATGCAAAATAATACTTACTACGATTCTACGAATATGATTAATCCATATTCAAATCTTCAAGTTCTTCAGACATTATTCTGTCCACTTTGTCTTGAATTCGAAGTTCGGCATCATCCCAATCCTTTAGACACAGTAAACTTTCTAAAATGTCGGCTTTGAGTCTTGACCTGATATCAGATAAAACCCTGCCACTTATACTAAATGCAGCCTCCGATGCTACAGTTGACACCGGAGGTGTTAGTAGATCACGTGCCATTTTGGAAAGAATTGGGTAACTACGTTGAGTTGTCTCCACCATTTAAGTATATCAAAATTTTTTCTCTCCTCTTCATCTAACATACTAAGCACATCATGTCCAAAATACCTACCTAACTCTACAGGTGTATCATTAGAATAGGGAATGGAAGAACTAGAAGAAGAACCAACTAATTGTTGACTTTGAGTGGTCCTATGTGTACTGACGTAACTCCATAAGTCAATGTCATCAGTTGATGACGAAGTATATGTTGGATTAGGGGGTCGTACAACGTTTGTACCGGCCTTTTCAGCATAAATCTCATACATAGAACATAAAGTTTGTTCTAAATTAGAACACGTGACTGGATTTCCAAAAGTTAATTTATCTGAAATTGCCATTATTGTTACTTTTGTACCCTCTAAGTTAAGTCGAGGATCCATGATACATGCTAATGGAAATAACATAGGTAATTGTTCCCAATATTTTCTAAATTTAGCTTCCATGACATGTATAATACTAGTAAAAAGAGCAAAATTCTTATACTTATGAAAATTGTTAGCAATATAATAGAAATGATTTAAAACAAGCGGAGTAGTTGGGTAATAAACACCAGAACATGCATTTGTTGCGTCGTAAAAAACTTTTAAAAATTTTCTAACATGACCACATATTTTCCAATCATGTAATTCTAAATCATATTCTGAGCCGTGTGAGTGTCGGCCATTATAATATACAGTAATGCAATCTTCATAACCTTCACACGATTCAAGCATAAGATATGTTGAATTCTACCTATTGCCAACATCAGTTGCAAAACATTTTGATTGCAGCCCATTTTCTATACATAAAGCAGCAAAAACTTGTTTTCTTGATGGTGAAACCGAAATATAATTAATAGCAAATCTAATTTTTTCTAATTGTGGGCGTATAAATTGTAATCCATCTTGTACAATTAAATTAAACACATGGCACACACAACGAATATGAAATAAAATACCATCAAATTGTGGATTACAATGTTGCATTAATTTTTCAATTACTATATTATTTGGGCCTGCATTATCAAATGTAAAACTACGAGCTTTAGAATCACATTTAAATTCTTGTAACACATTTAATAAAACTTGATAAATATTATTTCCATTATGAGGATAGTCTATTTGTTTAAATGCTATTACTTTTTTATGCATTAACCAATTATTATCAATGTAGTGTGCAGTTGCTACCATGTATCCTTTTTGGTTACAACCTGTCCATAAGTCTGATGTAAAAGATACAACACCATTGTAATTATGAATATCATTAATAATAGCTTCTTTTTTAGTATTATATCTAGCAATAGTATCTCTACGAAGTGTATTTCTAGAAATACTAACGTACATTGGTTATAGATATTTTTGGATGAATGCAGTCCAATGAGGATTGTCCACCAAGCTTAGTGGAAACTCGACATTTGCTATCAATTCTGGTAGTCCTTCGTGTCGCATAAGTTCTTGTGAGTATATCCAGTTGTTGAGAGTAGGACCACTAGACCCGGCCCCCGGAGATCCAAACTGGAGATGTGCCTGATTTGAATCCACACCTCCATGTTTGTATTGACACTTTTTGAAGTGTCTGTTTAGATGGGTCGTGCCAATCCCCTTCTGCCAAGCAAACTTCTCCTTACAGTGTTTACACTGTGCTTTGAACTCAGGGACTCCGTTCACTAGTTTACCAGTCGGCACCAACTCAAAATGCTCCCAGCATTTAGCCTTTTGTTTGGTGGCTTTTCGTTTAGTGCTAGAGCCAATGGTAGTAGTTTCATGTGTATTGGCATCGTCATGAATGTCTTCCAAATCAATTGGATCAGTGCTACCACCAAACTGATCAATAATGTCTTCTGGAATTGGAATGTAATTAAGACCACTGAAATCATCATCACTTCAGTTGTATGCCATTTGGAATAATAGAGAAAGAAAATAGGAGAAGATGAAGATTTAGTAGAACGTAGAAATTAGAAAATATAAATGTAGAAAATTAGTAGAAGTAGAAAATTAGCGTAATAGCTAGATAATAAGATACTAGATACTAATTACTTAGAACACAAATATTGAGATTTGAGAATTTATAATAGATTGAGTATGTAATTGAATGAGAGATAAAAGATTGAGGTGTGAAAAAATGAGTTTAGAAATAGGGTATTTATAGGAAAATCATGAAAGGAAAAAAAAAAAAAAAAAAAAAATTTATTGCCAACGGTCACAAATGTGACCGTTGGGTTACGTGGGACGAGCCACGAGCCGAGCCGGCTCGTGGCTCGTCCCGGCTCGTGGGAACGAGCCCACGAGCTGGCTCGGCGAGCCAGCTCGTGGGCTCGTTCCCACGAGCCCAGCTCGTGGGCTCGTCTGACGAGCCGGCTCGTTTTTTCGACGAGCCGAGCTCGCTCGGCTCGTTTTTTTTTCTCCGGCTCGGCCCTAGCTCGTGTTCGTGGTTCGACGAGCCCGAGTCCGAGCTGGGCCGAGCTTTTACGAGCCGAGCCGACGAGCCGACGAGCCGTTTTGCCACCCCTAAGTTTACCCATTTTTCCGAAAAATTAATGTTGAATTTTTGTAGTGTGCAAACATAGTTACTTATATGAATTGTTTTATTTATTAGAGGGCCGACAGACTAGAGTCTTGCAACAACAAGGACAATGTTCGAGTTTTAGAAATCTTTGAAAAGTTCCCAATCTTATATGAATTCGATTGGATTTAAGTATTCGACATAGTAATTAGGTCATATGTGGTATAGAGTCCAACAATATACATTAATATATTGTCCTTGTTTGTTATTCAGTGCATGTCAAATAACAAATATCTACATATGGAATTTATGCATGGATTGTGTATCATTAGAATCAATTGGAACTTGAACCGTAAAAAACAATAATTCCATAAATATAATAGAACACTTATGGATATTGCACTTGGACGTCCCAACTAGGTTGGCTTATGATTTTATATTTATATTAATTATTGTCTTGTCGGCTTATTATTCGATTGTTGTTGCTATTTGATATTGATTATAATTTTGATTTAAATGATGTTGTTATATTATTGCATTGTCAGCTTTCTTGATTTGTATGTTTTTATTGATTGTTGTCTTCTAGCTTATTATTAGATTATTGTTGATATTGATTATAATTTATATTTAAATGAAGTTGTTATTGGTACTGATTGTTGCCTTGTCTGCTTATTATTAAATTATTGTTACGATTAATTATAATTTATATGTAATGAAATGAAGTTGCTATTGCATCATATTTTGTTTGTGATTTCTAGAATTTCAAAATAGAAGGTCCGCCTCTTGCGAAGAGGGGAAAAAAATTTGTTATCTTTCTTTTGGAAGAGTGATCGAACAAGTGAAAGTACACTTCTCGGTGGATTGAAACAAGTTATACATTTAATTCTTACTGTGTCACGTCCTGAAATTAGCCACTCTTAATTTTCAAATCGTGAATTCAACAGTCTAATAGCAATGAACGAGATCTGAGGTAAATAAAACAAATATTTGAACGGCCTGTTAATTTACGGTAATTGTGCATTTCTTGTTGAAGATGTTTCATCTCCTTATTACATGTGTATGAGAAAAGCTGGATATTTAATGAAACCGGGTAGTTTCGAGTGAGGAATACAAAAAATATCACTGGCGTGTAACCACCACAGTTAAAAGTGTTTGGTGACTAACATTTCAAGATTATACCTTCAGAGGTCATAATGAATCTTCAAGCTCATTGAACTGTGGAAATTTTCTTGAAATGGTCGATGCTTTTGGACAAATGAATATAGAAGTTGGAAAAGTTGTGTTGGATAATGCTTCAAAAAAATGTCATATATACTTCTCCACAAATTTAAAAAGAAATTTTGAATATTATGGTTAATAAGGTACATAAGATAATTCATGAGGGAGTTGGGGATGAAAATTTCTGTATTCTTGTTGATGAAATACAAGATCAGTCTAAACGAGAGCAAATGATCATCTTGAGGTTTGTGAATAGTGAAGGTATTCTAACAGAGCACTTATTTACAATCAAAAGTGTTAGTGATACTACTTCATTGAATCTCTTCAATAAGATATTCGAGGTTTTTGTTTGCAACAACCTTCAGATTGAAAACCTATGATGGTGTTAGCAATATACGCGTGATTTCATGCATTATTTCTACAAGATTGTCCATATGCTTACTAAATCCATTATTTTGCCCATCGATTACAATTGATGTTAGTTTCTACGACTAAATATGTCAGTGTTATTTGGAAATTCTTCTCATTTAGACAATGTTGTTAACGTCATTACTTCTTCTTCAAGTTGCATTACTGAGTTGCAAGTTGACCAAAGAAAAGATATTGAGCATTTATTGGCTATTGAAAAATGTGAGTCCCAAAGTGAGGCTAATCAAAATGGTTATTTGCAACGAGTTGGAGCTACTCATTGGAGTTCTCATTATGAATCTGTAAAGTACATAATAGATATGTATGCTGCAACATGTAAGGTGCTTGAGGATTGTAGGAATCATTCTCCAAATGCAAAAACTAGGGGTGAATCTCTTGGTGCATATAAAAAATTTGCAATCTTTAAATTTGTGTTCGTCTTGTATTTAATGCGTAAAATTTTGGCAATCACGAATATTCTGGTGACTCTTCTGATAAGTAAAACAATTCATAAAGGAAATTAGGTTGCTACAAAAATTCAACATTAATTTTTTGGGAAAAATGGGTAAACCAAAAAGAAAGGGTAAGCTTTGGCAAGTAATCGAGATGAACACAAAATCAAGAAAGAGAAAAGTCCAATATATTGAAAATTGTAACAATTTTATTTGAAAAAAAATGGAGGGTGCTCAATTAAGAAAAAATGTTATTTGATTATTGGAGAACGAAGAGGCGACCGCGGATGCAAATGATGATGCAGGAGACTCGATTCGGTTGGAATTCGACGTCGGCACTAACCATAGAATCGTTCGGAGAGGTGAAATTAGAGAGGCGACCGCAGATGCAAAGAAGAAATTTGGGAAAAATCACCTTCTGAGTTCATGCCCTTCTATTCGCTTGCTGGAAGTGGAGGAATTAATCATTCAGTGGGCTCCAGGCTGGTTTGGGTTTGGGTTTGGGTAGATGAGACATTGGTGGGTTTGGGTTATTTTAATGAGATGGGCAGGTTTTGGATTTGGGTTGAGACTTTGTGAATTGGACTTGAAAAATAAATTTTTTAACTAAGTTTATTGGATCTGGGTCGGGCTATAGCCCTTCGTTGGTTGCTCTATAGACATAGGAAAATTGTTATTGTGTCAAAATGTGTACTTTGGATCTCATTTAGATTAAACATCAAAACGCCTTAAATTGTTGTATTTTCCCGTACTCGTAACGGCCAATTAGGCTATTCACAAAGTTGATTCAAAAAATTTTGTGCTTGATTTGACACAAACGCCTTTAAATCTAAAAGAATATTAACTAGTATTCATTTAGAAATTTTTGAAAAGCTACTTTGGTTAGTTTGGTTGGGAATTTCCCTTAATGAGTTTCTCACATATGTATTATTAATTAGTAAAAACCCCAATTAATAAAGAGGAAAAAAATTGAAGATCTAGCTCTCAAAATGTAGTAAAAAACCCCAATTTCCTACAATCTAGCTCTCAAAATCCAAGACGGGTATCTAAATTGTAGCCATTTTCTTTTTTCTTTTTTTTTAACAGAGCTCAAAAATCGCAGGTGTCTTCAAAATAACCAAAATTTCCTCCATTCTGTAATTGCAAAAACCCTAAAACACATTGAACTCCATTGTCGTCTTTGTCAAGAGGCTGAAGCTCAAAAATCGAAGAACACAAATTGCAGTAATGGATACCTCAAATCGAAGGTTACCCAGTCCATAATCAAAGTTGAGTTGCCGATTGTAATGACAGAGAAGGTTATTTGTTTGGAATTAGATACACCAAGCGACGCTCAAGTATCTTGCTCGATATTGAAAAACTTGTCATCGACTCAAGAAAACCAATCTAATCGTGAAGATTCCAGTTACCAACGCATCAAATATTCAACCCCAAAAGAATCCTAAAAAAATCAAAGGTCTGGTACAAAGAAATCAGACAATTGTAGATTTATGTGTTACAATTGATAGTATCATATGTATCATGATGTGCCACAATTGTGGATTTATGTTTTACAATTGATACTACCATATGTATCACAAATTGTAAAAAATGTGCTCATGTGCGATTTCTGATTCTTGCCATATTATGTTAACTGATTGTTTAGGATTATTAACATCTTACCATAAATATTATGTATCATGACATGAAACAACTGTTATTATCATGAGCTTTATTATTTGTAGCACAAACTATTACAAATGTTATCTTGTTGAATTTTTTGGATTTTGCAATGTTATGTTAACTGATTGCATTGTGACAGTCTATGACAAATGGTGTGTAATACAAATGTTATGCATCATGAAGTGCTGCAAATATTTTTATCATAAGCTTTACTATATGTAGCACAAACCATTACAAATGTGATCCTGTTTAGATTTTTGGTTCTTGCTATATCATATTAAATGATTGCGTTGATGGTTATAACTGGTTAATGGTCGAGAGTTTTTTGTTTTTTGTTTTTAAGAGATATATATTTTTTTCGAGCAGGAATATCAAAGTTATAGTTGGATGATTAAAACAGTTATCCCATAATTAAAGATTCTGCAATTTTATATATTTTTATTTAATTATTTTGAAATAGTAGCCTATTGTGTAAAAGTACCTTATTTCATTCATATATAACAAAAATTTAAATTTAATTTTTTTTTTTTTGGCCATAACCAATAAGCTGTGCGGTTGGTCTTTTAGGAATTATGAATTTTACAAAATTATTTGCTTTCATAATTTTCTCAATAATACATTAAACAGAAGTTTTGATAATTTATTATAGTTCATATGCAAAGAAGAATTATAAACAATTTTGTGTAGTCCTGGGTTTTGTAGCTTTATATCAAAGTTGTTAAATCTAATATATTTTTGACATTTCAATAGTATTAATTCTATACATACCAGTTTAAAACATCTTAAGACTAATTTTCAATTGCGATTTGTGTAAAATAAATATATGTGGAGGTAGAGGTGGCAAAATCGGTCTGATTCATGGGCTGGCCCATATAACTCGGATTTTGGGTTGAACTGACCTGGCTCAAACAAAATCGGTCATATATAACCCGGCCCGTCTAGCCCGATTTTTTATTTTATTTTTGCTCATTAACATTAATCATTTATTTTGTGAATATTTCAAATACATAATCTAAATAATATCAATTTAAAATGATCTAAATCCAAGTCTGTAATTTATATCGTCTTTTTCTGAAACATTAGTCTAATAATCCTAAACTGTAATATAAAATTGTTTAGATTTTGTTAAAATTTAGTTTAAATATAGTTTCAATCCAAATTTTGTTGGGTGTCACAAGTAAATTATTTATTTTAAATTTACTTATAAGTAAATTTTTAATTTAAGTCAAACATGATTTTATTTCAAAACAATAAGACTAGCATGTTTTTACTATTTATATATATTTTTTAAAAGTATCAACAAATAGTCTACAATTAACAAAAACAATTATTATTTTGAAAGAAAATTGATATTTATCTATTAACTAATACATGAGAATTCCAATTTTATATTAATCTCTTTAAAAATTTTAAAATATATATTGTCTAAATTTATCTAAGATTTGTTTGATACAATATATTAAATTGTATAAAAATTTATTTAAAAAAAGAAAATACAACAAAATTAAAACCGGTTTGACTCGATGGGCTGGGCTGGGCTGGGTCGGGCCATCATATTTCTGTCCTACAAAAACTTGGTTGGGCTGGTCCATCTAATTTCAAGTGTGGCTCTGTTCTAATGAGTCAGGTTGGTCTAATCCAGCCCATTTGCTAACTCTACGTGTAGGACATGTGAACTAGTAGGGCTAATTTTATGTGAGTGATGTCTTCGAATTTGTTCATGTTATTTAATAGCATGTCAGTCGCTTTTGCAAGAAAATATCTTTTTAAGCACCTTTTAAGCTTACCCAAACACGTTCTAAGTCTCGTCAAACCTTCAATAGTCTACGTGTTTTCAATTGTTGACACGTCTACTTGAACAACTCAATTCTAATGGGACATTACCTGTACACTAAATGCAGACCCAATAAGAATTTGAGCACTAAATGCTACTCAGCAGTAATAAAGAAGGAATGTGGAGTTATTCTAAGAATTTTTAATTATATATATATTTTTTTTTCCTTTTTAAGGCAGAGATATTAAATGTGGCATTGGGATCATTGCTATTCATCAGTAAGTAATTAAAAATTCTTAGAATAACTCCACATTCCTTCTTTATTACTGTTACTCATTCTTACAATAATATAAAAGCATTAAATTTGTTACTATTTATTTTTTCGTCCAACACGCCATTGTTTTACAGAATTTTATTACCTACTTCAATCACCACTTTTTACATTTTTACTCTACCTTTTCTAAAGCCATTGTTTCTGTTACGTACCAATCCCACACGGCAATCCATGCAGGCAGAATAATCCTCCTCGGGCTCCATATAAGCACAGCCAGTCAACGCTTGGGCCCAGCCGATCCGAGGCTATTCGGGGCGCAGAAGTTATATAATTGAGGCTGTTTTTGTCGAATGGCTTAAATGACCGACCCTAGTTGCGTGATGAGGAAGCTTCCCCCACCAAACCTGTAATTTAATTTGGAAAGGATTGATGAGACTGTATGCCAATGCGGCTTATCACAGTCATAGCCCCTTAGTTTGCGGCTGGAGGTGACTTCCTCATTAATGCCAATGACATGACCTCCAAAATGTGACTCAAGAACCTTTCAGATGGAACCACGTGTCGCGCATCGAAGGAGATCATTCTTGTAAAACTTTGCCTATAAATACCAAGTTTATTTCCACAAGAAAATGATGTTGAAATATTACTCTCATAAGAAATATCAAGTCATCTATACTAATTATTCTTCAAGTGTTATAACCACCTGGAAATCGTTAGTCAGAGGCCCTCAAGCTATTACCTCTACCACAGTGTGTTTCTCTTTATCTATTGTTACATATCCACCCGGTCCTAGACGTATCTACGTGGTTGAATAAACCACATGGTAGTCCAAGCAAGAGGAGAAATACACGTAGGAAGAGGAGGCGTGGGGTTCCTGTTGGCAGCCATTTTTGGAGGTCAACAGATTGACGCCGTCTGTGGGAAGCGTAATTGAAAAGCTTTAGCTACCTTGAACAAAGGAGTCTCCTTGAAAAAGGGATCAACCGGCCCACCAAGATGAGCGAAAATAATGAAGACGAAAACCCAAGAAGAACCAGGCATGCGACGGACAGAGAAACCGTGGCGGGAGCAAGGGTTGAGGAAGCTCCCCGGAGGAGACGTGGAAGGAGGCCTCCCACGAATCTTGAATGAGAAATGAGAACGATGGCCGCCAGCGTGAGGCAGCTGGCCCCGCACCATGCGCAAATGCAAGGATATATCCAAATGATGCAGAAGCAGGGTGAGAACCGTCCTCAAGAGTCTGACCCAGATGATCCTGAGGAAGAGCATCAAGTTGATAGTGGACACCCCCGTGACCAGCAAGTCAGGGGACAGGCCTCTTGCTCTAGAACAAACGGGGGAGGGGCCAAAGCCACCGCATCGGACAGGAGGCTCCAACCAATGATGTCCTCCAGTGTATTTGAAAGGCTAGGAAAACAGAGGAGCAGAAGATGGCCACAGGAGAATCTGCAAAGGAGGGTGAGGGAGGCAGAAGCTAGAGGAGAATCGGATTACCAACCCTACGCACCCCAACCAACCATGCAGCCACAGCCGCAGCCCCAGGGCTATGGGGGCGAACAGCAAGCCCAGCACCTCCCCCGTTTCCTCCAGAGACAAACATCGGAGAAGAATATCCGAGACCAACAAGGTCATTTGAAGTAGACGACGATGACGTGAACCTCCATTTTCAGCCGGAATCAGGAATGCGTCCATTCTCCACGAGTTTCGCGAGCCCAAGATTACCCCTTACACAGGCAAGGGAGATCCATTGGACCACGTGAACACGTACAAAACAGAAATGAGTCTCCGATGAGCTACTTCGGTCTTGAAATGCAGAGCTTTTCACCTTACCTTGTTAGGAGGAGCGAAGTGGTGGTATAACAAACTAGTCGCCAGAAGCATTTCTAGCTGGCCAGAACTGAAAAAGACGTTCATAAATTACTTATCATCACAGAAGCCTGCATCGGCCCTGGTCCAACGCCTCTATGACGTAAGGCAGGCTCCAAACGAGCTACTACAGAGCTACCTGCACCGCTTCAATGAAGAAATGTTGTTCTGTGAAAGAACAACAGATGCCGAGGCCTTGTCTGCCCTAAAGGCAGGACTGGACATGAACCTTCCATTTTGGAGAGATGTCCACAACAAGAACCCGGCCACCTTTGACCAGTTGGTGGAAATGATCACCGAGAAAATAACCAACGAGAACATGATCCTCCACATGAATAGAGACGGATTGGGAGTTAACCCGGCATCCAGAGCCGGATATGTCCAAAATCCCAGTAGAACTACTCTGCAACACAATCTGCGGTGGAGAAACTACCCTCCGACCCAAATGTTGGGTTGAGTTATGTGGCCTCTGCACAAGAGGGCCTGCTCCTCCCTTATACTTCTCCAATGGCTTCGATCCCGGCGGCTCGATTTTACAACTACGGTATATCCCCATCCACCTATTATGAAGCCGGGACCAGCGCATCCCCAGTTATTCTTCTCCCTCAGGTGGCTCCCTCGAAATATTGCTGCGTGCACCGAAGCTATGGACATAGCACGGACGAATGTCGAAAAGTGGAGAAGCTTTCCAATAGGAAGACAGCCAACCCAGGGCACAGACGTGGAATGAACACCAGATGCAGAGATCATACCCCGATGAGAGGGCGCCACCCGCAATTCCCAGACAAATCCTCCCAGCAATGGGAGAGAAGGCCTTCGGGCTAGGAACAACAGGACAGACGCAAGTCAAGAAGCCTAGCCAGATAGCCTAGGCTAGAGCGCAACCCAGAACCTTGGCTAATCAAGGGTCCTGAAAAAGGCCCCGATCCGAGAGATAGACACCATCTACGGAGGACCTTACATTGGATGACAGACCCGAAATGCCCAGAAGAGCTATGCGAAAGAGGCTGAAGGGATCCAAATGACCAACTGGCTCATCAATAGTAGGCCATCGGGATAAAAAAAGGTAGGTCATATCACCTTCGCAGAAGAAGACATGAAGGGCGTGCATTACCCTCACTACGACGCCCTTGTAGTAAGGGCAGTGGTGGCTCGGAACGGATTAGGAAGAATGCTCGTGGATAACGACAGCTCCGTTAATGTTATTTTCTTGAGCACCTACGAACAGATGAACGTGGATGTCCCATTGGAGCCTTCAACCGAGCCTCTCTATGGATTCACTGGCGATTGCGTAACCCTGAAAGGGATAGTGCGCCTCTCCGTTACTATAGGGGAGGAGCCTCTCGCTACCCACGCACACATGGAATTTTTGGTAGTAGACAAAAGGTCGGCCTACCATGGAGTCCTAGGCCGACCATCACTGAAATAACTTTGGGCCATAACGTCGATCCACCACCTCTGTATGAAGTTTCCAACGGAGGGAGACGTGGCGACCGTACGGGGTAACCAACCCGAAGCCAGGAAATGTTATAGAAATGCCCTTAGGAAGTCAGAGAAAAAGGAGGTCAACATGGCGTTCCTGGACGTGGAAATGACTGAGGCCTCAGAAGAAGCGCCAGGGGATGTTCCGATTGAAGAAGCACCAGGGGATATATCTGTACCCCCCGAAGACATAGATCCAAGGGTAACAGGGTCTGACTCCTAGACTTCACCCGTCGAGGAGCTGGAAAGTCCAGCTCCTGATGACCCTACAAAGAGACTCCAAGTGGGAAAAGACCTCTCAGAGGAATATAAGCGAAGCTTGACAAGGTTCATCAGCCGTAACCTTGATGTTTTCGCATGGAAACACGAGGATATGATTGAAATCGACCTGAAGATAAGTTGCCACCGTCTCAACGTCGATCCTAAATATCCATCCCACCGGCAAAGGCGAAGGCCTTTAAACACAGAGAAGTATGAGGCCTTGAAGGAAGAGATAAGGAAGCTCTTACATAGCAACTTCATCCGAGAAGTCCGTTATCCTAAGTGGGTCTCCAATCCGGTCCTGGTTAGAAAGCCAGGAGGCAAGATGAGAGTCTGTATAGACTTCTCCAACCTAAACCAGACATGTCCTAAAGATAGTTTCCCGCTGTCTCGAATTGACCAACTAGTAGATTCCACCGATGGGCATGAACTCTTAAGCTTCATGGATGAGTATTCAGGCTATAACCAGATCCCCATGTATTCTCCAGACGAGGAACACACGTCCTTTGTAACAGATAGAGGACTTTACTGTTACAAAGTCATGCCTTTTGGCTTGAAAAATGCCGGGCAACCTACCAAAGGCTTGTGAACAAAATGTTCGCAGACTAGCTCGGTTCAACAATGGAAGTCTACGTAGACGATATGCTGGTTAAGAGTTTGAAAGCTAAGAATCACGTACAGCACCTAGAAAGGACTTTCCAAACCCTCCGAGCCTACAAGATGAGACTCAACCCTTTGAAATGTATTTTTGGAGTCGCTTCCAGAAAGTTCCTAGGTTACATGGTGAACCGAAGAGGGATCGAGGCCAACCCGGAGAATATTAAGGCATTAATAGAGATGAAATCGCCTAGGAAGCCCAAGGAGGTACAATGCCTCACTGGAAGGATGGCGGCCCTCAACTAGTTTGTGTCAAAAGCTACAGATAAGTGCCTTTCCTTCTTTAAAGTCTTAAAAGGGGAAAACCGGTTTGAATGGACTGAGGAATGCGAGACCGCATTCCAGGCCTTAAAAGAGCACCTCGGCCAAGCTCTCCTACTGTCAAAGCCTAAATCTGAGGAGACCCTGTTGCTCTGCTTGGCTGTGTCCACCGAGTCAGTAAGTTTCGTCCTCATAAGAGAAGAGGATCACCAGCTGCCTATTTACTATGTAAGTAAGGCTCTTCAGGGGGCGGAGACGCGCTACCCAGACATGGAAAAGTTGGCACTATCACTTATAATCGCCTCCAAGAAGCTTAGACCATACTTCTTGGCACATAGCATCTACGTGCTAACTAACTTCGTTGATGGATCATCGGGAGATATAGGCTCAGGAGTCGATGTGGTCCTCACCAGCCCTGAAGGCCATCGGCTGAATTGCGCAATCTGGTTGCAGATTACAAGGCCCTGCTGTCTGGAATTCGCCTGGCCAAAGCAATGAAAGTATAGAGGCTCTCCTTGGCAAGTGACTCCCAACTAATAGTGAGCCAAGTGAATGGAAGCTTTGCCGCTAGGGAAAGAAATATGGCTTCCTACCTGAAATTGGTAAAGGACCTCATCCCATACTTTGAAAGATTCGAGCTGATTCAAGTGCCCAGGGCGAATAACGCCAATGCATATGCGCTTTCCAAACTGGCAAGCAGTAAAGACTCGGAGCTTCTTAAGCTGGTTCCTATCGAACACCTCAGCAAACCATCCATTGAAGCTATCGCGGAGGTAATGTGGGTTGAGGAAACCTCCACATGGATGGACCCCATCCTGGCATTTTTAAAAGACCAAAAACTCCCCACAGATAGGGAAGAAGCTAGAAAGCTGAGGAGGAGGGCAGCGCACTTCATACTATTTGATGAAGTGCTCTACAAACGAGGCTACTCCATTCCACTCCTCAGGTGTGTGGGATTGAACGAGGCAGACTATATACTTAGGGAAGTCCACGAAGGGATATGTGGCAACCACACAGGGTGACTGGCTCTGGCCCAAAAAATCATCAAGCAAGGATACTTCTGGCCCACGGTTAAGAAGGATGCCTTGCTCCACGTCAAGAAATGTGACAAGTGCCAGCGCTTCGCCACGATTTCGAGGCAGCCTCACCAGGAACTCACTACGGTGACTAGGCCTTAGCCCTTCGCCAAATGGGGAATAGATTTCATAGGCCCAATGCCTAGAGGAAGAGGCAACGCATGCCATGCTCTGGTTGCCATTGACTACTTCACAAAATGGGTCGAAGCAGAACCGATGATGATGATCACCGAGGCAAACACTTCCAAATTCATATGGAAGAATATTATTTATAAGTTTGGAATCCTCCATTCTCTGGTCTCGGATAACGGGATGCAGTTTGACAACAGAAAAGTCAAGAATTTGTGTGAAGAACTAGGGATCGCGAAACACTTCGCGAGCCCCCACCACCCACAGGCTAATGGGCAAGTCGAGGCAGTTAACAAGATCATTAAGTACACCTTCAAGTGGAAGCTTGAGACATCTAAGGGGGCATGGGTCGATGAGCTCCCTCATCAGAACCACGGTCAGTACCCCGACCGTGGAGACCCCATTCTCTATGGCTTATAGATCTGAGGCTATGTGCCCAGTCGAAGTTGGCATACCTTCGTCCTGTCGGCTGATGTTCAACGAACAAACCAACGACGATTTGATGAGAACAAGCCTGGACCTAATAGGCGAGAAAAGAGACGACTCCCTAATTCGGTTAGCCTCGTATCAAAGAAAGATGGCAAAGTACTTCAACAATAAGGTGAAAAAGCGATCGTTCTACCTTGGGGATCTTGTATTGAGAAGGGTATTTCTGTCCTCCAAAGAAACGGGCGCTGGAACTCTAGGCCCCAATTGGGAGGGACCCTACCGAATCGTCAGCGAGACGCGACCCAGTACGTATAATATCGAAGACATGAGTGCCAAACAGCAGCCCTATCCATGGAACGCGAAACATTTGCGTCGATATTACTAATAGCTTAAAGAGGGTCGTTGTGCTTAACTTAGAATTTCCCCGTCCACACAACTCAACTGTGTCGGATCGGTCCTCTGTTTAATATATTTTCTTCTTAGGCACTATGTATGACACATTTAATATGTTATCTTCTTAGACATGTCAAAATCCGAGCTTGTGAGATTCAAGTAGGCGTTATGCATGACGCATTTAATATGATTATCTTCTTAGACATATCAAAATCCGAGCTTATGTAAGTTAATCAGGCGATATGTGCGATGCATTTACACTTTGCAAATATTGTTAACAATTAACAACACATCAGATGTGCTTCAGAAATAAAATTTGATTAAAGGGAAAAATATAATCTATTACAAGAAGAGCCATTAACTATTACAATCTACTCGGGAATAAGAGTCCTTAGCTATTACAACCTATTACATTCTAACTATGATCGTCACCCTCATCATCGGCAGGGGGGAACCTAGCCTCCAAAGGTCCTAGGTCAATGCTCAGATAATCTATCTTAAGCACGCTCAGGACCTCCTAATGCCCAACCTTGGCAAAATAATCAGAAAAGTTGGTATAGGCGTCGATATTATGGAAGTTGGATACAAAATCAGCCTCCAAGTTTCTTAACTTAGCCTCCATCTCATCCTTCACACCAAGTAGCCTGGCAGCCTCAGATTCAGCATCTCTCTTCCCCTTTTCAGGGGCCTCAAGGCTCTCCCGCAGACCCCGGATCTCCTGCTCATGAGCCTTACACTCATCCTGCAACCATCGGTTCTCTTTATTGGCCGCCTCCAAAGCTTCGACAGCCACCACTTGAGCAGCATTGGCATTATCCAGCCGCTTCGTCAGTTGTAGAATATTGGACTCGGACTCCCTCAGGTCCTCTTGAAGGCACTCATATGCCGAGCGCGCACTGTCTGCAGCAGCTTGCAGTCCTTCCAGAGCCTGCTGATGCTCCTTGTCCGACTTTGAAGCCTCCGCAACAAGTTTTTCATGTTCTTGCATACGGGTCTGGAATTCTCCGAGCGCCTTCAGCTGCATTCCAACAGTCTTGATTACCGAGGCCAATCCAGCCTCCAATATATCTCCTAAGTCCCAGTGCGAGGAAAATTCTTCCCACTTGGGAGTAAAGTATTTCTTGACAGCCTGCGCATCCATGGAAGGATAGAAGGGCACGTTTCGAAGTGCCTCTTCTGGAATCCTTGACCCCGAAGCACCAATCGCTCCTTCAGTTTCTTCTTCGAATCATAAGGTCCCCTGGAGGGAACCCCCGGATCCTAAGCTATTTGAGGCAGGTCCTCAAGAACAACTTCCCCCGAGATATTTACAGCAAGGGTCCGCTGAGTAGTTGGAACACTACATAACACGTAGTTATCCACCACCTCAACGCCCTTTCCTTTGGATTGGGAACTAGCCCCAACTTTTCTCTTTCTGGACAGGAGAGCATCTACCTCCAAAGGGTTAGAGTCATCTATCTCCACTATGATTGGAGCCTCAGCCTCTTTTCGGTGGCCCTCTCGGTTCAGGTCCTCTATGACCTTCTTTTGCCGAACCTCTTCGGCAGAACTGGTAGCCAAAGTCCTCGGACTTTTCTTAGCTAGGCTCGCGAGCGATGGTCGAGGGCGCGTCCCTCTACCCGCTTCTGCTACACAAATAAGTTTTTATTAATAAATTGCTCTAAGGCAAAGGAAGCAAAGAACAGTATTACCTTTCGAGGTCATCAGACCCAACTCAATCAAGCAGTTATGCCGATTCAAGAGGAACCCGTATTTCTGAGTAGCGGGAGGCGCCTGGTATATGGACTGAAGCAAGTCAACGTCCTCGCTCGACAACTCACAACGAGGAAGACCGTCTGCAAAAATAAACAGATGATTAGAATATGCGTAAGGACACATTCATGCAAATAGTTCTACTGACCATTCCATATACACTGGGTACATCCAAATCCGGCTCCGGATCATTAACAACCCTCTGCCAATCACCCGCCACCCAGAACCACGACTCCTTCCACTGCTTGATTGATGAGGGGTAATCCGTTACCAATGGCTTGTGAGACCCCCAAGGGCAGAAGTAGTACCACCCAGGCTCCTCTTGACCGCCTTTATTCCTCAGCAACTTCCTCAGCTGATAAACAGTCTCGAACACATGCAAAGGCATTTTCTTACCGAATGAATACCGAACCCATAGGTACAAACCCCCGACCATCTGGCACCATCCATTCAGGGCCACCTGGGTCGGGGCCAGGCCATAGGCCCGTAGTATCCTCTGAAAGAAATGATGTAGGAGCAGACGCATCCCACTCATAAAAGCATTTAAATGCAGGGTAGTGCACCATTCCTTCGGGACACAGGCTCTCTCATGAGCCTCCGAGTGCAGTAGCTTGATACCTGAAGGAACCCTATACGCCTCCCTCAACAAGCCTAAATCTTTCACGTTCATTAACGATGGCACATTCCCAGCGGCCCATCTTGCGGGGTCAGCCATAAACGGATCCTCGACTTTCCTCAAGCTCGGAGCCGAAGTTATGGCCATCAACTCACCCTTGTCCACATCAACGCCTTGGATAGGCACAACACCTTCCATTGACGGAGACACAAGAGGAGACATTTCACCCCCACCACTCCCAGGAGTATCACCCCGAGTAATCCTTACAGACATTTCAACAAAAAATAAAATATTCGTGTTTAGCAAAGAAAAGGTTTCAGGAAGAAATGGTTACCTAAAACTAAATCTTCAACGGAAATGAGGAAGAAGAAGCAATCGTCGAAAATTATCGCCGAAATTATACAGATGTCAGTTCTCTCAAAAACTCTCAAAAACGCGTATGGTTGAAAATGAAACTTCCACCTAAGTATATATAGACAACATGCGTCTATTCCCCACCCTTGGATCTTATCAAGATCTATCCATACCATCCAAACCTCTGAAAACATCCAAACCGTTTAATTCCAACAGTCATTCAAATCAGGGGCCAAAATGCCTGCGTGTCCCCCACGAGCGCGTGACTAACTACCCCCTTGGCAAAATCAAAGCCCCCAAAATTAATTAAGAATTTCATCATTACCTGCAGCTGTCCTTTCATCACGTCCGAATAGAAGTGCAGAAGGAACCCCAATCATCACACTCCCCGTGGACACGCCATTAATACTTTAACATAAAGCCTTGCCGGCCCAATCTCCCCAGCTCCCAATTTGGAACTCGGCTATTCATGCCTGTCACAGCTTGGGGCCCGGCTATTCAGGCTCTCCCAACTTGGGACTCGGCTATTCAGCCTCTCCCTACTTGGGCCTCTCCCAACTTGGGACTCGGCTATTGCCTGTCCCAGCTTGGGACCCGGCTATTTAGCCTTCTCCAACTTGGAACTCGACTATTCATGCCTGTCCCAACTTGGGACTCGGCTATTCAGCCTCTCCCTACTTGGGCCTCTCCCAACTTGGGACTCGGCTATTGCATGTCCTAGCTTGAGACCCAGCTATTCAGCCTCTCTCTACTCGGGACCCGGCTATTCAACCTCCTCCAACTTGGAACTTGGCTATTCAAGCCTGTCCCAACTTGGAACTCGGCTATTCATGCCTGTACCAGCTTGGGACCCAGCTATTCAGCCTCTCCCAACTGGCCTCTCCCAACTTGGGACTCGGCTATTCAGCATCTTCCTACTTGGGACTCGACTATTCAGGCCTGTCCCAACTTGGGACTCGATTATTCTCTGTCCCAACCTGGGACCCGGCTATTCAACCTCTCCCAACTTGGGACTCGGTTATTCTCTATCCTAGCCTGGGACCCGGCTATTCAGCCTCTCCCAACTTGGGACTTAGCAAATTAAGCCTTTCCGAGCCTGGGACTTTTCCGCAGCACAACCATACTTGGAACGCCCAGAAAATCAAGGCTCACAACCCATATGAATAAGCGTTCCGAGCCTTATGGGACTTAAATCACTATCGCAAAATTAAAAAAATCCAGTCCAAGTCCAGCATCCCGCATGATTGACGGATTCTGGACTTGTGGGACTATTGTTACGCACCAATCCTACACGGCAATCCACGTGGGCAGAATAATCTTCCTCGGGCTCCATATAAGCACAGTCAATCAACGCTTGGGCCTAGCCCGATCCGAGGCTGTTCGGGGCGCAGAAATTATATAACCGAGGCTGTTTTTGCCGAAGGGCTTAAATGACCGACCCTGGTTGCGTGATGAGGAAGCTTCTCCCACCAAACCTGTAATTTAATCTGGAAAGGATTGATGGGACTGCTTGCCAATGTAGCTTGTCATAGTCATAGCCCCTTAGTTTGCAGCTGGAGGTGACTTCCTCATTAATGCCAATGACATGACCTCCAAGATGTGACTCAAGAACCTTTCAGATAGAACCACGTGTCGCGCATCGAATGAGATCATTCTTGTAAAACTTTGCCTATAAATACCAAGTTTATTTTCACAAGAAAAGGATGTTGAAATATTACTCTCATAAGAAATATCAAGTCATCTATACTAATTATTCTTCAAGTGATGCTAATGGATTGATCACCAATTTAGGCAAAACAGTGTTGGAAGAGCATTTGGATGTCTCCGGGGGTCAGATAGATAATGCCGGCAGTTCTAATTCCTCTGTTGTCAACGTGGATACCACCAGCAGTGCCCGTGACGGAGACAGGGACTCTTGTGACAACCAATTCCTCGGCTTCGATATATGGAAGGGGAATGGTGATTACGAAGAGAGTGAGTATTAGAGCGGCAGTTCTGTGACGAAGGAGTTTTTCTTTGTGACCGACGAAGCGTCAGCGGTGGCACGGCATTGTCACTAGTCCGACCTTTCAGGGAATTTTGGTGGAGTGGCGGCTCAAAGGACAATATCTCAGCAGAGGCAACAGATTAAGAAGAGTATGAGAGGATCGAGGTCTCGCAGCTCCCAGTACCGTGGTTACCGAGCTACTCGACAACCAACACAGTTGTCGAGTTACTCGGCAACCATCACGGTTGAGTTGCTAGCTTGGTCGTGATGGCTCTACAACCTTGTCCAAATAAACCCCATACAAATATAACATAGCACATTAAAGAATTCAAAAAAATATCACAACAAAAATACCCATTTCTTATTTCAGAAATAAAAATCCAGAAGAACCTCAAAATATAATGTGCAATTAAACAAAATAATATGCAAAAAGGAAAATAGTTTCATCTTTTAACAATGCAGTTGAATTGGGTCTGTGATTCTCGTGAAAAAAATTCAATCAAATCGGATAAGAACTACTTGGCCGGCCAAAAATGCTTGGAACTAAACATTTTTTCTGAAGTTTAGACAAGAAAAAAATCTTGTTAGGTGAAAAAAATTAGAAAAAGACAAAGGAAATGAAAAATCCTACAAATATGTATTTAAAAAAAAATTGTGAACAGTAATTTACTCGGCAATGAACAGTAAGAGTAAATTATTGTTCATGATTTTTTTAAAAAGCCATTTCATTTGTCTTTTTCTAATTTTTTTCACAAATTTTTTTTCTTATTTGTTTTTATTTCACACATTTTCATTCAATTTTTTAATTAATTTTTTTTATTTTATCTTATAAGCAAATTGAATTTTTTTTTTATTTTTTATAATGTTGTCGAGTAACTCGACAACATTGAATTTGAATTGTTTTGTTTTTAAGTGTTGTTGAGTAACATTGTACTTTGATTTTTTTTTTTTTAACACATGTTGGGCATTGGCCAATTTTTATTTTTTATTTTATTTTAGGAATAATTGGATGAAAAGTCCCTATCGTTTCAATAAAAATATAAAAATTGTCACTTTACCAATGCCGTTTACGAATCTTAGTTATTTAATTTTTTTGTTGAGTTATTTAATTTTTTTTATACGAATTATGTGTTTATTTGGTTCTGCTTTTCTTATTATAATTTCAATATTTTACTTAATTAATTGTATTAAATGGTATGTTAAAAAATATATTTTTCATATTTATTATTTACGTATTATATATTTAATATTTTTATACGTATATATTCAAGTAATACCTACACCCACATTTTTCACATAAAATTTATCCCTATATTTTTCACGGACGTGCAACGCACGTAGCAAAAACTAGTATATATATATATCCCTAAAATGACATTTTAATTGAGTAGCAGTCTCATAGTTTTCTGTAAACTAGTTTTGGATGTGTGCAACGATTTATTTATTAACACAACTAGGTATTTATAATTGAGGTAATTTATGAAAAAATTATTTGGTAAAGAGGAAACGTGGAGATAAATTTAAGGTGTTTATTGATTTATTGAATAGGGTCATCCTCTTTTAACCTTTAAAACATTTTCAAAGAACATATCTTGATTTCTATAACTTAAGAGCATGTTTGGTAGAGTTTAAAATAAACTCATTTTTTTTCAAACTCATTTTCAACCACATATTATATGGGATCCACAACTTTTATCAACTTTTTAACTATGCATTTCATTAACTTTTATCAAAATCTCCTAAAAAACATACTTTTAAATTCTACCAAACATGCACTAATTTACAAGAGCTGACGGGCAGAACTAGAAATTTATGTGGTAGGGGACTTCAATATTGAGAAAGTCAATGTTCAAATAAAATTCATGAATAATAGAAAAAGTACAGTTAAGGTATCCAACGATGTCCTATAGCATAAAATTCTTTTACAATTGATTATATATCTATATTCACAGCAAAATCTCTTTCAATATAAAATTTCATACAATCAGGAAGAAAATCATCCTCCATTTTGTTATGAAGTTCTTTCTTTAGAATTTTCATTATTGGAAATGCTCGTTCAGTAGTTGTAGTAGAAACAAACAGAGTCAATACCATATAAATCAATCTAGTAAACAGTTGATAATTCAAGCACCTCCTACTTGAAACTAATTGTCGGCATAACTCAGAAAGTGTAGGTACTTGAAACTAGGGATCAGATATTACATCGTGCTTATAGTGTTGTAACTCTACACTCAAAGAAAAAACTTCACCCAGTTTGAAATCTTCAAGATAAAACTTCTTCGTAAGCTCCAAAATATGATCCTTGTTAAATAATTCAAATGAATTTTTAGGATCTAAAGATTCATTGAGAGAAAGGAGTTTAACTGATTGTTCATTAAATCTCGTATTTAACTCCACCAAAAAAAATATATTACTTCATTAAAAACATCAAAGTGATAGTGATGGTTGGTGAATTCTTGATGGTTGAATGAATTAATTTGACCAAACCAAGAATGGCTTTTGTTGATAGAGGGATTCTCTTGTCAACTGTATGATACTTATGGGAACGACCAGTCTTATAGAAAATATCAAGAACAGGTATATCATTACATTTGTTCAAGCAAAAAGTGTTGACTTCCTGAATGAATTCTTCCCACCCATCGTCACTCAATTCTTGAAGGACTTTTTTTTTTGTTAGTACAGACAATCTAATGGCATTCAAGATGTCTTGGATTTTTCTTTGAAGGGCTTGACAAATTATATCCGTGATTGCCAAAATTTTACGGATTGAATGCAAGACAAACACAAATTTAAAGCTTATAAATTTTCCATATGCACCAAGAGCTTCACCCCTAATTATTGCATTTGGAGAATGATCCTTGAGACCCTCAAGCACCCTACATGTTGCTACATACATATTTATCAAGCTCTGTATCAATTCATAATGGAACTTCAACGAGTAGCTCTAGCTCGTTGCAAGCTACCAATCTGATTAGCCTCACTTCCTGACTCGCGTTCTCCAATAGCCAATAAATGCTCAATATCTTTTCTTTGGGAAGCTTGCAACTCAGTAATACACTTTGAAAAAGAAGTAATGATGTTAACAATATTGTCCACATAAGAAAAGAATTTCTAAACAACATTGACATCCTTAGATGCAGAAACTAACGTCAATTGCAATCGATTAGCAAAACAATAGACATAGTAAGCGTACAGACTCTTTCAGAAATAATGCTTGAATTCCATTCCAAGTACCGCGCATATTTCTAGCACCATGATACCATTGGTCTCTAAGACTTTCAGTTAGAAGGTTGTTACCAATAAAAATCTCAGATATCTTGTTGAAGAGATTCAATGAAGTAGTATCCCTAACACATTTTATGGCAAAGAAGCGCATGGTTATAATACCATCACTATTCACAAATCTCAAGATAATGGACATTTGCTCTCGTTTAGATTAATCTTGTGCTTCATCAACGAGAATATAGAACTTTGCATCCCCAACTTCCTAGCAAATTAGCTTTCATACTCTATTAGACATGATGTTCAAAATTTTCTTTTGAATCTTTGAAGAAGTATATGTTGCATTTTTTAGAGCATTATCCAAGACAACATTCCCAACTTCTGTATTTAGTTGTCAAAAAGCCTCAACCATTTCAATAAAATTCCCACAATTCAATGAGCTCAAAGATTCGTCATGACCTTTAAAGGCACAACCTTGAAGTGCTAGCCACCGGATACTTTTAACTGTGGTCTTCACATACAAACGATGTTTTTTGTATTCCTTACTTGAAATTGATGTAATCACCTTGTCAATATGTTGAGACATTTTCATTAAATCTTCGGCTTTTCTCACATATAGAATATGATTAGATGTAGCAGCGTGAACAAGAAATGCACATCTTGCTCCGTCATGAACCCTTTTGTAGTTGTTGTATCCATGAGTTAATTGCGCCGAAGAATTGAATGGATTACGATCATTGAGAAATACGAAGCACTAAAAACAATATGCCCTATTTGTTGTATGAGAATACTCCAACCAATCAAACTGATTAAACTATCTTTTCTGAAATCAGCAAGACAGAGGTTTTCTTTTTATGCTTCTATACTCTGCAAGTTGTGGTTGATAAGGCCCAACAATAAGATATAACCGTCTAATCTCATCCTATAAATTAACAAGCCATTCACACAATTGCTGTCTTTTTCCTGGATCTCATTCAATGTTATTAGATGGTTGTACTTCAGGATTTGAAGATGAAGGGTGGTTGATTTTGGGACATGAAATTGGAGGAGGTTGTACGAGGGGGATAAAGTTATAACTTCATTCAACCCACTGGGAAGTGTACTTTCATTTGTTTGGTCACTCTTTTTAAAGAATGAGAACAAGGTTTTTCTCCTATTAAGCCAGCAAAGCAACAATCAATACAAATATACAATTATACAATTACAAACATACAATTAAAAAATTGACAAGGCAACAATATAACAAGTTCATCATTGATTTATAAACAAATTATAAGGCACTATATTCACAAATAAATGAGACACAAATCAAATTATTCAAAAGTGCAAAACTGAAATAACAACTTAATGAAATATGAAATAACAACTGACTGGAATAACAAGTTCATCATTTCTTTAACAAAAAACAACTGAATTCTGAATTCTGAAATTTACTAAAGCAAAGTGCAAAACCTAGTGAATTTTATAATTTTTATTCATCCAAAATTCCAAATCACTGAAAATCAGAACTTAAAATGACTGAGAATTGAAGAAGATATAATTTTATGGCTATCAGATAAGAAAAAAAAATTTCAATCACGGCAGCGGTCGGCGGTCCTTTCTAGTTGACTGAGTTCTCTCCTTGCTCACGGCGATCACAGATCATGATCACGGTCACAGGCTCACGGCAATTCGGTGCCAACTTCGTCTTCGTCTTCGTCTTCAGCCTTTTCTCTTCACATAATTGTCCAAAGTCCAAACCTCATTCTTACTCTTCTGATCTCTCATTCCAATTTGGGAAAATTGGAAAATGACATGGGTTATTGTAGAGGTGGATGGGTTATTGGGTAAATGGGCCGCAGCTAGGATTATGCTATTTGAGATATTGTAAATAGATTTGAGGGTGTTGGATTTGGGCTACGCTTTGTGCATTAAACCGGGCTACAACTTAAAAAAAAAAAAGGTAACCTATGCTTACTCGTTCTGGGCTGTAGCTCAAGCCCGCTCCCCTTCGATCCGTCCTTGCTCACGTCTATGCCAAAATTCCAAATACTTAAAATCTTTTGACATTTGTTTCTGCTTGAATGATCTGCAAGCGGGTAACACACACACACACAAAAGAGATGGCCAATTGCATGATAAACTATATATATATCATATCCATTATAACTCTAAATTGGGAATACTACATGAAGGTAGAACTTACAATCCTTCAGGATGAGAACCCTTATCCATCGGCCACCAATATTGAAAGAAGCGTTGTATGTTGGGAGACAGACGCCCATCTATCCTATTGGCACTTTTTGTTGGGGACGAAATCTGTCTTAAGAATATTTGTTTCAGCATGCCTCACTCAGTCCCTACTTTTACTTCATTTTGTATTGTTCTAGTCAATATACGACAACAATAAAAAGATAGTTACAAAGCAACACATATACAAAACCTTATTGGTGCAAATGGAAGATAGGAGAACTATGACCATTACAACATAAGAATAAAAATATAGCAACATTAACAGAAAATATTTTTCGAAGCAAACGAATTTTTTTCAATAAATCACACTGTCGCAATCAATTAAGGCTTTAGAAGTTTTCGAAGTAATAAGAAGGAAGGAAATGTCAGATTTTTACTAAAGCCCATAAAGACCAAAATAAACAATTACCCAAAACAAATACAACACGAGAGCTTTGAAAAAGAAAACAAATCCAGCATATTGAAATTTTGATGAAAAATTGAAAAAGATCCAAATTACTCTGAATCCCAAATAAACTACAAAACGAGCATAGAGCCAATAAAAAGAAGTCCAAAGCCTAATTTTTTAAGCATTCCACTATATTATACATAAATTAAACTACAAAATCAAAATATATATACATCGAGTAACATAAATCGAGTATCAAGCATGATTCGATACTAAAGAATAATTTTTACACACAAAACACATATACATACAGATAGATACATGTATATAATAGTTTCACGAAAAATTACTAAAAATAAATAAAATACACATATACATATACATATATGTATTTCTAGTACAGCGACAAAAGAGGGATTTTGGCTAATTAGGAATCCAAATATGAAGGGTAAAACTATAAGTACCCAAAAAATTAGAGAAAAATTAATTCATATTCAAATTCTGAATTCTGAAATTTCTGATTTCTTCAATACCATATCTTTAAACACTCTATAAGTATCCAACACTAAAGTTTTCATCATCCACGATCGAAAGCATTTAAAAGGTTCAATCAGAAAATTAACTCAACTTTACTTCCAAAAAAGCTCATTACTAATAATCAATAGATTCCCCTTAAATTAGTCAAAAACCCTCATCACAATTTCTCCAAAAATAATTCCCATTTTCACTACTCCAGAACATATCTTCGAATTACATTTCAAAACAAAAGAACTGACAGTATAGTGTAAAAAGTGCATGAAAAACTAAAATAAAGAATAAGTACAAAAGTACAAAAATTCAAGAAAGGGAAAAGGGTCATTGAGGTAGTAAGATTAGTAGAAGACAACGATGGAATAATAAAAAATGGTCATAGTGACAAAACAAGAAGGGGATTTGGGTTATGCTTCAACGGGAATGGAAATGAAGTTTTTGTAACCAATGAGTGTGGGGAAGATGAATTTTTTAGAAAAATAAAATAAATTAAAAATTAATTGCTTCCAAACATACCAAGAACATCACCATTCAAAATCCTTAGCATGTTAGTAGAGAATTGGGAAAATCACAACTATTCTAGACCATAACAAAAATATAGATTGGGAACTAGAAATCTTCAGCAGATTTGTAAAAATCTTGGAACATTTCACAAATTATGTTAAAAACCAAATATCAAAAATTTGGAGCACGTCACTAGAGAGAGTTCAGAGAGAGAAAGAGTGAGCGATTGTAGGGTTTGTGGGTAGGAGAGAAAAATGGACGTCCGTTTTCTTATATATGTACAAACTTATTAAGGTAAAAAAAATAGACAAAAATGACACAGTTTTATAAAGAAAAATTAAACAATAATAAGACCAAATTCACTTTTATAAGTTAGTGTAGATGTAGATGTAGATAGATGTATAACATTAATTACGACGAAAAATGGAAACCAAGTTATGCACTCACTGAAACATTAAAAACAAGAATATAATTTCAACACGTGAGATCGCCAAATATTTCATGAGTTCCTCTATTCAATCATTTTCCTTCTCTGTGATGCTTGATATCTCGTTCTTACAAATCTTCTCTTAACTACCCATGACACAAAATGCAGACACAAGTTCACCACTTAATTAAACGTTCATACTTGATTTTGCCTTCAGCCTTCAGTTTTTTTCTTCACTTCATTATGTGAAGATTCTAAGTCAATGTATTTCAATATGACGAACCAAATTAAGAGGAGAAGAACAAAGAGAGAACGAAGAACTAAATATTATTGAGCACAAAATGGCTAATGAGTTTTAGGGTTACATTGAGTATATATAATAAAAACAAAAGAGAGTGACTAAACTACCCTAAGTAATATTATAACCCCAAACAATATATTAATATATTCTAACATCTCCATCAAACTCACGATACGACAACAAGGAGCAGCGATATTTGTCAAGCAAGAAACGAAACGATAGACTGGATGTGACTTCGTGAAAAAGTTAGCAAGTTGCAACGATGAAGAAACAAATGGTAAGGAAATAGTGCCATGTTGAAGATGGTAGCGAATAAGATGACAGTCAATCTCAATATGCTTCGTGTTCTCATGGAACACTGAGTTATGAGAAATCTAAATAGTACTTTTGTTATCACAATACATAAGGGTTGAAGAGGAAAGAAAAATACCCATGTCGGCAAGTAACCAACACAACCACACAATCTCAATGGTAGTTGATGACATAGCACGATAACAATCTGTTTCTTACTCTTCCAAGAGATAAAGAAATCACCAAAAAATAAACAAAAAATAGTAGTAGACTTATGATTAGTTACTGGCCCAATCAGCATCAGAGTATGCGTTAAGCTCTAAGGATGAGGTCGATGGGAACAAAAGACTCTAAAAGCAAGTATCATGAAGATAGAGCAGAATACAAACAACAACACCTAGTAAACTGTAGTTAGAACAGAGACAAACTGACTAACAATGTGAACATCATAAGCAATAACGGGACAGATGATGGTGAGAGAGACAAGACTTTCAACAATAGTGTGATACAAAGTAATGTCTGTCAAAAGAATACCGTCAGAAGGTGAATATCGAGCATTACATTCAAGAGGAGTATCAGTGAGACGAGCACGCTCAATGATATCAATAGCATACTTAGACTAAGAGAGAAGATAACCTCTAAGCGAATAAGCAATCTCGATCCCCAAAAAATAAGATAATGGACCCAAGTCCTTCATTTCAAAACGACGAGCCAAGTCAGATTTTAAAGCAACAACCCCATCAACATCATCACTAGTGATAATCACATCATTAACATATAACAAAAGGAAAATACGACTGGCCGAGGGTATCTAAAGAACAATGTAGAATCATGATAGCTAGATATAAAGCCAAAAGAAGAAACAACAGTAGAAAATCGTTCAAACCAGGTGCGAGGTGCCTATTTAAGACCATAAAGTGCTTTTTTGAACTTGGAGACAAGAATGATGAAAAACACCATGAAAAGGAACCATATAGACATCCTCTTGAAGTGTTCCATTTAAGAATGAATTTTTAAAATCTAACTAAGAGAGATTCTACATAGAACAGATGCAATTGCAATAAGTGTACGAACAGTAGTCATATTTGTAACTAGAGCAAATGAATCCTCATAATCTAAACCATACTGCTAAGTAAACTCCTTAGCAACTAACATAGTCTTGTAATGCTCAATCGAACCATCAAATTTGGTTTTGATCTTATAGACCCAACGAAAACTAATAGCATATTTACCCAGAGATAATGAAACTAAATCGTAAGTGTGTGTCTTGTATAGAGTAGAGAGTTCATCAGCCATAGCATGTTGATAAAGAGGATCTAGAATAGCTTTTTTATAGGAAGAGAATTCAGAAAGTTTGTAAATAGACATTAAGAAACAATAGAATGATTCTGAACAACAAGAATAAGAAAAATCGAGTAACTAAGTGGACTTCTAAATACATGAATGATATCGAGGAGAATGATAAAGATCGACAATCTCAAACGGTGCATGGGAGGCCATAGAAGGAGTTAGGACATCATGAGTCAGTACATGTGTACTTGTAGTGCATGAAGGATTAACAACAAGAGGGATATTGAAAGGTGGGTTGTCGGTATCATCAGAAAAATGATCAATACAAATGAGACCAGTCTTAGTCATGTCATGAGTATTATCAAAAATAAAAAAGAATGGAATATGCTCAAGAAACACAACATGATGGGAAACATATAATATTTAATTAATAGGATCAAAATAGCGATAACCCTTCTATCCCATCCCCATATCCCAAAAAACACATGGTAAAGCATGAAGTCAACTTAATATGTTCTACATTAGGACGAAGGACAAAGAAAGTACACCCAAAAACTCTTAGAAGGAAATAATCAGGATGATACCCTAACAATGTTTCAAATGGTGACAAAACTGAAGTGTAAGAAGACGGAGTCTTAGTAATTAAGTAAACAGCAGTTGAACTGCTTCTCTCCAAAATTCAGTAGGAACTTTAGCAGATAAGATAAGACAAGAGAACAAGCAGTTTCAACAATGTGCATATGTTTTTATTCAGCAACATCATTTAGTTGTGGGGTATTAGTACACGAAGATTAATGAATTTTACCATCAGAAGCAAGCAATGTAGAAAAATTAACAGAGGTATACTCCCCCACCCAAGTCACGTCTAAAGTACTTAATCACGGCAGAATGTTGAGTTCTAACAAGTTCTCTAATAGAAAAAATCAGAACGTCATTTCATAAGATAAATCTAACAATAACGACTATCATCAATAAAATAGACATAATATATAGACCTCCCCATCCATCTTTGTAACAATAGGAGCAGGACCCCACATATCAGAATGAATAAGATCAAATTATACAACAGAACGAGAAACACTTCGAGGAAAAGGTAAAGCAGAAAAATTAGCTAATTTGCAACCACTACAATCCAAAATATCGTGAGTTCATAAATCTCTCAAAGAGAATGATGACAAATCAATATTAGAGGTTGCAGCATGCGATGGTCTCAGATTGTCCAAAACATATAACTCTCATTTTAAACGGCCTATCCCAATCAGCTTCTGAGATTGATGATCCTATACATGACAAGCGATGGAAGAAAAATGAACTAAGTATCTAGCATCACACAACTAACCAACAAAAATAAGATTCAGAGTAAAAGTTGGAACACAATAGACATCTGAAAGTGATAAATTATGTATGTTAATAGAACCAACTCCTGCCAAGGGGAATGAAATGCCATCAGCAGTCATAACAGATACAGACAAATTAGAAGGACGTAAAGAATAAAAAATGTTGAGTTAGATGACATGTGTTTGGAAGCACCTAAGTCAAAATCCATGAGGAAGAAATACCTGATGGGCTCTAGGATGACAAATCTACATGAGTAAAGGCTGACATGGCATGTGGATGAGTGGTGAGGAACTTCTGAAACTGCTCAACTAAAGTAGTTATCGGAGGACCAGATGAAGGTGTTGCTCCAAGAATAGATGAGTCACAAGGTGGCATGGCTTCTGCTACGTTAGTATTGGGATGATAGAATCGCTGTTGTTACTGCTGCTAACTCTGTAGAGGTTGCTGCTTCTTAGATAACTTAGGACATTGAGACTTTTAATGTCCCTTTTGTTTGCAAAAACTACACTCTTCACTAGCAAGCCGCACATAACTTTTGTTCTGATTCTGCATAGATGGTCGAGAAGGGATAGCCAAAACTAAAGTGCTAGAAGGAGGAAGGGATGCCTTACCTATTAGGGATTTCAAACTTGTTTCCTCAGCCACAGGTTCACTAACTACTGAATCTTAGAGGAATAAAATGCAAGATGGAGCCTCTAAGTCCCTCAAAGTCACTACGAATTGCCATAAAAACTGGATCAATCATTGCTCCTCTCTATAAATAATATAGTCCTCACATGCTTTCATTCCTGCAGATTCTGTAAGAGCAAACTCATCCCAAATCGATGTCATAGTAGTGTAAAACTTCAAAATATCCATATTCTTCTGTTGTAAAGCTCGTATAACAATCTCCAACTGATATCGTTTTGCAAAGTTATACTTAGTGTATAACTTCTGAAAATGATCCCAGACTTCCTTTACTGTTTCATACTTTGCCAACTGTGCACCAATAGAATGGTCAACAGAATTGTGAATCCAAGTAAGAATTTTCGTATTGTTTGATTCACAAGCATCGACCTCTATTGTATAATTATCACTCGTACTCTTAGGTATCATAACAATTCCACTAACATATCTTCATAATTTTTTACATTGGAGAAAATTCTTCATCATAGTACTCCAATACAAATAATTCTTACCAATTAATCTTATAAAACCCTGCAGTCAAATGTTTATCATCTGGACAGGAGGCCTAGTCAGCATTAGCAAACCCAACTATATTGAGCCCTTCACATTTTTAAATTAACAACCCTTGTCTAACCGTTTTCTTCAAGTATCTAAAAACCTTTTTGCTGACTTCCAATGTATATCAGTTGGTGCTTGTAGATATAGGCTCAACTTGTTGACTACGAAACTGATATCAGGTCTTGTGTGTGCTAAATATTGTAGGCCTCCTAATGTACTTCTATATAGTGTATGATTGATCATCTCTTTGCCTTCACTTCTGGAAAGATGTTTGCCAACTGACATAAGAGTAGGACATGGTATCAAATTCTGAAAACCAAACCTTTTTAGCAAGTCTATGATATATTCGGCTTGAGTGAGATGAAGACCACAATCATATCTTTTAACCTCAATTCCTAAGAACTGATGTAATTATCCCATATCCTTAAGAACAAAAGTTTGGTTTAACCTATCAATGAAACACTGCAACATCTCTCTATCATTGCCTATTATCACAATATCATCCACATATATCAGTACAAAGATTACTTGACTTTGATTTATGTAGAAAAACAATGAGTTGTCTACCTTGGACTGCATAAACTTTTAGTCTATTAAGGTTTCTTTAGTCTCTCATACCATGCTCTAGGTACTTTCCTTAGTCCATAAAGTGCCTTTTCAAGCTTGCACACAAAACTGCGATTTGTTTTATCTATAAAGCCTTCTGGTTGCTTAAGATATACTTTCTCTTCCAACTTTCCATTCAGAAAAGCATTGTTCACATCAACTTGTATAATGTTCCAATCTCTTGAAATTGCAAGAGTTAGGATTACTCTTAATTTGAAAACTTTATTACTGGGCTGAAGGTTTTATAGAAGTCTACTCCTGCAATTTGCAAGAACCCTTTTACCACTACCTTGCCTTGTGTTTTTGTATCTTTCCTTCTGGTCCATACTTGATTTTGAACACCCAATTGCTGACATGGCACCAACTTCTAAGTTTTATTTTTAATATATGCCTTGTACTCTTCATCCATTGCTCTTCTCCAGTTCTCATCAAACAAGGCGTCTGATATAGTAAATGGTTCCGTCACTCATTGATCATCACTTAACTAATGTTCTTTTGCATCTGTCATATAGGTCTTGGGCTTAAAAATACCAACTTTACCTCTGGTAATCATAGGATGCTCTATGATCACTTGCTCAGAGCTATCACTTCTTTGAGGCAATGCTTCACTTGTTCTTATGTGTTCAATTTGTTCAACAACTTGCTGATCTTGTGGTACTGGAATATTATCACTACTTAACACTTTAACCTCTGTACAAGCATTAAGATCTATCAAACCATTTTCACTTAAGTTTGTTTCATCAACATATTATGTATTTAGTTCTACTGCTTGAGTTGCATTAGGATGAGATGTACTAGCTGATGTTGTGTCACTGTTTGGTGAGGTATAAAAAGGAAGACATTGAATGATAATATCTGAGTTTTGAAGAGTCGAGCGTTTGTTTAGAAAGCTGGATTCAAAAGGAAAATCAAACTCATTGAAGATTACATGTCTAGATATATAGATTTTCCAAGTAGGACTTAGACACTTATAGCATTTGTGTGAATTGCTAAAACCAAAGAACACACACTTAACAGAATGGTAGCTGAACTTATTTTTCTGATATGTTCTAAGGCATGGAAAACAGGCACATCCAAAAGTTTTAAGTGTTTTCAAACCAAAAGCTTCATTACGTACTAACTGGTGAGGTGATTTCATCTTAAGTACTGTTGTAGGTAGTTTATTGATTAGATAGGTAGCTATATGGAATGACTCCCACCAGTAAAACAGAGGCATTTTAGCTTGTGTCAAGATGGTTAACCCTGTTTCAATCGCATGTCTATGCTTTTTCTTTGCTCTTCCATTTTGAGCTGAAGTATAAGTGTAAGAGACTCGCATTTCTATACCAGACTCTGTTAAGAAACCAGAGAAAGCTCTAAATTCACCACCCCAAACAGATTTGTAGAGCCTTAATTTTTCTATCAAATTTATTTTCTACCAATTTCTTGAATTGGACAAACATGTGTACTGCTTCAGACTTATATTTTAAGGGGTAAATCCATGTATACCTACTATAGTCATCAATGAATCGGATATAGTATTTGAATCTAGATATAGAATTTAGATGAGCATGTCCCTAGACATTTGTATGAATTAGTTCAAGAAAACATGAAGAATGTGGCTGAAACTTTAAAAGGAAGAGCATGGGATTTACTATATTGGCACGCATCACAAAAAACACTAATATTATTATCACCAATGCTTTCATTACAAGACTTTAGGACTTGAGACATGACAAGAAGAGCAAGATGACCAAGTCTCCTGTGCCACAATTTTAATCTAGACTCTATTAATTTAGAATTCTTGGAAGGTTCAATGCAACTAGACTTGGTTACAAAGGTTGAGCTATTTAACTTGTTTGAGTGACTTAACTCTTGACAATAAAACTTCTGGACTTGATTTTGTATATCAAACTGGTACAATCCCCCCCTTAAGCTTCCCTTACAGCAGTATTTCCTTTATCTGTTTGTCCTCGACAAAGCAAAAATCAGAGTAAAACTCTATAAAAACATTGTTGTCAGAGGCTAATCATGAAACACTGATCAAGTCCTTTTTAATTAAGGGCACAAGCAACATTTTGTTAAGCACAAGTGATCTTTCTTTTTAGGTATTTAAGTGTGCAGTGCCAATGTGTGAAATATTCAGCTTATTACCATTTCCAACAATGAACTTTTGCTTACAACCATACTCATGTGTTTCAGCCATGTTTTCTTGCCTTGCAGTGGCATGATTACTAGCACCAAAGTCTGCAAACCAAGCTGGATCTGCTATGTTGGCTACTAAAGCATTTGGACTTGAGTGACTACTTTGATGTTGCTAATCTGGTCTATTACCCATATACCTTTCATCATAACAGTTATAGCACCAAGCTGCTGAGTGATTATTCATACTATGAATTTGACAAGAGCCTTTGTTTGCACCAGATTTGCCTTATCTGCCTCTGCTTCTTCCACCTCTTAAACCACTACTCCTTCCACAATAGTCTGACTTTACTCTTCTATAACTGTTAGAGTTTGGCCTTTGGACAAGATTCACTAATGTTTGGCTCAGATTTACTGATGACATTCCAATTTTTACAGTATTTAGATATTTAATTGTACTCTCATAGGTCATGAGTAGAGACTGAACTTCCATGAGATAAACTCTTTGCTTTTTATCTGGACTACTATTAGAGTATACTTTTCATCTAGGCCAGCTAGAACTTGTGTGACTATATTAGAATGATGAATGGCCTTACCAGCAATTTCAAGGTTGTCTGCAAGTTGCTTGACAGCATTGAGGTATTGATCAATGCTCATAGATCCTTTCCTAGTTTTCTGAAGTTCACTAATGAGAAATGTTACCCTTGATTTATTTATGACTACAAAGCTTAGAAGAGATGGAGAATCCTATAACTCGGATTGCAATGTCAGGTGACATAATATATAACCAACCCATTAATATTTGATCTATAGAGAACCACTTTCTATACTTAGAATTTTGAATCATTTTCATAGTTTCTCCAGCTGCACTAGTGGTTTGAATGGCTATAAACTCAGATGGACACTCAGTTCTTCTTGAGAGAAACCCTTCTAAATTATACTTTTTAATAATGGGCATAATCATAATCTTCCACAGCAGAAAATCGTTTCTATCAAGTTTCACTAGTGGTGTTTGAGTGAGGCTAACACCAAAAGGAGACAATTGATTGCCTCCCAACAATAGAGGTATCACTGAGCTGATTTGTGCTTGTTGTGTGGCTGTTTTGCTTCCATAAGAACTGGTGTTTGCCATTTTAAAAGCTCTTATACCAAGTAGGAATTTGGGATAAAAAACTGAATTCTAAAAGTTTTCCACACTGTAGCACAAGTTCCCTTGCTGTATTTATATTATGACAACCGAATCTTACGGAGAAAGTTGTTACAAGAATTAAAAAAATTAGCCAATACAAATTTAACATCTAATGAGCTTATCCTAAAAACTGGGAGCAGTATCATGGCACATGTGAAATCTGTTAGCTAATTATTTTAGCATCCCAACGATCTCAACATTTTGTAGAAACGTGCATTCCTATGCAAACACACGTTACCTCTTGCCTTATTCAAGTTTCATCTGCTTTGCAACATGAGTTCTCTAAGAAAATAGTCCAACAGCCATAACTCTTACATTCTAATATTCCCACATCAAATTATACACCATCATCGTAAGTAGAGGTGGCAAAATTGGTCCGACCCGCGGGCCGGCCCATGTAGCCCGTCTTCTTGGGTTGGGTTGGCCCTAGCCCAAATAAAATCGGGCCAAGATGGCCCGGCCCATCTAGCCCGCGGGCTAGTTGGGCCCGCCCGATTTTGATTTTGATTTTATTTTTTTTGCTCCTTAACATTAATTAACTCATTTTGTGAATAGTCCCAATACATAATTCAAATAATATCAATCTAAAATGATCTAAGCCAAAGTCACCAATAAACATTAGTCCAAAAATCTTAGAATCCAACATAAAATTGTTTAGATTTAATTAAAATTTAGTTTAATTTAAGTTTCAATCCAAAAGATATTTGGTGTGACAAGTAAATTATTTATTTTAAATTTACTTATAAGTAAACTTTTTAATTTAAGCAAAGCATGCTTATATCTTAAAACAATAAGACTAGTATGCTTTTAATATTTGTATTTTTTTTTAAAAGTGTCTACAAATAATTTACAATTAACAAAAAAAAAAAGTATTATTTTGAAGGAAAATTGATGTTTAACTAATACATGAGAGCCCCAATTTTATAAATTAATCTTTTTAAAAATATCTATATAGTCTAAATTTATCTAAGATTGTATTTGATGTAATGTATTAGATTGTATAAAAAAATTTATTTAAAAAAAAAAAGAAAATTAATATAAGTTGGGCCAATTGGCTGGATTGGGCTAGCATATTTCTGGCCCATACAAAACTAGGCTGGGCTAGCCCAGTTCAGTTTCATGTGTGGCCCTATTCTTGTGGGTTGGGCAGCCCATTTGCCAGCTCTAATCGTAAGTAAGGAATAAACATTACCTTGTTTATTCAATTATGCCAACGAAGAGTTTTATAATCACCCATCTTTCCTGTTCAAACCACCATGAAATATGCTGAATTAAGAAACTTGAGGATATGTTCAGTAGAAGAAATAAAAATGAAGAGAAGTGGAATTCTATACTCTCTCTTTCTCCGATCAACTCTAATATTTCTTGGCTCATTCTTTGCAAGAGCAAATCCAGTGAGAATTGTTAGACTTTATGTGGCCAACATGATAAGTTATTAGATTTGATAATATGTCTTATGGATATATCTAATTAATTAATTAATTAGATAATTATTGAAGAATTTTATTTTCCTTAAGAACACTATTTTGATGGAAAATAGAATTATAGTTTAACTAGGAAATTGGTCATCTCTCTACCTATAAAATGACATGTTATTATTTGAGAGGCAAAGGGAGAGAAACAAAATTTCTATACAATTAAATTACATACATTAAAGTGTATTTGAAGATTAGAGATTGGAGATATGTAATTAAATCGTTCAACGGAGATTCAAGAGATTTAACATACATAATCAAATATCGTTTCATGGATGAATGTACGCTCTTGTTACTCCATATTTGTCTGTAAAAATCATGAAGTTTAAGAACTTGAAATTTATGTTCATGTAAATTGAACAAATAAAACTAACATGTGGCATTAGAGTTTAGAATTTTGATCTCCTACCCACTTATCATATCCACTTATAATATCCATGCTGAGGTGGCATCACATAATTAGTAAAAATAATGTGTGGGACCATGAACTACCAATCATGTGATGTCACCTCAGCGTGGACATTATAAATGGGTAGGAGATCAAAACTCTCAGAGTTTATGGTTTATAAACTCATGATTTTCCATTAAATTATATATATTAAATTTCTTGGAGCAAGTTCTACTCTTTTGTTAAGGGAAAAGTCCCGAAGGCGAAGCCCCCCACCTGTGTCAGAAGTCCATTGACTAGTCGGATTGTAAATTGATAGATGTGCACAAGTGGCAGAGACCTGAGGGAGAGAGCCAACAGGCTAAGCAAGTTCTACTCTTGATGTTGGTCCGCGTGGATATAGAAGCAAATTTTTATGTTTGATAAAATTAAACATTTTCTTGAAGCCTCATGTTGTGTGACTCATGCCTTGTTTAGGTAAAATTCTCTCCAATGGGAATTTCCTAAAATTGACCCAAACAAGCACTAGGAAATTTCTATATTTTATCACTCACGTGTCCAATATGTTATAATAACAAAATAAAATTAGGACTCAATTGATTATAGCTATCCAATATAAAGAAGCATATAATTTTTTGAAAAAATTGTCAATAAGTCATCTCCACATGACTTGTTTCAAATTAGGTCAAAACTTTTTTTAAATTGTGATTAAGTCATACTTCACATCAATATTTTATATTAATTTCCAATATCACCCCTTTTAACCATATTTTTCATTGACCCAATCTTCCAACTCCACAAACCTCCTCAACCTCCGGCGACAACCTCCGGGAACAACCTCCGGCGACCTCCGACGACAACCTCCTCCACCTCCGGCGACCTCCAGCACGCCTCCACCTCCGACGACAACCGCTTCCACCTCCGGCGACCTCCGGCGAGTGCTTCTAAGGCACGGTGTCACTTTTTAGACAGTTTTTTTGGTGAAGATTTTGGATCACTTTTTAGGCAGTTTTTTTGGTGAAGATTTTGTTAGTTGTAAAACTACAAAAATAAATGACAAGTTACTACAATAAGAGACTTTTTCAGACATGTGTATAGGGAGGGTGGTACTGGTCAGCTTTCAGGTGGCCGGAAATCAATTTCTTGAACTTCACGTCACAGTAGAGTAGCCAGAGCTTCCGGTGGCTTGAAATATCCGTAGTGGATAACGTTTTATGGACTTTGGTCACAGTGTTTGAATCCTTATCTTTGGTTTGTATGCTTTTTTTATTTCTTAATCTTCTGTGGTTGTACTCTATTCATAATGTCTTAACAGTTAGCATTGATCTATCCGTGCTGCAAGAGAGGCTGACCAAAATGATTAATCTGAGTTGAGTATTTTAGCATTTATGTAAACAATGAGCATTTTCCAGTTATATAAACAATGAGGTAACATCTGTTGTTGATACTATATTATAGAATAGCAACTTGATATTGTATTATATAAAACAGTATCACAACAGAAATGGGCATAGAATGTTATATATATGAGCTTGAATACTCTACTATCTTATGTAAATAGGAGCTTGAATGCTCCACCATCTAATTGCTGTAAATAGGAGATTGAATGTTCCATCATCTAATGTTTAGTCATGGTATGTTATTTGATACTATATTATACAAAACAGTATAACAGAAAATAGTATCACAATATAAATGGACATAGAATTGTTGTAAATAGGAGCTTGAATGTTCCATCGTCTAATGTTTGAATGTCTTAGTTATTTTTAATCTATGATACTATTTTAATGTCTTAGTTTTAATATATGATACTGTTTAATTATGGCAAGGTTTAATAGATTGAAACTTTGTCATAATATTTCACTATCATTTGAAATATGTTTTAATCCATGATACTGTTTTAATCATGTGATACTGTTTGAATATATATATGTGATCTTTGATACTGTTTAATTATGGCAAGGTTTGAACATGTGATATTGTTTGAATGTCTTAGTTTTAATCTATGATACTGTTTTAATCTATGATACTGTTTTGTTTATGTAATTAGTATATTTTGATACCGTTTTAATCCATGATACTGTTTTTATCTTGTGATACTGTTTGAATCTATGTGATCTTTGATATTGTTTAATTATGGCAATGTTTGAATAAGTGATACTGTTTGAATGTCTTAGTTTTAATCTATGATAATGTTTTGTTTAGGTAATGTGCATTAATATAAATTGATATTATTTTAATCCATATTTTAATCTATGATACTGTTTTGTATAATACACTATCAAACAAAACATATGACTAATTAAACAGTATCAAAGATTAAAACATGATATCATAGTCATGTGTGTTGTTTGATACTGTATTATGCAAAATAGTATCACAAAAAATAGTATCACAATAGAAATGATCATAGAATTTGCACACGTGCTCAGAATTTTTATTATAATATGTTTTCGGAATGGTCTCGACGAGACGGTCAAGACCAGTCGCTTTGCCACTGCCTAAGATGGATTTTACCCGTTTGAAGTCGTCTCTTTAGCGTAAAATGGCAATCTTTAATTTTTTTTTTCAAAACAGTATCACAAATTCTTTAAAACAGTATCAGGGATAAATGTGCATCCTTTTGCTGCAAATTAAAGCTCTTCCAAGGTATCTGAGTCCTTTAAAAGCAAACACATACTTCAGAGCAATGCTAAAATGAAGAAAGAAGAACTGACAATCATTCTCAAGTTAATGGGAAGTCATGCAAAAGGTTCTCATCTAAAACTATAAACAATGTTTCTAATTTTTCCCTTGAATTTGAATATGTTTGAGATTCAATTAGGACATAGATTCTCATTGGATAGATAAGTATAAATTTATAAGGTGTTTAATGGTAGGTAGAAGAATTAATCAGTAGAGAATAAACAAGAGAATACTATTGTTCTTAAAATATTTCATTAGTAGTACAAAATCATAGGTTTAACAGTATCACAACAAAACAATATCACCGCAAAACAGTATCACCACTCAAAATCTGCGTTTTTTTACAATTAAGGGTATGCTGGTCTTTTAGCTCTAAAATATGACTTTAGAGTCCATAAGTGCCCAAACAGTGACCGGCCCTGAATTTATCCTAATTTTTTTTTTGTTGACTATTAGGCTTGTGTAATTTTAGCCAAGGCCCATTATTATGTAAAATCTCAAATAAAGAATTAAATGATGAGGAGATTGAACCTGTTGTCAGAATAATATAAGTTTTGACATCTTCTATTAGAAAATAAGAGATGTTTGAAAAGCACCAGAATTATGAACATTTATTTAGAGCTTGAAAAGGCAGCTTCATGAAGACTTGAATTTGTTCATCGCTACATAATTCATTCTACCTTGATTAATGTGTGGACTTCTGTCGCTATCTATAATGAACGGGCTTCCTTTTGTAAGTACCAAATAGGCCTTATCGAAACAGATGGCCTGCACGGTTTAACTATATTATTTTATTGTTATGTATTAATTAATTTATTGACATATAGATTAATATAAAAATTTGATTGTAGTGTATGATATTGATGTTTTCAGTGGATATATATTACCCAATTAAGTTTTTATGTTAATTTATGAAATTTTTCTTTTATTATTCAATTTAAAGATATTCATATTATGTATAGTTTGTTGGTCACCAAAGTGACCAAATTAGAATGTTTCATGGATATCTAGTTTTTTAAATAAAGAAATATTGTTGTTGTAACTTACAAAATATTTATTATTCAATTTTAAAGATATTCATATAATGTATAGTTTGTTAGTCACCAAAGTGACGAAACTAGAATGGTTTATGAATTTCAAATTGTTTAATAAATCAATATTAATGTGTATAAAACATTTATTACTCAATTGAAGATATTCACTTAGGTATAGTTTGTTAGCCACCAAAGTGGCCAAACTAGAATTTTTAAAGAATGTCAAATTGTTTAATAAAATTTAGTATGTTGTACCATTTACTATATATGCTTATTAAGGATACATAGTACATAGGTAACACGTTTGTTAATCATAGAGATATTTTGTCACCCAAAGGTGGATCAATCATCATACGATTAATCAACATGACGGGGTAATTGATATTTCTTAATTGATCATTTTATATATCTAAAGATAATAGAATGTACCACTTGAGAAATAACATAGTTGTCCATTAAAGATAAATACAAAGCATCGTAATAGTTATTAATGGTGTATCGTAGTATCTACCCAAAGGAGATCTTCGATATATATTTATTGTCTATTTGAATCTGATTTATCTCATATCTCAAACTATTGATGTATAGAACACCTACTTTATTGTATCAATTCAAGTTTCTCTTTATTGTTATGCTTCATGAATATCAATGAATATCACCAAAATTAATCGATGAACATCAGCATTCCCAAAATTAAAATTTCAGCAGCCATTCGAAAATTTCAACAACAAAAGTAAAATTTCAATGGCAACATCAGCAAAATGAAAATTTTCAACAGCAAGATATAATCAATAAATAGCATCAAAATTCATCGATGAACAGGCAGAACAGTAGCATTCCCAAAATTAAAATTTCAATAGCATTCTAAAAATTTCAACCGCAAAACTAATGAAGTGATGATTTCAAATTACAACAGCAGCATTTCTAACAATTAAAACATCATAAGCAAAATTTCAGCAGCAATTAAACTTACTAAAATGCTTGGAATGCTAATGAAGTGATGATTTCAAATGGATGCTGCGATTTGCGAAATTAGGACTGCTGGCTTGCTGCGGATTGCAAACATGATTAAGACCAGGATGTTACGATTTACGAACGTGATTAAGGGTAGATTTAGCAGAGCAGGCAATGGATTTTGAACGTGATTAAGACCGGGAGACGTTGCTGATGATTTCATGAAAATGGCTGATTTTGAACGTGAAAGGACTGACCGCTATAGTTTAATCAAGAAAAATGGCTATTGGTTGTGTAATTCATATGAAACTTTTTTTGGACTGGACGCTTAGGCTGCTGATATTCATGATTGGGCCTTCAAATAATTTTTTTTAAAGCATAAGTAACTTGTAGTCCAGAATAGGAGTCCTAGCCCTAAATCCGCCCCTACTTGGACGGACCAGTCGGTTCAATCGAAAACCAACCCGAAAATCGGTCTAGATGTAAGACAAAAAAATAGTAAACTTTGACAATCCCAATTCTCAAAAAAGAGAATTAACATATTCCATCATTCGTTAATTCTAAGTGATTATACTCATGGTCGGTCCTCCTTTAAGGCAAAAGATACAAAAGCCTCTGGCCCAAAGAAATAAGAAGTCCAGGGGGCCCAAAAGAAAAAATTTGAAGAAAATAATAATAATAATAATAATAATAATAATAATAACTATTAGTTGGGCCAACTAATGCCAAGCCCAACATTGCAAATAATGATATTCTTGGTTAAGTGCGGTTATTTAGTCCCCCATCACAGAATCACAATCACGCCTTCATCTCTTTCTTGCAAGTGTCGACCGTGTCTACGTTAAAGGAAGATTGAAGATTGAAAAAAAAAATTATTCAATTGGCAAACTAATTAACTGGAAAAAGAAGGCGGTGTTCAAGTGAAAAGAGGGTTCTCATCTATTGCTACATCTCTGAACTAGTGCCAACCAGGTAAATTTTTATTTTTTTTTATATATTTTCTGTTTTTTTCCTTCCAAGAAGATGAATTTTGTAGTTGGTTAACTCAGAAAAATGAGCAAAAAATCAGTGGAGAATTTGATAGATTTTATTTATTTATTACTTTAATTTTGATGTTATATACTTATATTATGAAATTAATTTTAGTTTGAAGCAAATTGTGAATTTTCTTGATTATGTCGATCGCATTTGGATGATGAATTATTAATTCTGGTCAAGTAAAGTTTGAATTTTATAGCAATTGGATGATGAATTATTAATTTTGTTCAAGTGTGTTTTGGATTTTATATAGAGACGTTTCGAGTTTTATTAGTTCCCAACCTACATCTTTGTTTCACTTTGATGCTTAAGCCTTTTTATTCCAAATTGATAACTGCAGTTTCGTTTATATTTAAGCTTCGTCTGTCTTGAATTGACGAAATTGTTGACTTAGTTAATGGAACATAGATCTCAAAAATCCGTCAACATATTATTTTGTTATCCAAATTAGTTATTGAACTTATATTTTTATTTCAATACAGAAGAATATGGAATTTTCTGGTAATTGTGTTGTTATCAATCGCTCATGTATTGTTGGAGATAGTCTAGGAATGATGACAAAGAAGAACTGTGATTCTGTTATAACATTCTTATCTATACTCAAGTTTGATAAATTTCTAATATTCAAATTATGTCTTTTATTGAATAAGTAATCGAAATAATTCATCCATCTTTATGTACTATCACCGTATGGATAATTAGATATAATCCTAATATAATTTACCATTTCTCTGTTTCTCGCCTTAATAATTACTCTATAAACAATAGGCAATAACCATGAATGATAAAAAGTAAACATTTAATGTCATCTAGGAGGGGAAAAAAAGGTATGCTCGACTTTGAATTTTGTTTCCTTCCTCTATATTGTATATATTATATTTGAGTTTTACTGCTATTTTGTTAGATTAATTATTGAACGATAGTCTTATACGATGTCTGAGTCTGGAGCTCAAAAAAGAAAAAAAGAAATGAAAGAAATTGGCATTAGTTCAAAGTCAAGCATGAGATATTGATAAGTACTTCAATCGCAACAAAAGAAGAGAGGTGGAAGAAACGGTGGAAAATTTGGTGTTTGAGGAACAACCGAATATGAATGACAATGTAAATTAATCGACTGAGAATGTGAAAGTGATTCAACCTGCTAATGTGAATAACCGAATGACGAAGTGATTGAACCTGTCAGTGTGAAAGAATTAAAGAACGATGATGAAGATAATGTTCAACATAAAGATTTAAATCAAGAGGATTGCTTTTCTTTGAATTTTGAGGATCCAGGGAATTGGAAAGACATTGATCAAAAAATGAGAGATTATTTAGTCGAAATTGGTCCAAAAAGAGTTGATGGCATCTTGTTTTCCAAAGATGGTACAAATAGACCTTTCGTTTCATCACACTATAAGCGGTTACTACCAAATGGGTAAACAATTGATAGAAGATGACTAGTATATTCAGTTTCTTTGGACATGATCTTTTGCTTTTATCGCAGGTTATTTAAAATGTCAAAAACGACTAATCAAATTGGGCAATTGGGGTGATGATTGATACAAAGATTGGCATAATCTGCATTGGTGCCTTAAAATTCATGATGGAAATGAAGAGCATATGCTTTGCATGAGTGGTTGAATTGAATTGGAATTCAGGCTTCGAACAAAAAATACAATTGATAAAAGCTGCAATAGGTGATCGATGAAGAAAGAGAACATTGGAGACAAGTGTTAACGAGGATTATCGCTATTGTGAAAATACATGCCAAAAATACATTGGCACTACGAGGAGATGATGAACACTTTTATGCTGAGAACAATGGTCTCTTTTTGCAAATGATAGAAAATGATTGCTGAGTTTGATCAAGTAATGCAAGAGCACATTCGGCATGCTAAAGCGTGTGAGATTCATTATACATATCTCGGTAAAAAAAATTCGAAATGAATTGATTCAAATGTTGGCAGGTGATGTGAGAAGTTCAATTGTCAAGAAAATTAAATATGCAAAATATTTCTCAGTCATACTTGATTGTACTCCAGATGCAAGTCATGAAGAGCAAATGTCTCTAATAATACGATGTGTGGATGATTCAACAAACTCACAAACGATACAAGAATATTGGCTTGCATTTTTTAAGGTAGAGGATACAACAAGACTTGGACTTTCAATTGGGCTTAAAAATGTTTTAACCAATCTTGAGCTTGATATTGATGATATATCAAGCTCAAGATAATGGATCTAATATGAGTGGAAGGCACAAAGGTGTGAAAAGAAGAGTAATTGAAATTAATCCTAGAGCTTTCTATACTCCATGTGGCTATCATAATCTTTGTTTGACATTATGTGATACGGCGAATTGTTGTCCTAAAGCTATTTCCTTCTTCAGAATGATACAACGTATCTACACATTATTCTCTTCTTCTCCCAAGCGATGGAAAATTTTCAAAGATAAGGTGGAAGGTCCGATAGTGAAGCCATTGTCATAAACACCTTGGGAAAGTCATGTTGGAAGTGTTAAACCTATAGAAAAGTAAACTGCACAAATAAGAGACGCTTTACTTGAATTGGAAGATATTAGTGAAGATCCTAAAACAAAAAGTGAAGCTGAGTCCTTAGCGATATATGAACTTGAGAATTTTGAATTCTTGATTGGCATGGTAATCTGGACAAGTTGTTGCATGTAGTCAATAACGTAAGTAAATTTCTTCAAGCCGAAAACATGGATGTTGATAGTACTATCAATCTTTTAAAAGAACTTGTTTCCTTTTTTCGAAGATTATAGAGAAACTGGATTTTCTATTGTCATGGATGAAGCAAAAAAAAAAGGCAAGGGAAATGGGAATTGAAACTGTATTTCGAGAAAAACGTACTATTCGAAGAAGAAACAGTTTGATGAAAGTAGCAGTAATGAGGTAAAGTAATCAACTGAAGAATCTTTTAGAATTGATTACTTTCCTTTTATAATTGATCAAGATCGATCTTCGCTTCAAACTCGATTTGAACAATTTAAACAATATGAAGAGAGTTTTGGATTTTTGTTTAATTTGGAGAGGTTAAAGTGTGTGAGTATTGCAAGTTTTTTGAAATCTTGTATAAATCTTGAGAAGAATTTGGAACATAATGGTCGTTTAGACATTAATGGAGATGATTTATGCTCTTATCTAACAGTCTTGAGGTGCTATTTACCAAGTGAAACCAAGAGAGCAATTGAAGTGCCACAACATTTAAAGACATTGTATGAATGTTTCCCAAATGCTTATATTGCTTATAAAATTTTGCTAACCATACCGGTTACAGTTGCATTTACAGAAAGAAGTTTCTCCAAGTTGAAGTTGATCAAGACGTATCTCCGATTAACTATGTCACAGGAAAGATTGAATAGATTGACTATGTTATCAATTAAGAAAGAAATTGTTAAACAACTAGATTATTCAAATTTGATTAATATTTTTGCTTCTAAAATTGTAAGAAGGGTAGTATTTAAATGATCATTTGAAATATTTTCGATACTACTATTTTATTATAATATAAATATTTTGTGTAATATATTTTGTTTATCGTTTTATTATTAAGTTTTAAGTTAACAATTAATTTCGTAAAAATATTATGTATTTTAAATGCATATTATAATTTGGGACTCATGGGGGGCCCAATTTATAAAGTTCGCCTCAGGCTATGAAAATCACAGAACCGGTACTGATTATACTTAGTGCCCGTTTGGTAGTGATTATAAACTAGTTTATTTGACTAAAATAGTTTATTTGACCAAGAATGGTAAAAAAATGACGGCTACCAATACAAATGTTTTTGTCAAATAAACAATTTTTGGTCAAATAAATAATTTTGGTCAAATAAACTAATTTATAAACTTTACCAAACAGGCTCCTATATGGTGGTGGAGTATGTTAATTCTCTGTTTTGAAATTTTGGATTGTTGAAGTGTCCCGGCTTTTTTTTGAAGTATCGAGATGAAGAGCTGCAGAAGAGATGATTTAGTTTTAACATGTTTTTTGTTAAAGTAGATATTGTTGAGAAATTTTCTCAACATAATGTAAGCTTAGCATTACTCATTCGAAGTAGTGAAATGTGGTAATCTTTCTTTCTTTTTCATAGGCTTTATTTTTTTCCCTTTTTGTGCTTAAGTTTATTTTTATTTTTTATATTTTTATTCTTTTTGCCCCTTTTAAGGAACTAGTATGTAAAACGTGCGTCGCACGTTATTTAATATTGGTGTTGTGAGATATATGTTATTCAAATATTTAAATAATTATAATTTAATTTAAAACTGCATTAAAATACAAAAATCTGACATTAGAAAATACGGTAAAATATAATGTTTGTCTATTGCATATGCTTCCAGAGACTCAATTCTATGCTGGATCTTCTCTTCAATCCTCCATGAAGATTTTGCAAGTTTTGAATGCGATGGCATTTCCCTGGCAGGTTTCAGTAACTTCACAAACTCTTTAAGTTCCTTCTCAACAGCCTCTTTGGCATGCTTCATCCGTAGAAGTTCGTCAACCTACCAATTGATATTCACTGAATCATAGCTAGTAGACAAGCCAACAAAGCAAATAAGTATCATGGTGTGGCACATCACGACAAATCAATTAATCGCCCACAAGTTAACACGGAACACCAACTGAAAATGAGCATAACATATAATACCAAACAGACAAAGTGAAACAAAAAATCTGCATTATTAGTGACCAAACATCTGTATCCCTATAAGAAGTTGCAACATACCTGAACAGCAGGTCGATGCCCATAAACAGAAAATGAACCTTTACTCTCCAAAACAGTCAGGCTCGGACTTTATAAGAGGCTTCAGAGGCGGTTGCCTCGGGTCCAAAATATTTGAGGGCCCATAGATCTTTAAAAAATGTGTTATATTTTTGTTTATTTCAAAGCATCGATCTAGGACAAATCAAATCCACAACTAACCAAAAAAACTTACACAAATAAAAAGTTAACTCTAAAATCTATTTTCTCCCCAATTTGAAAGTTGAAAATTTTCAATGTTCGAACCACCAATGTCCCTCTCCAATCAAGCCACGTCGAACCAGCATAATTATTAGAGTTGTAAGCAATATTTCTCTTTTACTTATTATATTTCATTTTACATAATGTATATATTCCATGAGTTAACCTATTACATTTTTTGGTAATGATTGAACCAATTGAATTGATTATGGTAGACTTGATTTTGTCATTTCTTGTTGACATCATATTTTGCATAAGTGAATTTTCTTCCTCAAATATATCTATATGCTGATAAAATTATTGAAAAATTGGTTATTATAAAAAAAAAAAAAAAAAAATTCATAGCATTCTTTATTGTTGGGTATTACATTTTGTTTATCGTTTTATTGATAAATTTTGAGTTTATAGATTTAATTCTAGAAAACTCTTGTGAGGAAAAAAAATATAAATACACACTATGATTTGATAGCCCATTTTTTTAAATTTCGACTCATGCCTGCAAGTCCTAAAGTCCGGCCCTGAAAACAGTGAAGTTTATGTCATCATTCGAAAGCAATAGATAAACACAATAGCTCTCAAGAGGCTCGGCACTACCAAAAATCATCTGTTATAATGAACTAATGTCATTAGAGGAACACATAAATGCAAATTTAGTAATACAAAAAGTTTACCTCAGACAGCTCTTCCACTCTTACTGATTTGTTCTTTTCAAAAAGCTCAATCCAGGCAAATTCAAGCAATGTTAGATCCTGAAAAATAACAAAGCAAGTGGTTTTACAAAGTAGAGACAAAGAATATTATCCAAAATAGCTACAATTTTACTCCAAATGACAGGATTAATAGACCAAATTACTCTAAGCTCTTTTAACAAAGTCTAATATTTCTGTTTGGTCAAAATTTTCAACACCAGGAACAATGAAAGTAATTTGTTGTGACTTAATGGAGGTCATGGCACTATTTTGTATAAATAAGAATCAAGGGGACAATTTAAGAGAGTCGAAGCATAAAGTGCTTAAGCAGTGTAGAAAAAGACAAGAATCCAACACCTAGCAACCTATCTAATATGCCGCATTAGTTGTTTCTAATAAAACCTGATTGAAAACTATCCAATTCTTCTTGCCACCACGCTTCTGTACAACTGTCAGCAATACTCTCTCCGGATCTTTCTTGAACTTTAGCAGCAATCATTTCTGTAGCATCCGCTTCCCTGACTTATTTTCAAGAAGCTCTTCACTGCTTTTCAGTTCTAACCTGCAAAATAGTTCAACAATAAATATCACACATAGTGTGATCCATAGAGATTATTATATTATTTAACTGATGAAGGACTCGACACTTTGTTTCCTTAGCACTGTCACTTACCATAGTATTTCTAACAATCCCTTATCAATTCATCCAGAATTATGTTAATTATCCTCCCAAATTTCTCAAAGAACTACATTGAGGTCATCACAAAAAATCTCAATTTATCAATTGATCAAATATGAGCTGAGACCTCTCAAGTAGTTATCATAACGTTTTTTAAAAATATTCTAGTTAGCTTCTGAATAGATTAAATGCATTAGAATCCCAAAACTCATAATTTCTTATCAAGAACCATCATAAGCAAAGGAAAAGTTTTGAATTCCCATCATATAGCTGCAAAGTTTTTCAAAAACTTTTCACAGTTCACACATTTTATCACTGTCAGTTGCACCAGCCGCCAGCTCCAATTATATCAATGGATTAACTTCAACATTACAATTTATTCAAAATCAATTCAATTATTATTCACAAAAATTATATAGTAACTACACATAAACACACAACACGATTATATATAGTTTAATAATGATGGGATGTGAAAGGTTTTAAGATTTTTGAATATAGGAGGAAAAATTATTATAAAATAATTGTTCATAAATGAGATTGTGTTATGTAGTTTATTAATGGTGGTATGGGAAAGGTTTTTGGATTTTTGAATATGAGAGGGTAAAATATTATTAGAGTATTGTATATTAGTGAGATTGTGTTATAAATACGTATTTAGAAATTACATAATCATCATAGAGAGATTTGTATTCTAAATTAAAAAAAAAAAAAAAAAAATTGAAGATAAGTTGTCCAAATGATCCAAACAACCCATTATTTTGTTCAATAATAGTTGGAGATAAAATGTTTTTGAATTTTTTAATTTAATATGAGAGGTTAAATAGTCCAAATATGTAATATATGAAGATAAAATAGTCCAATTTTTATGATCCTAAATACATATTTAGGAATTACATAACCATCATATGACCATTTGTATTCTGCAGTTAGAAAAATTGAAGATAAGTTTTCCAAAGGTCCAAACAACCCCTTATTTTGTTCAATAATGGTAGAAAATAAAAGGTTTTGGAATCATCATATGATCATTTGTATTCCGCATTAAAAAAAACTGAAGATAAATTGTCCAAATGTCCCAAACAACTTATTTTGTTCGATAATGTTAGGAGATGAAAGGGTTTTGGATTTTTTTACTTAATGTAGGAGGTTAAAATTTTTGAGAGATGAAAGTGTTTTGAATTTTTTAATTTAATGTATGAGGTAATTTAATGTAGGAAGGTAAAATGGTTCGGGAGATGAAATGATTTTGAATTTTGAATTTAATATAGAAGGGTAAAGAAGTCCAAAGTTGTAATATATGAGGGTAAAATTGTCCAAAAATATTTCTCACTTTAAAGGACTTTTAGAATTGGTATAGATAAGCAATAAGCAATTATTTTTAGTACTTGTTTAGGGATGTTTAAATTATAATTTCAGTTGGTCAAACATATTTTTTATCCATATATTTCATAAGATCCACAACTTACAATCTATTTTTTATTCATACATTCATCCACAACTTATAATATAAAAACATAAAAAATAATTTCAGTATTATCAAACATATACTGACCGATGAATAAAGAGAAAAAACTTAATAGGGAGAGAGAAGGAGATTTACGAGGATGGAGGATTGGCTTGTTCTTCATCGGAGGATTCTGGAGCTGAACCCATGGTTTAATCAATTAATTGATAAGTTAATTAATCAGTTAAGCCCTCAATAGCTCAAAATCTTCAATTTCCCTTTTTTCCCAAGGCAGAGAAGTTTACAAAGACGTGGTTAGGCACTCTGGCTATAAACTTGGGGCTTGCTTACGGAGGTTTGTTAAATTATTAGTTTTGGGCGATTATTTGAATTTTGATTTTGAGTGGTTTTGTAGTAAGGTTTTTTAAATATTTCAAATCTTGTTAGAAGTTTATTATCCAACAATTTTGAAATGTTTTTAAAAAACAAAATTAAAAAAAAAATTGAAATGATAAAAAATCATCGATTTGACAAATTGAAAAGTACATTCTAAATTATATTACACTAACCAGAGTCCCAAAAAACTAAGAAGCACTAGTTTTCTCAACATCTAATAAATGTAATCCAAAATTAGTCAAAACCAGTGAAAAAAAAAAACCCTTCCAAGTCGGGTCTTAGTTGTTTTGTGACATTTCAGAAAAATTGGGTAAAAACACTTGAGGACCTTGAGATGACATAACTCTGATCAAAATTTCACCTTAGTCACTCAACTTACTTTTGTTCTAAACTCACTATTGAAGTTTTAGAGGTTGTTTGATTTAGCTTTTTAGCATATTTTAATAAAAATTTGATGAAATATATAGTTAAAAAATTAATAAAAGTTGTGGGTCTAATGAAATATGTGATTAAAATTAATTGTTGATTTTGACCATAACTTTTTAATAATTATTTATCTGGATCAAACAAACACTTAATATCATCTCATTTTAGTCACCAATAAGGATTCAATCACAATTTATCGACATTTCCCACGTGGTAGACAAATATTCTTATGTGGGGGCTCTTATTAACGTTAATTTGATATAGACATTTATACAAGGTCGTGCTTTGAAAAACAAAAATCAAATTATTGAAATGTGAATTTTAACATGTTTGCATTTGCATATGATGTAAACAAAACTTTTACAAGTTGAAGATGTGATTTTATTGAAGAAATTCAGCATTCCTAAAGATCATTAATTTGAAGGACTAAATTGAAAGTGAGTTTGCAAAAAAATATATATGCGATTTGAATGAAATTTTGCTCAAAGTTGGGTGACTTTTAACATGCTTTACCTATTTCAGAGTCAGCAATGTGAATGTCGCCTAAAATCTCACGTTTGGGTAATGCTCGTAAATTTTAAGATGCTTTGTTGGATAACTGAGTATGATGGACATTTTGTATTAGAATACTTTTTTCTGTTATCGAAGGATAAAATGGGCAGTTGTGTTTAATTTATAAAAAATTTAATTTAGTATTTTGTGCAATGAGAGTTATTCACTATCATTAAGATTGTTTCTAATGAATTTTTATTACAATTTAGAATTTCCAGATGAAGTGGATACCCAATTGGATGTTCTTGGTCGAAAGCGATGTGCACAGGGTGTCAAGTCTTTTAGAACATCTTCATGGGACACCAAAGTACGCTCTTATGTTTTATGAGGAACATATATTAACTATTATTCGTGAACAATAGAATTGAACATCTTGTATACGATTTTCTTCGAATCTATTTATCTAGAATATGCTAGGATTTTTGCATTCGATAATTTTACAAAAAAACAGAAGCATGTTCTTGCTGTGATGAAGAAAGAAGAACAACCAACTTTATTAGGCAGACGACATAATGAAAATAATATTACAAGAGAGTTTAGATAGTAATAAAAACTATAATCTATATTAGGTAAACAATCATAATATATTCTAATATTTATTCTATATTCTAACATCCCTCCTCAAACTCACGATGTTACAGTAATAAGTAGCGAGAGTTTGTCAAGTAAGAAACGAAAACGATGGACTGGATGTGACTTTGTGAAAAAGTCAGCAAGCTGCAGCGACGAAGAAACAAAAGGCAAAGAAATAGTGACTTGCTGAAGATGGTGGCGAATAAGATGACAGTCAATCTCAATATACTTTGTGCGCTCATGGAACACAGAGTTGTGAGAAAACTGAATAGCACTTTTATTATCACAATACATAGGAGTTGGAGAGGAAAGAGAAACACCCATGTCAGCAAGTAACCAATGCAACCACACAATCTTAGCAGAAACATGTCCAATGCGAGAATGCCACAAATAAAAAATAGAAGAAGAAGAATTCAAAGAAAATGACGACAAATCAACACTAGAGGCTACAGTATGCGGTGGTCTCAGATTGTCCAAAACGTATAAACCTCTTTTTCTATGTCATATCCCAATCAGCTTCTGAGATTGAGGATCCTGCACATGACAAGCAGTAAAAGAAAATTGAACTAAGTATCCAGGGTCACACAACTGACCAATAGATGTAAGATTCAAAGAAAGAGCTGGAACACAATAGGTATCTGAGAGTGATAAATTATGTGTGTTAACAGAACCAATCCCTGCCAAATGCAGTAGAGTGTCATCAACAGTCATAATAGGCATAGACGAATTAGAATGACGTAAGGAATCAAACAGTGTGGAGTTAGATGACATGTGTTTAGAGGCACCTGAGTCAAAGATCCATGAGAAAGAAATATCGGAGGGGCTCTGGGAGGACAAACCTACATAAGTAGAGGCTGACATGGCATGTGGTTGAGTGGAAAGGAACTTCTGAAACTGCTCAACTAGAGTAGTTAGCCGGGGATCAGAGGGAGGTGCTCCAAGAATAGATGAGTCACAAGGTGACATGGCTGCTATTGTGTTAGCATTGGGACGATAGAATTGTTGTTGTGACTGATGTTGACTCTGTGGAGATTGCAGCTTCTTAGGACATTGAGCCTTCCAATGTCCTTTCTTTTTGCAAAAGCTACACTCATCACTAGCAACTTGCACATAACCTCTGTTCTGATTCTGCGTAGATGGTCGAGAAAGGATAACCAAAACTGAAGTGCTAGAAGTAGGAAGTAAGGCCTCACCTGTTAGAGATTTCAAACATGTTTCCTCAGCCACAAGTTCACTAACCACTAAATCAACAGAAGGTAGATGAGTACGATGCAAAATAGAGCCTCTAAGACCCTCAAATGAACTGCGAAGTGCCATCAGGAACTGAACCAATCGTTGCTCCTTTCTATAAACAATATAATCCTCACATGCTTTCAATCCTCCAGATTTTGTAAGAGCTAACTCATCCCAAATCGATGTCATATCAGTGTAGAATTCTAGAATACCCATATTTTCTGTTGTAAGGCTCATATATCAATCTCCAACTGGTATCGTTTTGCAAAGTTAGACTTAGTGTATAACTTCTGCAAATGATCCCAGACTTCCTTTGCAGTTTCATACTTTGCTAAATGTGTACCAATGGAATGGTCAACAGAATTGTGAATCCAAGTAAGAATGTTTTTCATTGTTTGATTCCCAAGCATCAACATATATAGCATAATTATCACTGGTAGTCTTAGGTATCACAATAGTTCCAATAACATAACCCCACAATTGTTTACATTTGAGGAAATTTTTCATCACGGTACTCCAATATGAATAATTCTGACCAATTAATCTTACACTATATATTGAAGAGAATCATCCCTTTTAGTTGCCATGACTACAAACGATCAAACAATCTTCTTTAAAAGACGAACATCAACCAACGGCCAAACAAACACCACCAGAAGATAAAAAATTTTCCACAAACTAAATTACAAACCCAAATCTGCGAAGGACAAGACCAAGAAATCATAACCATAAATTAATTAATGCACAGCACATTGTAATAAACAAAGAAGTCCATTGCAAAATAAACCTAAATCAGCCCAAATTAGCAAAATCTGCTACACGGTACAAAAATTATCCCAAGAAGAAGATTCACTCTCCCTTTATCTCTCTAGGACTAGGAATATACAAACACATATATAGATATAGAGAGAGAAAATGGGTGGCTGGAAGTTTGCTGTTCTTCTATGCGCAAAGGACTCAGATTACGGAGGTTGAATTCGTATGTTACGAGAATATAGAATTAGATGGAGAGAGATTTCTACTATTCTGGAAGAAAAAACAAATCTTGGAAACCTTAGAATAGCAGCAAAACCCACAAACAAACCAACAAGACCTTTTAGGGGAAAATATACGGATCTTTGAGAGAGAAAGGGAAAAGAAAGAACCAAATACTTAATACATAAATTGGTATGTGATACCATGTGAAGAAGAAAGAAGAACAACCAACTTTATTAGGCAGACGGCATAATGAAAATAATATTACAAGAGAGTTTATATAGTAATAAAAACTCTAATCTATATTAGGTAAACAATCATAATATATTCTAATACTTGTTAGAGGGCTTGATGTGAAACAAGATGTCCGTGATTGTATCCCGGTCGGCTCATATGCTAGAATTCATATCAAGGAAGTACCAAATGGTGTTGCATCCAAGTTATGCATGTTGGCTAAGATAATGCTGGTCATATCCTCTGGTATTTGATGCTCTCGCATTATTAATTTTTATATTTTTATTTGTATATTCATCCGATCGTACTGATTTTACTATTTTTCTTACAAGTAATAATTATTAGTCATAAAAGAAGATGATGGTCATATATCCACTTCTTTTCTCATGATATTCAAATTAGAGGTGTCAGTCGAGATGAGAACAAGATAGAGATGGCAAAAGTTCACCCGAACTCTAGGCATTTTCTAACTTAACGTCATTCTTTGAGGGTATGTTTTATTTTCTACTTTATTATTCATGCATTTTCTTTAGATTCTTTCTTAGTTTCTGTCTGATGCGATTGTCGTCTTTGCCATTATTTTTCGTTTTATTGTTGTTATGTTCTCACTTCTACCATCTATTATATGTTACATGTTGCTACTTTAAATGATTAATTAAATATGTCTTGGTAGAACAAGAACACTGTTTTCTTTCCGAGTTATGTGTTGTCCGAAAAATTTGTAAGGGTAGTCTATTAGAATTTTGAGCTACCTACTATCATGCATTGGGTTTTCTTATCAATGTAGCACAAGAATGACGGCTTGCTTTGATAACTTTGTTTTTGGATGGAATACAAATTGCCTGGTGTGTGTGTGTGTGTGTGTGTGTGTGACTTGGCTTTATATCATCCACTTTGTAATTCTGAATATAGCAGACATAATGTAGCACATTTAACTGTATTCTAGCATGGTGATAGTATTTGCATTTTTACAAGAAAAAAGAGTGAAGTCTTCCCATAGTGTCCCCGTAATTTAATATTTTAATATCCACTTAATTGCTTTCTTATTTGGGGGCCTCAATTTTAGGATTAAAAACAATGTCATTTTTTAGAAATATATAAGTTTTTTGAGACTGTACTATTTGAATTAAGTGAATGTCTTTTTTGTTCTAAGGTCTATTGATTTTGCATTGTAGTTTTCACGAGATCAAGATCAAGACCAAGACCAAGACCAAGTCCAAGACCAAGTACAGGCAAATTCTTGGATTACAAGTTTTTTGTTAATGAGAAGAGCCATTTGATTTGGTATAGAACTTTTTTTTAGTTAGCTTGGTTTAGATATGAGACTTGGCTTTTTGTACGAAATAGCTGCTTTTTTCTTGATTATTTTTCAATTTGAACAATTGATTTCATGTGTTCTTCCCCTAGCCTAAGAGGAAGAGTTGAAGAATCAAACCATTCAGGTTTAAACATATTCATCTTACAAGTAATGCTAAACTTCTTGGAAGAATTTGAGACGAAGCTTGGAATTAAGATTACCTCAAAATGCATTTCCCCATGCTTAAGCATTCTGTTGTAGATGATTCTTGTGAGCCACTTGTCATTATTAACAATGTTATTATCAGTAATAATTCACTTGAAGAGATTCCACAAAATCCCATGGAGAAGGAGCTTCCATGCTGCTGACCAAGGTATGGTTATGTTAGATACTTTTTTTCGTAGTTACAATTTTAAGAGGCTTATGTTTGTCAAATCTCATATTTTAGGTGGACAAGCTTACAAGATATGGTGGTGTTGTCATGTAAGAATCCATTGGACAAGTTGTGGGATTTGAAGATAAGTCAAAATCATAAAATCGGCATGGGACTCTAGCTACTTGGACTTGTTGAAAAGAAATAAATTTTCATTTAATAAGTCTCCGCATCCATTCAAGTTATAAATGCGTAAAAGTAGGATCTTATGTTTTTATAAAAGTAAGTTATTAGATGTCCACCTTTTTGTACAATTTATTCTATTATCAAGCTCTGACTGAATATATCAGTTGCTTTTTTAGATTGCAAAACAACCCCCCCCCCCCCCCCCCCCAACAAGTATTTGTATTCATTGTGTAAGTTTTCATGTATAGTCACAGCATCTCTGTATTCTAATGGATAGTGTTGAAAATGACATGATAAGCACTTCAATTCACTTACTTCAAATTATTATCTAATTTCTAAACTAGCACACACTTTTAGTTTAACTTAAAATTCTCTCATTACTGAACATTTTTTGTATACATTATTTCAATTATATCCATCTAATCCTACTTCATAAATAAATTATCATAGCACGTTTGCCAAATTAGTATGTATATATGTATATATTGGTGCCTGGCGGACTTTGTTTTTTAACACTTTCTGCCTCCTTTTTTATTTCCAGACATACATACACGTGTATGAATATAAGGCACATAAATCACGTATTTGAAATCAAAAAAGAAAGTTTTTTTATACTTAGTTTTTACATTATGTGTGTATATATAAAAACACACTTAACTGTAAGTGATTTGGATTATGTGCTCATTAAGTGTTTCAGTGCATGTGTGTGTGTATAGGTGCATGCGTGTCTTGGGTTTTCAACTATTTTGTTTTTAATCACAAACAGACAAACTAGTTTTTGTTTCATTTGGTCCTTTTTTGTGACACTTCTAAGATTAAAATTTTTAGATTGGGATGATTTTATTTGTGTAAAATAAATATTTACATGATATAGGCAGTTTAGAAGTCTATAAGATTGTGTTGAGGAACAAGGGCTAGAACTTTTATACTCCAAGGCATTTTTTGTTGAGGAACAAGGACTAAAACTTTTATAGTCCAAGGCATTTTATATATTTGGGAGACTTGTTATTCCAGATGATAAATCTTAAAAGACTATAAAGATTTAGTGCAAACAACTATTTTAATTAGAGATTTTTTTTTTTTTAAATCACTTTTAAGAAAACTTATAATATTAGAAAATTTGAGAAATTTTAAAATTTGTGAGATATATGTATTTTTGGAAAAATTACTTTTTTTTTTTTAAGATTTAGAAATCAAAGTCTGAAACATATAAGATATTCTCCGAAAACTCACCATTCCACGATGGACGTTTAGAAGACTTGGAAATAGAGGCCTAGAACGTATCTTTTTAAATATTTTTTGAAGACTCACTATTCCAAAATGGAGGTTTACAAGACCTGAAAATAGAGATTCGGAACGTATCTTTTTAGATATTACCCGTAGGCTCACCCTTTCAGGATAGAGGTTTAGAAGATTTATGGCCCTAGACAGAAGACTTTAAAAAATTCAGAAAATTTAATGTCTAAAATCACTTTAAATTATAGACCATTTTTTTTATTGTTTCTTTGACAATTTTGATGTCATTTTGTATTATTGTTTGGTGATTTTTACTTATTATGATTTTTGTTGTTTGTTTATTTTACAGGAATGGCAAAATTAAATTCTAAAGGCAAAGAGAATATGAAATTACCTGAAATTACTGAGCTTAATGATACGACAAAAAGGGCAAATTTCTTCGCTTTCCTAAGACAACTGTGAAGTATCACAGCCAGACCAACGCCCGAAGCTTACTATCCACAAGTCGATGACATGTCATTTTACTCTATATGTTCCTTTAAAGGAGATACAAATGCATATTCTTAGGGATTGCTAAAGAAATTTGGATATTATCCAACATCTTTCTTTGGGTCCACCTCCACATACATGACGATTATTTCGAGAGCGGTCATTTCTGAAAGAATTATTTCAAAGGAAAATAAGACGGGAAAATGTACTTAGTAGCCGTGGAGAAGTTTCTTACCTTCTGAAGTTTTGGGAGTGGTTGGTTTGAATCCATAAACTCTTAGTCAAAAGAAAACTTCATGAGTTAGCTTCTGCAGTTTATTCTACTACGAAAGAATATCCCCATCCCAATTCTATGTAAGAGTTCTTTGTGGGTTTGGTGTTCGGACACCAATGCTTTTATAACCACAAATGAAGAAATCAGTATTTTCCTCTGGGATATTCAAGAAATTTTTGGACTCTCTAATATGGGTGATTATTATGAGGAAGTAGTTCCAAGCCTTTCAAAATTGTCGAATTTGCTTCCCATAGCTTGCTTATATTTGTTTAGTCATATTAACTAATAATCGATAAGAAAAAACTGATCGAAATAGCCATTCGATTGTATTTAATTTTGGTTCCAAGAAGATGATTGTATTCCAAATTATCTGAAGAGTAAAGCTTTTAATAAAGCTGTTACTCCCCAATACCACGTGGACAGGGCCATCCTACTTGGAGCTCCACGTAGACACGGTCAAAGTCAACATGCTTTGGCTCAACCCTTCTCCAAGACTATTTGTGCTAAGGAGGTCATATAATCGAGGTTATTTATGTCAAAGAGCTTGGATAACCGAGGCTATTTATGCCGAGTAGCTTGAATAACCGAAGCTAATAAAGTCTGACCCTGGTTGCGTGCTAAGGAAGCCTCCTCTGCCAAACCTGCGATTCAGTCTTGAAAAGAATGATGGGACAGCCTGCTAATGCTGCTTGTCAAGGTCATAGTCCCTTAGTTTACGGCTAAAAGAGACTTCCTCATTAATGCTAATGACGTGACACCAAAGATGTGACTCAAGAACCCTTTTAGATGGAACCACGTGTCGCACATCGAATGGGATCATTCTAGTCGAATTTGCCTATAAATACTATGCTTATTTCCATAAGAAATGGATGTTGAATTTTATTACTCTCTTAAGAAATACCAAAATCCTCTATACTAATTATTCTTCTAAGTACCATAACCACCTGGGAAATAGTGAGTTAGGGGTCCACAAGCCGTTACCTCTACCATAGTGTGTTTTTCTTTTTCTTTTGTTACCTAACCATCCGGTCCTAGGCTCATCTGCGTGGTTGAATAAACCACGTGGCAACAGAAGCAAGGAAGAGGATACACGTTGGAAGAGGAGGCGTGGGGTTCCTGTTGGCAGCCATTTTTGGAGGTCAACAGATTGGCACCGTCTGTGGAAAACCACACATTCAACCACGAGTGAAACGTGATCAAAAGCCTAAACCTCCTTGAATAAAGGAGTTTTCTTAAAGAAAGGACGCTACGCAAGTACTAATTGAGGCTAGCGTAGGTCCTTCCGAGAAGAAGCACTCAAAAACTATATATACGAGCTTATCCAATTTGATTAATGGTTTAAATTTCCTAAGGTATTGCTTGTATGTCGTTGGAGCCTATGTGACACCTCTGAGAAGAGGCACCGACATTTGATTATTTATAAATCAAGTTTCGATTGTTTGCTTGTTTGAGGCTTCCAAGAAGAGGCACTCGAAAACTATATATACGAGCTTATCCAAATGGTTTAAATTTCCTAAGGCATTGCTTGTATGTCGTTGGAGCCTAGGTGACACCTCTGAGAAGAGGCACCGACATTTGATTATTTATAAATCAAGTTTCGATTGTTTACTTGTTTGAGGCTTCCGAGAAGAGGCACTCGAAAACTATATATATGAGCTTATCCAACTTGATTAATGGTTTAAATTTTCTAAGGCATTGCTTGTAAGTCGTTGGAGCCTAGGTGACACCTCTAAGAAGAGGTACCAGTATTTGATTATTTATAAATCAAGTTTCGATTGTTTGCATGTTTAGAATTCTAAGAAGAAGCACTGGCATTATAGAAGCGCCACGTCTATCGTTCCGTCATTTGATTTGGAAATTCAACCCCTAAAAAGAGGCACTAGTACTAAATCAAGTTTAGGGTAAAATCTTCTCGTATGCCTCTCCGAAGAGGTACTCGCGGCTTATTGGAAGGGCCTCTAAAAACAAGCTTTCTTATTTGAGACTTAGTTTTTGTAGAAGCACCATATCCACATGAGGGCCTAGCCTGTTCATTAAGGCATGGCACCAGCTGGGAAAGGCCCAATATCATGCCTCATCTGATATTGGAAGGGCCTCTTCAAACACGATCCCCTATTTGAGACTTAGTTTTTGTAGAAGCATCATACCCACACAAGGGCATAGCTTCTTCATTAAGGCATGGCACCAGCTGGGAAATGTCCAATATCATGCCTCATCCGATATTGGAAGGGCTTCTACAAACAAGCTCCCTTATTTGGGGCTTAGTTTTTGTAGAAGTGACATACCCACACAAGGGCCTAGCTTCTTCATTGGCACCAGTTGGGAAATGCCCAATATCATGCCTCATCCGATATTGGAAGGGCCTCTACAAACAAGCTCCCTTATTTGGGGCTTAGTTTTTGTAGAAGTGCCATACCCATACAAGGGCCTAGCCTTTTCATTAAGGCATGGCACCAGGTTGGAAAGGCCCAATATCATGTCTCATCTGATATTGGAAGGGCTCTACAGACATGCTCCCTTATTTGGGACTTAGTTTTTGTAGAAGCCTCATATCCACACAAGGACCTAGCCTATTCATTAAGGCATGGCACCAGCTGGGAAATGCCCAATATCATGCCTCATCCGATATTTGAAGGGCCTCAATAAACATGCTCCCTTATTTGGGACTTAGTTTTTGTAGAAGCGCCATACCCACACAAGGACCTAGCCTCTTCATTAAGGCATGGCACCAGGTGGAAAAGGCTCAATATCATGCCTCATCTGATATTGGAAGGACATCTATAAACAAGCCACTCCCACTTGGGAATAAGCTCTTCCACAGCGAGCTTCTCCAACTTTGGAGACTCGCTTCTACTACCAAGCATCTCCTACTTGGGAATAGGCTCTTCCGTAGGAAGCCTCTCCATATTTGGAGACGTACTTCTGCTACCAAGCCTCTCCCACTTGGGACTAGGCTCTTCCGGAATGAGCCTCTCTATCTTTGGAAACGTGCTTCTATTACCAAGCCTCTCTAACTTAGGACTAGGCTCTTCTTCAGTAAGCTTCTCCAACTTTAGAGACTCGCTTCTGCTACCAAGCCTCTCCCACTTGGGAAAAGGCTCTTCCGCAGCGAGCCTCTCCAACTTTGGAGACTTGCTTCTGCTATCAAACCTCTCCCACTTAAGAATAGGCTCTTCCGCAGCAAGCCTCTCCATCTTTGGAGACGCGCTTCTACTACCAAGCCTCTCCCAATTGGGACTAGGTTCTTCTGTAGCAAGTCTCTCCATCTTTGGAAACGCGCTTCTACTACCAAGCCTCTCCCACTTGGGAATAGGCTCTTCCGTAGCGAGTTTCTCCAACTTTGGAGACTCGCTTCTGCTACTAAGCCTCTCCCACTTGGGAATAGACTCTTCTGCATCGAGCTTCTTCATCTTTGGAGACGCACTTCTAGCCTCTCCCACTTGGGACAAGGTTCTTTCACAGAAAGCCTCTCCGTCTTTGGAGACGTGCTTCTGTTACCAAGCCTCTCCCACTTAGGACTAGGCTCTTCCACAGTGAGCCTCTCCATCTTTGGAGACGCGCTTCTGCTACCAAACCTCTCCCACTTAGGACTTGGGACTAAACTCTTCCGCAGCAAGCTTCTCCAACTTTGAAGACTCACTTCTACTACCAAGCCTTTCCCACTTGGGAATAGGCTCTTCCGCAGCAAGCCTCTCCATCTTTGGAAACGCGCTTCTGCCACCAAGCCTCTTCCACTTGGGACTAGGCTCTTCTGCAGCAAGTCTCTCCATCTTTGGAAATGCGTTTATGCTACCAAGCCTCTCTCACTTGAGAATAGGCTCTTCCGCATCGAGCTTCTCCAACTTTGGAGACTCGCTTCTGCTACCAAGCTTCTCCTACTTGGGAATAGGCTCTTTCGTAGCAATCCTCTACCACTTCGAATTTCTCACCCACTCCAAGCTCAACACCTCACATAAATAAGAAGAGTCTCGACCTTGTGGGACTAACTATCTTGCCATTTTCCAAACGCATCAGCACTGCATCATTACCAAGTCCAGCACCCCTTATAAATAATAGAGGTCCTGAACTTGGAGGACTATTGTTACACCCCAATCCCACGTAGGCAGGGCCATCCCACTTGGAGCTCCACGTGGACACGGTCAAAGTTAACATGCTTCGGCTCAACCCTTTTTCGAGGCTGTTTGTGCTAAGGAGGTTAAATAACCGAGGCTATTTATGTCGAGGAGCTTGGATAACTGAGGCTATTTATGCCGAGGAGCTTGAATAAACGAGGATATTAAAGTCCGACCCTGGTTCCGTGCTAAGGAAGCCTCTCCTGCAAACCTGCGATTCAATCTTGAAAATACTGATGGGACAGCCTGCTAATACTGCTTGTCACAGTCATAGTCCCTTAGTTTGCAGCTGAAAGAGACTTCCTCATTAATGCTAATGACATGACACCAAAGATGTGACTCAAGAACCCTTCAGATGGAACCACATGTCGCACATCGAAGGGGATTATTCTAGTAAAATTTGCCTATAAATACTATGCTTATTTCCACAAGAAGGAGATGTTGAATTTTATTACTCTCTTAAGAAATACCAAAATTCTCTATACTAAGGGTCCGTTTGGAACAGCTGTGATGAGTAGAGCTTTTAGCAGTAGAGCTTTTTGCAGTAGAGCTTTTGATAATAGAGCTTTTGTTAAAAAGCAGTTGACTGTTTGGATGTGAATTCAAAAAGTGCTTTGAATATTAAATTGAGTGTTTGGTTGCATAATTATAGAAGTACTTTTCTATAAACTTTATATTTATTTGATTAAATAGTAATTAATTATTATATATATTATATTATTTGTTTTAAAATAAATTTTTTTTATATAATATAATAACTATTAAAATTAATATATTAATTTAATTATAATAACACGATTATTTTATTATATTTGATTAAATAATAATTAATTATTGTATAACTCATATTATCTTTTTAAAAGAAATCATATATTTTTATATCCTATAATAACTATTAAATTTAATATATTAATTTAATTATAATAACATGATAATTTAAGTATATTTGATTAAACATTAATTAATTATTTAAATAAAACATATTATATAATTTGTATTATATTATTTAACAAGTCAATATTTTTTTAAATTTATATAAGTATATGAAATGACAATTTGAAATAAGTAATTAATGTAGTAAATAAATTATTATTTTTTGATATATTAATAGTAATTTTATTAATTTTGAAGTTCATTAAATGTTAATTACAATTTTCCGTAAAAGCTCAATTAGAGCTTTTTAGAGAAGCTCAAAATTTGGGCTTCTCTAAAACAGCTTTTTTAAGCTGTTTTTTAAATCAAAAAGTGCTTGTTGATTTTAACCAAACAACAATAAAAATAACTAAAAGTACTTTTACTCTTTAGAAAGTGCTTTTAAACTTCAAAAAAGCTCTTTCAAACACACTATAAACCACATGGCAACATAAGCAATGAAGAGGATACACGTTGGAAGAGGATGCGTGGAGTTACTGTTGGCAGCCATTTTTAGAGGTTAACAAAAGCTATAGAATCGAAGCCACATAAAGGAGGTCAACGAATAGTAAAAAACAAGATACGGAGACATGTTGTCACGGACAAGCCAAAAGATATTTTGCACAGGGACATGAGTCATTGGAACTATTCTTTATCAATAGAGGTAGAAGAGTTAGAAATAGTGGCCTATCTTTCTCTTTAGCTTTGTCGTTTCATTTTTCCTTTCAGAGATTACTATCTCAGAGTTAGGACTTTCAAAACAACTTCAAGGATGGCTGCCAAATCGACTTACAGTTTAGTTCCTCTTATTTTGTCTAATATTTACAGAAGACTTACAGAAACATCAAATTTTGTGGCAAGTCATGACATTGGATTGATTAAATATGCCTTTCCTGGACATTTTTTGTATGCTTGGGCTGCAACATATTTCGTCTGGGAAATTTACAGCAACATTGATAAAAGCATTGGTCGCCCCATTATTCGAAGATAGGCCAAAACTTTAAATGATTTCCGGTCTTGGGAAGTCAACATATTCGATTGTCGAGAACTTATTCGTGGAAGGATGGATCTTAATGATTTTTGTTGGATCCCCATTCATTTGTCTCATCTTTGCGGTATACATACAAATAATGGCGATAGGTCTACGGAGACTTCAAAGTTCATGAGTAGCGTTCAACCTGGATTTATTTCTTATCGCCGAAGATCTAGTTTATACATTCTTGAAGCATATAACCCTCATCGATTTGGAAGGCAACAAGGCTTTAGACAGAAACTTCTAGGCTCGCCAAAAAGTATGAACCTTGTAATAAATCCAACCACTCTTTACCGTGTTTGGTTATCTTTGACACAAGTAGAAAGTGAATGTTCATTCCATATTCCAGAGCGAACCAATGATATACAACATCAAGTTGATTAAGCATATGAAGACTGATGGAATAATGAACTACTTCCAAAACTGAACAAGATTCAAGTGACGGAGTTATTATCCAGTGAGGATACAGACTTTGGACTTGAGCAACCTGTACCTATACCATAGCATACAAAAAATGATATGGCCAAAGAGATTGACCCCTTCTATGTAGCTTCCCAAAGAACTTTTCTGAAAAGAGTTCCAGATTAAGGAGGTTCTAATAGGCTTAAATTTACGTTCCCTTCAACGGGACACATTTTCTCTTTAGAGCGTGTAGAGAAGATACCTGGGATACTTTTGGTTTCAAAAGACTGCAATTCCAAAGATCAAGCATCTCGGGAACATGAACCAACTCTGGTTCTGAAAGACAATAGTTGTGGAGATCAGGTATGATTTTATTTTATTTTTTGTTGAAATTTATCATTTTCACTTAATGTATTAAACTTTGACTTCATGCTACATTTCTCGGTTATGACGTCAAAAGCGGTTGATACGACTGAAAATGCCTCAAGCTATTCAAAGCCACCAGGAAGCATGTGCTAAAACTTCTAGAATGGACTTGAGCATCCTGGATATATATTTAGATGACGAACATTTAGACATGTCACATCAGACACGGAATGCAGGTGTATATTTGTTTGTTATTATTTTACCCGACTGTCTCATACATCGATGCGAACTTTCCTTTATTTATTTATTTATTTCGTAAGATTTCCAAAAATTCCCAAAGAGATGAATTTCTACACAAGTCCAAGTCCTTTACTATATCAGACCAGCAAGAATATTGACATAATTGATGCACTTGATGGGATTGATGGCCTTAATGGTTCGAAAGATCTTCCATGCAATTATCCTAGTCATATCAGTAGAGGTATTTTAGCTTCCAAACTGGCAAATATCAATAATGAGAAATAAGTAAATTCTGAAACTTCAGTAGTCAAGATCCCGGAGAATGGACAAGAAGCACATGTTACCCGATCTTCATTATCTTTGATTGTTGTTCCTACTTCATATATAAACAATTGTGGGATTGTACGTCCTTCAGTCTGGACCTCCGCCTAGAATCACCAAAGACTCTTCTCTTCTAAAAGATGTTCTCCGAGAAGCCATGACTAAATTATCTTTAGAAGTCGTTCATGTATGTTTTAAAACATGATTTTTTTCAACTTTAGGACTTGGTGGGCTAACAGCAACCCAACACTTCAAAACTTGATCACTGAATCATTTCAAGCGGATCCAACACCTTTGACGAGACATGTGGATATGTTTTTCAAAAGAGTTGATGCTTATCTTTCCAAAAGAAAACAAAACTTACAGTGTCCAACTTCAGAAGAAATAGACCAATAGTCAGAGTCTTTGAAGAGACTGAAAGATGTAAAGAATGCCATATTTTCTTCTTTGAAAAATAAGATTGGCGAATTGACTTCCCAGCCGGACAAACTCCGTGATGAACCTTAGACTTATAAGAAAGATCTGGATAGAATTGAAGAGGCATGCGTCACACTGGAAAAAGCACAAGTTAGAGATATCGTCGACGTAGAATTCGTCGACCAAGAAAAGAAAGCTCTTGAAGACAACTTCTTGCAACTGGTTGAAAGCGACGAATCTTCTATGCTGAAACTCCATATTTCTTCTTCTTTTTCTTCTTCTTCTTTTTAGTAACTTTGATTAATGAAACATTTTTTTATCTCTTTTGTATCATCATTTTTAATGCAAAAGTAAATAAAGAGAGATAAATATGTTTATTGATTTTGACTGAATTTAGATTTATATTTTTTTTATCCAAGCTATTTATGTACCTTGAAAGAGATCAAGTCGAGCATAGTTCGTTACAAGAACTTTTTTTTGGTAGGGCTATTCACAATTTATCCTCTTGCAGGCCATGAGCATTAGATTTTTTTTACATATGAAAATAAACAAACTTTAAGCGTAAAAATGCTTCATAAATTTTCTGTTAATGGTCCAATCTGCAATCCATCTTCGTCTACGATCTTGCATGCTCCATTTGTGTAACGATAAATGGACCATCCCATTTAGGCTGGAATTTGCCCCTGCCTTTTTTGCAATTATGATAGGCCTACCTACTGAAAGTACTAAATCTCCAACTTTAAATGACATCGACCGCACCTTTTTATTGAAAGACTTTGCCATCTGGGCTTGATAATATTACAGATGCATTTGATCATCTAATCTCTTTACATCCATTGTTTCCATCTCATCAAGTCGAAGATGGGCATATTCATCCATCGTCAAACCTTCTTGGATGGCAATTCGCAATGATGGAATCTGACACTCCAAGGAAAGTACAACTTTCACACCATATACTAGGGCATATAGATTGGCTTGTGTTGGAGTCTAGTAAATAGTGTGATAAGCCCACAAAGCGTCTCCAATTCTTTTATGCCAGTCCCTTTTTGGATTTGTATACAACCTTCTTCAACAAATTGCATAAGGTCTTCGTTGAATGCCTCTGCCAATCCGTTAGCTGCTGCATTATACATGAACAAGTTGTATTGTCTGAATCCAAACTTTGCTATTGCGGAAGGGTTTTCCGTTAGCTATTGCAGAAGGGTTTTCTGTTATCAGTGATGATGTATTGAAGAACTCCATATCGATAAATTATTTGAACATGAATCAAATCCACAACATTTTCTTTCTTAACTTTCCTTAATGGTATAGCTTTAACCCACATAGAGAAGTAGTCAGTCCCAATAAGGATGTAGGAATGTCCAGCTGAAGACTTCGGTGTTATGGGTCCAATCACATTAAGACCCCATGCATCAAATGGTCAAGAAGCTATTGTCAAATGTAATGGTTCTAGACACTGATAAATTAAATTTCATGGACTTGGAAAGCTTCACATCTTTTTGCAAAATCCATGGAATCCTGAACCATAGTCGTCCAATAGTATCACATTCTTTTTATCCAAAAATAGAGCTTAAGTCTAGACTGATGAGCACCACATATTCTAGAATGAGCTTCTTATGGGGCACGTATCGCTTTTTTACTACTTAAGCACCAAAGGAATATTCTATCAAACAAGCGTCGGTAGAGTATGTCCTTGTAGAAGATAAATCAAAAAGAACATATCCGAACTTCGATCTTACGATGAGGTTATCTCGTAGCTTATGATGTTGAAGATAATCGATTATCGATTGCCTCTACTCATCCATTTTCTCACCAATAACTTCAACATTATTGTTCTCCTCAAGATTTTTTGGGCAACAGTGGTGGAATCACCCATCTTTAAACAATTGATACTAGGTGAGAAAAGTCTTCATCTATTTTTCATTATCAGTGATGATGTATCAAAGAACTCCATATCAATAAATTATTTGAACGCACATCAAATCCACAACATTTTCTTTCTTAACTTCCCTCAATGGTATAGCTTTGGCCCACTTAGAGAAGTAGTCAGTCCCAGCAAGGATATAGGAATGTCCAGTTGAAGACTTCGGTGTTATGGGTCCAATCACATCAAGACCCCATGCATCAAATGGCCAAGAAGCTATTGTCAAATGTGATGGTTCTATAGCAGTAAATTAAATTTCATGGACTTGGCAAGTTTCACATCTTTTTGCAAAATTCATGGAATCCTGAACCATAGTCAGCCAATAGTATCCCATTATTTTTATCCAAAAATAGAGCTTAAGTCCAGACTGATGAGCACCACATATTCCAGAATGAGCTTCTTTCGAGGCACGTATCGCTTTTTTACTACTTAAGCATTGAATGAATATTCCATCAAACAAGTATCGGTAGAGTGTGTCCTTGTAGAAGATAAAGCAAGAAGAACATATCTGAACTTCGATCTTACAATGAGGTTATCTGGTAGCTTATGATGTTGAAGATAATCGATTATCGATTGGTCTAATCATCCATTTTCTCACCAATAACCTCAACATTATTGTTCTCCTCAAGATTTTTCGGGCAACAGTGATGGAATCACCCATCTTTGAACAATTGATACTAGGTGAGAAAAGTCTTCATCCGACCTGGCCAGAACAGTAGCCAAATTAGCTAAGGCATCAGCTTCTCTATTTTCATTCCCGTGATCGAATTTGATTTTTATTAATTCAAATTGTTTTAGGAGTATTGAGGCATATTCATGATATGGTTTCATTTCTAAATTTTGGACTTCATACTCGGAAAGAAGTTGGTTCATTAACCACATAGAATATCCAAAGACTTCTAGTTGATTGACTTCTATATCCAGTGTTGTTTTTAAACCAATCATAAGAGCTTGATACTCCGCCATATTGTTGGAACACTTTTTTGTCAATGTAAATGAATAGGGCATGACTTGATCATGGGAAGAACAAATACAACTCCTAGTCCAGTACCATATTTTCAAACTGCACCATCAAATAATAACCTTCATAAAGGTATGGCTTCAGTGTAAAAGCCTTCTTCATCTTGAAAGTCTTCAGAAATTTCTCATTCTGCCAAAATAGGATAATCAGCGAGAAAATCTGCCAAGGCTTGTCCCTTAACGGCCTTTTGTGAAATGAATTTGATGTCGAATTCGGACAATAAAAGGGATTATTTCCTTATCCTCCCGGAAAGAATCGGTCTAGACATTATGTATTTTGATAGATCAAATTTTGAGACAAGATTGATTTAATGTACTAACATGTAATGCTTCAATTTCTTAATTGCAAAAATCAATGCAAGGAAGAATTTTCTCAATATGTGAATACTTCATTTCAGCACCTACCAATGTCCTGCTTAAGTAATAAAGTGCATTTTCCTTTCCTTCGTCAATGATTTGGACAATGAGGGCACCTAAAGAACATTCTTGTGCTGCGACATAGAGAGTCAATGAATTATTCAGGATTGGAGCTGTGAGTATCGATGGATGAGATAAATATTGTTTAACACATTGGAAAACATTTCGACAAGTATCATCCCATTCAAATGGCACGTCTTTCTTTACCACCATATTGAATGGATGATAACGTCCAGCAAGATTGGAGATAAATCTTCAAATGTATGCCAACCTTCCTTGAAAACTTTTCAATTCATACAAATTACTTTGCTCTGGTATGTTGATTATATCATCAATTTTTGATTGATGTATTTCAATATCTCGATGTTAAACAATGAAGTCAAGAAATTTTCTAGAAGTGACACCAAATACACACTTCAATGGATTTATTTTCAACTTGTAAAGTTGGAGTCTTTTGAAAACATACTGCAAGTCTTGTAGATGATTATCTCGTTTTTTGTTTTGACAACTAGGTCATCCACATAGCATTCTATTTGCTTATGTATCATATCATCTAAGATCTTTTACATCACCCGTTGATAAGTTCATCCAGTATTTCTTAATCCAAATAGCATGACCTTATAACAATAAATGCCCTTAGGAGTACGGAATGCCTTGAGCCCTTCGTCTTATGAATTCATTCAGATTTGATTGTACCTAGAAGATCTATCCATGAAATATAGAACTTCGTATCCAGTGGTTGCGTCCACCATCATCTCCGTTATCGAATGTGGAAAATCATATTTTAGACAAGCTTGATTCAAATCTCATAAGTCAACACAGACTCTTAAATGTTCATTCTTTTTCTTGACTGGAACGATATTAGCAATCCAAGTTGGGTACTCAACTTCACGTATGAACCCTACTTCAATAAGTTTCTTGACCTCTACTTCAATTTGAGGAATCAATTTTGGTGGAAATCTTCTTTGGGATTGTTTGATTGGGAGAACTCAATGATTTACTGCAAGATGATGCACTACAACTTTAGGGTCCAACTCTAGCATTTATTTTTAAGACCATGCAAATACGTCAGGTTGAAGTACTTGAACTCTTTCTTTTTATTCCTGGAGCGGGTTGAAGTACTCGAATTCTTCCTTTTAACTAAAAAGATCACTCACAAACTTCGGCCTCAGATCTTCTTCTGTTTCCAAGTTCAACTAATTCAAATCATCCACGGTAGCTTGCCCCCCTTCTTCGAATATTGGCAAAGCTGGTTTAGGTTCATTTGCCGTGGCTGAATTTCCAAATTCAGACTCTGATTTAGAAGTTTTTTTCGAAAGCAATATGATTAACTAATACCTCTTTTTTATCCTCATCATTCATTTGAGACGAGACGGCTCTCTAATTTCTTTACCTTCTTTTTAACTGTTGAGGGTTCAAACTTGAATTATAAGCTTTAACTTCAAGTTAAGAAAATGTAGATTGTCTTTGAGAGGATTATGTAGAAGCCCGCATATTTTCATCAACTTGAGCAAAAGTAGAAGAATTACCAATCAACCTTTGAAAGACGGACGTTCTACCTCTTGGATCAACAATTGTAGAAATCTCTCTCTTTAGGATTTCGAATACTGAAACTTTGACATTATCACCTTGAATTTGATCAAATACTGAAGGTCTGGACTTTTCTGGCTTTTCTTCAACAGTCTCATAGATTTAAATCATGATAGGATTTGAGTATACCTTCTTGACTTTAATCTTCCTTGGTAGACTAGGATTATATCTCAATTCGTACTTTGGTTGTGCAATAAATGATCTATCAGATCTGAATGAACACGCCCACCTAAAAGAACAATATGAAAATAACCCAGTTTATGAGGTTCACCTTTTCCAAATCTAGCATTCTCGAACAACTTTTTAACTTACAGATTGTAATGTCCCCTAAAAGTTTGTTTTGGATCTTTAACTCATTTGGCATTTGGCATGTGGCATGTTTTGTTTGAATGAGTTAGAGATATAGAGATTTTCTATATTCAGAATAGATGTCAAAACTTTGATGGCCTTTGTACTGTAATTAGTTGATGGGACAGAGCTAATTTAGGATGTTACGTATCAGAAAATTTTATTATTTTCTCAATACCTTAACATCTGTTGATGTCGTTTGAGGTTGTTTGCCTTTGGAGAACTCTCCACAAATAAGTTTTAACCTATCTGTCATGAGTTGATGAGGCGGCACTACAATAAGTTGGTGATCATTTTTTGCATCTTCTCTAATTTCAAATCCGGCTGAATGAAACCCTTCACCTTTCGAGTAGAACTTGGCATCTGCAAAATAAAATTCTTCTTTGAGGAATGGTTTTGACTCAGCTACTACATATTTGACTTCTCCATCTTGGCTATACTTAAAACATTGATGCCAAGTAGAAGGCACAACTCCAATTTCATACAGCTAAACACGTCTAAGGAACAACTCATATGATGTTTTGGCATCAAGAGCCGATAAAATTAACTCTCCTATTTGTAGCTTCTGGAGAGTCATGCCAATAGTTCGCTGGCCCTTTTATTGAATCTTTGAATCATGATATTGCTCTTCAATAGATCACCAACATTTATTACAATCTTCTTCATTGTTTTGATTGGCATAATGTTCATTATAGAGCCACTATCAATCATTATTCGATGTAACTTACATTTTTGGATACAACCACTGACATTTAGTGATCTACTATGAAAGCGATATCCAAGTTGTAAATCATCATCATTGAACATGATGGTGGCTATACAATCTTGGTAAGTTACAAATTTAATTGGTTCCAGTGCTTTTCCTTAGTAAGCTTTCGGATCAATCGATGATGTGATTAGAGCCATACGATCATCAAAAGGAAGACTAAAAACATCTGCCAGCTCGTGCTAGAAGGAATGTTACTAAGTTTTAAAATAACCTTCCTCATTTTCCAAACCTTTCCCGGTACATTTTTTGACTCACTTCCTCCATCTACATTGATGACATTGGAGGTGAAGCATTCTTCGTCAAAGAAACTCTTAGGAAAATATTCTCCCAATGTTACTGGTCTAAAAGAATGACGTGATGTAGCCTCTACTTTTGCTGATTTTGTGGTTGCTCTTGCTTTAACTTTGGTTTTCCTCTTTTGACTATTTCTTGGCCTTCTTCTCGATCTTGGTTTTTCATCATAGGTGTCAAGACTTGGAAGCTGTTGAGCTTTCTGGTGCCATTTTCTCACAAAAGTCTATGCCCTCCGACTTTCTTCTGATGATACTTTCTCAATGGATTGAACTTTCGTACTTCATGCCTTCAATGCCAATCCTACAAGATGTATAGAAGATGATTTTATACCTGCTTCATTTGATCTCCAATATTTCTCTTTCTTACTTTTGAAGGTAGACCATCTATCACCAAATTCTTCTTCAGACTCAGAGTCAGAATTCCAAACGTTTAGATCATCAGTCATGATTTCATAGAAGGTTGGGCGATTAGTCCTATCTGGTTTGACCATCTCTAGGTAGACATACATGATGGTGACTTTTTTATCTACTTTGAGTTTCAATGAAATAGCTCTTTTCGAAAGTTGAGGTCCAAATTCAGTCATCTCAAACAAGGACTTTCCAGCATCATACGAAGAAGAGAAGGTCTGCCCTTTATTTGAAATGGAAATTAGATGAAATGGTCCAAACAAAACCATCGAATAACAGCTGGCAGTTGGATTTTCAGCAGTTTCAAGTTTGATCTTTTTTTTTTGTCTAAGCGGACAATAAGATCCATCAGCAGAAAAACACCTCTTCACTAAACAACTAATGATTTTATGAAATCTACAATATTTAGGATGATCAACTTAACCAGCCACTTCTGGCATTTTTGGTGTTAGAAGTTCAATTATCTTTTGTTCAAAGAGTTGATCTAAAATCCCAGAAACTTTAGAGTCTGAGAATGGATACTTTTTTTCTTCAAGTTCCTTCAAAGTCAGAAGACCCTTCATTTGGACTTGTACTTTGTTAGGCCTGAACTCTGATTTCTGCTTTGGGCCTAGATTTGAACCTGATTTTTGAAGTGTTTTTTACATGAACAGTGGAAAATGTCATGGCCTCTATGGACTTACCTAACTTACCATCTCTCTTGATTTTCTTCTTGGGATATTTCTTGTCAAGTGGATCACTCAGTAAGTAATTTCAGTGTTTTGTAATTTGGATTTCTAGATCATTGATACGCGTGGCCAACTCTTCAAAAGAGTGTTGCATATTTTCTTGGAGATTATAAAATAGTCCCCAATGCATACCTTGGACACAATTGTCAATAGAGGATGTTTCGCTTATGCGTTCTTTACAATTAAGACCATTGTGTCTCTATCTTTCGATATACTCTACGACCAGCTCCTCCTTGCTCTGATTTGTTCTGGAAAGTTCTAGAAGGCTTACTGTCCTCCTGTTCGTATAGAAGCGAGTTAGGAACTCCTGCTCAAGTTGGTCCCAACTATCAATTGATCCAACTAGTAGGTCTGTATACTATTCAAACGATACACCCCAAATAGAGCACACAAACTGCTTTGTCATGGCGTCATTGTAGGTGTCAGCGTTGTTAAAAGTTTCAATTAAATGAGCAACATGTTGCTTTGGATTTTCCCTTCCATCAAAACATTGGAACTTCGGGAGTTGGTAACCAAGCAGCATCTTTATTTCTTCAATCCGACGATTGTAGGGTTTGGCATAAACTAGTGAAGATTGTTGTAAGACACCATACTGGGCACGAATGGTGTCAGCAATCATATGTTGGAGTTGTTGGACAAGCAAAGAACCAACAGATAGTTGAGTAGTGTCACGCAACACATTTTGCATCAACGTCCAGTCACGCATATCTTGCTTCTGTTGGTGCTCTTGGACTTCTAGATCTTTAGTTCTAGAAGAGCTTTCATTTTTCAAACTATCTTTTGTCAATGGACTTTGTAGTTCGAGTTGGTGCGTGAGGACGGCAATCTGTGCATCTTTGTCTTCCAGCAATTTTGTTAACTTTCCAATAGCCAATGCCATTTGCTGAATTCTATCATCAGAGTTATGTGTCATTTCTGTGACCATCACTGGCTCGAGAGATTCTTAAAAGGTGGTATAATCACCCCATTTTCACGGAGAAGAGACATGTGTGGATCCAGACATTGATCCATTACTAGAGCTAGAATCGAAATGAGAAATTTTCGCTAAGTTCTTAGATTTTTCTGCAAAACGTGAACTAGACTTCCTGGACTTGAAGATTTTGACTTTACCCTTGTTAGAAAACTTTCTTAGTGGCGAAACCAACAGATTCTTCCCGGTCTTCGTCTGGGCTCTAGCTGCATGGAAAAGTTCTGCAAGCGTCTCTTCGAAAGGAGTCACGATTTCATTTACTTTCTCGCCTTTCTACGTGGGCTTGTTTATAACACAAACGGCTCGTAATTAGGGGTGGGCATAATTACCGCCAACCCAACCGAACCGAACCAAATTAGGTCGGGTTGGTTCGCTTTTCCAAGCTTGGGCGGTTTGGTTCGGGTTGGAAATTGGGAAATTGTTTTTTGGGTTGGATTAGTTTGGATTGGGAGAAATAAACCAACCTAACCCGAATACAAACCGAACTGAATTAAAATTATAACAAATAGTGGATCAAATCTACCTTAATGGGTATGAATCACAATTGTTGATTGAGATTTATATTTGAATTGAATGTAGGTCCAAATTTTTTATTTGAGTACAATCATACATGACCAAATATTTCTTCTAAATGGGATTTAAATTATTTATTTAAATATAGGTCCAAATCTACCTTAGTGATATTCCTTATATATAATAAATTTGGCTTTAGAATTGCCTTGGGCTATTGACAATTACAATAATTTTTTGGTACTTTCTAAATATTTTTGGGCCAATAGTGCAATTTACCATTTGGGGCCAGCACCGACACCAAACCGTCTAACTCAAACCAAACCTTCCCAATATTCTTCTGATCGAGTTGGGTCGATTTACTCACCCAAATCGGGTTGGTTCGGACTTGATCAAACTAAAGTGGCCAATTCGACTTTGAGTCTAACCCAAAACCAAACCGACCCAACCAATTATCACCCCTAGTCAATAGACTTTGGTAGGGGTGGGCATGGGTTGGTTTGATTCGGTTTTGGGTCCAAACCGAAACCGAACCGACCAATTCGGTTTGACCATTATCTGAAACCAAACCAAACCGCCGTGTTGGATGAAACCAATCCAAACCGAACCGACCAATCTTGGTTCGGTTTGATTCGTTTTGGGCTTTAATGTTTTGGGCTTGTATACACAAAAAAAAATTAATTTTATAATTCCCATTTCAAATTTTCTTTACAACATGCAACCTGTTATTAACAAAAATTTATAAAAAATTTAAATATAACTCCCATTTATAAAATAACCTATTATTTACAACCTGTTTTTGACATGTTATTTATAAAAATAACTCCCATTTCTCGGTTCGATTTATATGGCAGTTTGGTTCCCTTTTTTTGCCCAAACCGAAACCAAACCAAACCAAACCGAATATATTTTTTAAATTAGTAAACCAAACCAAACCAAACCAAACCATCAGGGTGTGAAAAACCAAACCAAACCGACCCGATTCGGTTCAGTTCGGTCGGTTTGAACGGTTTAGCGGTTTGGATGCCCACCCCTAGACTTTGGTTTTAATGAATTTATGGATTAATTATACTCACAATCTTCATTCGTTCAGCTTTGTAACAATATTATCCACATTCAATTTTATTCGTAGATATCGTCCACATTCTTTCATTTTACTCGTACAGATAGTCCTGAAATGACTTTTTTGACAATGTTGCCCCTGAATTAAATAGATTAAAATGATAGAAAAAAATACAATGAAAGAATTACAATTAGGACCTTAACATTTTTCAAAGTACAAATAAATCCTAAACTTTTTTATTTTTTTACAGATTTTCACTCAAAATAATAAAAACTATGTCATCAATCCCAAAACTTATAATTATGTTCACCGAAAGAATATTTGAAGTCTCTACAGATTTCGTCCAATTGTCCGTTAATTGACAAAAGGAATTATGCCAAACCCTAAACAGTCGCAACTGGTTGAGGCCGGCAACCGGGTGAAGAAATCTCCTCCGGTTTTCGCGAACAAACATGGCAAAAGACAGGAAAATCAGGGTGGCAATGGATTTCTCAAAGTGCAGCAAAATGGCTTGGCAATGGGCTATTGACAATTTGCCTGATAAGGGCGACACCCTTTACATCATCCACATCAAATCCCACTTTATTAATTAATCCCGTAATCAACTCTGGTCCAAATCCGGTTCACATATGTTGTGATTTTATTATATTAATCAAATGATTTCTATGGCTATGATCATTTTTGTGATCTCTGATTTGATTATTTTTCGCATCTGGGATTTTGATTTTGGTTTTGTGAGTTTGTAGCTCTTATTCCATTAGTGGAGTCTCGTGATCCAGAAATCATGAAAAAGTACAATGTACAGACTGATATTGAAGTTCTGGACATGCTTGACAATACTGGTGGACAAAAGGAGGTAAGATGATGTTTTTAAAAAAAATATGTTGAATATAATATGTAATAAACTATTTTGTTCTTGTTAAATTGGTCAAATTTAGATCATGGGTATAATATTTTTTTAATTAACGGACCATTGGATGAATATAGACTCTAAATGTTTTTTCGATGAACTTAATTAGAAGTTTTGTAACTCGATGACACGATTTTTATTATTTTAAGTGAAAATCTGTTAAAAAAATGTTTAAGATTTATTTTTACTTTTGAAAAGGTTAGGGTTCTAATTTTAATTTTTTATTGTATTTTCTTTTTTCTATCATTTTAATTTTTTTAAGTGGGGTAAAATTGTCAAAAAAAATTTATTTGGGGACCATCTGTACGAGTAAAATAAAATAATGTGACGATATCTGCGAATAAAAATTAAATGTGGATGATATTATTACAAAGCTAAAAAAATAGAGACTATTAATATAATTAACTCTAAATTTAAATGGACTATTGTTTTTAATAGGCCAAAATTATTTATTTAATTAATTGTTAATGTCTAAAGTAACCATAATAATTTAAGATTAATAATGAATATTTTTATTCAAAATATTTTCCTTTATTAATTAAAGTAATAAAAATGGGGGGGGGGGAGGGGAATATTACCTTCAAAACAAAAATGTCAGGATATAAATAATAATTTAAGATTGCAAAAGGTTGTTTTGTTTGTAATATTAGAAAAATAAATATTTTGATAAATTTAATTTATCGACAAGAAATTTTGCTAACATAAATATTATATAGTAGCGAGGAAAATTTTGTAATAAATAAAAGGGTTAATTACACTAATCGTCTCCAATTTTTCAGGTTTGTGATAATATCATCCCAATACAATTTTATTCGTGGATATCTTCCATACCCTTTCATTTATTCGTACAGATGGTCCCCAAATGATTTTTTTGACAATTTTGTCCCTGACTTAAATAAATTAAAATGATAGAAAACAATACAATGAAAAAATTACAATTGGGACCCTAATATTTTTAAAACTACAAATAAATCCTAAAATTTTATATTTTTTACAAATTCACTTAAAATAATAAAAAATATGTCATCAAGTTCCAAAATTTCTAATTATGTTCACCGAAATGACATTTGGACTCTCTAGAGATTTCGTCCAGTGGTCCGTTAATTGACAAAAAAATTATATACGTGATCTAAATTTGATCAATTTGACAAGGACAAAATAGTTTATTATTCAAAATAATTTTTTTAAAAAACTAAAAAGTGATCATCTTCCCCAACCACCCCACCCCCACTAAAATCGACGGGATTTCTCTTTCCCGTTTACCGACCCAAACCGTCGGGGTTTGGGCTAACGGCAACTGGGTAGGAGAAATCCTCTTCCGTTGGGGCAAAACTCCCTAGTCTTCGTGCAACCAGAGAGGATTTCTCCTCCCTTATTGCCAGCAGCCCAAATCACTTGATCACTTTTTGGTTTTTTTTTTAAATTATTTTGTCCTTGTTAAATTTGTTAAATTTAGATTACTAGTATAATTTTTTTGTAAATTAATGGACTGCTGGATGAAATTTATAGAGACTCTAAATGTTCTTTCAGTGAACATAATTAGAAGTTTTAGGACTTAATGACACATTTTTTATTATTTTAAGTGAATCTGTAAAAAAAATTATGATTTATTTGTACTTTTAAAAATGTTAGGGTCCCAATTGCAATTTTTCAATTGTGTTTTCTTTTTCTATTATTTTAATTTATTTAAGTCGTTGGCAAAATTGTCAAAAAAATTATTTGGGAACCATATATACAAATAAATGAAATGATGAAAACGACATCTGTGAATAAAATTAAATGGGAATGATATTGTTACAAACTTGAAATAATGGGGACGATTAGTTTAATTAATCTTAAATAAAATAACAATTAGAAAAATAATATCTTTATTGTTAGTATTAGAAATAAAATTGTTGGTAACACCGACAATTTCTATCAATAATCAACTATCGAAGCATCGTCGGTGATTACCGACGACAATTTAATGGAGGCGTATCGATGATAACCGTTGAATTGGTGTCAGATTCAGTTTGCATCGTCAACAGATATTGATTTTCTTCAGAGTCATCAATAATAATACCGTCGATAATCATTAACAAAATTTATGTCGGTGATCATTTGCTTAATTTAATTTTTTTAAATATTTTTAGATGCTCACGTAGAAAATTTTGATTAAGAATTCTAATGAGTGGCCTCTACGCTTTTTTTAATACGTACTTTTTGTAATGTGTACATATAAATAGTTTAATATTTGATAAAATCGTTAAAGTTAAAATGTCGAATAATCAAATAAGATGTCAAAATGTTTTGTACAATAAAATTTTATTTCAATAATTTAAAATATGAATAAATTTAACAATAAGTAATAAATATGATTCAAGAATGGTTTAAAATCATAAAATTTTATGTTGCATCCCTTCTACCTCTATTTATTTTAATTAGATCATTCGATAGAATATTTGAAGGTGATAAATTTAAGTAATTGTATTTTTTTAATTATTTGGACGGAATATAATCGTACTATAAATAAAATATAACTTTTTTTGTATTTAATATTATTCAATTATGACGGAGTGCTTTGCACTACTTAATTTTTGTACTCCATGAATTTTTAAAGTTTGAAACCTAGAAAACAAAATTGTTTTAAAATTCAAAACATCAAAACAAAATTTATGTTTGACCTAGAAAATACTATATTTGTATACTTTATGAAGCTCCAACAGCACGATCAAGCTCAAATATAATCTTTGGCTAGGGCTAAAGCCAAGTCAAATATGTTAATTTTTTCGAGGTTAGTTTTATTATTTACTTACATATTTGCTACCTTGAACGACAAAATTGATAACATTTATATTAAAACTCGCTTATTTTATTAAAAATATTAATGTGAGATGACCATTTTCCACTTTTGCCATTAGTAGTGACTTTTTAAATAAATTCCCCATTCTAGTAATAGGACTTGAACCTGGGTGCAGTGTTAATATATGTTTGGCAAAGCTTAACTTATTTTGTAAGTTAGTAAAACATATTTTTTATAAACATATTTTGTATAATTCACAACTTACTTATTTACACATTCTATAAGAACCACTACTTATAAGCACTTAAAAACATAATTAAACAAGCAATTAGTGCACTTGACACTGGAATAGGAGTGTAATGCAAGCTGAGTCGACCAGGACCGGAACTCCCCAGTCCACCTTTGGTGCAGCCATCCATGGCACACCAAAATCATTATTAGTACGATCCACTCGACACCTATGGACTCGAGTCAGCAGCAAAATACCATCATGTCCAACTAAGTTACAAACAAGTTTGAACATCAAATTTAAGTGGGCTATTCCCTTTTAATGGTACAACTTGTAGGGATAAAGAACCCCCAGAAAACAAATATGGAGGTGCTAGTATAAAAGAGAGCAAATAGATGATTCCCACAAACTTAAGGCATAGAATCGTCAATATGGCCTGAAACGCATAGGACGCCTGAACCTAGGAACCCTCCTGCATGAAAGAGAGTTCAAATCAGAATTTCTAGGAAAGTAAACCACGAACTTGGGAGACGCTAATCTAACGAAGCAATTTCTTTTATCCGAGACACACCAAAGCTATGATCAATTTCATAGGCACTTATATGAAACTGAAATTTCATGGCATGTAAATAACTCAATGATCTTCAGCAACGGCAAAAATTAAAGCAAATAGGTGTGCTGGATAAGAGAACCTGAATGAGTTATGTACAGTATTTGTACATCATGTTAGAAATACCAAAGAAATTGAACCTCAAATGGGTAGAGATATAAACTAAATTGACACGTTAGAAAGGACTTCTTGTTATTGCTTTCACTAAAAAATAAAAACAAAATAAAGTTGCATCACATAGAGCACAGCACCATGCACCTAAAAGATGGGGGGAAACAGCCAAGAAGAACATTGCAAAACCCAGCACAATATCATAATATTCTAAGATCAAACAATTAGAAGGTAGGAGGTAAAGAAACTCTGGTTTAATGACTGATAACCCAAGCCCCAAAATGTGAAGAATGCATTTCTCATCATTTCATCATTTTGAAACATAAAGCAATTCCGGGGATTACCCGTAACCAAAAGGAGCATAGCCAGGTGGACCGCCCATGAACGGCCTTCTCGACCCGAAATATGGGTTGGGACGTCTTCCTCGATATTGCTTCATTCCAGGAACATTAGTCCGCTTGGCGGACACCTGTCAAATACCAAAATGTATCAACATGTCAGGAGTTGCAAACATCCACCCACCTCTAAGTTCAGACAAAAATAAATTCAAGGACCTTTAGTTGACGGCCATGCAACTCAGATTCATTCAGAAGTACAGCATTTTGAACAGCCTCAATTTCCACAAACTCTACATAAGCAAAACCTTTGGGTTGACCAAACTTATCTGTCAAAATAGTCACCCTGTTTACTGTCCCACATGACTGAAAATGCTGCTGCACCTCCTCAGGCGTGCATGCGTAGTCCACCTGAATTTGGAAGAGACAACATTGCCAATGACATTAATTACTTATGTAAGTAGGTCGACCAAATCAACAAGTGCATGCAGTCGTGCGCGCCCGCATAGAGAGAGAGCATAAAAAGTATGCTTTTTGGTACCATGGAGAAGCCTTTTACGATAAGTGGCATAGTAAGAACCTATATTTTGATTCCAGATACAAGATTACACCTCATGGCCTCTACAATCTTTACTTTTCCTTATCAAACATTACTTTTCAAGTGGGGTGTGGTAGACACGTACAGCGTTGGATATACATGTTTTCTTTTTTGACACATTCCTACAGAAAGTTATGGTTTCCGAAAGACACAAAAAGTCTAAATGATAATAATCACAATAGATTAAAAAATGCTGGAATTCAGTTGAGAAATGTAAGCTTTTCTCTATGAGACTATGAATGAAGAAAATCGGAGAAAATATTAACTTCAAGGACAGCAAGAGCCATATATCTCCTTTCCAAGGGTTGATAAAGTACATCAGGTACAAGAAAAATATCTTTGAATCGTTCCTTGCTGACATCAAAGAGTGCATCAAGAATCCAACGCTTCTAGCCTTTCTAACTCAGCTTCTTTTGTATATCAGCATGATCTCGACTTGATAAGAGTGCAGAATCAAAAGACAGAATGAGAACTAGGATTTTTTCTCGTCAGGGAGTAGAGATCTCTTTGGTGGCTTCACACGTGATAGTATGTCTTTATTTCAAATGCAAGGTAGACTGGTTGAAGATGGAATTAAATAGATTTAAGGAGGCTGGTTTCAGACGTATTAGTTACTTTGATCTACTATTGCAGACATATATCATATATGTGTAACAAGAATACAAGATGTAGATTGACGAGGAGCAGCATTACTTTGAGATGATAAGAGATAACTAATAGTTAGATACGTGATTTTATAATGTACATTAATTTGAATTTCTCGGTGTGCGTTTGTTTGTTTGGTTTTATCATCATATTGACTGGGTAAATTTGCGAAATTCAAGTTAGCTTGCACTCTTTTTTTATTTCTTATTCCCATTCTAATATCTTTGCTTTCTTTGGACCACCTAAGCAAGACTGATTACAGATTCCAGCAGCACACAAAAGTCATATCCCACTCAACCAGTCAAGTTGCAGATTTGACACAAATTTAGACCCACTTGGGGCAGTTGTATTACTTGGCTAGGAACTGTAGTATATGGCTTCAAAAGCTATCAAATGATCCACGGTAGGGCAGTCAAGCAGCAAAATCTATAAATTACAAATATAATTTTACAAATATAATTCATCAAAATTTTCTGTGACCTGTTGTATCTTGAACTGTATTATTTCCGAGGAATTAAAGTTCCTATGATCCTTACTTGCAGCAAAGCTAGTTTCTATCAGAGGAAAAAGGGGGAGGCAAATGCATAAAGCAAAGTTTAGTACATGGATATCATTTCCTGATCAGTAATATTAGCAGAATATTTCCCAAGTTCGAATATAAATGTTGTGCCCAGGTCTTCTTTCCAAAGACCTGAACATTAATAATGTTTTATTCTAGTAAAATTATAGATTATTTTTTCCAGGTAATATGACTTCTTGCTAATGAAATCAAACCATTGTAAGAGCAAAATGTCAAAATCTGCATCTATGACAAGTAACAACATAATTAGATAAAGAAAAAGCACACTCACATTACCAACATATATTGAACGAGAATCCGCCTCCTCCTTTTCAGCCTGACCAGCAGAGGAGCCGGTTGAATCATCTAACATGCCCAAAAAAGAGATATTTAAATGCGATTCACTAGTTTTATGGCATTCAAAATAAATTGTAATTGATGCCACGTTTGTAACAAAATTAGAAAGTTGGAAGAATTATTTACTAATCAACTGCAAAATAGGCAATCTAACATCCACAAACAACTATACATTACCTCCAAAAATGGTATAAGGCTTGTAGGCTGTAAAGCTCAATATATTTCTTTCATGTCTAGAATCATTCTAAAATTCTAACATTCAAGATCTAGCGTTTTTCTTTTTCTTATTTTTTTCCTTTTGTACTGATATGAGGTGTTGGTTTCATCTGATGATTGATTTCTTCATGAACTTGAATGTGATTAACTACAACATTTTGCAAATTATAATTTCTCCATGTACAAGCATAATAGATCAAGGTATCTACAAATGAATATTTATACTATTAAAAAGGCAATTCACCTCCTACCCTACTATCTACAAATGAATATTTATCTATTACATAACTTCTGGTTTAGATTCACGTTGTTTTTCTTCATTGAGAAACCATATGCTCTAGGTTTTAATCTAATCAACTTATAACAATCATAGGACATCAACAAATGATAGAATTCTTCTCGCAACCGTAGAATTATTCTTCTTTTCTTTTAGAGATGAATAGAAATATAACTTTCGAGAAACAATATGGTCTAGGTTTTTATAACTTTTCATTCTTCTTTCTACCATTTCTAAAAATAACTTTTTGAATAAACATAATTTTTTATAACTTTTCGAATGATAGGATTCTTCTCACAACCCTCCATTATACAAATGTCACTTATATATCAATGAATGGCTGGCCTAAAGTCCATGCTTGTTGATAGCATTTTTCCAGCAGAGGAAAGTGAGGAGAAGGAAAAAGGAAAATTCAAAGAGAAAGGAATATCCAGATAGAATTAACATAAGAGATTTTAGATGCAAAAATTTTAAAAGGAAACCGAAAATTAGCATACTTCTGAATGTTGAGCTGCACCACGAAAATGAACCATGTTGAGCCTTCATGACTTGTTGCCTTCTCACATTCATAACATGAGATTTTTTGTCTTATGGGAAACTAAATCTATAGAAAGAAAATGGCTAATGACCGCCCTAAACTTAATTCTAAAATTGACCCGTAGACAATGTTGGATGGTGGCCAGAAACTTAGAATGGGAAGAGAAACTGATAAAAGTCAAGAGTCACCAGACAAAAGAAATCTAATGACGACAGAAAATGCATCCTTCAGATAGGAAAGGTGGTTGGCTATAAATCTCACTCACTTTAAAAATTAAACGGAAGGGTTAGCTTTATAAGGTAAGTGTCATCGTACTCTATCAGGCAATTTATAAATAAGATGCTTACAATGTTGATTGATACTCTATATATGAGAACGCGAGGGTGAAATCCGAGTTGGATTGTCTGACTCAGATTTCCGGTCACGATAATTTTACTCGAATCCAACTCAGATTTCACTCTTGCTGACTAAAGTCCACGAAATGGACCCATTCGAATTGTAACTGATCCCAAAATCATGCCAAAAAGTTGAATAAAAAGTATCACATTACGGTTTTATCTTTGCTCCCTTACACCATTAATCACCTATCTACTTCACGTTTGCAATGTGAGTCCTACACGTTTTGCTTCTCAACAAACAGCCCATACTAGGAACATTTGGAAAATAATCCACGAGACAGATCATCTCCACTCCATCAACCGTTATGTTAGCATTTTCACTTATATAGTACATTTACAATTAATTACTTAAAGCATATTACTTATATATAATATGGTGTGAGGGAGCAAAGATAAAACCGTCACGTTATACTTTTTTTATTAAGTTGTTTGGTATGCTCTTCAATAGTCACAATTATACTTGCTATAATTATTGCAATAATTCCATGGGCCAATAGTCCACTAGATGGATCCGATATAGTTGTAACCAATCCCAAAAGCATACCAAACAACTTTATAAAAAAAAATAGTATAACCTGACGGATAATTCCACCAGCCAATAGTCCACCAGATGGACCCGTTATAATTGTAACCGATCCCAAATCATACCAAACAACTAAATACAAAAATTATAACCTGATGGTTTTGTCTTTGCACCCCACACCATTATGCCAACAACCTATCTCTTCACACTTGCAATGTGAACCCTACTACATTTTTAATTGCTTCTCAACAAACATACCATACTATGAACACTTGGCGAATAATTCATTAGAGAGCTTAGGCAACTCCTCTCGACTCCATCAAGCGTTACATTTAGCATATTTCTCTATATAATAATACATATACCATTTATTACTTAAAAGCATACAGAGAAAGGAGGGAAAGGAGAAGAAAAATGAGGGAGAGAGATGGAACCAGGAGAATGGAAGGAAGAGAAGTGAGGGGAAGAGGGAGGGAGGGAGAGAGATAAAACACCATGTTCCCAGAGTGAGAGAGGGTGGAAGCATAAGGGGCAGCAAGAACAAGAACAGAAGTTTATGAAGGAAAAATAGCCACCGAAGAGTACATAGAAGCCATTATCGGCAGGTCGCTGGGGTGAAGGAGATGTGGTCTCCAAAGTAAAGGTTTCTATTTCTTGTTTCGCACTATATGCATAAGATTATGGGTGCATACATTTCAGGAGTGGTTGACTGTGTAGAGAAAATTTTACTTTTTATCTATACGCGTATATTTATGCTTTAATGTCAAGACTCAAATGGATAACAACTGATTTAAGAAAATAAAACTGAAAGACTGATCAGTAAAACCTCATTCATTTCCTCTCTAAATGCATTTTTAAGAGATGATAATGTTAAGATAGTTTGTTTTTATTCAGCTTCCCAGTATTCAGATCACCATCTAGTGTCATTGACGGTTTATGGACTGGTTCATTTCAAAATTAAGTTTAGGTGGGGCCACAGTTAAACATTTATTACTTCGATATATCTCCTTCTATAGATCTAGTTTCTGTAAGACTACTCCAAGTTGAGGTAGCTCCAACATAACCTAGAGATCGTAGGCTTGAACAGCAGAAGCCTTGTTTAAAAAGGTAAAGCTCCGTAACCCTCCCCAAACCCTGCAGTAGCAGGTGCCTCGTGCACTGAAATGAAAGAAGATCTAGTTTCTATGGAAGGTAAATGACCTCCATGTAACAACTACGTAAGGCCTAACTACAAACCATGAAGGCCCCGACGTCATTCTTTTCAATGGCAGCTGAAGATTATTTCCCTTATCACCCTTATATTATCATTACCAGGGTGTGCCCCCTCCCCCTCCCCCCTAGGGTAGGGGGGGGGGGGTGGAAGCAATCCAGGAGCATGAAAGCCTAGAGGTCATTCAATTAAAATTTATCCTGTTCATCTAAAACCACCGGAAACTGCAGTCATTAGCAAACATTTTAAGAACATATCACAAAATCAACCCATCATAGGCAACTAGGTTAAAAAGCAAACCAAGCCAGAGTCCAGTTTTTCAAAAACATTAAATTTATAAACAAGTGCCTAGAGTGAGTAAAACAAATACCTTGAACCCCGCCCATCTCTTTCTCCACCTTGGCCTGCATACCTCGTAGTGCCCCTGCTTCTTCCTCAATCTCCTGCAATCTCTTCTTCATATCTTCCAACTCCTACAATTTAAACCCCAAAAAAATCTAACATCAATACACCTATGCATACAAACATTTACATAACAACACATATATATACATTAATACGCACACACACACACACAAATAAACCCAGAAACAGACCTTGGCGTTGGAGTCCGCATCGGGTTCAGCCCCAGCTTCAGAATCAAAATCGGCCTCCATGTACTCTTCATCAGGTATTTCTCCGCCGTACGCGGTGTCATCTTGTTCGTGCTGTCCCTTTTGCTCCATCTCTCTGTTTCTCTATCTGTAAATACTCTCTCTACAGCAGTGTATATATATGCAGTTGTGTATGTATATGCGAGTCTTTATGTAACGGATGTGAAATTGGATGCAAAAGTGTCTATGCGACTATGCTGAAGCAATGAAAGGGGATACGAATTGCTAAGGAGACGAAAAGGGTACAAAAGAATGTGCACTGTTTGGCTAAGCTTAATAAATTTACTGATAAGTGATTTTTTAGATTAAATTAACTTTGTCTAAATTGATGTGTTTGGAAATATTTAATCAATGTTTTAACTGTTTTTGAAATCAAATCATTGTAAACATGAAGAATTGGCATAAAATAAAATTTACTTATAAGTGATTTTTAGATTAAAGTGACTTTTTGTCCTAAATTGAGAAATTGGTGTGTTTAGGAAATATTTAATTAAAGTATGTATTTAATCTATGCTTTTTAAAGATTTGATTGATATTTTTCAAGAGATTGACTTTGATGGATTTCATTAATTTTTAAGATAAATTATATTCACAATTCCCATTTTTTTATCTTTATAAAAATATCATTCTCATTCAATTTTATTCATAAATATCATCCACATTCTTTTATTAATTCGCACATATGGTTCCCAAATAAATTTTTTGATGATTTTACCTTAGCTTAAATAAATTAAAGGGTTAATTATATTAATGGTCTCAATTCTTTCAGGTTTATAACGATTTCATCTTCATTCAAGTTTCTAGCAGATATCATCTACATCTTTCTATTTATTCACACATATGGTTCCCAAATCAATATTTTGACAGATGTTTGACAATTTTATCCCTAACTTAAATAAATTAAATGATAGAAAAAATAAAAAATAATAAAAAAAATTGTAATTGAAATCCTAACATTTTCAAAAGTACAAATAAATCCTAAATTTTTTATATTATTCAAAATAATTAAAAAAATAAAAAAACCCCACCCCACCCCACCCCACCCCACCCCACCCCACCCCAGAAACCAAACAGTCGACCCTGCGTTTGTTGGCCTGATCTCCTCCCCGGTTGCGGTGGGATTCCAAAGACGAAAGACGAAATGAAGAACGAATAAATCCCAAAAACGTAGAATTTGCGTTTGAATAAAGCTGAACATAGCCATTGTGATGAGTTTTAGGCTTGAAATTTGCTGGCAATGGAGGACAAAGTTTCCAGAAATCTTGATTGGGATTGTATATTTTAACAGCCAAACAGCCTGAAATTTGTTGGCAATGGAGGACAAAGTTTCCTGAAATCTTGATTGGAATTGTATATTTCAACAGCCAAACGGTCCCAAGATCAACCAGGTTACAAATGAAACTCACCCCAACTATAACAACACCATTATGCAAATTAGCTACCGCAACCTCCGAGTCACAAGAGTTCAGAGCATAAGTGGCACTAGCTCCGACAGCACCAAGAGCCACCGCGCCACCCAAGCCAGCATTGCGCGACCCACCAAACCAAGACCAAAGTCATCATCCAGCCGCAAAGATTAGAGTTGAGCCGACTATCCGAATAGACAGCGACATGGCATCGACCAAAGACTGGACACTTGTGAGCTCCCTCTTATCCCCAAAAACATCTGGTTTCACAGTAACACTGGATAAAGAAGTGGAAATAGAACTCAAATGTTGCTCCGATGAGGAAGCGCGGATAGTGGAGATTTTATAGTGATGACGGCGGAAATGAGTTGAGGAAAGGCGGGAAGGGATTCTAGCTAGCGTTAGGGTCGGGGTAAAAAGGGTTGTGGGGTGGTTGGTGAGGAGAATTGATGGATTCATTTTATCTCTCTCTCTCTCTCTCTCTCTACTGTGTAAATTTGCGTGTATGGGGGAGCTAGAGATAGAGGATAATGGAGTTGGAGTTGGGGTTGGGGTTGGGAAGATGAAGTGGGGTTGGGTTTTTTTTATTTTTTTTAATTATTTTGAATAACATAAAAAAATTAAGATTTATTTGTACTTTTGAAAATGTTAGGGTCTCAATTGCAATTTTTTCATTATTTTTTTTTCTATCATTTAATTTATTTAAATCAGGGACAAAATTATCAAACAATTGTCAAAATAGTGATTTATGGACCATATGTGTGAATGAATAGAATGATGAAGATGATATATGTTAAAAAAATTGAATAGAAATGAAATCGTTACAAATATTAAAGAATAAGGACCATCAGTGTCATTAACCCTAAATTAAAACAACAAAAAATATAAAATAATAAAAAAAATTACAGTTGGAGTATTTAACTTTTCAATTACATTCTATTATTTAAAACAATTAAAAAAACAAGAAAAAAATTCACCCTCACCCCCTATTTGCCCATAATTTGCAATCCTAAATTTGCTTTCTTCATATACACTTCCCCTCTAAAGACTGGAGAGCCAAGAAAAAAGACAACCAAGAAAAGAGAGTTCAAAAAGATTCCAGCAAGAAAATATATATCTGGATGAAAATGACACAACTTATTAGTTCTTTACAAACTGAAACTTAATATCATGGATCTCATTTAAGGAAAATAGAATTCAAAGTTGTGTTGTATGTGTGTACTACGATGTTTCTCTAAAACAATGTTTATCACTCACTACCAAGTATTACCACACCATGACAAGAGAGCCAAATATATATACACCACATCATGGCATGTCTATTTTATTTATACATTGAATATATGAGATCCACCATTATCCATTAAAAAACATGCAATCTCATCAGTGCTTAGCATAAGTTAAGCATCGATGCTTATGAGATCATTCTTATATATATATATATATATATACATACTAGTTTTAGAGATGTGTGTTGCACATGAGGCAATTGTATTATTGTAAAATTTAAAATAGATAAAAGAGTGTTGATTTTTCTAAAATTGTTTATTGGTAACTTTTTCGAGATATGTGAATATTTTGTTGTTCTGTTGAGGTAGCAAAGGTGGATTTGATAAACAAATTTTATTAATAATGGTATATTTATATGGTATGCAATGTAAATTATGGGATTAAAATGCTAATTTATATTTACATTCTATTAAATTAAAGCAATGGTAATAGATTGAAAATAGGTCCATTGGTAAATATTTATAATAATTTTACTATCTCAAATATGTTAAATGCATTCATTTGCAAAAATAATTGCTAGTTCAAAAAGGAATCTTATAACATAAAAGTTTTGGAAGCTATGAAAACAACATTCAAAAATACTATTCTACACCAATATATGGAGCTTCTATTGTTTTTTTTTTTTTTTTTCTTCATTTCCAGCCTTTTCAACATTTTTTCTTGTTCGCAATTGGTGCATCATGGGATTAGAATAATGATCTCTTCACATATGATTCAAAGAAACACCTGTTTGGATGAAGAAATTAGCACATAAATGATTGTGCGAATGCTTTGCTTGATTTTCCTGATTGTGAAGTAAGTACTCTCTATCAGCAAAGCAAGGTAATTGACATTGATTGTTATACATATATAGTTTCAGAGCAATGTGTTTGGTTAAGCTTAAAAATAAGGAAAAAGTTGCTTCGAAAAATTCAGCACTTACCTACTGAATTCGATTCATGGTTTTGAAATGCATTGAACATTCAAAATAATATGTTCCCTTTCGACCGTTGGATGCATATGAGCTAGATGACAGAACCCGATTGTTCAAGTGCATAATATTACTAACATGAGTATTGACAACTGTCCAAGAAAACACTAATAAGGATGCCTAAATTTTGAAATAATTAACAATATAGTTAAGAGTTGTTATTGACAATAAGTAGTACATAATTTGGTACCAAATAGTAATGTGTTTTTCTTCTAGGAAAGTGCCAAAATAATAACATAAATCTCTAGCATGTTTGGGAGTGTTTGTGTCTATCATTAACTATACACACCTTAGTTGTTTCAGTTGTTCAAATACAAACTTATGCAGGGACGAGCACTTGCACCTAGTATGAACATACTTCTGTGTGTGGTTTGGTATAGATAATAAAAGGTAAATGGATGTATTCCCAGTAAATGGGGATACAAAGATAATATAGGCAGCTATAAGGATACTTAGCAATAATATCAAACATAAATATCCCAATAGACTTTCTTTAGACCATGTGCAATAGCAAAAATTACTTAATAGTACCATTTACTTTTTTCTTTTAAGCTTATTCAACGTAATATGAATAGCTAATAAAACATAGTTACCAGACTATGATTGGTAACAGGTTTTAGCACTCTCATTTCTTTTTTGGAGTATCAAAAGGCGTCAAATCTAAAAGGGCCTCACAATTGGTTTCAACACTCTCATTGAGATTGAACCAAGGGCCTCAAAGGTCAAAATCCTTCATCTCTTTTCATTTTTCGTAAGCCATTAAGATCAGCACTCTTACTGTTATATTATTGAAGGACCAGTAGAAATTTTCCTAAGTAGTCAATCTAAAAGTTGGGAAGTAAACATTACCAGAATTCTGAGATATATCCCAATGTCGAAGACTATTAGACTTGATATTTAACAACTCATCCTTCCCAAATTTGGCTTCTTCAAAGTATTTCTCAGGAAGATGCCCAAATCGGGGCCAGCTGAAAAGATAGAAATAATAAGAACATCTATTCATTTCAACGTGGGGCAAAAGTAGGGAGAGTGTGCAACTTTAAGTGCACATGAATGAAAAATAAAATAAAAAGAAAAGCATATCCTTAAGTGTATTTTATAAAATTTATATTCCAACCTCTGCATTTAGTTAGTCTCTTCTAAATTAGGATAAAGTCGTAATTCAAGATTTTAAGTATATTTCTTTGAAGCAAATCAATTGTGACCAAAAGGATAAGCAATAAAAATACCAGATTGCTCATTAACTTGCTATATTGTTGAAGCATGGTGAATTTTGAGGTCAAACAAGGTATTGTTGATACATGAAGCACCCATTGAATGACGTGCACTAGTTAACTCCACCCATCCATGCATAACAAATAGACATCAAATATTTTTTTCTAAATTGGTCAAAACTTGCAATTAAAATAGTTTTCGTTGATGAAACTCACAGCGGGATAAATAGTATAATCAGAAGATTTCAGGTTACTTGGAACTAAAACGAAATAATACAAAATATGCTAGTAACAACAGGAATAATGGTGATAATGAAGTCATTTCAAAAAGTAATTGTTTTAACTGCTAAGTTTCGATCAATAATGAGAAAGGATGACTTAAACTTGATGCAATGAATAAGATAACTGGGAGTTAGACAAACATACGAGAGTCAATTTGGAAAAACCTGTAAAATTAAAAAGATAAGTTCTATAGACAAACTGTACATAAATGAACATTAAAGGCTCAAACATTTCACTGCATAAAAATTTAGTCCTAGATAAGTTCTTCTATTATAATAACTTCAAAGGCAAACTTTGAACTTCTCAAGAACGTTATGGACACATTTTTGTATGTGGTCTCGACGGTAAATTTAATTCTCCTATCTGCCTTACAATCTAACTTTATGTTCGTTTTGTCAACTTAATAATGTTTTCTACATATACAGTTGCCTGGCGATTCTCGAACCTGAAAATGAAATCAACCCAACAAATTAGTGCACGCCACATCCTTAACAACAAGGAACCCACCCTTCTTCAGTTTTCATTACTACTACACTCCTATAAATAACAAATTAAGAAAAGAATAAAGTATTGTCTATGATGTGTATATACAACAACAATCTAAGCCTTGTTTGTTCCCAGAATATTTGAGGTTGGCTTTATATGTTGATATATAATCACATTTGTCCCAGCCAAGCACCAGGAAAAAACAAGGAGGAAAAATAAAGACAAAAAAACATACATGGATAGGAATTATTCGGTCATGAAAAGCAACATGTGATGCAAGATATACACCACCTATGCAAGCACCTTTTGCTAGCTAAATCTAGATATCAATACAAGATATATATCAAACGAATGATTAAACACTCTTTGTCGTGTGCACACGTGACTTTGGTATCCTATATTTGAGATTTGCCTACAAAACTTCCATATCAGCATTGTAATGCATGGGTTCTATATACTACAAGTCAGAGGAAGATAGAACCTAAAAGTGTTCATAAAGTTTCATCACACAGAAAGAAATAAATCAAAATCCTCTATACTGAGTACGTCACATGATTTTTGAGGAAAGGAAGTTTTAACATTTTGATATCCTAATAAATATAGAGACAAAAAAAAAAAAAAAGGGAAATAGAAAGTACAAGTACAAAAAAGAAAAACAGTTAAAAGAATAAGAAAGGAATAAATCAAAATCATCTATACCGACTGCCTCACATTGATTTTTGAGGAAGTGAAGTTTAAATATTTTGGTCTCCTGATGAATATAGAGACAACAAAAAACAGAGGGAAATAGAAAGTACCAAGTACAAAAATATATATATATATATATAAAGAAAATAGTTAAAAGAATAAGAAATAAACGAACCAGGACAAAAATTTATATATATATATATATATAAGGAACATAAAACAAACAGTTGTAGAATGCACATGAAGACGCCACATGCAAGAAAGAGGATTGGATGTATAAGCAATTATGATAAACTCAAAGTTCCTAATAATGCAATACACACCAAAAACAACATAAAATTACAACCCCAAAAAATCAAGGCAAGACTTTGAAGTCAAAGTCATCACGCGAGGCAAAAACTAACACAACAAGCAACAGTGAATTAGAATATGAACAACAAAACATAGAGTTTTTTTCATTGATTTCAGAAACAACTACAATTTGTCCACAAACATAACCAAATAACAATCCAACGGACAAAATGCAATTTTGAAAAAACAAAGAGAAATGAGCAATAGTGTAGTGCAAAAACACAAATATATTACATTCAACATACCCATAACTCGAAGACAATGATCCAAGCAGTGAAACACAATGAACAAAGTACAAAGAACGTACACCAACCTCCACATACGCCCTGCAATCAACAAAACAACACAAAAAAATTAAATAGTTTCAAGAGATCTGTCAAAATGTTTTACTTATTTCAAACAACCAGAACAAAATCTAAATAAAAATCTATTAAACAAAAATCAATTTAAAAAATAAATACGAATTTCAAATTTGAGGATCATGTTTAACAAATTTGAACACTTTTTACACTTGCATACCTTTAAATCGAACGAAATGGTCAACCTACTGGAAAATATATAGATAAAATACACAAATGAAAGAACAACCTTCACGAAAGCCTCGGAATCGACGATATGACACGAAAAATGAAGAACTTTTAATAGATATGTGAAAATTTTGTGATGTTTCAAATAACTGCAACCAACTCGAAATCACGACCCAACCAACAAAAATGGAAATTCTCAGGTGAGTGTTATGAACAAACAAAAAATTAAGAACCAAACACCAAGAAAATTCGACAAACAGTGGACAAGATATCGGGAAAAATTAGAAGAGCTACCCGTCTAGGGTTTTTGGGAGAAGAATGTGGCTAATTCTATTATATAACTTGGGAGAAGATGATTATTTTTCCCAAAAACAACGTTGTTTTGGACGATTTTTTTAACACTAATTCCCTACAAGTCTCTTATATTATTGTAGGGATATATTTCTTTTGGGTATAGAAAGATGGTGACGATATGAGTCGGCTCTTTTTTATATGCATTTTGTCTACCATATCCATCCATCTTTCCCCTTGGATTTGAAATAGGATTTTTGCAGATCTCGTCCCTCGATTTGGTCTCAAGTGGGGTAGGGGTTGGGTGAGTGGGAGTGGGAGTGGGAGTGAGAAAGAATATGATTTTTTTTTAATTGTTTTAAATAATATAAGGGAAATTGGCGCAAATGGTCTCTAATGTATCACATTAGTGCAAATGGTCCCTAATCTTTCATTTTTGGCACAATGGTCCCTAACCTTCTACTGTTGGTTGCATAATTGGTCTTTTTTGATGGATTCCGTTAAAAATTCGTTAAAAACCTTTCATTTAGGTGCGCAAATGGTCCCTAAATTGTTTTTTGTCTTTATTAGTATGGGTAAAATGGTCAAGTTACATTTTTTTTCAACTTTTCAATTGGCGCAAATGGTCCCTAACCTTATTTTTAATATAGAAATTTGCAATTGGATTCATCATCTTTACAAAAAGTGAAAATAGGTCCGATACTTTAATTTTTTTATTAAATTATTTTTTATTATTAAGTAATCATATTATTTCAAATTCAAATTTTAATTTTATCATTACAACATATAAAAATAAAAAAATTGTCACAAATAGAAATTTTAATTATGCTCAACCCAGCTCGATTTTATACGGTCTCATATTTGATGAGTCAACTCAGCCCGCTTTTGAGCTACTGGATTACTGTGCAGCCCAATTTTAAATTTTCATTTATTTTTTCATTTAAAAAAAAGAAAAAAAAACACTGAAGATGCAACCATCAAGATAAATAGAAAAAACAAGAATGAAAAAAAAAATAAAAGTACAATAATAAAAACTTAATTTTTAACCTAATGAAATTTATTAATAAACTACAATCAACAATTATATAAGAATTTAATTATAAATTTATCTTGTTTTTAATGAAAAATAGAAAAACGGTGAAAAAACAAAAGAAAGAGAAAAAAATGGTCATGGGAATATTGAAGAAAAAAAAAATCACATTGTCTTTAAGGGTTCATATAAAAAAAATAGAAAAATAGTTAGAAGAATATTGAAAAGAAAAAAAAAATTGACTAGAAATAAAAATATTAATATTTTTTTATAAAAAATATTAGTAAATTAATCATGGTTATAGAGTTCGTAGAAGAAAAAAGAAGAAAGAGTGGAAAAAAAAAATAGTTAAGAGAATATATTGAAAAGGAAAAAAAATCACATTGAAGAAATAAAAGAATATTATACTTGTCTTTACATTTTGTTTTTTTTTTTTTTTTTAGTCAACACACCATCACAGCTCCAATGTGGTTTTTATGCCTCCATCAGGGAAGGACGGGGGGGGTTAAGGGAGCCCCAACCATATATAAAAAGCTCAAAATAGTACAAGGGAGGGGGACATAAAGCCTGACCTCCAAGCACAATCGAATGAAAGAGTAAATGCAAAACAGAAACCAATAAATAAGGAGGTACTACCTCTCATACAAATGTCTAAAAAGAAACTATAAGCCTCTAACAGTAGGAAGTCCAAAACTGTCAATCTGGACTAGACTACGATGTCGTCGTGGAAGATCATGAGAGCTGTACTCATAATAGTAGCGTCGATCCCAGCCCTCTGATGCAAGAAGATCAGCAACCTGATTGCCCTCTCGGAAGATGTGAGTGATAGTATCCCTGTCCAGTGCTAATAGATGCCTGATGTGCCGTAGAGTAGCCTGAATATGCCAAGGTCCTCCTCCCTTGGTGATGCAGTGGATCGCTAATGTAGAGTCTGACTCCACCCATAGAACTGATAACCCAAGCCTCTGAGCCAGAATGATCCCGTCTAGTATAGCTCGTAGCTCCGCCTCGAGAATGGTGCAGTCGCCATAGAAAGAGAAGAATGCCCGAATGCACTGTCCTGACGAATCTCTGATAATCCCTCCGCCACTAGCAACTCCGTCATTGACGCATCCATCAGTGTTGATCTTGTAGGATCCCACTGGTGGAGTACGCCAGAAAACTAAAGTGGGAGGAGGAGGGGAGGGGGTGATAATAATGACACCAAAAAGCAAAGCGATATCCATGTCTCCACGCCAATGGATGTGCCGAAATAAGCGGCCTGTATGTAGAAGCGAGATGGTGTGGTAAACTCTCCAAATGATCCTCCTCGGCTCCATAGCTATATCTCTGTGCTTCGCATCATTCCTCGCGGTCCATAGAAACCATAATATCAATAGAGGAATGATCGTGCGTATATGTCCCTTGCTGACAAACTGACCCGAGAATCTCCAAGTCTGGAAGCGGTACTGGAATCTCTCGAGCGGCCTGAGGGTGATATGAAAGATGTCTGCAAAGTGTCTCCAAACAGTATCTGCTGTCGGACTATCAATGAATAAGTGCTGAATAGTCTCTATAGCCGAACAGCACTGGCACCTCGACGCCATATGACTCCCTATCCGTCTCTGGATCACCACATCCACTGGTATAAGCCCCTGCCACAATCTCCAACAGAAAAAGGAAACCGTGGTTGGAATAATCGAGCTCCATATCATACGATATACAGCTTGAATAGTGCTCCCTGTACGAACAAGCTGCCATGCAGACTTGGTAACAAATCTGCCATCTGAAGTATCAGTCCATACAATCTGATCATCCACATGTGGGGTGATAGGGATGCTCCCTATCTGCTTAGCCACGGTGAGTGGAACAATCTGAGTGAGTCTGTCAATATTCCATCCAATATCATCAAAGAAATCGTGCACCTGGATGGAAGAATGTGGTAGCTGCGGGAACTGATCAGCCAAAGTAGTATCGCCCATCCAGCAATCATGCCAAAAAAATATGTGACCCCGCCCTAGCTTCCATGCAATGTAGGACTCGGCCTGTGGTCCTATGAGCTTCAGCCGTTTCCAAACAGGTGAAGCATAATAAGGAACAGTAGCCAGTATCGGATGTGTGCCCCGACAGTACTTACCCCGTAAAAATTGAGCCCAAAGAGATCTCTGAGATCTGAATAGCCACCATAGCTTTAGCGAGAAAGTGTCAACAAGGTCCTGTAACCGCCGAAATCCCAGTCCTCCCTCCTCAGTCGGGAGACATAAGTCCTTCCATCTCTTCCAATGAAGACTATGGGTATGATCTTTGGAGTCCCAGAGGAATCTAGCAAAGATGCTCTCTAGCTTCTTCAAGACAGTCTTGGGAGGCTTCAAAATCTGAAGAAGGTAGAGAGGAATAGAAGAAAGAACAGACCGAATCAGGGTAATCCGTCCTCCAGTTGATAGTAATCTCGAAGCCCAGCCAGATATCCTGCTCCGTACTTTCTGAATAAGATCATCGTATAGGAATATCTTACGGTGCCCTTTGAACAGGGGCACTCCAAGATAGGTGACAGGCTGCTGCTGGTGACGAAAGCCTGTCAGATGCTCAATCCTGTGTATCTGCTGAATAGTAGCCTGTCTGGGTAAAATAATCCCGCTCTTATCTCTATTCACTAACTGTCCCGAAGCTCGCTCATAGTGCTCGATACAATGTAGGACCCGTCTAATAGACTGCTTCTGACCGTTAACGAAAATGATCATATCATCTGCAAAACATAGATGTGAGATAAGAGCATCCCCTCCATGTCTGTAAGCCATCGAAGCTATCTGCTGATACTGCCGAGTAAGGATACGCGAAAAATAGTCAGCCGCTAGAATAAATAACGATGGAGAGATGGGATCACCCTGTCGAAGTCCCCTGGATGAGGGGAAAAAACCACATGGTCTACCATTGAGCAGGACTGAAAAGTGACACTCTGAGATGCACCTCCGTATCCGATCTATCCATATAGCATCAAATCCAAAGCCCTCCAAAACAGAGATCAAAAAACCCCAATCCAGGCGGTCATAGGCCTTAGCCATGTCTAGCTTGAGGATAGCATTACCCCCTCGAACCTTCGTATCCAGTGTGTGTAGAAGCTCCTGTGCAAGAAGGATATTATCCCCAATGAGTCGTCCTGGGATGAATCCGCTCTGAGGTGATGAAATAATCTGAGGAAGTATGCTACTCAGTCGCGAATTCAGCAGCTTTGTAACCAACTTATTAAAAACTGTACATAAGCTGATAGGACGAAACTCAGACCATCGACATGCATTATCCCGCTTAGGGATCAATACTATAGAAGTAGCTGAAAAACCTCTCAGAAGATGTCCCCCTGCGAAGAAGTCCAGTACTGCCTGAAAAACATCATCTGAGATAATATCCCAACATTCCTGAAAAAATTGTGAAGAAAAACCATCTGGCCCCGCTACACTGTCAGGATCAATACTGAAGATAGCCTCCCGAACCTCAGCCAAAGTCGGTATCCGATTGAGCTGCAAATTATCCTCATCGGACACCAGTCTAGGAATAATATCGGGTCGAATAGGATCGACAGGCTGAGGAGCAGCTGACAAAAGCTCCTGAAAGAATGACACAGCTGAAGGCTGAATAGTCTCCTGAGAGTCAAACACTTCCCCCGTCTCGGAAGTAATAGTCCTAATCCGAGATCGGATCCTACGCCCCTGCACCATAGAATGAAAATACCGGGTGTTGTGGTCTCCCTCACAAACCCAACGAGCCCCTGCCTTTTGTTTCCAAAAAGCCTCCTCAATAGATAAAGTCTGGTTCAGGCCTGCCTGAGCCTGGTGTAACGTATCACGGTGGGCTGGAGTAGGATCACTATCATAGACGGACTCTGCCTCGTCCACCCTACACTCTGCATCCTTGACTCGCTGGAAGATGTCACCAAACACATGTCGATTCCACCAACGAAGGCCCTGTTTGAGCCTAAAAATCTTCTCCCAGAGAGCAGTCATTCCCGTATGATGAGTCGGGAAAGACCACTTTTGGGATACGAAGCTCAAGAAGTCATGATGTCTAGACCAAACGTTGAGGAATCGAAACGGACGAGGTCCTAAATCGTCATCAGAAGACCACTGAATCAAGAGTGGAGAGTGATCTGAAGTACTTCGGTTCAGATGCTGAACCGAGAAGCGAGAGCAAGAAGAACCAACTGCTGAGTTAATCAACACTCTGTCCAACCGTTTCCACACTCTCCCATTAGTCCACGTATACTGACTACCACTGTAACCTGCATCAGTCAAGCCACAATCCATCATCATATCTGCAAAATCAGATGTACCTCTGTCTCGAGTGTTATGACCAGTACGCTCACCATTGTGAGCAATCACATTAAAGTCTCCCCCAACCATCCACGGCCCATCCACTACAAGAGAAATCTGGTGGAGTCCCATCCATAAATCCCTGCGCCCCGTCGGCGAACAAGAAGCATAAACTGGGGTAATATACATCGGCCTGGACAGTCTGGGATCCTCAACTCTAATGTGGAGGAATTGGGGGTGATCAACACATGAAGCAACTGTAGTCCCCAAATTCCAAAAGCACCAAATTTTACCCGACTCATTCTCAAGGCCCACATCAAATGCGAGAGATCGTCGGATAAAGTCAAAGTTTTTCTTCAAAACAAATGGCTCCAAAATCACTAAGAAGTAAACCTGGTGAATCTGAACCAATTTCTTAAGACGTCTACGCGTGGCAGTACTGCCCACTCCCCTCACATTCCATATGATAACACACATCAAAGGGATTGATTATGTGACGAAGCATCTGTCTGACTGCGAGTCACCCGCGAGCTCGGGCGATGAATATCAGTACCTTTCGAGGATTTCTTCCTCTGGACTGTAGTGAACCCATCAGACTCCTGTCTCTCTCCTAATCCAACCAAGTCCTCTGAAGAGTTACGACGAAATTGCCCCTGCTGGTGACCCCCCAACTGGATAGAACTAGCAGTGTCTGCAGGTATAGAAGTCTCAACATTCTCATGACAACTGGGATCTGGGTGAGTAAGTGGAACAGGATCAAATACTGGCTGTACTGGCTCCGATAGCATAGGGTACTCACGAGGGAGGGACATCATATGGTCAAGCAGCGGGTCAAAATCAGTGGCTGCAATAACTGGCTTTGAAGCCATATAAGTAGTGACTGGAGAGCTATGCTCAGGGATAGGCGTTTCATGAACCTCAGAAGGCAGTATAGGAATAACAGATGGTGGGATAGAAGATGAATTAGCAAGTGGGACCCACTGCTTCCGCGGCTCAACAACAACCTCCTTACCCTTTCCCTTCCATATCCTGTCAACCAGAGGGACCTCATCAGTAACTGGTAACTCAACATCAATTGGCTTAGTAGCCGGGTCAACTGTAGGCTTAGGAATAGTAATAGGCTTAGAAGCCTTGGCACCAACTGGCTTAGTAGCCTGAGCAACTTTCTCAACATCCAGAGGGGGCATCCCAGCCCTACATTTGTCAATAAGATGACCCATATGCCGACATTTCGCACAAAAGTGTGGCAACTGCTCATAAACTACAGGCTGCCAAAAACTACGGGATTCACCCCGTTCAATCCAAACCCTATCAGGGAGCTTATGCTCCAGATTCACCTCCACACACACCCTGGCTTCACTAGGCCTCAACAAATCCGCAGTCGCCTCATCAATTCTCAAAGGAACCCCAACAAGTTTAGATAGTGCAAATAAGAACTCCTTAGCACGTAAATGAACAGGCAGTAATGGAAAAGAAATCCAAACAGGGGCAATGGGGGTCTCAGCATCAGGGTGAAAATCACATGTCCATTTAAGCACACGCATAGGGCATCCCATAATAAACCATAAAGGTTTCAAGAATAATCGACTATAATCATCCTCATGCGTCAAATGAATAAGTATATGGTTAAAGTCAATAAGCCCAATTTTAAATTCACCAGTAAATCCAAACCTCTGAAAAGAATTGCGTACCTCCACTATGCTAGGTTTACGGTGAGAAAATTTTCCCACAAGTGTAAACTTAAAAGGCTCGGCTAGAGAAGCTTCCTCATCAGCAGTAATAGTCAAAGCTGGCTCTCCACGATGCAAGAATGGCTCCTTAGCCACAAATTGATGACAGGCAGAATCAGGGGCAGACTGAAGGATGGAAGCAAATGACTTACGCATACTGCGTTCAGATGGAGAAATGGTCTGTTTTTCAGTTACGGCTGCAGCATAAGTTTTTTTCCCATTATTCAAGGCAGACTGAGCTTCTTGTGGAAAGACATGGGGGCCCGGAGCAAGAGGTGCTGAAAATTTAGGCAAACGGAAAGGGCCGGAAGAAGCAGCCTGCGGGGGACGCAGGTTGGACGCAGGCGGTCGACCGGCATGCCCGCTGGGCGCTGGGCGCACCTGCCGTGCGCCATGGGCTGGCAAGGGTACGTCTGCTGGACACGTTGGGGCTGACTCAGGAGCCATACTGGGCTCAATCATTTGGTTCAAAGGGAGCCCAATGGAACTCGGAACGCCGGTAATGGGCGGCTGGGCTGGCGCGGCTTGAGGGCCTGAATGGGCTGGCCCTGTCGTGCGCGCAGAATGCGAAGGAAGGAGGGGTCGTGCTGCATCTGGTTGACCATCTATAGCTGGAGGGGACTCAACCCAGGTGGGCGCGTGCGAGGAAGAAGCTGGGAATTGTGGGATAGAACCATGGGCTGGACCGTGGTTATGTGGCGACCCACGCGTCGGACCCGGTCGCGTATCAGCAAGGGCCAGGCTCTGGTCCACATATGATCCTCCAAACTGATCGCCTGGAGGTGGCGCATCGACCGGTGGACTTCCGGTGTGCTCGAAGACGGTGGTAATGGTCGCGGCTTCACTAGGGTTCAAACCTAGGGTTGCCGCGCAAGGTAGGCTGTTTTGTGGCGTGAGGCCGGATTCTGGTGGCGTGAGGCCAGTGTGAGGGCTGGGGAATGTCGACAGGGGGTGGCCGATCACGTTGGAATGGATGTCCGGCGGTTTAGTTGGGCGGTCCGGCGCATTGTCCGTGCGGTTAGGGTTGAGCATTTTCAGGGTTAAGGCTTGGTGGGAGTTGAAGCTAAAGCTATTAAAATCTTGATAGAATTGAAAGCTTTGTCTTTACATTTTGTTTAAGGAAAATGAAAAGAGAAATGTTGCATAAAAAAAAATATCAGCGAATGAACGAAATTTTGTTTTTCAAAGTCTTAGCGGTGAATGAAAGAAAAATTGTGATATCTTTTATTTATATTTGTGCTTTAAAGTTAGTTTTTTTAAAATTATCTATAAAGTCATTAAAAGTCATTGACATTTTGAATACCTTTAAATTTCGTAAGATTTTAAAATTTCTGAATTGAATATCACATGATTTTATAAGACTTTTTAAAAGTCTTTAAAAATCTATATTACATACTCCAATTTTTTGTATAGAATTTAAAAAAGTATAAATTGAATACACCTAAACTTTTAAACTCTATAAAATTCTTATCAAATCTTAATAGATTACACCACAGTTAATGTTTTAACATATTTGAAACAAATCATTGTAAACAAGAAGTATTGACATCAACATTTTTACTACATTCTACATATGCCAAAAATCGACATGCACAGATGGCATTGTTTTATAAATTTGATTGGTAAAATAAATAGGATTATACAGTTTGAGATTATGTGGTAGATGTTTTTAGATTCCTAAATGATGATTTGAAAATAAAAATGACAATGACTCCAAGGATGATAGTGACTCTGACTTAAGACCACAAAAGCGACTAGAAGCCTTCAAAATATCCAACAAGCTACATGATAACGAAAAGTATGACAAAGTCGTGAAGCGTAGGCAATGGGAATTTTCCATGTATTCCAAGTGATTTGCCTGGTTAAGGTTTTTTCTCATTTATTTCATACTTGGACAGACTTTATTTTTTCCTCCTAAACTTAGTAATTTTTTTTTATCATTAATAATAGATACTCCACCCATCACGTGGTTTTATTTAAAGAAAAAAAAAAGGAAAGAAAGAAAGAAAGATAGGATACTTTATAAATTTTATCGTATATCTCTATTTTTTAGTGACTTTTACTCAAATCCAATCCAATCCAATCCAACATATTAAAAGACATTTGGAGTACTATATATAGGATCACAAGTTGCAAATTATTTTGCACGAGTTGTTTTTGATATTTTATTTACAACTTACAATATTAGTGATATTGAACATGCGATGCATATTTTCAGATTATTTCAAGTATTGTAAAACTGTTGTTATATTTTTGTTATTTGAAGATTGATGAAATCAGAAATATTTCAAAAATAAACTATGACTCCCATATATAATTCGTTGAACTATTATATCATAGATTATTTAATTAATGAATTTTATAATTTTTTCACTATAGTTTTAATTAAAATCTATCAAATAATATATCAATATCAAGCCAAACAAATTAACCAATCTTAGTTAGTTATTTCATATTCGCAAGGAAAAAAAGAAAGAAAAAATGGAAATTTGCATATGTTAGTTACTAAAATAAATTAGGAAAAGAAAATAATTATAATAAAATATAATTTCTTGAGACATGTCATTGTCATTATTCATAGTAGTTTATGAATTTGATTTTGAGAATAGAAGGCCTAGTATCCATGCTACGGATGATAACAAGGCAAGACGATTCTCAAGTCTTTGCCTCACTAAAATCTTCAAAACACAGAACGCAAATGAATCAAGACAAGATTAAAATATTCAGCTTGCTTAATCCAAATTCTCCTGGTTTTAGAAAAAAAAGACTTAGGTAATGGGTCAATAAGTTATGGTGTATAAATGTAAATTTGGTATAATGAGTCGAAGTCAATTGAGTTACACTGTATGAACCCATCTACTACATTTCCTCATTCTTTATGTCCTTAATATATCAGTTTGCAACTTGCAACTTGCAACTTGCAACTTGCAACTTGCAAAGTGAACATTGAGCGCCTGTTTGCCGCCGAGAGTTTTTGTCAAATTTAATAGTTTGAAATTGGAGAAATATATTAAAACATTCAGGCAAATGACAAATGCAATTAATTCACCTTAAATGCCTCGAAAATGCATTTCCACATTTCCAACTTCGCCCTTGACTTCGAAGAATGGATGATTATTTTAAGGATAAACATTGATATGTTGAAGATATCTCAAGTTTCCAAGCTTTCACCAGCTCTTCAACATTGCAAAAGTTCAGCAATTCAACGAGGCATTTTCTGCTTACGGGGCAAATGTGTGACAAATAGGGCTCCACAATAGCAGTCTACCAACGCAATTAAGATATACCAATTCTTTCACTAAGCATCCCAAGTTTTAAAACTACTAATTTTCCAATTATATCTTACCAGAATTGGAAGGAGTTTCACCTAGTGTTGTTGGAGAACCATTGTCATTTTGATCACTTCGTGACAGTCCACCCTTAGAAAAAGTAAATTAAAGGGCGTGACAGTCCAGGGTGCAACTCAATACCAGTACTATAAGCTTTATGCCATCCTACATAGGTTGAACTTGAATCTAGAAGTATGTAGTATTCGGGAGTCATTTCAAATGAAGTAATTTTTGGAGTACGACTAAACATAGGTAAGAAGTAATTTCAAATAACTAGTCATAAAACTTATTTCAGAAACAAACCAAAGAAATCGTAGAACTTAAAAGAAATGGACTATTTCCCATTACAACCTTACTCTAAACCTTGCCTGACAATCTCATACAAACCATAACAAATACTTGTCCCAGAAATTGATCACCTACATAAAAGGTAAAATTTAAAAAGAGTACTCAAATTACAACTAATAAAATGACAATCTTCACGAATTGACTAGAATCATTGCTGTTCCTCAAATGGGTTTGATCTTGAAGTGTAATGAGATGAGAGAAAACACAAAACATTTCAGATCCTGCATTATAAAACAGGAAAATGAACACCCTACATGAAAATTGGGAGAAAGAAAATGTACCACAAAATGGCAGCAGTTTCATGGTGGAAAAAGATTCATGTGGCAATAGCTCAGGAACACAAGGATTATGGGCACAATAACACATGAACAGTTAAGTGAGAAAGGTAAACAGATTTGAACCTATGTATAGGTCCAAAATTCCATACAGTATACAGTGGACATCAAAATGTAAATTGAAATACTAGTCAACTTTTGCCCATGGTTAAATCACACATTCTACGCACGGGGTATAATTGGTGTAGTAGGGACAATCTGGCAAAACACAATTCCCCATCCTTTGCACATCACTCTTGATATTCCATGTTTTAATTCTAACGAAGTCGTCAATCTCTTTAGGATTTTCGTTGTTGAAAAGAATAATCAAAATAACTTCTTTTTATTTAGTTCTTTATATATATATATATATATATATATATATGAAAAATGATATAATGCCCCCATGTGGGCATTATAAGGTGCCCACATGCTGATGTGGCAGCATGTGGGCACTTGATGATAAAGTACACTTTATCATCAAGTGCCCACATGCTGCCACATCAGCATGTGGGCACCTTATAATGCCCACATGGGGGGTAGGAGATCACCATTGATATATATATATATATATATATATATATATATTCATTTTGTGTTTGTGAACAGAGTCCCCCACCCCCCGTCCTCCTCCTCCTCCTCCTCCTCCTCCTCCTCCTCCTCTCTTCTTTTTCTCCACAGATTGTTTCTGCATGTTTGAGTTTGTGTGTGGGTATGTAGGGGAAGTTGTTGGATTAGGAATTTTCACCCACGAACCAATCTAGTTGAGGCTAAAGAGCAAACTAGCTACCAAGAAGCATGATATAGATGGTAAACGGCGCCCATCAGACGAACGGAACCAAATTTGTAGAGCAAATGGCACATTTCCCAAATATAGCACAAAATCTCACATTAGCTTGTCCTTCTCAATTGTAATGTACTAAATGACCAAATCAACAACTTAATTCAAGTAATGGATCAATGAATTGAAGAACATGTGACACCAAATGAAACTCGTTAGATGCCAAACGGGAGTCGAAAGTCCAATGGATACTCCCCTAAACGCACAAAGCAAGTTATTGGCACAACTTTATGGACAATAGTTTAGCTCATTCAATAAAGTTCCAAGTAAGAATGCCAAACCACATAAGAGTCCATCCTCCATAAGTTCTGATCTTTACTTAAAGAACCAGAAGCATATTGGAAGTTCATGGAAAATTGCATGTGGGAAAATTGACAAAATAGTTGAACTTATAAATTTTAAGGTCTCTCCAAGTTCCTTCTTCTAACACATATCATCTTTGCTTTCCAAAAGAAACAGTGTACTTAATTACTTCATTTATTTCTTCTCTTACTCACTGAACCTCGTAATCTTACATAAAAAGATTCAGCATTCTGTACTCCTCTGGAAGGTGAAAGATCATAACAAAGCATCACTTTGACACAGAGCCCAAATGTGTATCCATCACTTATGATGTAGTAAAGCTATCCACTCCATATAGCACAACCATCTAAATAACTAACATGGCCTTGCATACAACCATTTTCTCAAGACGGGCAAAAGAACCTTCAAATTTATTTCTTCATCTATTTATATCTTCAAAGACTCAAGCAGCCTAAACACGACAGAATCGAGGAACATTTTCCTGAATACACACCTCAACACCAAGTGCCTCCGTTAAATTACAAAGCAAGGAACCCAGAAGATAACTGCTCATTTGGTTCCCAACTTTCCATATAAATAGATATTGGTCTAAAACCTCTCTACCCTTCCGATTATACTTCTCCAATATTACAATCAAACATCCTTCTTTACAGATTGTTAACCATCCATATCCAGCATCACGGACAATAAAAGGACAAGCTATTGTTTACAAATATTTTGGCCATTTTGTACACTCAATATCACACAAGCAATTCAAGGTCCAATCAATAATTAGGTCTTTTCTTTGTGATTCTTCTAAATGCATAGGGAGCCCACATTGGGCATTTGATAATAGAAACAAGGTATGGGACGTGCACAATATTTGCAATAATCATAAAGACAATGTACATCATATATTTTTTTGTTCAGGGAATGAGATTCTAATACGCATTTTGAACCGTTCTCCTTGTGTTGGACATCTCTCACAGAATAAAGAATAAAGCTTTAAAGTATAAATGGTATTCCTAGACTGCATATCCAATATTTAGAGGTTTTTTGAATCAATAGTTAGGCATATGATATATGATATACCTGCACTAGATGTTCACGCTCAAGTAGAGTTTGGACGCTCAAGCAATGGATAAAGACGCCTCACAAAGTTCTCTGCTGTGGTTTTCAAATTTAGTCACTGTGTACTGCCTAAAGCTTTTATGCACATGAGACTTCAAAATTATTCAAATCTTCTAACAATTCAGTGAAATTTACCAAGTTCACTGACACCTCCCTCCGCCCCCAAGAAATAAAAAAAAAAGAGACCACCACAATAATTAATGAGTAATAGACTATTAAAAGCAAACTCAACTACTAGTAGGCAGTAAATTCTAAATCGTGTCCGTTTCTTGGAAGCCCTCATTTCTAAACAAAATAGAAAGACAAATAACCATCATCCATATGCAAAAACTACATTCATCATCCAAATCTCTAATAGCATGCTTCAACAACAACCCCCCCCCCCCCCCCCCCGGCCCCCCCAAAAAAAAAAAAAAAAAGAAAGCAAGTTTCATGACAGATATAACTGAAATTAATTCATGATTACAAGTAAACAAAGAAAATATGGAAATATACATACCTGAACCAGATAATAAAAGATGCGGAGGCCTTCGGGATCCTTGCTTGTCTGCACATCCATGAGGGAACCAATCTTGGAAGTCGTGAACGAGATGTGCTCGTTCCCCATTACAATCTCCAGCTCCTGCCTCCCCACACGGTCAGGCTCCGGCCAATTATTATCATCCTCCTTCATTATCTGCAACACGATATACTACCATTATTTTCAATGAAAACCCTAATTTTCGAAAAATTAAACAAAAATAGCTAAAAAAATCATAACAACAACAACATTAATGTTATAATGACAAAACCCTAATGGTAAAAATTGGGAAATTAAAAGGCGCCGGAGGGGGGGGAGCACCTCGGAATCGGAGACGATGCGGCGGCACTCCTTGAGAACGGATGGGGTTACAAAAACCTCCTTACGGATCATGGTGTCGTTCTTGTAGTTGGAGTTATTGGCGTACCGCAGCTTGCCGTCGGGTCGGAACTCGAATTCTAGGAATTCGTGCCCGAACTTGCCCTTGTGCCCCACGTAGTAGCGCAGATAGAACTCGTCGTTCTCCTCTCCGCCTGCCATTGATATGCCTCGGAGAGTTTTTCTGTGTTTTTCAGCAGCGTCAAAGAGGATTTAAATTGAAGTGTCAATGAAGATTGAAAATTTTCGAATTGGTGATTAGGAGTTCACTTTATAAACAAATCTATTTCACCAAAAATAATTTATTTGAAAAAAAAATTATTTTGGTAGCTGTTATTTTTGATCAAATTTGGTCAAATAAACTAGTTTATAATATCTATCAAATGAGCACTAAAGTTATTAAACTAGTATATCAGCATTTTTTGGAATTTAATTGAGGAATTGAAAAAAATGAGAGTATAAGAGTTTTGTTTGTGAAGGGAGTTTGATTTTGATGAATATGAAGAAGAATATGGAAAAATAGAGGAATTGAGAGAGAGATATGAATTTTCGTTTGGGGAAATGATCTCTTGACCCTTGAGGACAAGAAATCTTTACCCATCTGCTGAGGTGTCAGCAGGTGGACAATTCAAGATCAAACAATTATTGATCTTGGATTGTCCACCTGCTGCTATCTACTGACACCTCAGCAGGTGGACAAAAATTTCTTACCCCCAAGGGGTAAGAGATCAGAACTCTTTTGGTTTGAGAAGATGAAAACTTAATAACGAATAAAAAAGTACTTTTTTGTGCTTGTAGCGTAATAAACCTCCATACAATAATCCCTTATTGGTTATATTTAAGAAAAATTGCAGCCATCATCTTCAACTTTTATCCAGCTCTACACATTACCATCAACCTTTATTCTCTTGAGATGTTATGTTTATCCCACTTTTACACCGTTACCATCAACCTTTATTTCTTGAGAAATTATGTTTAACCTTTAATTTCTTAGAGCATCAGCTGATAATTATGTCAAAATATTTTATTAAGTGAGTATTTAGAACACGAATCTACTCTTATGTTCATATAAATAAGAAATATATAATAAAAGAATAACAAATAAAAAATATACAGAATTCACACATCTTCCTTGCAAAACCCTTAAACCCTATGTTGTCTTCTTCGTCAGATCTATCAAAGCCCTCATACTTCCCAACAAACACACATACAACTACACTCATGCCCACCACTAAAGTTCCCGACGGAAATGCACGAGCGGGCACAAAAATCGCATGTGTTGAGATGTTATGTTTAACCCACTTTTACACAGTTACCATCAACCTTTATTTCTTGAGAAATTATGTTTAACCTTTAATTTCTTAGAGCATTAGTTGATAGTTATGTCAAAATATTTTATTAAGTGAGTATTTAGAACACGAATCCACTCTTATATTCATATAAATAAGAAATATATAATAAAAGAATAACAAATAAAAAATATACAAAATTCACATTTCTTCTTCACAAAACCCTTAAACCCTATGTTGTCTTCTTCGTCAGATCTATCTAAGCCCTCCTACTTCCCAACAAACACACATACAACTACACTCATGCCCACCACTAAAGTCCCATACCATTAAATCTCAACTATCGAAAGTCCTTACCACCTCACGCTACCACCAATGGATACCCCTTCTAAATCCACTACAAGCGTATGAATAGCCAATACTTATCCTACGTCCTCTATATACCGCCCTTATTGTAACGACAACAGTCTTTCTCCTACAAATCTTTCGCCCATGGGTTATTTAGTGCATCGTTAGTATATGTATTGTCTACTGGAGGTTGGGGCCCAAACTGGATTTTATTCGTGTCCCTATCAATTTGAACATTTGACCTCCCAACTTAAAATGAACTTATGGTGAATGTTTAAGGAGAGAAGTCAAGAGTTCGAATTGATAGGGATGCGAAAGAAATTCGATTTGGTGCCCAACATCCAGTGGATAATACGTATATTAATGATGCACGAAATAGCCTGGCGAAAAACTTGTAGGAAAAAATATGTGGTCGTTACACTTACACTATGGCCCTCAACTGTAAGCCACACCTCACATCCCAACACCACTAATTACTTGTATATTTTCTATGGACAATGAAGATGATATGGGCTTTAAAACAGAAATGGGGGAATTAGATGAAATGCTATCAAAATTTAAGAGCAATGTTGGTTAATACATTTTGTGGTGTCTCTGTCGAGGTAGAGGCTAATACATTTTTTTTTTAATATTATTCTGACTATCATTGATTACATTCACCGTTTTTTTTTAAAACTGGTTTTGTATCTAATTCTTATTTTGCACAAATATTTCCTTCACTAATTTTTAATTAGAGTTTGATGCTAATATAAACTGGTGGTCGTTACACTGAAATATAAGAGCAATGTTGGTTGTTTGTTGTAGTGTGTGGGAGTTGTGGTGGTGCACGGAGATGCTAGCTAGTTGTTAGCATGGGTCTGTGGTGGTACTTGGTTGTTGTAGTATGTTATTTGTGAAGGTTTATTTTTTGGTGGGGATTGGGATTCTGTTGGGTGAGGGAAAATGGCCAATTTTCTTGTTTAAAATTTTCTTTTCTTTTACTTATATATTTTTTCTTTAGTTAAATGTATAGACAAATTCGTCTTTTAACACTTAATAAACTATTATTAAGAGTTAAGAGGGGTCAAAAAATTGAAATATCAAGAATAAGATTATTAAGAAATAAAAAGTCGGGATAAAAGTGCAAAAAGAGTAAATATTGGGACCAAAATTATAATTTTTTCTTTAATTTACTAACCAAGGAACCATTTGTAAAATTATTAACAACTCCAATGACTAATAGAGTAATAAATATACTTTAATGATCCAAAAATTTCAGTAACAATTAGTAAAGTTAACCCAATTTTTATTTTAATTGGAAAAATTGCATGTTGGCTTTCATTTTAATTTACGAAAAGGATCAATTTGCTATCATTCAAAAGAATTGTTGACGTCTGAACCTGCACCAGTCCACGTGCCAACAGATCTCCAGTCACTCCTCTGCCAGCTCGTATGTTACCTGCACACTAGAACGACCGTTAGGCGCCAAGATCACCGGAGAAAAGGGGTCCGGCGATCGTTGGCACTCCGACAATCAAGTCAACAGCCGGTATATAAGGAATACGCGGGGGCGGGAACAAAATAGGAGTGTGGGAGAGACAAGCAGGCAGAAGTTTGAGCAGAGTTTAGGGTGGGATTCGTAAGCATAAAAAGTGCGTACCTTGGAACAATCGGAGGCATTGTTTTTATAGCGCAAGAATCCTAATTGATTTGGAAGACGAAATCAATTAGATCCCCAATCGGGTCTTCCTTCCTTATGTGATAAGGATACCCGAGATCGCCTTCCTTCCTTGAGTTTATCACGTTGCATGATTTTAGGAGATCATGATTGTGTTTCCTTGTGGAGGTTCGTGCGCCCAATCCGACGCAATCTTTCTTTAATTACTTCGTTTGCGGCGAGTGATACGAGGCCTGACGAGGCCCTATAGTTCGCATGCGGGTGCCAAGACCCTCCACATGACTCGCAGATTTTTGGCCGAAGGCCTAAGCTCGTGACGGGCCCTTCCCCGGCCCTAGCAGGGGCCCAGATAAGGTTCTTGATGGATTACGAATTGGGCCCTTACTGGGCTTAGATGGGGCCTGTGCTGACGTGGCAGCCGTATCGTAATCGTGTGGTAACAATAGTCCCCCAAGTCCAAGCCTATTATTTATGCTAGGCGAGGGACTTGTGAGGATAAGCAGAGTGTTCATGTGCCTCGCATGAAGTGTTTCTTAAGGTGGTTCGGCAGGGAGTGATGTGTCTCGCGGAAAGTGTGTACTACTCACTATAGTCCCCCAAGTCCGAGGCCGAACATTCATGACGGGTGAGGGCTTACAGGGGATAGGCCAGTGCTGACGTGTTTTCTGATGGCGTGATTCTGTCTATCAAGTCTGTCACTCTCTGGTCAGGTAATCATGAGTTAGGGGGTGCGTGCATTAAATGCGATCGCGTGATAGGGGCATATTGGGACGCGCGTGGAGCGCGTACGCCCCCTAATCATTAAATGCGTAGGTTTTGCTTTCCCGCCTGCTGCACCATTGAAGACACGCGTCGACCGTCTGTATGCCCTGATTTGAACGCTTGAGGTCTGCACGGTGGATGAGTGAAAGCGTATATATAAAGCCGGTCCTTCATCCCAAAGTGGCACCTCCCTCCTACTGCCGTGCCTACTGTAGCCTACCTGCCGATAGCCGGGACGCTGGATGCTGGTGTGCCATTTTAGCCGTAAACTCGAGGTAAGCGTTCAGACAGCGGTAGAAACGTGTTTGCATTGTTTAATTTCGTAGTCACAATACGATTTCATTATTCGGGTACGGCCAGATGTCTTCTGAAGGTGACGATTCGCAGAATCCGTCCGACGCTCCTACAAACCCTAGTATCATTGGGAGTGTCTCTTCGTCGGCCTCCACGTCGTCTTCTCCTCCTGGCGTCGCGGGAGGGGTGAATCCGGAGCCTCTGGCCCCGTCGACGAATGGGAGAGAACGTAGTCCCCCCGTGCCGACGGGGGAAGCAGTAGTGAAGGGGAAGTCAGGCGCCGGGGTGCCTGAAATGAGGGGATCGTTGGACAAGAGGGATGCTCCGGCCGCGAGAGCTCTGGACGAGGAGCTGAAACGATCGGCAACCGAAGCGTCTATGGCTCAGTCGAGGATCACGGAGGCCGAGTTGGAGGACATACGGTTGTCCTACGTTATTCCTTCGACCGTGACGCTCAGAGCCCCGAGCCCAGATGAGCGTGCCGACCATCCACCCGAAGGGTACGTGTCTGTCTATAGCCTGCGATGCAGCAAGGCCTTCGTCTACCCATGCATCCGTTCTTTCGCCAAGTGCTGAGGGACTGGAATCTAGCCCCCTGTCAAATAACCCCAAATGGCTGGGGGCAGATGGTAGCTTCCTACATTTTATGGAGCGTTGCCGAGGCTGGATGGGATCTGTCCCCTCGAGAGTTTGAGTCCATATATCGCCCCTGCCGATCCGCCGACTGGTATAACATATCTCCTCGATCGGGGCAAAAATAGAGGACAGCCACTGATAGTCCCAACAAGGTGCACAACTGGAAAGAGAGGTTCCTATTTGTTGGCGGAGACTGGGAATTCGCGCCAGAGGACCCTCTTCCGCACGTGTCCGTCCCTCGACATTTTGGGGATCTTGGTATAACTCCCAAAAATTACGTGAAAGTTTGGTTATGATTCCTGACTTGATGTATTTATTCCGTTTTGCAGATTGCGGGAAGCCACCGATCCCGAAGAGAAGCCAAGGAGAGCTGAGGTTGAAGTGGGATAAGGTTCGGTCCCTTAGCAGCGAGTATCGTAGCCTTGGGAATCTCTTAAAAGACAATAAGCTTTTGGCCGGTTGCGGACTCATGTGTAAGCCTTACTTGCTTTGGTGTTCTGATATTCTGGCTTGGAATGATCTGGGCGTTTCGTTCGTTTTTTAACGCATGCTCCCCTTTTTTCTTGTACAGCTTTTAGGTTCAGGAGCGTGCCCACACTCCACCTTGCCCGCCCTTCCAGCGGCGAGGGGTCCTCTGCTCAAGCGCCCGTCCGGGAGGCTCCTGGGCCATCACAGGGTACCCCGATCGCTGTGCCAGCAGGGCCTGCCCTCAATCCGGCCGTTCCCCCTCCTCCTCCTTCTCCTTCTCCTTCTCCTTCTCCTTTGGCAACCGATCCGTCTCCCGGCCGCATCCCAGCCAAGGACAAGGGGAAGGGCATTGCTGAGGATACAGGCGATGCTTCTACGCGAAAGAGGAAGGCTCCCGCGCCCGAAGGGGGGTTTATGGGGGATGCACGCAAGTCGGGGCGAATCGAGGGTTTAAAGAAACCTGGCCCCTCGCCCGATCAAGGGAGCCCCCCCCCGGACGACCCAACGTCGGGGAGAACTGGAGACTACTGTTTTGGAGATGCTTCCGGCCCATCCAGCGATGATGGCGGCCAGTGTGCACAAGTATTGGACCCCGAAATGGGAGAAAACTGCTGAGGGGGCCACCGTAAGGGAGCGGCTGAAGATGGCGGAGATGAACCTGATACGGGGTCTGGTGTTGAGCAAGGAGCTGTTCAGTATCGTGGAGAGTTATGATGGTCAGTGTCATGAGGAGGGGGCCAAGTCTGCCAAGCTGGCCGAGGAACTGAAAGCCCTTCAGCTCGAGAAGGCGCAATTGGAGTCCGAAAGAGGGGGACTTCGGTTCAAGCTCGACGCCTCTGTAGGTAGGGAGGCGGCTATCAAGGAGAAATACGAGATCGAGCTGAAGGCCTCGAAAGAATGTCTGAAGAACGCCCGGGAGCAAAAGCGGGCCGCCGAGGCCTCTCAGAAGAACACCGAGGAGCTCCTGAAGAGTGCCGAGGAGGCGCGGACGCGTGCTGAAGAGGCCCAAGAGTCAGCAGAGAATCGGGCACTCGCAGCCGAGAAAGCTCTTGCGGACGCGACTAGCAGGATAGAGACTCTCGTCGCGGATGAGGACAAGCAGTTGGCGGACGCGAGGCTGGAACTAGAGAGAGTACGGACCGAATGCGCGATTGCCGGGGCTAAGGCGGTGGAGGCTTATCAAGACGCATTCGTGGAGACGCCTGAGTATCAGGACCTTGCCCAGCGTTTGATGACAGCTGGGGGCGAGCAACTAGTGGGGAGCATCATGGAGGTTCATCCGGAGTGGGACCTCTCCTTTCTTAGACAGGGCCCTGTCGATGATCAAATTCATGACGCCGAGCCTGATACCGTAGGCGATCAGTCATTTCCACCAACGGAAGCAGGCCCGCAATGTGCCGACCCTTGAAGAGGCGGCGGGGCCCTCGTATTTTGAAAAAAATTTTGTTTTATACATGATTTATTTGAAAAAACAAATTTGGATTTGCCCTTTTGTTTATCTGACGATTCGATTCTGTGCACGTGGGAATCATTTTGGGAATCATTCCTCCTAGGACTGATGACGCAGATATCTGGTGGAATCCAGAGAATTGGCGTCTTCAACGCCTTGGGGAGGTGGAACGTTTGTGCGTTGTTTCAGGTTCCTTGGTATGACCGCATTTATTTGTTACATTTGCACCTTCTCCCAAAGTAGTCCTCTATAAATAGGATATGAGCCTGATCGGATTTCTCCTATCGTGGAACTGCTGCACATAGCCTGTTATTACCTTGTGATCGAGATAGAGAGAGAATTCGTGTGATGGTGACACGGCTGGCGGGCTGTCATCCAATATGCCCGTTAATTAACATTCAGAGGACCAAAGGATGTGCCAATCAACGTTCAGGGGACCAAACGTCCGGGGTGGGGGTTTAGGCTTAGCAGCCTTAGCCCGACCATCCTTTGAACGGTTGATGGGACATGGGGGGGGGTCTCCCGCTGCCAAAAGAGGCATCAACAGCATTTTTTGAGCAGTAGCCTAATAAGCCATCAAATTAACTCATACATGGCTTGGGAGACTTCCTATTATGGTGAAGTCAGGTTCCCTAACCTGGACGATGCCAGAGGAAACTAGGGGGTAGGTTTAGTAGATCTAGCTACCCCAGTTATGTGCTGACCCGGAGAGGCAGCGGGGTTTTCAGAACATATTACAGTTATGTCTTCTTTTGTATCGTATGAAATAGAAGGAATACCGTGTTATTTTTATATTTGCATGTGCTTGTCCTTATTGTGCCCCTGAATTGCCTATTTGCTATGAGTCTCATCGGCGTTTAGCGTTTCCCACGGAATTACGAGCACGAATAGGAGGTCGCAAATTGCGCCCCCAGTAGCGTGAGGTGGTTCACGAGTCACGATTAAATCCTCTCGTTATCCAATGGACCATAGCGACATACGAACGAGTAAAATGTTTATCCAGTGATTTTGACAGAGCTGACCGCGAACCACACACCCCTACTGTCTGTTCGGCTTTACTTGATTAATAACGCGTAAGATTTTTACCCAGCGGGTTGGTAGAGTTGGCCGCGAACCAAATTCCCCCACTGCCGAGTACCTCTTAGTTGCATGATTATGCGCATAATATTTACCCAGCGAGTTAATGGAGTTGGCCGCGAACCACACTCCCTCGCTGCCGTGTTCTTCGTGATTACTTTCTTACGCGTAAAATATTTACCCAGCGACTTAATGGAGTTGGCCGCGAACCACACTCTCTCGCTGTCGTGTTCTTCGTGATTGCTTTCTTACGCGTAAAATATTTACCCAGCGAGTTAATGGAGTTGGCCGCGAACCACACTCCCTCGCTGCCGTGTTCTTCGTGATTGCTTTCTTACGCGTAAAATATTTACCCAGCGAGTTAATGGAGTTGGCCGCGAACCACACTCTCTCGCTGCCGTGTTCTTCGTGATTGCTTTCTTACGCGTAAAATATTTACCCAGCGAGTTAATGGAGTTGGCCGCGAACCACACTCCCTTGCTGCCTTGTACTTTGCAATTGCCTGATTACGCGTAAAATATTTACCCAGCGAGTTAATGGAGTTGGCCGCGAACCACACTCCCTCGCTGCCGTGTTGTTGCTATTCGTTTAGGGAACGCGTTGATTGCATAAAAGACGAATATTTATTGAGCGGCGCCTAGTTTCCCGGCGTTCGGCAAAAGGGAAAAGCCTCTAGAGAGGCCAAAACAGTACAAGAAAAAGATAAAACAGAAATGCCATTGTCAGGGTTTCAAGTTGTTGTGGCTGGGGTGATATCCTCGCGCTTGGTAGCCTTTCGTAATGCGTTCATGTAGCATGCCCGTGCCTCCGTCTGATTACCGCGGATCTTCACTACCCCTCCAGGAGTCGAGAATTTCATCGACAAGTGGTGTATGGACGTAACTGCCTGTAAATCTTTCAGCGCGGGCCTACCAAGAACACCGTGGTAGGCCGAGCGAGTGTCCACTATTAGGAACTCCATGTATTTCCGGATGTGGCACGGTGGCTCCCCAAAGTCTACTGCCAGGGTGATTCTTCCTCGAGGGACGAGACTGTCCCCGGTAAAACCGAACAACGGCTCGGCGATGGCCGTCGGCTTGTGATCCACGTCCATCTGGTCGAACGTAATACCGAATAGGATGTTTACGGCGCTTCCGTTGTCAACCAGCATCCGACCTAGGCCGTTCCTAGCGACAATGGCGCGCACCACTAGAGCATCGCAATGCGGGTAATGAATGCCGGATTCGTCATCTTCTGTGAATGTGATTGGCGGTAGCCTAGGCCGATGTCCGTGTACCTGCCAGCTTTCCAGGGGTTCCCCCCTGGCAGCCTTTGCATAGTTACGCCGTGAGTTCATTGTGCTTCCTCCGACGTACGGCCCTCCAAAGATGGTATTTATCTCCCGAATGGGCGAGGCTCCTTGGGGCCTCTCGGCCCTCGGCTGGTCTCTATTCCCCTCATTCCTTCCTTCATCGCGGCGTGGTCCTTCATTGTGGCGCTGAGGAGGGGGCCTTCGCCCTGGCGCAGGCGGTCCTCGACGTCCTCGTGCCGCCTGATCCCTCTCGCCTGGCCCGTGGTTCCCGCGGTTGATTAACTCTCTTACATCGGGGCAGTCTTCTGTGTTGTGTACCCTGGTCCTGTGTATACGACAGAACTTGGGTGGGGCCTCCGTGGGTAAGGGGGCCGCTACTGGTGCCCGTGGGACTAGGGCTACCTCTGTTTGATTGAACCTCCGATAATGGCTGTGGGCAGGATCCGGGGAACGCTTCCTCTGAAAGCGGGCGAACCGAGGTTCTGGGGAGCGACGTCCCTCCCTCCTGTATCGGTCTCCCCTCTCCCTTTCAGCTCTCTCTCTGTTTTCGATCGTTTCTTCCGATCGGATTTCGCGTTGTATCATGTCCACCAGCTGGCTGTAGACTTTTGGCTGACTATTTTGGACGTCTCTCCAGAAGGGAGTTCGCATGTGGAGCCCTGTTATCAACGCATCCAGGGCTTCTCGTCGGTCACCGTTTCGATCTGATTGATGATGTTGCTGAATCGTTTAAAGTAGCTTTTGACGGTTTCTCCCTCCTTTTGTCGGATATCATTAAGTTGGGCGATGTCGGCGATCATCGTGCGGTTGCCGATGAAGGCGTTGACGAACTCTCTCTTGAGTTGTGGCCAACTTCGGATGCTCCCAGGTCTTAGCTTGTTGTACCACCTCTTCGCATCACCCGTGAGCGTGGTATGGAAATTTCGACACTTCAGTGCGGGAGATTGGCCCTGGAGTTTTGTTTTGTAGGTGTTAATGTGGTCCGTGGGGTCACCCCTCCCATTATACTTGTCCATGATAGGCATTCGGAAGTTGGTCGGCACCTCCATCGCCTTCATGTAGCTAGTGAAGGGTAGATTCTCGTCATCATCGTCCTCATAGCACTCCAGCCTTTCCTTTTCATCTTCGGTTTTTTCTTGATTCTTCTGGTCCTTCTTCTTCTCCGTACGGGTCTCGCTGTGCTCGCTGCGCCTGCTGTGTGAGGGCTGGGGTGGCGTGATCGAGGACCCTACTCCCAGCCTGTCAAACACGCTAGCTGCAGGAACAGGATGGCTTTCTCGTACAGGGAAGGGTCTCCCTTTGTGGCCGTTCTGCGGAGGCTTCGGAGCCGGATTCTGGAGGCTCCGGTCATGGGAAACGGGGGGTTCTTCTCGGGAACCCTGGCTGTCCAGCGAACCAGTGGATGAGAGACTCCTCCGGGCACGGCTGCGCTTGGGTCCATGTTGGAGGGATTGATTCTCCAACAGTTCAAGCGTGGCCTTCATCCGGGCGTTGTCTATCTTGAGGTCCTGGTTCTCCTGCTCCATCGTTCTCTTCTTCTGATGCCTTCTCTTTCTGCGATGCGTAACGTTCTGTAAGTCCTGAACGTTCTCCTGTCGCAGGTTGGTATGGTGGGACTCCACCTCCTCTTCTGTAGACTGTTCGGACGTCATGCTCCTCTGGGCAGAAGACACGTTTTACCAAAAGCACTGGGTCGTGTAAGGCTTCTCGGTTCCCACAGACGGTGCCAATCTGTTGACGTCTGAACCTGCACCAGTCCACGTGCCAACAGATCTCCAGTCACTCCTCTACCAGCTCGTATGTTACCTGCACACTAGGACGACCGTTAGGTGCCAAGATCACCAGAGAAAAGGGGTCCGGCGATCGTTGGCACTCCGAGGATCAAGTCAACAGCCGGTATATAAGGAATACGCGGGGGCGGGAACAAAATAGGAGTGTGGGAGAGACAAGCAGGCAGAAGTTTGAGCAGAGTTTAGGGTGGGATTCGTAAGCATAAAAAGTGCGTACCTTGGAACAATCGGAGGCATTGTTTTTATAGCGCAAGAATCCTAATTGATTTGGAAGACGAAATCAATTAGATCCCCAATCGGGTCTTCCTTCCTTATGTGATAAGGATACCCGAGATCGCCTTCCTTCCTTGAGTTTATCACGTTGCATGATTTTAGGAGATCATGATTGTGTTTCCTTGTGGAGGTTCGTGCGCCCAATCCGACACAATCTTTCTTTAATTACTTCGTTTGCGGCGAGTGATGCGAGGCCTGACGAGGCCCTATAGTTCGCATGCGGGTGCCAAGACCCTCCACATGACTCGCAGATTTTTGGCCGAAGGCCTAAGCTCGTGACGGGCCCTTCCCCGGCCCTAGCAGGGGCCCAGTTAAGGTTCTTGATGGATTACGAATTGGGCCCTTACTGGGCTTAGATGGGGCCTGTGCTGACGTGGCGGCCGTATCGTAATCGTGTGGTAACAAGAATGTTACTGCTGGGGTGCTGGACCAAGCATTTCGATTCCCCGTTCACCCATTGGTTGGCGGATTATTGGATTGTGCTGGATTTTATGAATTCGACTTCTTTTTTTGAAAAGATCATTGCAAATGAGTCGACTCCCCTATCTGAATCAATACTTTTTTTCCCTTTTTGAAATCTCTCTTTTTTCTCCCTTTCTAAATCGCGAAGTAAATATGAGTTAGAAATAGAATAATTGAGAGAAACTTTATTTGATAAAGTTAGACTCGAAAGAATTTGCCTTTCATTATTGTTCAACATTAGTCCAAGTAATGTTTGCTATATTTTTTGTTTGTTAAAAATCAAAAACTGAGTTAAATATCTTTAATGTCATTATACTTTGCAAAATATTCATACAATATCAATGTATTTTAAAACGTTCTTAAAATATTATTGAACTCTCAAAAGTGAATCTCATATGCCATTCTGTTACTTTCTATTTTTAAAATGGAGTGGTATATGTAATTCACTTTTGAAAATTTAATAATATTTTATGAACGTTTTAAAGTATAGTAGTATTCTAGAAACGTTTAACAAAATATAGTAGTATTAAGAATATTTAACTCGTTAAAATGTCATATATCTAGCATGTGATTAGGTTTTTATGTGGATAAAAGTATGTGATTCACAAACCATAATGATGGCTATATAAAACAAGAGATAATTAGACTTAACGTTACTTTTATGTATTTATTTTGACAAATTAGGTTAACAATTTATTTTTTGAAGAATCAGGTATTATTTTAATTAATAAATTAAAATCTAACTAATTAATTAAATATTTAATTAATAAAAAAATTGATTTATTATCACTATTTATATTTATCTTTCCTAATAATTAAGAACTTATATCAAGTTGTTAAACAAAAAGAGATTTTAGCATTTAAAACTCTGTCACAGCCAAATACTACCCCGAACAAACTGATCGACCTTCATCATCCGCGAGATGAGTTTCAAAATTGAAACAAGGAGATAATCTATTTTGTCTAAACCTTCGTCAACTGCCTAATTTGAGAAAGTATTTTGGAAAATTCTTCCAAACTAGGCTTGGACAAAACCCAAAAATCGATTTCAATTTTTGTTCAACCCCAAATTTCAAAAACCCTAGCTCCAGTCTTCAATGGTAATACTAATTTTTGTGTGTCATTTATCATGATTATCTGGTAATAGTATGGGACTGATTATCTGGTGTTTCCTTGTCACTAGTTATCTAATAATAGTTTTTGACTACTGTGAGTTGCTGTTATGGTTTAGTATCTGATGATTAATTGTGTGATCTCTTTCCTGTGGTTGTGACTTTAATTTCATGTTAAGTATTTGAAGAATGTTGTTCTGGTGATAGTTTGTGCTAATAATTTAATGTATTTTTCTCTCTGGTTATCTGGTTAAAATTTGTAACTGTTGTGATCTGCTGTAATGGTTTAGTATTTGATGATTAATTGTGTGACCCATTTCATATGGCTGTCCATTTAGAAACGTTGGTCACAATGTTTCATATTCGAGTCACAACACCTTTCTTCAGTCACAGACAGAATATTTTTTTCTCTCTACGAACCATATTTTTTTAATTGCAAAATATGATTGTAACTAATCCTAAATTTTATGGATAGAATTTGGTGATAGATAATATAATTATATACTTATATCACATGTTTATCTTGAGTCCTATTCAAATGTCGGTTAGAAAATTTTATCTTTTATCTAAACAATATTATTTTAATTATTATTGTTAAATAATATATGGAAGATGAGTGAAACATACGGTACACCTGATTTTTTATAATTTGTGACTGATTGTTCTAATTTTTTAATAGTTTTGTCATTTATCAAAATGCAAAGTTAAATATTGATATGTATCAAATTTTCCCATAAAACAAATATAAAGAAAAAGAAAAAAAAAATTATTTGATGTAAATCTGAAAAAAAAAATTTTAAAAATAAGAAATAAAAAGAAAAATATTCAATTACTTCTTCAAACTCCCTGCCCACCGCCGTATCCAGTCAACCTATGTGTATATTTGTCATTATTTATAAATGCTTATAAGTTGGTCAAATATTATGTTTATCAATACATTTTGTAGGATCTACAATTTTTATCTATTTTTTATTCATACATTCTTTAAAATCAACTACTTATAATCTACAATTTTTTTTATTTTTTACCAAACATACAATATATCACCCTATGCCTAATTAAGGTGCTCTTTAGTTGTAGTCAAAGAACTACTCTATGAGCTTGTCAAGTTAACGATTAAATTGTAATTTGCAAGGATTTTTATTGATGAATAATGTAATTTGCAAGGATTTTTATTGATGAATAATGATCTAATGCTCCCAAGGGGGCATTAGATCAGTACTCTTTTATTAATAGTGTTAAAATTATTTTTTAATTACTTATAAGTAGTGAGTCTTATGAAATATGTAAATAATATGTAAATAGTAAATTATGAATTTTATAAAAATACGTGAATAATAAATATTTTTGACCAATTTAACTAATTTAAATTAATTTAAGCTCACAAAAACAAATTATAAATCCAATTATAAGTTGTAATGTCATTATTTTATTTTCATTTCCGTTGGTACAATCAGTATTGTCCCACGTTAGTCCAAGTAACATTTGCTATGTATATAATTTTGTTAAAATGTCATATACCAAGCATGTGGGCAACATTTTTTTTTTTGGTTGGAAAAACGTGTGTGTGACCCACTATCATGGTGGCAATATTTTTTGGTTGGAAAAACGTGTGTGTGACCCACTATCATGGTGGCAATATGTAAAAAAACATATTTATTTATTAAAAAGGAAAAAACACCATGTACTTCTCCAAACTCCACTCCCACCACTCAACCCATCCCACCCTATGCCTAGAGGTGGCAACGTTGCCACTGAACTCGGCTCATCCCTATAATTGAGGCTTGGCTCAGTCAGTTGACTTGCGAGCCAAACGAGTCGAGCTGAATGGCCTACAAGCTCGACTTGGGTTTCTTTTTTTTAATATTGTTTCGAAGAATTTAAAAATAGAAAAGAAATAAAGTATAAAAAGTTTTTTCTATTAAAACTTAAAAGTTGAAAATTCTCCTTTTTTTTGGGCTTGGGATCGATTATTTTGAATGTAGGCGGAGTAAAAATTGTACACGAACAAGTTATTACCTGTACACTTTTTTGTTAATAAGATGAAGGAAATATCAAATATTTACGCAAATAATATTTACTACAAATTAAAGTATACTGTATTCAAATCTTCAAGTTCTTTAGACATTATCATGTCCACTTTATCTTCGATCCGAAATTCGACATCCTCACAATCATTCAAACACATTAAGCTTTCTAATATGTCGGCTTTAAGTCTTGACCTGAAATTAGACACAACTGCCATCTGTACTAAAAGCAGACTCCGATACTACAGTTGTTACCAGATGTGTTAGTAAATTGCGTGCCATACTTGAAAGAATTGGGTATTGACGTTCATTTTATCTCCACCATCGTAGTATATTAAAATTTTATCTCTTTTCATCATCTAAAATACTTAACATGTCATGCGAGAAATTCCTAGTTAACACTAAAGGTGTATCACTAGAACGAGAAAAAGGAAAGTAGCAGAAAAAGAACCACTATCATGTTGACTACCCCTAACTGAACTAAAGTACTCCATAAAGTCATTATTGTTAAGTGATGACGAAGTATGTGTTGGAATAAGGGGTCGTATGACGTTTCTACCTGCATTTTTAGCATAGATCTCATACATTTGACATAAAATTTTCTCCAAATTACTATAGGTTAGTGGATTTTCGTATGTTAATTTTTGTGAAATTACTATTATAGTTACTTTCGTACTCTCTAAATTAAATATGAGATGCATAATAGATGATAATGAAAATAACATAAGCAACTTTTCCCAATATTTTCTAAATTTAGCCTCCATCATATATATTATATTAGAAAAAACAACAAAATCCTTATACCTATTAAAATTGTTAGCAATATAATAAAAATGATTGAGAGTTAAATAATATAGACTTGAATATGCATTTGTTGCGTTGAAAAACTATCAAAATTTTTCTAACATGAACAGATATTTTTCAGTTATATGTTTGCAAATCATATTCTGGGTTGTGTGATTGTCGGCCGTTATAATATGCAATAATGCAATATTTGTACCTTTAACAAGATTCAAACATGGGATATGTTGAATTCCACATATGGCCTACATCAGTACATAATTTTTTTTCTCGAAGTCTATTTTTAACACAGAGTAGTAAAAACTTGTTTTCTAACTAGTGAGACGGTAATATAATTAATAGTGTATCCAATTTTTTGTAACGGTACATCTATGAATTTTATAATACATATTTCATAATTAAATTAAAAATATGACATACACAATGAATGTGAAATAAAATACCATCAAATACTAGATGAAAATATTGAATTAATTTTTCAATTACTATATTGTTGGGGCCAACATTTTCAAAAGTAAAACTATGAATCTTCATTTCACAATTAAATTCACGTAAAACATCCAGTAAAATATAAAAAATATTAACTCTATTATGAGGATAGTCAATTGTTCTAAATTCAATTACTTTTTTATGTATTATCCAGTTTTTATCAATGTAGTATGCAGTTGAAGCCATATATCTTATTTGGTTATTACCAGTCCATAAGTTCGAAGGAAAAGATAAAACACCGTTATAATTATTAATCACTTATAATAGATTCTTTCTTTTTATTAAATAAAACAATAGTGTCTTTCCGAAGAGTATTTCTAGCAATAAATACATACTTTGGTTGGGGATATTTTTGTATGAAGTTCGTGAAATAATGATTTTTCACCAAGCTCAGGGGAAACTCAGCACTTGCCACCAATAACGGCATTTCTTCACGGCGCATGTTGTCTTGTGAACATTTCCAATTGTTTAGATCGGGAGTACCACTGGAGCCAGTTCTGAGAGATCCAAACTGGAGTTGTACCTGATTTGATTCTAACCCACCGTGTTTGAACACACATTTTTTGAAGTGTCTATTTAGATTAGTTGCGAATATCTCCTTTTGCCACTCTAACTTTTTTTTTTTATAGTGTTTACATTGTGCTTTGTGCTCAGGGACTTCGTCAATTACTTTACTAGTGGGCACCAACTCAAAATGATACTAGCACCTAGTCTTTTATTTTTTGGCTTTTCGTTTAATACTAGAATCGGTTGTTGTATTTATATGTTGTCAGCGATTTTATGTCTTTAATAATTTTTCAAGTGCACGGATCGCTCAAGTAATAAAGTGGATTTTGAGTCCAAATATCGTTCCCACGAAGATTTAAATAATTCAGTTCAATTATACTGACCTTAACCGAATCTAATGAACTTTGGAAAATTGAAGATTTTATGATTAAAAACTAATTAAAATAATAAACAAAAAATAGTTAAATAACTATGACTCAAATAATTGAAAGATTAAATTGGTGAAAAAATGATTTAACTTTAAAAAGGAAAAGTACTAGAATTCCGAATCCACTTGTAGTTGTTAATTCTTCCATCTTGATTCTTGGTCTTGACAAATTACATCAGTTATGAAGATCAATATCCCTAGATTGTTCAACAGTTTCTCTCGAATAAAGTTAAACTTATTCATATGTATGGTTCGACTATATTTCTATGACGAATGCGAATACAAACAAATGTATTAAATTTCTGTAAATAATTAAAGATCACCTAAAGCATAGCGGTATATTTCTATCCCCTATCGGACTTTAAGATAATTAAAATAGCGTCTAGCATGCTTTCGATCTTTCGATAATAAAACACACCATAACAATCATACAATTACTACGTATATAATTGTAGATGCAAACAATTCAAAATTAATTATTCAAAACTATATTGAAATAAATTGTCAAAATCCAAGTCTTAAGATGAAAGAATTTAAACGACAAGTTTCATCGTAATTCTAGCACTACTTAAACTAGCCTAGCATACTAATAATAAGAAAATAAGAAGAGATAAAAATATGGAGTTCATCACTCGGATAAAAAGAAATTAATTGAGAGATGAAATCTTAAATTTGATCTTCGTTTTAATTTTGAAAGGATGAATCTTGATCTTCGTTCTTGATTTGTCTCCTGTTCTTCTCTCCACATTTGGCTCCCAAATTGGCCTAAAATGACTCCCAAAACAGCTCAATTGTTATGAGTTAATAACTTATATTTATAGTATCCTTGTTGTGCTCCCAAAAGATGCCAAAAAATCATTAAAATTGCGTCCCAAAAGGTTTCCTAATTAGAGTCGAACTCAAAAAGGAAACAAAAATCCGTGTCTGCCAAAATTACACTGAGTGATCACCCAGTGCAAACCCGAGCGATTGCCCAGGCCAACCAAAATGTATTCTGCTGACGAAAATAGGTTTCGGGCGATCACTCAGCTATATCTCGGGCGATCGCGCAGTTCAACTTTTTTCTGCTCCGCGGATGTTTTTCAAATGGCCATAATTTCTTGTAGGAAACTCCAAATTGAGATCCGTAAAAATTGTTGGACTCATAATTCAATTATATTTCTAATGGTATATAATTTTCCTTGTGGAGATTTTAATATCAAAAGTTATACTCAAATTTATCTACATGCTTCGGTAGGTAGTTTCTTAGTTCGGTTATTTGAATTTCCGGTTTTTGATACATTGATTCAACTCTTCATTGTCACTCCAACACACCTTAAACTTATTGAATTTATCTTCTTTATCATCCTCCAATATTTGGCTCTTGATATTCACTTCAACAACTCAATTTAGTCGTCAATTTCACCAAGTTGTTGCTCTTTCCATCCATTCTCTCCATTTGTTTATAAACAGATCCAAAACTGAAATAAGAAGAATAATACACTTAACTAAGTAAAAAATCAATAATATAACGAGATAAAAGCTTAGTTTAAAGGTCCACATAGGTGCACCAATTGCACTTATCCTATGTGTTTCGACATCTTCTTGAATGTCATTCAAATCAATCGGATCAGTACTACCATACTCATCAATAATACCACGAGGAATTAAAATGTCATTAAGACCACTGAAATCATCATCACTTCGATTGTAAGCCATTTCGAATAAATTATATAATAAAGAGTAGAAGAGGTAATAGAAAATTAAAAATGTAGTAGAAGAAGTAGAAAATTAGAAATATAGACTAATATTGAGATAATGAGATTTGAGATAAATAATTATAAACTAATATTGAGAGATAATGAGATTTGAGAATTGTTGTTGAATTTGAGTGTACAATAGATTGAGAGATTGATGTGTGAACAAATAAATGTAGGAGGGGTAAGATTTATAGGAAAAAATTCTGAAATTTTAAAAAAAATCAGTATCAAACGATCACTTTTTTTGTGACCGTTAGACCACGAGTCCTTTTGACAAGTGACTCGTCGACAATGCCTACGAGCTGGCTCATTGGACCGGCCAACAAGTTGGCTCGTCTTTTTATCGAGCCAAACAACACTACAAAAAAAGTAGCATTTTACAACATCTAAACATCAACATTCATTAATTGTGTATTGCTAAAAAAGGTTTACCGCAACAATCACTAAATGTATGTTACCATTGGTTAACTCAATTGAGATTTGGCAACAGTATTCAAATGAATGTTGCCAATGTATCTTTTTACAACATTCATAGTCTGTTGCAAAAGAAATTATATATTTTGACATTTAACAACGGACGAAGACCGTTATTAAAAAATAACACATTTGACAACATTCACGCACGTTGTTAAAAGAAGTAATTATATGACATTTTGCAACATGCATGATCTATTACAAAAAAAAAAATGTATATAATAACTTATTTGGCAACGTTCATTCAACGTTGTTAAAATATTTACTTTTAGCAATAAATATAGCATGTTGTTAATAAACATAGGAGGCCCATTTAAACGTCAAATTTAAGTCCTATTAAACACTGAATTGAACTGCCCGCTAAAACTATTGTATTGGCTCCAATCCAAAATTCAATTCACAGCGTCGTCTCCTACCTCTTTCATTAATCTGTGAAAACCTAATTCTCTTCATTTCCATCACTAATTTGGCTGGGAAGAAGACATTTGAGCATTCTAAAGTCGGTTGCCTTGTTCTCCGATTCATAGCCAATTTATTGGTGACATTTAGGACCTTCGTCAATCTCATACAAGTATGTGAATCAAACTCTTCCTATGATTGGGACTAACTTTGGGTTATACCATGTGAGTTGAATTTCTTAGTGGACTTTCCACCACATTTCTCCAATTTTGCTAATCAATTGAAATTTTAGGTTTAGATTTCTTTCATCTGATTTTATGTTGGAAGTTTAACGAATCCATACCTTCAAACCCAAACTCGGCCATTCTTCTCTTCAGTCTGTTGCCTGGATGGATTGCTGACTGCACATTTAACTTTATTGTAAGAAATGTTGGACACATTGACACAAGTATGTTACGTGATGGAGGCTAGGTATGTGGTTTTTTGTGATATTCCTTAATAGCACCCTTGTCAACATTATTGTTTGTGCACTTCCCTCTTTCTAATTGTAGTTACTCAATAACTCAAAAATTATAGGCGTTATTAATGCATTGAAGTTAGAGTTATAGATGTAATTAATGCATTGAAGTTTAATTTTAGGTGGCAGTAGCATTAATAGATACAAGTCGTGCTTAGCATCTTGTGAGCATAAGTCTTCACCAAATTGTGAGCTCAAAATGCATTTAGATAGTTGTATGGATTTTGTGAAAGTCTCCAATTTGTTTTTCTCTAAAGAAAGCTTGACCATATGAAGGAAGGGAAATTTCAAAAGTATCCATTCTGTGTTCTTCCTGTTGTCCTTTTCATGACCCGAGTATGGGAAAAGAATATGGGTTCTCTTGGTATTGATTTTCTTTAGGCTGGACAACTTAAAATGGTCATGTCTGATTAGCATAGTCCTCCTGTATGTATTTTGTATGTATGTCGAGGAAACTTTATCTAAACAACTTGTGTTTAGATAATAGGGACTTGAATAATTCAAGTATAACTGGCTTTTGGTTAATCTACCTCTGTCTTTCCTTTGATTCAATTGCTCACATCTCTTATCATTTGAATTTATATTGCTAATTTTTATGCATACACTACCCTAATTTTTCTTTTTCTTTTTCGAGGGGTGGGGTTGGGGACTGTTGATTAAGAGGATGTTCGGCTAATTAGCTAAAAAGCTCCTTAGTTTGGATTTCTTTACTTACCAGAACAGCCTTTCTTTTGAGCTTAGCCAAACTATGATCTAAGGCGGCAGCTCAATGTTTCAAGGAAGATGCATTGCTGATTATAGAATAAAATTGAATTTAGAAGTATGCTTTAACAAATATGCTTGCTAATGTTTCAAGGAAGATGCATTGCTAATACAAATAAAATTGTATTAGTTGATTACATTTTTTGTACTGCTACATTCACCAATCAATTGCTACTTTTGCATACAATTATTGTGGATAGAATAGGATTAACAGCACCACAATTCCATGAGAATTATTTAAGATATTGTTAGCTTTGAAACTAGAGAGACCGAGTTTCCAAACGCCAATGGTGATCTGCAAATGATCTGTGGTGGAAAAATTGGGGAATAATTTTGGAGGATCAAGAATTGAAATTCCTCTATTTTATTGATCAAAGTTTTAGCTTGATCAGCCAATTCCACTGCTTTGTTGAAAATATTTGTTGGGTTCTTACTTAATTGATGCCTAGCAGCATCTAGTGAAGCCAATTTGGACTGGTCGTTTGAAGGGTATCCATGCATCTATGTAGTCTCTCTCTCTATCTATAATTTATCCTGAAATGTGTAGAATTGATGATTGAGAAAGACAGGTTAAGACTTTGTGAGTAGACTGTAGAGTGATATCGGTCCCTTGTTTGAGAGCTGTATTGGGCATGTCCGGATGAAATTTGAACTCCGTGAGCTTCATTGACTATTAGAGGAATACCGTGAGAGTGACAACTTTGAAATTGAACTCCATGAGCTTCATTGTTGGTACTACAACAAAAAGTATGACTCCAGCAGTGACTGAAACAAGGGCATTTCTAGGCAGGATGATAGTATCTCCAAGCGAACAAGTAGCCAAAATCGATTCTTGGATACCATAACTTGTACCTCCTACAAGAAACCACGTTTCGTTCGCTCCAAAAAGCTACGCTGCTTTCTTTTTTGGCTTTAAGAAGAGGTCCATCTGGTGCATAATGAAACAAGTTTGCCCATTATTATTCTGCTCTGCTAAAGCTTTTAGTGTTCTAGTAAATGGAGGTACAACAAATTCTTTAGCCACTTGGGAATTAGGATTCACAGTGCTTTCCTTTGCCACCAATTTATTGGTATATGTTAGCCTCAACCCAGTTTATTTTTCCTGAGCCAATTTAATTTCTTAATACTGTCTTTCTCATAAACACGTAGTTAATAAATGAATGCATGTACGTCCACATTTCCACCACTCTACCATCTAGTAAATTCTATTTTATAGTAAGAGGCGGATGTGCTTGAGTGCATGTTTCTAAACAACATTCGTATTTTGCAATTTTCCCTAGTCGAAACAATTACTGTTCATTTTAAATAGATATTGTACAACGTGATCACATCTATGAGAATATATAAATCTTAAATCCGTCTTTATCTTTTATGAATACACTTGACATTTAAGAGTTAATATCAAAGTGCAACTTAAACATCAAATGGATAAATAATCAATACACATGTCCATTAGAAATCTATGTTAGAGTACTTTTTATATAGTTGAATTCATCATTTTAATTGCATTAATTGATATACATCTCTGACCTAAATTTATTTCGATGTAACAGGTGTGTGTTCTTGTCTAAAGGAATTCTTAAAAGATGGACACAGTTGAAGTGAGTTTATCTCCTCATACTTTATACTCCCTCCGTCCCAAATATATAGGCTGATTGGGTTTTTCACACGGATTAAGAATGTTATTGAAAAAGTAAATTTTACCAATAGTTTTTCTAATTTACCCTTATTTAATGAGTATTATTTAATGTACAATTTCAAGATTAAGTTTGGAAAAATGATTATAAATAAGCAAATTAAATAAGGGTATTTTAGTAAAGGAAAAAAAAAATACCTCAAAAATATAAACAAGCCTATATATTTGGGACTAGAGAAAAAGGAAGTATGGCCTATATATTTGGGACGGAGGGAGTAAGATATTTGTTAAATTTTGTAAGGAATAACATTTATATATTGTTTTCATGTTGATTTGATATACTCTTCTAAGCAAGCTTCGAAGAGACTAACTAAGCAACGAAGAGCTTTAATTGCTGTCGCAATTTAAGATGAAAATCAAGGAGTACGAATTTGTAATGAACCAGAAAATCCTATATCAACTCCAATTACAAATGAGAAAGACATTGACTCAACCAATGTGGATGCTCCAAAAAAGAAAAGAGGCCCAACCGTATTGAAAATGGTTCCTGAGTATAATTTTCAAAAAATGGATATTGAATTCAATGAATTGGGCCAAGTTGTTGGTAAAAACTCTGATAAATTTGCATCCGTAGTTGGAGCCATGGTACGAAAACATGTGCTAGTTGTAATTAAAGATTGGCCTTCGGTGGATGAAAAGAAAAAAACCGAACTTTGGTCTTTCATACAGGTACAACTCTTGAATATAACCTCTTTTATGTCCGCTTGTTATTTCCCTTTCTTATCTTTTTCTTCTAACTTTTGCCTTCTTTTATTATTCTATTAAGTCTTTGATTTGTATTTATGTATAAATATAGCAAAGGTTCAATGTGAGTGATTGCCACCAAAAAATGACGTTTCAAAGTATGAAAAATTATTGGAGGACATTCAAATCAAGGATCAGAAAAGAAATAAAAAATGAACTAACAAAATCAGTTAATAGAGCATGGACACTTCTCCTGCTGACTTTAAAGTAAGTGATCTACATATTAAGCTTACAAGAATTTATTTAATTCTTTTTGGTTTATAATTTTTTTCCTCATTAGGAAAAAAATTCCAAGTTTAGTAGAATGAGAACTACTCATAAACTTGTCCATACTATAGTACGGCTCATGATATGGTAATTTCAAACTTGTCTTTCTTTCTTTTTATTTTATTCTATTGTTATTTTGTTTCATTTTTTCTTATTCAGTAAACATATGGTTGATTTTTAGAAAAAAAAGAATCCAAATATCACAGGGTTAAGAACTAAAGTGTGGACTCATGGACATCTTAGAAAGGATGGAAAACCAATAAATGAAGCAATTTCTGAAACCTTGGTATGAATATTTTATCAACCTTCTTTTACTAATATTTGAGATATTATATGTATTACATGCTCGTATAAACTCTGAGTTCCATACTTGTAGAAAAAGATAGAAGATTGTGCCCAATCAATCTCTGATACACCAGCAGAAGATTACATACGCAATGATGTTATTGCTCAAGTTTTAGGTCTTGAACGTCGTGGAAAGGTTAGGGGACTTGGATTTGGAGCTACACCTTCAAAAGTGGATGCTTAAATTCAAAGTAATAGAAGAGTGAGAGAACTCGAAAGCCAATTGCAAACTCAGTCAGAGAGGATGGGAGCACTAGAAGAAAAGATTGAAGCGTTTCTCAAGTTATCTCAACAGGTAAAATCTTTTTCTAATGTAATATGATCATTTAGGTAAATATAACTTCAACTGTAAAATTTTTTATTTAATTTTATTTTTGTATCATTTTACAGAATCAAAACAAGAATGCAGATGATAGAAGTTCACATGCATTTACTCCATAGGTTTTTGTGTCTTACTATGATAGTTGTTTATTTATTATAATTACAGATTATATGTAGCAAATTTAAAAAGGGATACTATCATTTTACTATCAATTTGTAGTCCGTTCAAAGAAGTGGTATTCAAGAAGGCAATGCACAGATGGAAAATACAAGTTGTCAACTATTCCATTGGTACAAGTTTGATAAGGAAGAAATTGTAGCAGAATGAAAGATTGCATCAACAGACCCAAGTGCAAAGGTACATCACATGCCTCTTGGACGAGACTGCTGGAAAGTCTGGGTTGAAGAAGTCTATATGCCACATTTAAAGTTATATAGACCTACAGATGAGATTCGAGTGCTTAGTGAAGCCTTGGGAAGTACGGTTGCTTGGCCAAAGAGTAGTATCAAAATTATTTGATGAATGTATTTTTACTTGGATAGTATTTAATTTTTATTAAAATTGATTGGCCAATGAACTTATTGTGTGTTTAATTGTTCACTGTAAATCCATTCTAGGTAAACTTGAAAGGAAGATCGTAAACTAAATATATCTAGCAAACAATTCTCGGTCAAAAAATCAATTGTTGTGGCTTGCATTGTTCATAAATTTATTGAAGTATTAATATGACCGAAACAAAGTAAAGAATCGTCTGCAATATATTTTAATGTGGACCATCTTTAACTAAGAACAATGGTTTGTTTGCATTTAATCCATCCAAAATCCATTTTTTTTCTTGTTGATACAACTTCCATCAGCTTATGGCCTTAAAAACTAGCACATTTTCATGTTATAACATCTATCAGTCTTATGTAAGTTTAGGGAGTTAGATATCGTGCCTAGTGGCATGTAGCTTGCCTTAGCATACAACGGTGCAAAATTGGATGGTCAGGATACATGGACATATTCTCGATATCTCCACATTGTTGATGAATCAAGCACTCTATAGAAAAACGAGGCTGAGGCCAGTGGCATCAGTGCCACCAAATAAATTATTTTCCTGTTTTGTTGGTTAAAGAAACAGCGAGCGAGCCTTAAATTTTAGCTCTTTTTTCTGTATATACATGTTGCTTTGCAGTGCAATTCTTGTTTATTAGATTTGTTAAATTGGCTTTCTTTATTCTATACAAGTGAAAATGAACTCACTTGTATTGCCATATTAGTTGAGGGGCTCATAGTTGAAACTGAAAACCTGTGTAACACTTTGGAGATGAGGGTGTAAAACCACCAAGTTCCACTGAATTTAATTCTTGACATGATTTAGCTTTGACAATGTAATTTTGACCCTCTAGTACTCTTTGCAAGATTTTACATTAGACATAATTTTATTTTTTTCGTCGTTTAAGGAAATTGAAACTTATTTAAAATTTTTGTTTAGTACAATGTGTCGACTCTAAAAATTGGTACTTGTTCAGTACAATGAGTTGATACTTGGTACCGTGTTAGCTTATGCAAATTCAACACCTTTTTCGATATTACTTGGTTTCTTTTTTGTTAACTTATGCTCTTTAATGGTTTAAATTACAGTAAAATGTATGTTCAATCATATCAGCTCTATATTTCAGTGTTAGACTTTGTTTCTAGAGCCAGATATAAATAATCTTGTTTCTGTTTTGCAGCAATCCCTGTTTGGACATTGGTGATCAGTCAGGAGCCATGAACTTAAATCTTCAAACAATAAATATTTGGCGTTACGGATTCGTTCATTCGGGGTGTTAGTTATCAAGTTTGTTTTGCTAGATTTTGGTAGATTAAATGTAGAACAATGTAAGAAACTTCCAAGACGTGTGTTTTGCTAGGTTTAGTTCAAACTTTGTATGTTTAAAAAAGCTTGTGGTCTATATTTTTTATTAAAAATTTCATTAATATTGTAAAAATTTCATTTAAGGGTTGATGTGGCGTATGGATTGAGTTTTATTAAATAAGAAAAGTTTTATTATATGAGAAAGTAAATGTCTGTGTTTCAAAATAATAGATAAAAAAACAAAACATGCAAAAAAATGTTGTCAAAGGTAACGACAACGTACACACGAATGTTGTTGAAAATGTTGTCAAAGGTAAAGACAAGGTGAGTATAAACGTTGCTAAAACTAAATGACAAAGCATAAGTGAACGTTGCTAAAAATAAATGACAACGAACACATGAACGTTGTTAAAACTAAATGACAATGCACAAGTAAACGTTGCTAAAAATAAATGACAACGCATACATAAACGTTGCTAAAAATAAATGACAACGCATACCTTAACATTGTTAAAAGGTTATTAAAGACAACGTGTGTTGATCGTTGTTATAAGTGGTATGTACGTCGCTAAAAACTAAATGGCAACGCACTTGTGTTCTTTGTCAACGTGCATTACATGTTGCCGTATATAGATACTTTTCGACAACATTAAAGGCCGCAACATACGGCTGAACGTTGGTAAAATCCTTTTGCAACGTATTCTGCCCGTTGTAAAATGTTCTTTTTCTTATAGTGCAGGTTCGATCCTTTTTTTTTTGCTCAGCTCAAGTTCGGGCTCGTCTTGCGACTAGGGATGGCAACGGAGCGGGACGGGACGACCATTACCATCCCCACCCCATCGGAGATTTTTAGGAGGCAGGAGAGGGAGGATGAGTGGGCGGATATAGAAAAATCATCATTTATCACTCCATTTAATTAATTTTTAATATTATTTTTTATTTTCTTACATACTATTTAAATTTTAAAACATAAAAATAAAAAAAAATATAAAAATTTGGGGCGGGGACCATGATCCCCATCCCCGTCCCATTAGTAATCGTGGCGTGGATTCTCCGTCCCATTCAGGACAGGGTAAGGCAGGCCAGGGATGGGTTTTTTTTTGTCATTCTTACCCATGACAAGCCTGAGTTCATTATGGGCTGATCCTAGATGGGCTGAGCCGACGATCCGCTAGGCCCATTTGCCACCTCTACCTATGCCTAATCAAGGTGCGTTTTCACTCTACTGCTGTTGCAAGTGTCAGGTAAATGCTTGAAATGTAATTTGTAAGTAGGGTTGAACACAATTCAATTTGAGTAGGTTTTGAGTTATTTTCAAGTAGGGGTGGGCATAATTACCGCCAACCCACTCAAATCGATCGAACCGAACTGAACCTAATCGGGTCGGTTTGGTTCAATTTTTCACCCCTTGTTAGTTTGGTTTGGGTTGTTTGCTGAAAAAAATTTGGTTTCGGTCGATTTCGATTTGGAAGAAATAAACCAACCCAACCCGAAGTAAACCGAACCGATTTTAAAGCCCATAAATTAAAAATTAAACCCAAGCCCCAACCAACCCCAACCCAATTGAAACCCAACCTTAATGTTGGATCATATTATATTTTGGACATGTTACCAGCTTACCAAATTTTGATGCAAATATATAAGATCATATTTAACATGTTTGATTTGAAAATATTGGATCATATTAGGACCTATTATCATATTTTGATTCAAATGTATTATGTAGGGGATTATAATTAACATGTATTGATTGTTATATTTTGAAAAACAGATTAACAGATTGCAGGTCCAAAAATTTCTTCAAATGGTATTAATTTTTTATTTATTTTAATGGGTAAATTCAAGGCCAGCTACTGTTTTGGCACTTATGGGCTCTAAAGTCATATGGTGAAAACTTAATTCAATTAAAATCACATTTTAGAGCTAAAAGACCAACATAGCCTTAATTGTAAAAAAAATGCTAATTGTGATACTGTTGTGATATTGTTTTATTGTGATACTGTTTTGTCGTGATACTGTTTTGTTTTGATACTGTTTTATCTGTGATACTGTTTTATATAGATAATGTGCTATGGTACACTTACACCATACTTTTATCTTTGATATTGATTTATTATGATAATATTTCAACCTATGATTGCAAAATACTTGATACTCTTTCGATCTATGATATTGTTTCTATTTGTCGAATTTTTTCATTGTTTCTAATGATAGTGAAATATTATGACAACGTTTCAACATATGATACTATTTTAATATTTTAGTTTTATCTTTGATACTGTTTAATTATGACAAGGTTGTCTAAGAGTATAATGCAAAATACTTGATACTCTTTCGATCTATGATATTGTGTAATGATGACAAGGTTTCAATCTCTTAGTTTTGTTTATGATATTGTTTTATTTAGGTAATGTGCATTAGTATACTTTGATACTGTTTGAATCTATATGGAATGGATTTTATTTATGATACAATGCTTTTATTTTTGATACTGTTTAATTATGACAAGGTTTCAACCTATGATACTATTTCAATATCTTAGTTTTGTCTATGATATTGTTTTATTTAGGTAATACGCATTAGTATACTTTGATACTATTTAATCCATGATACTATTTTTATTTAGATAATGTATATTGGTGAACTTATACCATACTTTTATCGTTGATACTATTTTATTAAGATAATGTTTCAACCTATAATACTAATATATTAAGATATATTTATCTGTGATACTGTTTTGACAAAAAAAAAATTAAAGATTGCCATTTTAAACTGAAGAGATGACTTCAAATGGGTAAAATCCATCGTACGCAGCGGCAAAGCCACTTGTCTTGACCGTCTTGTCGAGACCATTCTGAAAACATATTGTAATAAAAATTCTGAGCATATATGCAAATTCTATGCTCATTTCTGTTGTGATAATGTTTTCTGTAATACTGTTTTGTATAATACAGTATCAAACAACTTTCATGACTAATTAACAACACAAAGAAATAGTCTAATGTCCAACTTAATACAATATCAAGTTGCTATTCTATAATACAGTATCAAGCTGTTTTCTATAATACAATATCAAGCGGCTTGAGCCAACAAGTGAAACAGCGTGCAATATGCATAACAATGGATTCTTCCTTAGAATTCATGTCCCTTGAACACATAGCCAACTCAATCCCAGCAAACAACAAAAGAACCCTTAAAAACCTAACTGAAAATTGATCCAAAATCTTCACCAAAGAACTGCCTAAAACCAATCCCAAAACTAGTTTAGCTACAACTAGAAGTGCCACACACCCTCCACTCCTCCCATCAAATTTGTATTTCCTGGGTAGCCCTCTAGCGCCATAGCAATAAGGCGTTGCACCGAACTAGCACCCGATTAAGTTCATTATCCCAAACATGAACGTTGTTGAAACATCATTTTATGGGAAAGATCTGTTAATAATTTACATACAGCAATGACTGAATTTAGGATTGATAAAGGAAGTTGTGGAATAGTCTCTTTCACAAATTCTTCCTTCCATGAATGCTTAGATATCTTTACAATTTCAATATCATATGGCCCAGATTTTACTATAGGGAATTAAAAAATGACACTGTACTGTAGAAGCACTCGTCGGAGGTTACCGGAGGTCACTGGAGGAGGTTGTCGCCGAAGGTAGAGGAGGTTTGTAGAGATGGAAGAATGTGCTGATGGAAAATATGATTAACAAGAGTGATTTTGGAATTAATTCAAAATATTGCTGTAAAATATGATTTAATCACAATTTTGAAAAAAAAAAATTGACTTAATTTGAAACAAGTCACATGTAGGTGACTTATTGACAATTTTCCCAATTTTTTATATAAATACAAGCCCAAACCACCAAAGTCCAAACTGCCTAACCCAAACCAAACCGACCCAAGATAGGTCGGTTCGATTTGGGTCAATTTACCCTCACAATTCGCGTTGATTCTATTTGGGAGAAAACCAAAATTGAAGTGGTCGGTTTGGTTTTGGGTTGGGTCGAAAACCGAACTAACCCAACCTATGCCCACCCCTATTTTCAAGTAATTATTTAAAATGATTCAGAAAAATTCCAAATCAAATTAAATCATTTAACTTTCTAGATCAACCATTTTTTTCATTTCAGTTTGATTTTAAACTACGATTTTTATAGCGACATAAAAAATGGAATTTTTATTTTCTATTTTATGGAACTATTCCATAATTAAATTAATTCCTATATATGAATATATGTTAATGTTCAATTGAATCAATTAATCATATGATTATTATTCTTGTGACCACACACAAGAAAAAAAATCTCTGTAGTTCTTGAGTTCTTGAAGAACATGAGTAACACTAAAGAGTTTGAAGGTAGAATCAAGAAAGGTCAAGAAAAAGAAGTATAAAGATCTTTGTAAAGTACAATGCAAAAGTAATCTAAAAAACATCTTAATTCCAACAAAATTGTTGTACTCTATTCAATACACAAAAATGATTCAATCATGTTCACGGGCGTTTTTGTTATCACAAGAAATCGATTTTTGTGATGTTAACTTTGCGTTCCCATCAAGCTCATAGGTGATACTATTGTTTCAGACAGTTGGACTATCTACAAAAACACGATAGTTCATGGGATGAACTGTCACCATAAATGTTTGAATTTATTAATATTTCAACCAAAAAAATCAGACATTAAGTTACTCCTTCTTTTCATCCACTTGTCATCCATATTAGATTCTCACTTGCACTACCTTTTAACTACACCAATGATTCTAAGATGAGAGAAATAGATTTTGAATGTGTGATAGTTATTGGAGGGGCAATACGATCGCGCAGTGGGCGGTGGTGGGTGGTGTTCAAGATTTGTTGTTTCTTTGGAGTGTGCTAGTGCTGGTGCTGGTGCTGGTGCTGGTGCTGAGGAGAGAGAATGTAGATTTTGCAGATGTGTCGATTTGCAATTCTGAAAAACAATGAAAATGGGTTTATGATATATGATTATATTTTAGTTAATTGTTTGAGGGTATTTTAAAATAAGTGGTGAAAAATGAACATTTTGCATAATTTTCACTAAAATATTTAACGATATGTTGAAAGTGTAAAGCAAAATATAAAGCAATGTGGTGGTGTCTAACCTTACCCATGTGTTGTGGTCATGTCCCATTTATAATGTTGGTGACCCAAATAATGGTTTGGGCCCAAAGCAATGGTGGCCCAAACTGCTTGCTGTCCACTTTGTTTACTCAATTCATCTGGAAGCATGCCTTTACATCGTTTTATGGAAACATATTTTATGTGATAATGGCTGAAGTTTGTTTTGTCCATTGGATTTCAAGATTTGATCTCAACCGTTGGTGGATCATGTTTAAGGGTGTTTTCAGGTAGGGTTTTTTTTTGGAGTATGTGTGCACAACTTTTAGATCATTCTCTCTTTTCTCTCTTCATGTTCTTCTTTTCTTTTTTTTCTTTGAAGGGTGAACTCTTGGTTTTTTTCTTAATGTTGCAACTTAGTGTTGCTACAGTAATCGTATGTTGGTTATGTGTTGTTCTTGATCTCTTATATGTTGTGGTCAGAGTTTTGTATACTTTGTTAGACGAGAAGTGAGGAATTGAGTAGATTTGTTAATTCTTAGTGGGTTATCGATTGTAAACTTTGATGGTAACTTGTTACTATTTGATATAGTGCAATCGATGCCAATATACAATTTGTAGATCCTCAAAGGCAGAATTAGGCACTGCACTTGACCAAACTGCCTGTTCCCAAAAGGGACAAACATATCTGGTGTTATTTTCTTTTGATATGTTCTTTCTTGAAAAGTTCTATGTTTTGGTAAGTGGAGATTTCTTGGATCTGAAAAGTTATAAACGCAACATGTGGTATCAGAGCCTTATGATATTCTTTTGATGTTAAATCTCTTTTTTTCCTTTATTACTGAGACAATCTTTGAGGGGCTATTTGTATATTTTTGTATAGGTAAAAGTACCATTGTTAAAAATACTAGATCTGTGTTTTCTCATCTGTATTTTTCTTTTTCTTGGTACTTGTTCAAGAAAAATATACACCGTGGTTTTTTCAAATAGTGTACTATATCAAATTTGTTATAAAATACTTTTACCATGTATATTCTTCATGAATAATTGTGATAAAAGACCCCCCGAGACTTTCTTGATTTATCCTTGACTTGAGAACTTGATTTTCACGGAATCTTGTGATTTTCTTGATTATAGGCCTCTCCATTATATTTTGTGTGATCTTCCATATGTGTGACTTTGTTTTGTTGACTGATATAAGTGTTAAATCATCTTTCTTTGTTTTTATGACTGATATAATATCGCAACATCAAGTTTTCATTTAGACCAATTTAATGGAAATGGTGATTTTTCCATTTGGCAACAAAAAGTTTCAAATGCCATTAATAAATTTTATGTTGATACTATGTCTGATGATAAAAATAAAAAAGAGGCTGAAAAGTTAGCATATACTACTATTATACTTCATTAATCATATTTTGTGTTAAGAAAAGTTAGAACTCTTAATGATGCTCAATCTCTATGAAAAACTCTTGAATCAAATTATTTAGAAAAATCTCTTCCAAATAAATTATTTTTATTGGAAATTTTTTTTTTAAAATTGATTCTTCTAAAGAGCTTGATTATAGCTTAGATGTTTTCAATAATTTGATTCAAGACATATAGAACTGTGAGGATAAAGGTATTGATGAATATAAAGTCATTATTCAGTTAAACTCTATCCTTGATGCCTATAAAGATGTTAAACGTGCAATCAAGTATGGTAGGATGACCTTACTATAGACATGGTTATGAATGCCCTTCGAAGTAAGAACTTAGAGCTTAAAAATTAAAAAGAAACCAGAAGTAATGGTGAAGGTCTTTTTGTAAGGGGGTGATCTCAACATAGGCAATGTAATAATTAGGAAGGAACCAAAATCATAAAAAAATAAGGAAAATGGTAAATATAGGTCAAAATTCAAAGTAAATGGTAGAAAGTGCTATAATTATGGTAAATTAGGGAATTATATTAAAGATTGTTACAAATTAAATAATAATGCCCAGAAGAACAAGTTACCCGAGCAAATAATGTTTCAACCACAAATAATGAGACTCTAAGTGTGTAGCCATAAGAAAAGAAGAAACTCTATTTTTTCTGAATGTCAACTTGATGAGTGGTTGTTTCATTCTGGGTGTACTTTTCATAGGACTCCAAAATTTGATATGTTTTGTTCCCATACAAAAGTTAATAATGGAATGGTGGTCATGGGAAATAATATTAATTGGAATATGTAATATTAGAGTAAAATCTATTAATGATTATGTGAATCTTCTTGAAAATGTGAGGCACATTCATGACTTGGCCAAAAATCTAATCTCTATAGGATTTCTTGAAAATTCCAACTTTGATGGCAAGTTTGGAGATGGTTCCTTTAAAATTATTAAAGGAACTCTCCTTGCAATCAAAGGGTATAAAAGAAATGGTTTATATTTCACTAAAAGAGAGAAAGTGCCAACAGATTCTGCAATGGCTAACCCTGTTAAAGGTGATTGTACTGATCTTTGGCATAAAAGAATTGCTCACATAAGTAATAGAGGGTTTATCGTTTTGCAAAAACAAGGGACTTTTGGGAGGGATCAAATAACCAACTTACTTTTCTATGAAACTTGTGTTTTGGGAAAACAACATAGAGTCTAATTCTCTTATGGCTTACATAAAACTTCTTCCATACTTGAGTATGTGCACTCTAATTTGTGGGGTCCTTCAAGCACATCTACAAATGGAGAAAACAAATATTTTCTATCAATAATAAATGATTTCTCAAGAAAATTTTGGGTATATTTGTTAAAACACAAATAAGAAACTTTTGAAAAATTTAAAAACGGGAAAACTCTTCTTGAAAATCAAATTGGTAAAACCTTGAAATGTTTAAGGACATATAATGGACTTGAATTTTGCAGTAAAACTTATGATGAATTTTGTAATCAATATGGAATCAAAAGACACAGAACAGTCCCTTACATTCCTCAGCCAAATGGTGTCGCTGAGAGGATAAACATGACTCTTCTTGAAAGGTTAAGGTGCATGCTCACAAGTTTTGGTCTCTCCAAACATTTTTGGGGTGAAGTTGTTGTTACAACTAGTTATCTGGTAAACAGATCTCCATCTGCTGCTTTGGATAGTAAAATCCCTCAAGAGATGTGGTATGGTAGGCCAACTGACTACTCAAATCTAAAAATATTTGGTTGTATTGCATAATCACATAAAAAAATTATAAACTTGATCTCAGATTTGAGAAATGTATTTTCCTTGGGTATCTTGATGGGACTAAAGGGTATAGGTTGTAGGCTAGGAGTCTTGGGAGTTCTAAGACCATTATCAGTAGAGATGTCATTTTTAAAGAAAATAAAATGCCTAGTATGGATAAATCTCATCGTGATCAAACAATTAGTAGTGAGATTGAGAGTAAGGTGGAGTCTGAAAAGTACAATGATCAGATAGAGATTACTCCCACATAGATGGAGCAGATAGAGATTACTCCCACAGAGATGGAGCAGGACATCCTAATTCAACTCTAATAGATAATTCTGAGGGTGACATAAGTGAAAATCAACCTTTAGATGAGAATGAATATCAGTCTCAAGGTTTAGGTTTGGAAGATTACAATCTAACTAGAGATGGAAGTAGAAGGCAAACTAAAATACCTTTTAAGTTGTCTGATAATGATCTTACTGCTTTAGCCATTAACTCTTATGAAGAATTAAATAGAAATGAGCATAAAAGCATCAATGAGGCTATTAGTAGTGGCCAGGCTGATCTATGGTGGCCAGCTATGAATGAAGACATGACCTCTTTGTATAATAATCAGACTTGGGTTTTAGTTCCAAAGCCTAATAATAAGTCCATAGTTGATTGTAGATGGATGTATAAAGTTAAGGAATGGAATAATGAAACAGAACCTATAAGATTTAAAGTTAGATTAGTTGCAAAATGTTTTACACAAAAACAATGTATAATTTAGTTGGTCATTCTAATTTAGAGTTACGTTTTCTTTAGTTGTGTTGATGTTGGAATCTACACTGTCCATGCATCAACAGATCTCCAGTCACTCATCTGCCAACTTGTATGTTAACTGCACACTAGGACGACCATTAGGCACCAAGATCACCCAGGGAAAAAGGGTCCGGTAATCGTTGGTATTCTAACGATCAAGTCAACTGTCGGTATATCGAATAATATACGGAAAAATATAAAAATTAGGTATAGGAGGGACAAATAGGCAGAGATTTGAGCAGAGTTTAGAAGTGAGAATACATGCGTAAAAGTGCGTACCTTATAATAATCGGAGACGTTGTATTTATAGCACAGTAGTTCTAATTGATTTAGGAAAACAATCAATTAGATATCCGATTGGATCCTCATTCCTTATGGAATATGGATGATCGGTTGTCAAGACAATCTTCAAGATTTCGATCCTTATTTGAGTTAATCACGTTGCTTAATTTTTAGGAGATTGGAATTTAGTTTCCTTGTGAGGATCTATGTGTCAATCAAACAAAATCTTTTCTTAAGCATATCTCTGGTCATTATGAAATATTATGTTGCCCACAGATTATGAAGGATTCGAAGCTCGACGAAGCATACTGGATCAGTGGTGATATTTGGGACTTGTCATGGTCTTCACTGTATTCCAATTCATGAGTGCTAACATGTTGCTGGGCCTTATAAGTAATCACGAGGCCCTCGCTTGATGCCTTAGGCCTTTATGAATCTGGAAGGCCCTCATTAGACTCGCAAGGCCTTATTGATGCCTAAATTGGGCCTATATGGGGCCTTTACTGACGTGAAGGTCTTACCGGAATCTGGTGGTAACAATATTCCCCAAGTCCAAGCCTATTATTTATGGTAGGCATGGGACTTTGAAGAAAGATTTTTTTTTTTACATCCACTTTCATGGTGCGCCATCATGAAGTCTGAGATTATTTGGTGGAGTCTTTGGCAAATGCGTGTTTTGAATTTCTTACTCAGTATAGTCCCCCAAGCCCGAAGCCTATTTATTTATGATGGGTGGTGGCTTTGATTGGTTTGACTGTAGGTGACGTGTCTGTGGTTGGTATGATTTTGTCCATGTTGTCAATCAAAGCTGTTATAGTGGTTAGGCAATGATGGGTGAGAAAGCTTGCGCCATAAATGCTATTGGTGCGTAGTGGACGATTGGAGACGCGTGTGGCACACGTCTTTTTGCTTCATTAAATGCCTAGGGTTCCGTTTCTCACCTTTTGCCATAATTTGGACACGTGTTCACTGGGTGGATAGTTCAGATGGTATTTTTGAATTGGACGGTGGGGATTGAGGAGACTGAATCTATATAAGCTATTGCTCCTTCTTATTTATCCTCTTCTTACTGCTACGTGTATCTCAAACTCTGTTGAGTATTCCAGTGATAGACAAGAAAGTTCAAGGCATTTCCGGCGGCTGTAGGGAGTTCAATTGTAGTGTTAATGTAATCACCATAGGGATTGTTGTGTGTTATTTTGTGTATCGTTGTACTCGTTTTCTGGTTTCTTGGCAATGGTACTGTATCCAATCTCATTTCTAGCGGTCGTGGTCATCGTGGTGTTTTCTTGTTAAGTTGACAGAGATAACAATGTCATTTGAACATGATGATTCTTAGAATAGACCAGCTGCCGAGATAAACCCTGAAATTATGGATGAGGTTCCTCCTTCAAACTCATCATCTTTTTCGAGCGAAAGACGAGAAGAAGTTGATTAGGGACCCTCCACAGCATCCACGGGTGGGAGGGATAACAACCCAAAGGCATCGTCGAAGTTGGGTAAGAAACAACGTGGTGCCGGGGTCCCTGAGATGAGAGGATTGTTGGACAAGAGTGAAGCCCCTGCTACTCGGTAGCTTAACAAAGAACTTAAGAGTTTGGCCACAGAGGCCTCTATGGCTCGCTCGAGGATCATGGAGGCAGAGTTAGAAGATATCAGACTGTCTTATGATATTCTTGCTTCCGTGGAGCTTAGGGCTCCTGGTCGAGAGGAGCGCACTGACGACCCACCTAAGAAGTTCGTCGCAATTTATGAACCGGCGATGCAACAAGGTCTTCGTTTGCCGATGTATAGTTTTTTCGTGAAGTACTGAGGGATTGGAACTTGGCACCATGTCAGATAACACCGAACGGTTGGGGCTAGATGGTGGCGGCATTCCTGTTGTAGAAGATTGCCGAGGTTGGTGGAGAATTAACCCTTAGGGAGTTTGAATCAATTTATCGACCCTGCAGGTCTGCAGGTTGGTTAAATATCTCTCCTTGGCCGGGTCAAAGATGGAGAATGGTGACCAACAGTCCCAACAAAGTACATAACTGGAAAGAGAGGTTCATCTTCGTCGGAGGGAACTGGGAGTTTATGCAGGACAATCCTCTATCCAATGTGTCCATTCCCCGCTAATTTGGGGAGCTTGGTATAACTTACTGTCTTGTGCGAATTCTTGACCATTGTCACTGACTTAATGCTTTGTTTATCTTTGCAGATTGTGGGAATCCGTCCATTCTGAAGAGGGATCAAGGTAATTTGAGATTAAAAGTGGAGTAAGGTTCGAGCGCTTGACAGCGACTTCAGGAGCCTTAGCAACTTGCTCAAGGACGATGACTTACTGATTCACTACGAATTCATAGGTAAGCCTTGTTCATCGAATTGTATGGGATATGTCCTTGATAAGCATTCGTAACGCCTTGCATCCTGGTTATTGCATTTTTCAGCATTCAGGTTCAAAGGTATTCTCTAATTTTGCATTGTTCAGCCCGTGGGTGGGGCAACCTCTTCGGACCAGCCACCATCGCAAGAAGTACAAGAAGCAGTGCCATTGAGGGCAATTTATCCACCGTCTCCTACCGTTCAGGTTCCAGAAGAGGCTACTTCGCCTCTGCACCCGTCTCCACCCTCTCATCCGGCTCCTGTCCCTCTAAAAGATAAAGAGAATAGGATTACAGAGGATACGAGAGAGGTCGCTGGCAAGAAGAGGAAGGCTCCCGTGGCCGCAGAGGGGTTTATGATGGATGCCCGCAAGACCAGGCAAGTTGAAGAGTGTTACTAGGCTTCGCCCGACCATTTTGTGGAGGTTGGGGATGCGAGAAATTCGTCCACCTCTTCTAATCAAGGAGGCCGTATTCGCATCACCCATTGCACCCGTGAGTTGGATCCCTTTGTACTAGAGTTGCTCCCTGTCCATCCTAGGATAATGGCAGTGAATGTCCATAAGTACTGGAACGAGAAAAGGTAGAAAACTGTCGAGTAAGCCACTATGCACGAACGCCTGAAAATGGAGGAGATGAACTTAATCTGGAGATTGGTCTTAACCAATGAGGTGTACAGCACCCTCGAGGGCTTTGATGGTAAGCTCGGTGAGGAAGAGGCCAAGTCAAACAAGCTCTCCAAGGATCTGAAGGCAATGGGTCTCGAAAAGGCCCAACTTGAATCGGACAAGAGGGCCCTCCAATTTAAGTTGGATTTCGTGGTGAGCAAAGAGGATGACATGATGGCCAAGTATGAGATCGAGCAGAAGGCTATGAATGAGAGTTTGAAGCAGGTTCGAGATCAAAATAGGGCTGCTGAGGCCTTTCAGAAACATGCTTAGGATGCTCAGAAATTAGTTGATGATAGGGCCTTTGCGGTCGAGACCGTCGCTGCTACTGTCAACAGCAACTTGAAGGTAGTAGTTGCAGAGAAGGATAGGTTCCTGGTTGAAGTCAGAGAAGAGGTGGAGAGATTTAAGGCGGAGCGTGTGGATACGAAGCTAGGGCAGTCTTAGCATACCAGGAAGGTTTTAAAACACCCCTGAGTAAAAAAAACTCGCCGATCACTTTATGTCGGCAGATGGGGAGCAGTTGGTTGAGAGAATTGTGGAGACTCACCCAGAGTAGGATATATCATTTTTTCGGTATGCCCCTACCTATGTCCCTACCTCCGAGGGCCATACAGCTGCCAAGATTCCTCCCATTGTCGAGCATCAAAATATAGGCGAAACCCAAAATACTACCCACGATGTAGAAGAAGGCCCACAATGTGTGGCCTAAAGAGGCGGTGGGATAGTAAGACTTGTAAATTTTCATTCACTGTGTTGCGTTGGTTCCAGTATTGTTAATCATATAGGCTTTTTGTCACTCTCCTTGCACAAAGTCTTCTTGCGTGAGTTTATGTATGATTTGTAGACTCTTTTTCTTTGGTGAGGAATTTCTGCCGAAGATAGTACCCTTTGTTAAAAGGATAACTCACGCGGCCATTCTTTTTACTGGATATGGAAAATTGAGCCTAAAATTGAGGAATTATTCCTCCAAGCATTAATGGTGCATACTATTCGTAAGAATTTGAAGGTCAATATCAATTGATAGACAAGTGGAAAGGCGCGCATGACTTGTGGCGTTCCAAATACCTATTGAATGACCCTTTGTAGATGGCTTCATTTAATGCCTTACGTTCCAGTGTGGCCAGACTTTGTGTTTCCCATGCCATCCCTATAAAAACATCAAAGGTCATTCACTCATTTTCTTACACATCCACAACTCTTGTGCATCCAGCTAGTTAACCCTGATGGTGTAACATTTCTCGGTAAAAGATGTAGAGAAGGTTCTATTGCCAATCGTCAGATTGGTTCTAGTATTCAACTTAAGTGTCTCATAAGGGAAGAGATTGAAAACCAAGGTTCAGATGACCAAGTAGGCTCTTACAAATGTCCCGATTGTACTTTCGATCAATGGAAAGTGCCGAATATCGTGGAGAGAGTTGGGCCTAGTAACCTTAGCGGAAAGCTTTCAAACGGTACCTTTACAATGGATATCGATGATAAATATTTTGATGATCCTGATTCGGATGACGAGGCTAACAACCATCTCTCAGGTATGGGAAGGTCGCACTTTAGCAGACAACATTTTGGACAGGCCAGAAGTTTGCAGCTGAATGTGGTGAAGAGTTTATAGACATATATCCTCAATGTGCTCGTATGCAAAATATGACATATTCGTCTAGGATAAAGGTTGAAACTCATCTCCATGTGTACTGTAAAATTCTTCCAGAGGTGGCAAGTTGAACAGTTCGTTGGCGATGCCCAAAGACCTAGTGTACGTAGTTTCGAAGACTGATAACTAGTTAGGTTATAAATATCCTCTTGTGCCAACCCTAAAGAAGTGGCTGGGTGATAGGATAATGCTTATGTTTACTTCATTCGACTTTGTAATTTGCGATTTGATGTATAAAAATCAAGTTTTGATCATTCTTTTCTGTTCTTTTATCAAGGTCAATTGCATCGCTCGAATGGTAGTCTAATCTACTCACTGTGATGAGGCTCAGGAGGCTTAGTGCGAAGATTTATATTCAGAAAGCCTTCGCGAACAATGTGAAGCTATTCGACTTAACATATTCCGAAATAGTGCAAGGCTTTCGAATCATGAGGTCTTTCCCTTTGATACGAGCCCCATTTCTTTCTATATACCATCACAAGTGGGGCATTTTGACTTGGGTGTCTCCAAAGAGTTTTTCACGCGTGATGTGGACTGATACATGTAATTCACGCGTCATCATTGCATCCAAATGGCGCAAGTTCTCAGGCGCATTTAGTTTACTCAGCTTTTAGGTTTACTCACGGCGCGTGCCAATTTTCTAATAGATTACCTTCTTCTTTACTTATGTTCACATATGTAGAACGTGTGTTGATTTCCTTCATTCCTTTCCCCTTATCCTAATTTCAGAGCTCCACCGTTTCCAGTCATGGCTAGCATTCATTTCTCCAATATACATATATTCAAGATAAGAGGTAGAAGGGTTGTGGATGAAAGATGGATTCCTCCTCTAAAACTTCTAATACCGACTACGGCGTCTATTCCAACGTCTACTATTCGTTCAGTCGTGGGTGTGGTTGGGAATATTTCGGTTTCTCTCCCAGTACCAGTTACGGTGCCTGTTCTAGCGGCAATTGCTCTTCCAGTGGTAGGAGTCACTGGGAGTTAATCATCTTCTGTTCCCTTCGTAGTGTCCGTAGAGCCGTTGGTAGGTGTTGAACATCATGTTAAAGAGAAAGTGATAGACGAAGGGGAGAAGGTTGTACCAAAAAGGGCCTCGGAAAATGAATGTGACATTGTAGGTTCTGCAAATGTCAAGAGGGGTCGAATGGCTCCTCCTCAAGAAACGATAGGATCGATCCCTACTTTTCCAAGCGTGGCGCAGATCTCCATTCCTGATTCTTCTGATTGGACCAAACGTATCAACTTTGGGTCTCGTCGAGATGAGTTGGACCTGGTTATTTTGGAAAAGCTACCACATTTCTCTGCTATAGCGGCTGCCTCTATCCATAAATATTAGACTTCTGTTTGGGTAAGGGCAACAGAAAGTGCGGACCTATTAGAACTGATAAAGATGGTGGAGATGAACACTACCCGGAGTCATGTTCTTAATTACGAATTGTATAAGGTCTTTGCAATGAAGGTTGACGAGTTGCGCTCTAAGGTAGTGGGTGCAGAGGATATTGACGAGTTACGTTTAGAAAATAAGGCCTTTTGTACGCAGCTCGTTGTTGCTGAAGACGCGAGGGCATGAGCCTTATATGACATAACCAAATCTGGAACGGTCCAAAGGATGTGTGCACAAGCTCAGAAGAAGGCTGAGTCACAGTTGAGGTCTTGCCAAAACATGATCCATGCCAAAGACAAAGAACTGGCTGAAGCCTTGGCGGAGTTATCGAAAACCAATGATCTGCTTGCCAACCTAGGGATCCCTGGTTATGCCGATCCCAAGGATTCGGCTGTGACTTAGGAACCATAATCCTCTATAATATACGTTAATGTTGTTTTCCCTGATTTCACAAATGTAAGGTTTTTACGGACTGCATGTTTTATTATGAGTGTCGTCGTTTAACGTTCTTCTTTTGCTGTTTATATGAATACGTGTTAGACGTTTACCCAGTGAGTTAAAAGAGTTGGCTACGAACCATACTCTATCGCTGCTGAATTTTCAGTACTTGCTAGTTTAGATATGCGTAAGTTGTTTACCCAGTGGGTTGAAAGAGTTGGCCGCGAACCACACTCCTTCTTTACCGAATTTCCTTTGCTTGTTTCTTTAGATACACGTAAGTTGTTGACCCAGCGAGTTGATAGAGTTGACCACGAACCACACTCCCTCACTACCAAATTTTCTTTACTTCTTTCTTCAGACACGCGTAAGTTGTTTACCAAATGAGTTGAAAGTGTTGGCCATGAACCACACTCTCTCGCTGCCGAATTTTTAGTAGTTGCTAGTTTAGATACGCGAAGTTGTTTACCAAGCTGGTTGAAAGAGTTGGTCGTAAACCACACTCACTTGCTGTCGAATTTTCTTTGCTTGTTTTTTTAGATACGCGTAAGTTGTTTACCCAGTGAGTTGATAGAGTTGGTCGTGAACCACACTCCATCGCTTTCAAATATCCTTTGCTTGTTTCTTCATATACACGTAAGTTGTTTACCCAACGAGTTGAAAGAGTTTGCCACGAACCACACTTCCTCACTGTTGAATTTTCTTTACTTGTTTCTTTATATACGCGTAAGTTGTTTATCCAGCTAGTCGGCTGTGAACCACACTCCATAGCTGTTGAATTTTCTTTACTTTTAAAATCATACAGAGTGTATAATAACTTGTATTGAACTTTATTAAAACAAAACAGAAAGACGTAGCGGCTAAACAAAGTCAAAACAAATGATAACATTCGGCTTAGCGTTAACATAAAAATGAAATCTGAATGGAAAGCTACTAGTAGTATGGAGGCAGATGCGCGATGTTCTAGGGGTGTTTCGCCTTCTTCTCTTCTGAGTCTTCTATCCTGTAGGTTCCTGGTTGAATCTCTTCGATGACTTTGTAAAGCACTTCCCAAGTGCGTCCAAGAGTTTGGGCCCATACTTCTTTATTTTCTAGAAAAAACCTTTCTGAGGATGAAATCGTTGACGTGAAAAGTCCTATTCTAGCCATTTTCCTCTAATAAACTACCAAGTGAAGTTGTGAATCTGTATGCCTCACTTCTTGTAGATTGAGGTTCGCCCTGCACAGATCTTCGTTGGTAACCTCGTCAAAATGCAAGTGCCTAGGAGAATGTATGCCTATATCGACTGGAATCATTGCTTCAGCCCCAAACACCATGGCAAAGAGAGTTTCGCCAGTTGCTGTCCAGGATGTGGTCCTGTATGACCATAGAGTCTCGGGTAGCTCCTTGGCCCATCTCCCTTATTTTTAGAGTATACTTGATGATCTTGTTGACGGCTTCTACTTGGCTATTAGACTAGGGGTAGTATGGAGTCGAGAAATCTCTTCGTATACCGAGGTCTTCGCAGTTTGAGTTGAATTTTCTCCCGACGAATTGCGTACCATTGTCGAAGACAAGGAAATGGGGTATCCCAAATCGACATACGATATTTTTCCAGACTAACTTCCATGCGTTCTCTTCTATGATTTTCGCCAGAGACTCAACCTCGCACCACTTGATGAAATAGTCCACCGTTACCACCGCAAACTTAACCCCACATCTTCCAGTTGGGAGAGGACATATGAAATCGATCTCCCACTTGGCGAAAGGCCATGGACTGGTGACTGAAGTGAGGTTCTGAGCCAAGAGTTTTGGTACGACAGCAAACTTTTGGCACTTGTCGCATTTGCTTGCGTAAGCATGTGAATCTTTTTTCATTATCGGCTAGTAGTATCCTTGCTTCAGGGCCTTCTGTGCTAGGGGCATCCCTCCGAGTGATTACCGTAGATTTCCTCAAGTATTTTCTTCATCACATAATCTGTCTCCTCTTGAGTAATGCAGCGCATGAGAGGGTGGCTAAAGCCTCTCTTATACAAGATCCCATCTTGTATGATGAACTTCGTTGCCCTTCTACGGAGCTTCCGTGCTTCCTCCTTGTTGTCCGGTAAAACTTGGTTGGTTAAGTACGTGATAATCTCTTTTATCCATTTGGGAGACTCAATGAACATCATGGTATTCTGCAGCAGAGTCTCGTCAGTTGACGATCGGCTAAGCTTTTCAACCGAGATAACCCTCATCAAGTCAGAGTCTTTACTACTCACCATTTTTGAAAGGGCGTCGGCATAACCATTCTCAATCCTGGGAATATTAAGTAGTTCAAATATCTTGAAATGAGACAGGAGATCTTTGGCCTTCTTCAAATATGCCACCATAGATTGTTCGCGATCTGCGAAGGTTCTGTTGACTTGGCTAACCACCAGCTGCGAGTCGCTATAGATCTGGATTTTCCTTGCCTTCATCTTTTGTGCCATCCTCAAGCTTTCTAGGAGTGCCTGATATTTAGCAGCGTTGTTGAAGGCTTTGAACTCCAGGTGAAGCACGCAGTTGAGATTATGGCCATCAGGACTAATAAGCAGAATCCTAGCTCCAGCTTCGGCCTCGCCCAAGGATCCGTCAACATATAAATTCCATGTTGATACCTCATAAAGCTTGGCTTCAAACAAGCCCTTTGGGATATGGGTGAACTGAGCCATGAAATCGGCTAAGGTTTGTCCTTTTCTAGAAGGAAGGCTTGTAGATAATGTCGAATTGGCTAAGTTCGATTGACCATTTCATCAACCTTCCCGAGGTGTCCGGCTTCTGGAGAATCTGTCTCAGAGGGAGATTTTTCAAGACGTCGATGCTATGTGATTCGAAGTATGGCCGGAGCTTTCGAGACGCGATAATCAGCGACATGACGAGCTTTTCCATGTCCAGGTATCTTGTATCTGCATCCTGTAGGACCTTGCTCACATAATATACTGGAAGCTGCGTCAGGCCCTTTTCTCGGATCAAAACCAAACTCACTACTTTTTTGAACACTGTGGGATAGATGAGCAATGTTTTTCAATTCTTTGGCTTGGAAAGTAGCGGGGCCTTTCTGAAGAGGATCTTGAGATCTTGGAAGGCCTTCTCGCATTCTTCGGTCCACTCAAACCGCTTTCCTCCTTTGATGGTCTAGAACAATGGTTGGCAATGGTCGGTCGCTTTTGATATGAAACGGTTCAAGGCTGCCAATTTCCTTGTCAGGCTCTGAACCTCTTTAGAGGAGGATGGTGATTGCATATCGACAAGTGCTTTGATCTTCCCAAGATTAGCCTCTATCCCATGTTGATTTACCATGTAGCCAAGAAACTTCCCAGATGCGACCATGTAGGCACATTTCAGGAGATTGAGCTTCATGTGATACTTGTAGATAATTCTAAACATTTTTCTCAAGTGTGTAATGTGGTCCTCGTCATTCACGCTCTTCATGAGCATGTCATCAACGTAGACCTCTATTGTGTTTTCAATCTGCTCCAAAAACATGCAGTTTACTAACCACTGATATGTGGCTCTTGCGTTCTTCAGATCGAAGAGCATCATCTTGTAGCAGTACTCTCTTTGATTTGTAATGAACGAGGTGTACTTCTCGTCTCTTACGAATATTGGGATCTCGTTGTAGCTGGAGTATGCATCCATAAAGTTAAGTAGCTTGTGACTGATCGTTGTATCAACCAACTGATCGATGCTGGCAGTGGAAAGCTATCTTTGGGGCACACCTGATTTAAATCTGAAAAGTCTATACATATCATCCACTTCTTAGTGCTTTTCCTTACTAGTACGGGGTTGGATACCTACTGGGGGTAGACTGCCTCTCTTATGAACCCGTTTGGCCAGCAGCTTATCAACTTCATCTTTCAAGGCACCATACCTTTCAGTGCTCAAAGGTCTTCTCTTTTGTATCTTGGGATGCATTTTCAGATTTACTTTTAAGGCGTGGCAAGCCACAGATGGATCAATCCCCAACATATCACTATGTTTCCATGCAAATATGTCAGTACTCTCTCGCCGGAACTGTTTCAGTTCTTCCTTTATCCTTTTCTCGAGTTTCTGCCCTACCTGCAACATATGGGTCGGGTCTGAGGAGTTTATAAGAAATACTTCCAACTCTTCCGTTGGAGAGGCCAGCGAGTCCGAGCCTATAATTCGGGGGTCCAGACCTTCATCCAGTATCATTTCATCATCCATCTTTTTGGGGTTGATGTCCATCAACTCCGTTTGTATCATCGTTACCACGAGAATAACATCTTCGCACTTCGCTTCCTTTCGTAGCGATCATATAATAGGCCCTTGCCTCTGTCTAGTTACCATGAACCTTTACGACACCTCCAGGCATCGAAAACTTCATTGCCAAGTGATAGATGGAAGTGACCGCCTCTAGATCTTTGAGCACAGGCCTACCGATGACTCTATGGCAGGCTTAGCGAGTGTCAACCACCAAGAACTCCATAAATTTTCTCAGATGGAACGGGGGCTCTCCAAAATCCATTGCGAGGGTGATCCTCTCTCATGGGACGAGGCTATCTCCTGTGAAATCGAACAATGGTTTTGAAATGGCCGTCAATTCATGATCTACATCCGTTTGGTCAAAGGCACTGCCAAACAGGATGTTCATGGCGCTTCCGTCATTGACCAACATTCGTCCTAGCCCGTTCCTGGATAAAACGGCACAAACTACCAAGGCATCGCAATGTGGGTAATGTATCTCAGCCTCGTCCTCTTCGGTGAATGTGATTTGTGGTACTTTGGGTGGGTGTCCATGAACTTGCCAACTTTTCACTGGTTCATCTCTTGCTACTTTTATGTAGTTCTACTAGAAATTCATCGTATGCCCTCTAACATAGGGCCCTCCTATTATTGTGTTAATTTCTCAGATCGGAAAGACCCTGGCAGGCGCTTTCGTCCTCAGTGGGTCTATATTTATGTCATTTCCTCTGTTATTGCAGTGATGTCTATCATCCTAGTAGTGGTGGCAGAGGTCTTCGTCCTTGGTTAGATGGTTCTCGATGTCCTTGGGCCGGTCAGTTCCCCTCTCTTTGTCCTAAATTTTTGCAGTTGATCAGTTTTCTTACATTAGGTTAATCTTTAGTGTTATGCACCTAGGTCCTGTATATATGACAGAACTTGGGTAGATGAACAACTGGTAGAGAAGCCGCTATGGGTGGTCTAGTACAGGAGGCCAGAATCATCTCCGTCTAGTTGAATCTTCTGTAACGGTTGTTTTGTGACTCGGGAGAACGCTTTCCTTAGAAGTGATTAAAGCGAGGTCCAGGGAATGCAGCCCCTCCCTTCGATAGCAATACCATCTATCTCTCTCTACTATTCTTCTATTTTCAATCGTCGTATCCGATTGAATTTCTCACTGGATCAAGTCTACTAGCTGACTGTAGATTTTAAGCTGATTATTTTGGACGTCTCTCCAGAATGGAGTGCACATGTGAAGTCTAGTCACCAATGTATCTAGGGCCTTGTCATCGGTTACACTCTCGATCTTGTTGATGACATTACTAAATCTCTTGAAATAACTCTTTATTGTCTTTCCTTCTTTCTGCCGGATGTTGTAGAGTTGGATGATATCGGCTATCATCGTCTAGTTACCAATGAAAGAATTCATAAACTCCCGCTTGAGTTGGGGCCAGCTCCTGATGCTTTCTAGTTTTAGTTTGTTGTACTACCTCTTTGCATCAGATGTGAGTGTGGTATGGAAATTTTGGTATTTTACTGCAGGGAAATGTCCTTGGAGCTTCGTCTTGTACACATTGATGTGATCCATAGGGTCACCTATCATGTTATACTTTTCCATCGGGGACATTCTGAAATTAGCAGAAGCCTCCATGGCCTTCATGAAGTTGGTGAATGGAATGTTCTCGTCGTCATCATCTTCATAGCATTCTATCATTTCCTTTTCATCTTCGAGCCTCACAGGAACAATCTTTGGGTCATTCTTCCTTTCTGTACGAGCTTCGCTATGCTCACTGTGCTCGATGTGCACTGGTGGAGGTGGTGCTATGGAGGATCTCACCTCTAACTTGTCAAACACGTTGGCAGTAGGAGCCGGCTGGTTTCTACGCATCGGATGGGGTCTCCCATTCTGATTATCTTGCGAGGGTCTCAGATTGATATTTCTAGGGTTCATACCATTTGAAACTGGTTGGATCCTCATTTCTTATGGGATATGGATGATCAGTTATTAAGGCAATCTTCCAGATTTCTATCATTATTTGAGTTAATCACATTTTCTAATCTTTAGGAGATTGGGATTTGGTTTCCTTGTGAGGATTCGTGTGTCAATCAAACACAATCTTTTCTTAAGTATATCTCTGGTCATTATGAAACATTACGTTGCCTGCGGATTATGAGGGATTCGAAGCTCGACAAAGCATACTGGATCATTCGTGATATTTGGGGCATTCATGAGCGCTGGCATGTTGTTGGGCCTTAAAAGTATTCACGAGGCCCTCGCTTAACGCCTTAGGCCTTTATGGATCTGGAAGGCCCTCACTGGGCTCGCAAGACCTTAACGAGGCCTAAATTGGGCCTATATGGGGCATTTACTGACGTAAAGGCCTTACCAAAATCTGGTGGTAACAAGTTGCTCATTCTAATTTAGAAATGGAACAACTTGATGTAAAAACTGCCTTTTTGCATGGTGAACTTGAAGAAAAAAACTATATGAATCAACCTACTGGTTTAATTGATAAGCACAAATCAAATTATGTTTGTTTACTTAAAAAATCTTTATATAGTATGAAATAGTCTCTCAGGCAATGGAACAAAATGTTTGATTCTTATATGTTATCTTTGGGCTTCACTAGAAGTCATTTTGATCATTGTCTTTATTTTAAGGGTAAATATCACTAACCTTTGAACTTTGTGAGGATGAAGTCCCAAACCTTTGATGTCTAGCAACCAGGAACCCAAACCTTTCAAATGTTAGTGCCTAAGGTCCTTTTGTGACGAAAAACGTCAGTTTGTTAAATGGTCAATTTTTATTGAAATGTTAGTTATACCCTTATTTTAATTTAGGACAAATAGCATTTGGAGTCCCTAACATTTAAACTTTGTGATAATGAGGTTCTGAATCTTTGATTTCTATCTCCTGGGATCCCAAACCATTCAAACTTCTGCACCTGAAGTTATTTTGTGATGGAAAACATCAATGTGACTATTAAAATGTCAAAATTGAAGCAAAATGATTAGTGTACCAATCTCAAAACTCTTGAAACTCACACCATTTGAAAATAATTTGCAGTCAAAATCTACTCTCATACCCCAATCTACTCCTGATGGTACTTGGTTGCTGATTTTTTTTGAGTTTTGAGGTTGGAAAATAGAAGTATTGTTTGTACGATGTCATGATTATTAGTTTAAAGAGGATGGGTGATTCTTTCTTTCTTTTTTTATTATTCTTTTAATAGTCAAACATACATTCTCTATTATAAAAGGACCTCAAGTGCAGATGTTTGAATGGTCTAGGATCTCATGTAATAAAAATAAAAGATACGGGACCTCTTGTCACAAAGTTTAAAAGTTAAAGACTCCTAGTGCTAATTGCCCTGGATTAAAATAAGGGTAGAATTGATATTTCAATAAAAAAAAATTGACTATTTAATAGTTAAACTGACGTTTTTCATGAAAAAAGAACTCGAGCGTAGATGTTTGAAAGGTTTAGGATCTAAAGTACTAAAAATCAAAGGTTCGGTATTCTATCATCACAGGGTTCAAAAGTTCTGGACCTCCAATACTATTTATCCTTATTTTAAATTAGAGATGTCTGGTAATATGAATGTGTTTTTATTGTTGTATGTGAAAGATATGTTGATAATTAGTTCACGTATTGATATAATTAGTACATTAAATCTGCTTTAAGTTTTGAATTTGATATAAATGATCTTGGTAATGCCAAAATAATTTTAGGAATGGATATTACACGAGACAACTCAAATTCAACCTTGATTCTAAAACAGCAATCTTACATTCTGAAAGTTCTTAAGAAATTCTCAATGCTTGAGGCAAAATATGTATCTGATCATTTAGCTAATAACTTTATCCTTAGTAAAGATCAGTGTCCTCAAAGTGATGAAGATTTTGAATACATGAACAAAGTGCCTTATTCAAATGTGATAGCTTCTGTTATGTACACAATGGTATTTACAAGACCTGATATTGCTTACCCTGTTAGTGTCCTGAGTAGATATGTGTCAAACCTAGGGGTTCAACATTGGAAAACCTTGAAATGGCTCTTAAAATACCTAAAGGGTACTGCTAATGTAGTTTTAGGGTATGTTGATGTAAATTATGCAAATGATAGGAGTAGTAGAAAATCTACTACTTCATATGTTTTTATATTATATTACTCATGTATTAGTTGGAAATCTCAATTTGCAACATAATATGGCATTGTCCACAATTGTCTGAATATGTTGCTATAATTGAAGCGGTGAAGGAAGCACTTTAGTTAAAGGGGTTTCTTTCTAAACTGAATATCTTACATAACTCTATTTTGATTTTTTCTGATGGTCAGCTATACAATTGTGCAAAAATCATGTCTTTCATGACAGAACTAAGCACATTGATGTAAGACTTCATTTCATTAGAGACATTGTTTCAAAGAAGCTGATATATGTGAGTAAAATTCCATCTCAGGCTAATCCATCAAATATGGGAACTAAACATCTTTCCTTAAACAAGTTCAAGTCATGTTTAAGCTTGCTTAACATTGACTCATGTTAAAAAGTATTGGTATCTTAAAGCAAAAGTATTTTTTATGTCTGCAATTTTTTTTTGGTTTTTTTATGCTAACGTGTTTATGTTTTTTTGACAGGTACCCAGAGGCAATGACACATTTTTGAAAGTTGTTTCTTTGATTACACATGTGGTTGAACATATGGCTTAAGGTGGAGATTATAATGTTGGTAACTCATATGATGGTCTTGCCCAAAGCAATGGTGGCCAATACTGTTTGCTGCCCTCTTTGTTTACTTAGTTCCATTTGGAAGCACGCCTTTAGATGGTTTTATAGAAACACGTTTTATGTGATAATGGCTAAAGTTTGTTTTGTCCATTGGATATCAAGATTTGATCTCAGCTGTTGGTGGATCATATTTAAGGTGTTTTCAGGTAGGATTTTTACACTGAGTGTGTGCGTGCAACTTTCAGATTATTCTCTATTTTCTCTCTTCGTGTTCTTCTTCTTTGAAGGGTGAATTCTTGGTTCTTTCGTTAATCTTGCAACTTAGTGTTGCTACAGTAATTATATGTCGGCTCTGTGTTGTTCTTGATATCTGATTTGTTGTGGTTAGAGTTTTGTATACTCTATTAGAGAAGAACTAGAGAAATGAGTAGATATGTTAATTCTGAGTGGGTTATCCAATGTAAACTCTGATTGCAACCTATTACTATTTGCTCTAGTGCAATAGAGGCCAATCTACAATTTGTAGAGTCTCAAAGACAGAAGTAGGCATCGCACGGTCGAACTGCCTATCCCCAAAAAGGACAAATATATTTGGTGTTTTTTTAATCTGTTATTTCTTGAATAGTTCTATGTTCTGGTAAGTGGAGATTTCTTGGATGTGAAAAGTTATAAGCACAATTCCATTAGTTGAAATAATTCTTGTTTGCAAGGTAGATTGCACAATGAAAAATCAAATAGGGATCCATTTTTAACTATGCACATGTTAGTGTTAACGTTGCAAGGATGAACTTTTGTTGAGATATTCGAGTAGATAAAGTAAAAGAATGTTATTAAGTACCCAATTAAACGAATTTGCAACTAGGAGTACTCGTGCTTGGCCGTACTGGCTCAACACGAATAGGCTTTTTATTGGACCAATTTGTGGGTTTTTTCGAGCCAATTCACATAATAGACGATTTAAAAAAATTATTATTAGAAAATATAAGAATTTCCATTAAAACTTTAGAATTTGATTGTAAAACACATGTCTCATAGGCTGTACCTTCTCCATTGAGCGAACTTTACACATTTAATGCAAGACTCGATAATCTTGTAGAAAAATATGTAACTTCTTTATCGAAAACAAGGAGTATGACAATATATAGAAGTTGAGTTTCTTCCTTAAAATGTGAAAGTGAACTTGCATTTGGTAGTTATCATAAGGACTCTAGCAACATTATGCCTAATACTTTTATGGGAAACATAAAAGCAAAAAGGTGGATCTCAAATTCTCAATGAAACATGATGATATGTCACCTAGGTAGCACCTTTTCGTATGTAATAAAGTCAAAAACTGTCTTTTTATAGATATGAATCAGGCATCGAGCGAGAACAATGGACCAAATAAAGTTAAACATAATAACGTGATCACGACATATAAATAAAAATTGCCACGTGTTTTGTCGAATAAGCATACACTGTCGAGTTAGAGAGTCGAGCCCACTTGCAAGACTATGAGTGTATTTAATATGTTAAACTAAATAGCATTTAATTAATTACATGCTTTAGTACAAGATTGTACAGTATAATGAAAAAGATGCCCACGTGTGTGCCACCTGAGAAGTAGATGGCTCGTAGGTTGTTATCCTCATGCCATGTGGAGGCCTTGCTTGATTCTCGTGCACCTCCCCTAGCAGTATAATTCATCAACTTTCATATATATGGTAATATCATCGTGTAACTCTGTTGTCTTCGCATGAAGTTAAGCCTTTGGCCAAGTCTCACCCAGGGTGAACCTCCCACATAATGAGATGGAAGTAGATAGCATGTTGCCGAGACCTTGTGCCTTGAGTTCTTGGTTTTTGTGTTATGAAAACTTTGATAGGTGGAACTCGGGTTCAAATCTAATTGATAAGGAAACAACCATATCAATCCTTAAATATCAACCTAAAATCTTACGTGTTCAAGAAAAGATATGGAAGAATAACTGCAAACTAGGTAATTCTGTTTTTAAGGAAATAATATCATAATGCTCACAACTCCTCAACCAATGACTACGTGACACGTATTAAATTAGGTCAGTACCATCTTTGACCATTTAACATAAATTCATCTATAAATACAAATGTTTGATTCAAAGAAAAAACGTACGTAATATTAAACATTTGGGTAATTGGCACAAAACGTCCATACCTTTTGAAGTCATTGTGCAAATCGTCCATATATTTGAAATTTTGGCATTTTTACACTCACCTCCATATTTTCTTGCGCAAAACATCCTTTCCGTCTATTATCATCCAAAAACATCCGTTAACTCTATTCCACAACACAACTCGTACCAAATAGGAAGGGTAATTTTGTCCAAATGAACTTCAAAAGAAATGTCCTCTTAGGTCTTTATTTTTCAAGCCAGGATTCAAGAAAAAAGAGTCTGTTTATGGGCTTTTTTTCCTTCTAGTAAAACTGCATTTATTTTTGAAGTTAATTTATTTCTTGGTTTTGCAGAGAAATCTTTGTCCTATATGGGTCTTTAGCATAATGTATTTTATGGTAGTACACAAATGTTAGAATCTAAAACTGGTATTTAGGGGGAAATGGGATCTTTTAGTGGTTTAGAGATTAGGTTGAGTTTTGTGTTTGGATTTATTCTAATGGGGCTTGTGGCAGAACTGTATTATTTGCTATGGTGGAAGAAGAGAATGGTCAATAGTAGTTCAGAAATTGAAAAATTTTTTTGTTTGTTTTGTTGGAAGAAGCCCAATTCTATAAACAACAGCCAAGAACATACAGTTTCAGTGACAAATCCAATCAAATCCACAAATGGGCACGAAGAAATTGACCTAGAATTGAGGTCTAGCAAGGATTTTTTATTGAAAGGCTATGGTAAAGATGGGGTGGAAACTGAACTGATGAGGCTGCACAATCATTATGGGCCGCCAAGATTTCTCTTCACAATCAAGGAAGAAAGCAATGAGGATTTGGAGTCTGATGATGAGAAATCAAAGGGTGATAGAAGTAGCAAAAAAGGATCAAGAACAAGAAGTTTGAGTGATCTTTTTATTGATGTAGATGGAAGTGCACACCATATTTAACCCCTATTTCTTCACCCTCAATAAGGGCCTTTGATTCTTGTTATAACCATGAATTCAATTCCCTTTTTGAATCATTATCAGAGGTAGAACTTAATAGATTGAGATATTCCCCTCATCTGAAGTTCAAGTTTGTGGACAAAATTACTCTTCTTTTGTAGTACGAGTCGTGTTGTGGAAGAGAGTTAACGGCAATTTTTGGATGACAATAAATAGAAATGACGTTTTGCGCAAGAAAAGGTGGAGGTGAGGGTGAAAATGCTAAATTTTAAAGGTATGGACGATTTGCACAATAACTTCAAAAGGTAAGGATATTTTGTGCTAAATACCCTAAACCTTTGCCAAAGCTCTAACTATTTGTCTCTTCCATACCTAATATTTTTGTTCTCTATTATTTTTCCGACAAATGATTTGACAGTTGTTGGAACCCCTCAGTACTACGATCTTTGTTCACTAACAATGTCCGAATGTGCACATAACATACATGTAGATAGAGAGGTGACAAGAGATTAGTTGACAGTAAGATTATTTAGATTTTGAGGTCAATAATATTATAATTTCTTTTTCTTCAATAGTCATGTCCAAACATCCGCGCTAGACATGCCTTGAGAAGATTTGATGAAGTCGAATAGTACATTAAAGAGCCCGACTATTAATAATTTATTTAGTACAATAAAGATTTTAATAATTTGAGTCAACAAGTTTGTTGATCAAGATCAATCCACGGTGTTCAATTGCAAATTCTGGTTTCAATTAGCTCTCACTATTCATTTAAAACCACGAGTGCAGATTGGTCCATTAGAATCAACGAGTTTCGATCTTTGTTCGTCATGTATGAAGAATACATAATAGAAACACGTTGTTGGTTGTCTTGTTTAGTAACCATATACAGTCAAGCGGAAGAGTTGAGCCCATATGTAAATGAGTATTTAATTAGTTTATATCAAATAAAATGACCGGACAAGATTAAGTGATACAAAATATAAAGAGATATATAACAAATATATAATAAATTAGTTTGTTTAGTCTATTCAATTTAACGTATCAAACATATTATGTATCTTATTATTTGGCACAAGATATTTACCACTAACTGATATCTGCTTATATATAATTCATACAAGTGGCTTAAAGTCAATACTAGATGCGGAACAGCACACAATATATCAAATGCACATACACTCTTAAATGCAATATGGTTCATACGCGAAAAGTTTCATTTTGGCTTTTATGTTGTGTCACCCTTTTTGTTTACAGTTAATGTTCATGAATATAGGCTCTTTCATGCATTTGATTTTCTTCAACCGTCATATAAAATTTACTATAAATACCCCAAAACAATACCTTTGTGTTTCATTCTCCACTTGGACTTGTACATATATTTCAGTTTGAAATGGAGAAAAATAATGAGAGTTCAAGCTCTTGCCCAATGGACGAAACTGCTCAAGAGAAGGGATTTTTACATGTCCCTGAATGCTATGAAGTGCAGCCTGTGGATAGGCCTCGTTTCGACTCGAAGATTGCGGATATCCCGATTATCGACTTGGAAGGGATGTGTGATAGTCCTACGCGTAGAAGGAAGGTCGTAGAAGATATTGGATTTGCTTGTCGAAATAGTGGCTTCTTTCAAGTAAGTTCAAATACTTTTCATGAGTAACAATTGCATGTTCTAGTTTTTCGACGTAAGGTGTACTGTTTTATTTAAAAGTTCAAACCATTGTTACTGATGTTGACACTTGCTTTGAACTCTTTCCCGGAGTCAATTGTCATTAATTGAGTGTTTTTTTTTTTTTTTTTTCTGTTCTTGTGGAACCTTTGCAATGGATTGCAAACATGGGCGGAGTCAAATTTTTTTGAAGGAGACTACTACTACTAAAAAATAATTTATTTTAAAACTGAACTGCTACCAAAAATCAAAAAAATATTTTGTACTTCAAAAATTAATTTTTTTTCGAAGCGAGACCAGATTAATTGCGAATATGATTAGTGACTTTAAAATCTATAATCAAATACTTTTTGATGAAATTATCAATATATATATGTGTGTGTGTGTGTGTGTGTGGCCCTTGTACATTAATGTGAGGTTGTTGGCTTTCTTTAATTAATGTGAATATATATAGGTCATAAATCATGGCATATCCCAGCCAATACTTGATGGAGCTATTTCTACCGCGACTCGTTTTTTCGACTTGCCGACTGCAGAGAAGGCTAAATTCATGTCTAATGAAGTGCAAAAGCCAGTTAGATATGGCACAAGCATAAAGGATGGACTGGACAAGGTTCAATTTTGGAGGGTCTTTCTCAAACAGTATGCAAATCCTTTGAACGACTGGATATTTTCGTGGCCTAATAATCCATGCGATTACAGGTAAAATTTATTGTCCAATATATACCAAATATTCATTGTTTATCTAAGCCGTACACACGTGATCACAAATACAAATCGAGTTTCCACTGCCGCCACAGCAGCTGGCCCGTAATTTGAGTGGCCATCCGTGTCTTAGTTCAAGTCCATGGTCCCCAGTTCCTTTTAGAGCATCGCGACTATCTATACATTTATTACAAGTAAACAAAATTTACGTAGACAATGACAAACATGTCTCAAGTTGACAACATTAAATCATTTTTAACCAAATTTTGGGAACTAGCATGGAGTTTGATTCCGTTAGACGAAAATTTCACTTTTAACGGCGAAATTTTTTAATTTGTAATCTATTATCTATATCACTGTTTCACTCGGATTTTTCCAAGTACTTCACGCATGTAATAGAAATATAGAATAAGGGAGTCCGTGACAACATGCTTTGTCCCTCTTATACGATGTTTGTGTATTCTATTAATCACTTTGGAATGTTATTATGACAGGGAGAAAATGGGAGACTATGCAGTGGCAGTGCAAAAATTGGCCATAAAAATCATGGGGGCCATAACAGAGAGCCTAGGACTTGGTCCAATATACTTGACGACAAAATTGGATGATGGAATGCAAGTTATGGTTGTCAACTGCTATCCAAAATGTCCAAAACCAGAACTTACATTAGGAATTCCACCGCATTCCGACTATAGCTGCATAACTATTCTCCTCCAAAACTCGGCCAACGGCCTTGAAATATGTGACTCGGGTGATGGATCGTGGAAGTTAATTCCGGTAGTTCGTAGTTCTCTACAAGTTAATATTGGGGATTATCTTGAGGTACTAAGTAATGGAAGGTACAAAAGTGTGGTTCACAGGGTTACACTTAATAGTGAAAAGACAAGAATATCCATTGCTAGTTTACATAGTTTGGGGATGGATGTGAAAATGGAGACTCCAAAAGAGCTTGTGGATGAAGAGCATCCAAAGGGATATAAAGAAAGCAGTTTCAATGACTTTTTGGTTTTCATTTCCAAGAACAATCTTGACGCAGGAAAGAGTTTTCTCAACACACTCAAGATTCAAAAATAGATTTCTTCAGCTAGAAAGAAAGAGTTCACTAGTATCTGTTCTAGTTTTATGCTGTCTTTCATCTTCTTTTTTTGTAATATTATCGACTTGTATTGTAAGGGGACTATACAATACTCAACAATAGAAAGTAATACAAGTATCTTGTATTGTTGAGTGTTGTATGTGTCTTAATTAGCTGTCTTTTATGTTCTAGTTTTCTGCTTTGTTTCATCTTCTTTTTTTCCCTTTATTTTGTCTCGTAGTGTAACATTATCGACTTGTTTGGTAACACGGACTATACAATACTTGTTGTGCGATTATAATCCCGCAAGTGGACGGATCGTTCACAAGTAATAAAGTGATAAATAAAGTGTCGAACTCACGAGGATTAGATATTAATTTAACTAATTAATTTCACAACTTAAATTTTAACAATGTAAAGAAACACAAATTTGATTTTTTGTTCGTGATTCTAAAACTAACTTAACTATTTTAATTAAACGTAAAGTATCAATAAGCAACTTTAAATGAAGAGAGAACAAATTCAAGATTTACTGACACTAGGATTCACAAATCCACCTACACACTTTATAATCAATTATCTGTTAATCACTTTTTAGCTTCTAATTACCTTGGCTTGAAAATCGGTGTTCCTAAAATAATGAAAAGCCTCTCTCGATGGTCAATCAATTCTATATGTTATGCGAACCTAATTATCTCTAATTAAGTTTCGAGCATAAACACATGCATTAAAATCTCAAGAACACCTAAATGGATTTCATAAAGTATAATAGTAATCTCTATCTATTATTGGACCCTATGTTATTCAATACCACGTGCTTAATCTATATTGAATATCTCGACTTCAATATAGATCACAATATATTCTAATGGTGATCAAGCATTAAAATAATGGAATTAATGAATAAAGAATAATCAACCCAAAAGCAATTAATTACTAAAAAAGAAAAACTTCTAATTAATTAAAAACGTGATTCTACTTAAAACATATTTGAGACGTGTGTGAGAGCAGTTCATCTTATCAACTTAAATTCTATGGTGGTGATAGCCCAACTACTTGGTCAATTGTTCATTTCCCTCTCGTAAGGTACACTTTCCCCAAAATAATTATTTTCTCTCAAATTTTCGAGATTTCTGGGTCTAAGGTTGTTCACATTCTTTTCTTTCTAGAGGCTGGTTGAGAAAACTAATGATCGTGACATCTAAGTTTATGAAGATTCTCCAATTTCTGAGCACTCTCGACCAGAAAGTTTTTACTAAGTAAGTCAAATCCATTAGTCATCTAATCCTTAGATTTGCTTTGCGAAGGATTTTCCACTTGACAAAAATAAAAATAAAACTTTTAAAATTTTAAATTTTTTTTGGATCTTATGTGCAAAACTCAATCCATTAAGCTTTCTAAATGACTCATGTAACGAGCTTGAGGTCGATGACTCCTAGGTCTTTCGAACCTTATAAGGCATCGGGTTTTGAGAAACCCCGACGGACTTTTTCACTCAAGTCAAATAGGCTACGAAAAGAGTTATAAGATATTAATAAGGTGCAAAACTCAGTCCATTAAACTTTCTAAATGACTCATGTAACGAGCTTGAGGTCGATGGCTCCCATGTCTTTCGAACCTTAGGGCATCAGGTTTTGAGAAATCCCTACGGACCTTTTCACTCAAGTCAATTAGGCTACGAAAAGAGTTAAGCAATAATAATGAAAATTTTGTCCCTTGCGTGCAATAAGTTCATTCTAAGGGACTAGATTCCTAACATTCGGTCAATACCTAGCTTCCTCCAAATGGTCTACAGTGCTCCACACAATTTTGTTTTTCGACATACATGGAATCAAACATAACCTAGATAGCCACCATCACAGCTTATTCACTACAATCACTTACTCTATTGGTTACTTAGTTGAGATACAGATAATTTTAAGGTTAAGAAGTCCTATTGTTTTCAACTTAAGTGCACAACATAGCTACATATCATCGTCACTGGCCGACACAACACGATATCATATATGATTAAATGGTCTCACATTTAAACAAAAATATACTATGTTCACAAGTCACGATTTGAAGCTAAAATTAAATGAAAAGTTGCATCATAAGCCGGCAAGACTATTCATACCACATAAACATGCAAACAAAATAAATAATTTTTTTTTTAACTAAAACGAAACTAAGTTAAAAATCAAATATCAAATATCACGAATTTTTCAATTAAGCAAATTTTCATTAACCACCCCCAAACTAGAAACGTACATTGTCCCCAATGTCATGCAAAAATAAATAAACACATAAAAAATTTAGGTACTTCTCGGAGGTGGATCTGAGGATGTCGGTAGAAGGAGGTCGGATCGAATTCGGCTCTGCTCTAGTTCAGCCTGCTGCTGACTAGACTCGATACTCATCTGAGTGTGCCGAACTGCATCAACCCGAGATCGTAGCGTCGTCAACTCCTACTGCACAGTACGTAACTCAGTCTGCATAGCAACAATGAGTCAGGTCTGCTTAGCCTGACCCTCGAGTAGGTGATGTAGCATAGATGCTATGTCGCCAGGCAGTGCGGCTAGCTGGGGTGCGACTGGCTCCTGTACGGCTGGCTACTCATATGGAGGATGCTCATTTGTAGCTGGGGCAGTCTCCACAGCTCGTACAGTAGCCCGTCTCGCATTCTCCAAAGAAAAGCGGTTGATAGCTCCTTTTGCTTTCAATACCGGTTCCGTAGGTGAGATCTGAACCCCCGCTGCCTCACAGATACCACTGATCAGAGCTAGGAAGATGGCTGTGTGCCTCTTGTCAGTCTGGAAGCCCAGCATACTGATCAGGGTGTAGATATAGTTCTCCAAGTTGATCTTCCTCCCATGAGCCAGATGGTATAACAGTCGAGCCCTAGCATCATTGATGGTAGTACGATGCCTGGTCAGATCGATGTTGTGGCTCACAAATACATTCAAGATGAGAAGAGAGTATGTCAACTTGCTGTGCTCGAAATCCCTCCCGGGTAGTGGCCATGCATCTGCTCTGCCATATAAAAACTGGGCCACCTCACCCATATCCTAAATGGAGGGCAGAGGGTGAATATCTTCAGTGAATAGGCCATAGAAGTCATTGATGACCCTCGGGGTAAACATGAACCATGTACCCCGTACCCATGTCTGCCCATAGTGCTTCGTCCCTTGAATGTCGATTTCTTGGTTGAAATTTGAGTAGAACTCATGGACGAGCTGGGAGTAAACCGTATAAGGTGTATCAGCTATCCTGGACCATCTGCAAACATCAATGAGGTTATACAGCTCGGAGTGAGGAAAGTCGTCTAAGTGCAATCTCCGCTCCCCCCAAATGGTCCAATGGCTAACGACTTTGGTGAATCTTTCCTTGTGCTCCTCGGAAAGATAATGGCAGGAGTCGGTGGTCTCTATACGTGCCCTCTTTGATGTGCTGCCGGTTGCCTTCTTCTTTCCTTTTTCGGCAGCAGTCGGGGATCATTTGGGAGCCATAATCTGTAAAATGAACAAAAATACGTTAGATGTAAAAAATAACATATATGGTTCAAGACATCACCCCCAAACTAGTGTAAACATTAGGTACAAATGTTCGAAAAAATGTGATAGACTAGGCTACTTCGTGTATCGAGAAATCTACCTAAGAATTTGCAAAAGTGAAACGGAAGAGGGTGGCATGAAAGTGTATGATATGGTCTACCACATAGTCAAATTTCACGTGATTTCGAGGTCATTTGGGCCAAACAGATGGGGGACGAAAGTGCTAATGGAGGCAGGCTGCAGCGGCTGCCTGTGGTCTACCATGGCAGGGCAACAGGCCTTATGTTTACGATTGGAATTATCTCGATACAAAAATGTGCCTAAGTCGAGGTGAATGCTCCTAGACGATGACAATAGTCCAATGGAGTAGTCTAAGGTTTGGTTTCCACTAATTTTGGCCAAAAATGTGGATGGCACATTTCATCAAACACCTTGCATGCATTGATTAACCTTCAAGGATTTGAGCAAATTGGGGAAATCATCAAAGCCAAAATTTTCCACAACCTAATCAACTAAACCTAATCACAAATGTATTACCCGTTTGATTCAAGCCTAAACTAACGAACTTCACTCCACATGAATCAATAAGAATGAATATAAAGTAAAAATGACGAAAAGTCCGAAAATTCAACAACTAAAATTGGGAATGTACCTTTGGATTCGTGAGTTTGATGTTAATTGATGCTTGAGTGAATGTAATTTGATGCCCAAAATGCTCGCTTTGGTGTTGGAGATCAAGGAGTGAAGATGGATCGGTTTTTGAAGTCCAATAGTTGAGTTTTGAAATGAACGGCTGATTCCCAGTTTTTAAGTTTTCAGGTAGCCCATGTGATCGCAAGGATTTAACTTCCTGTGATCGCAGGAGTACTTATTTCTGGGCAGAATGTTTTCTGCCCAGTCCATGCGATCGCAATGGAGAATTCCATGCGATCGCATAGTGAATTCTGAGAAATTTTTTTTTCTTTTCTTTTTAATTGAAACATAACTTTAAAATAAGTAAAAACATGCATATGCAAAATGATGATGATAAAAACCTCGAAACCTAAGAATTAAAAAACTATTTCAAACTTAAAAACCTAAAACGTGCAAAAACGTGAATAAGCTCCTAAAACTGAAATAATGCCGAAAATTTAAATAAAATGGAGAAAACTGGGTTGCCTCCCATTGAGCGCTTGTTTAAAGTCTTTAGCTCGACTTTGTCGCGGTGATCACTCCGGATTGCTCAAAGCGGTTCGAAAAGTCACCCTCCAAGTATTGTTTTAGCCTTTGTCCATTTACCTTGAACCTGCCCTTCTTGTCATGAGCCACTTCTACCGCTCCATGTGGGTAGACTTTCATTACCGTGAATGGCCCGGACTACCTTGAACGTAGTTTCCTAGGAAAGAGCTTGAGTCGAGAGTAGAATAAGAGAACTTTTTGTCCCGCTACAAACTGCCTTTTTTGAATATTTTTGTCATGCCAATTCTTGGTTTTCTCTTTATACAGTTTGGCATTTTCATAGGCCTCGAACCTGAATTTTTCCATTTCGTTCAACTGAAGAAGTCTTTTCTCACCGACTTCTTTCAAGTCAAAATTCAACTTCCGCAATGCCCAGTAAGCTCGGTGCTCCAACTCAACCGATAAATGGCATGCCTTCCTAAAAACTAGGCAATAAGGTGACATTCCAATTGGTGTTTTGAATGCAGTTCGATATGTCCAAAGGACATCATCCAGTTTTCTCGACCAATCTTTTCTCGAGGTACTCATCATAAGCTCTAAGATCCTTTTCAACTCTCGGTTGGAGACTTCCACCTGGCCGCTAGTTTGTGGATGGTATGGAGTAGCCACACGGTGCTTCACACCGTATTTTGCCAAAAGAGTTTCAAACTATCTGTTGCAAAAATGCTTACTCCGTCACTTATGATTGCCCGAGGAGTCCCGAAACGCGTGAAAATATTCTTTTTGAGAAAATTCAGCACCACCCTGCCATCATTGGTCGGTAAGGCTACAGCTTCTACCCATTTAGACACATAATCCACAGCCACCAAAATGTAGGAATTTGAGAATGATGGTGGAAACAGTCCTATAAAGTCAATACCCCATACATCGAAAAGTTCAACTTCTAGGATGCTTCATAGGGACATTTCCTGCTTTCGAGATATGTTTCCTGTCCTTTGGCACCTGTCACATTTTTTTATCAAACTGTAGGCATCCTTGAATAATGTCGGCCAATAAAACCCAGGTTGTAAGACTTTAGCTGCTGTTTTGGTAGCATCAAAATGACCTCCGTATGGTGAAGAATGACATTGCTCCAAGACAGTCTCCATTTCTTCTTCAGGTAAGCATCTCCGAATTACTTGATCAGCTCCCTTTTTGTAAAGAATAGGATCTTCCCAAAAAAAGTATTTAAGTTTTGAAAAGAACTTTTTTCGGCGTTGATGATCATAATTAGGTGGCATGATATTACTTGCAAGGTAATTCACATAATCTGCATACCATGGTGCACTTTCCATCTGCTATATCCCAAAAATCTGCTCATCTGAAAACTTCTCATTTATTTCACCTTCTTCATTCTCTTTTGTCTACTCTATTCGTGACAAGTGGTCAGCTACCACGTTTTCAATCCCTTTTTTATCCTGAATTTCCAAGATGAATTCTTGAAGAAGTAAGATCCACCGAATAAGTCTTGATTTTGCATCTTTGTTAGCAAAAAGATATTTCAATGCTGCATGATCCGTGTGCACTATCACTTTCGATCCAATGAGGTAAGATTGAAATTTTTCGAAGGAAAATACTACTGCTAGTAATTCCTTTTCTGTAGTGGCATAATTCATCTGAGCATCATTGAGAGTTCGGTTGGCATAATATATGACATGTATGACTTTTGCTCTACGTTGCCCCAAAACTGCCCCGATGGCAAAGTCACTTGCATCACACATGAGTTCAAATGGTAGATCCCAATCAGGTGGTACAATGACAGGTGCTGAGATTAGACTGTCCTTAAGAATGTTGAAAGCTTTAAGATAGTCTATAGAAAATTCAAATCTGACCTCTTTCTCTAGCAAACTGCACAATGGTTTGGTTATTTTTGAGAAATCCTTTATGAACCGTCTATAAAACCCCGCATGTCCCAGAAAAGACCGAATTCCCTTAACTGTTGTCGGAGGAGGCAGTTTCTCTATAATCTGAATCTTTGCTTTGTCGACCTCAATGCCTTTTGTTGATATCTTGTGTCCCAACACGATGTCTTCTTGGACCATAAAGTGACATTTTTCCCAATTAAGTACCAAGTTGGTTTTCTCACAACGCTGAAGTACCAGGGTCAAATTTTTGAGGCAATTGTCGAATGATGCTCCAAAAACTGAAAAATCATCCATGAAAACTTCAATGAATTTTTTGACCATATCTGAGAAAATAGACATCATACATTGCTGAAATGTGGTTGGAGCATTGCATAGGCCAAATGGCATACGCCTATATGCAAACGTGCCATAAGTACAAGTAAAGGTAGTCTTTTCTTGATCTTCTGGAGCGATATGAATCTGATTGTAGCCAGAATACCCATCAAAAAAGCAATAATGAGAATATCCTGCCAATCGTTCCAACATCTGGTCGATGAAAGGTAGAGAAAAATGGTCTTTTCGAGTGGCATCATTCAACTTCCTGTAGTCAATACAAACTCGCCAGCCGGTAGTCAATCTGACTGGGATGAGCTCATTATTATCATTCTTCTCAACTGTGATCCCTCCTTTTTTTGGCACTACCTGGACCGGGCTTACCTAAGTACTATCTGAAATATGATAGATAATACCGGCGTCAAGTAGTTTCAACACTTCAGCTCAGACTACTTCTTGCAAATGAGGATTCAGTCTGCGTTGATGTTGCACTGTTGGTTTATATACCTCTTCCATTAGAATCTTGTGCATGCATAAAGACGGGCTGATACCTCTGATGTCTGCTATAGTCCAACCGATGGCTGATCTGTAATTCCTCAAAACTCAGAATAATTTATCCTCCTGATCCTGATCAATAGAGTTGGCAATAATAACTAGAAGAGTGGATGACTCACCGAGATAAGCATACCTAATGTGAGACGGTAATTACTTTAACTCGAGAATTGGTGCCTTTTGAACTGAATAAGGCTGCTGAAGAGGTGTGGTACCCAGATCCATATATCTACTCTTTTTTTTCAATCCGTTCTGCTCCTTGTAAATATCTGGCACATTCTTCAAGAACTGGAGATTCAGAATTTTCATCTTGAGAATGCATAATACACGCTTCCCATGGATTTTCCAAAGCAAATGTGTTAGCTGCCTCGTGATCAATTATATCGATCTGAAAGCATGAGTCAGAGGAGCTTGGATACTAAATTGCTTTGAACACGTTGAAAGTGACTTGCTCCTCATTCAATCTCAACATTAGCTGTCCTTTTTGCACATCAATTAGGGCTCTTCCAGTAGCTAAGAATGGTCGTCCCAAGATAAGTGGCACATCTCTATCATCCGCCATATCCAGGATAATAAAGTCAGTTGGGAATATGAACTTGTCCACTTTTACTAAAATATCTTCAATAACTCCACGTGGGCGTTTAACTGATCGATCAGCTAACTGGACAGAAATTGTAGTCGGCTTTACTTCCCCGAGACCTAGTTGTCTGAAAATAGAATAAGGCATCAAATTAATGCTAGCACCTAAATCACATAATGCTTTTTCGAAAAATGAACTACCAACAGTACAAGGAATAGAGAAACTCTCCATATCTTTTAATTTCAGCAGTAGCTTGTTTTGCAAGATAGCACTACACTCCTCAGTAAGCATAACTGTTTCGTGCTCTTCCAACTTCCTTTTATTTGAAAAGATTTCCTTCATGAATTTTGCATAACTTGGCATCTGTGCTAAAGCATCAGCAAACGGTATGTTGATTTGGAGTTTCTTGAACACATCGAAGAATTTCTTGAATTGCTTGTCTAGCTTATGTTTTCGCAGTCTTTAAGAAAATGGAATCGGAGGGACGTAAGCCGGTGGTGGAATATAAGCTGGTGGAGAGTCCCTTTCTGGTGCAACTTCTGCATCTAATTTGTTTTCTCTCTCTTTGTTGGACACAGTTTCCTTTTCTATATCTGGTCTAGTCACATGAATCTCTGGTAACCGAGCTCTGCTCCTCGTGGTAATTACATTTACTTGCTCTTTTGGATTGACATCGGTATTGCTTGGCCATGTGCCTGGTTGTCGCTCAGTTAACAATTTAGCCAACTGCCCAATCTGATTTTCCATATTCTTTATAGCAATATCCTGTCTTGTCTGCATCTCCTTCAACTCAAATTCCATACGAGCGACAATTTCTTCCAATCCTCATTTTTTTTCTTGTGGCCTCTCTTGATTTGGCAGATTCTGAATATTTTGGTTGTTGCCATAAGAGAAGTTTGGATTATTTCTCCATCCTGGATTGTAAATCTGTGATTAAGGATTATTCTGCTGTCGCTGAAAATTCTGAGCATATGCAACTTGTTCAGGGGACAGCATATCAACTTTTGTCAATGGACATTCTGAAGATTGATGGGTTGCCCCGCATGTTACACAAATTGGTGGAGACATCTGAACCATATTAGCTGAATGAGAATATTTCATTGTTTCCATCTGCTTTGCTAATGTATCGATTTTTGCCAATACAAGCGAATTTGTGTCTACCTCATGTACCCCTGTTGCTTTCTTTTGTATCCCTCTGTCTGGCCACATAACAAATTGTTCACTCATTGTTTCATACAAGTCATAGAGGTCACCGGCAAACCTATTTTGAATAGAGCCACCTGCTACAGAATCGACTGAAGAATGACTGCTAGGAACTAGACCAGAGTAGAAGTAATGATTCTGAGCTGCTAAAGGAAAACCGTGACTTGGACACTTTCTGAGCAGTTGCTTGAATCTTTCCCATGCCTCGTAAAAGTTTTTCAACTCAGATTGTTGGAAATTAGAAATTTCATACTTTAATCTGTTCACTCTGGGTGGAGGAAAGTATTTCAGTGTGAACTTTTGGATCAGATCACCCTAAGTTGTGATGCTCCCAGGCGGTAGTAAATCTAACCATTCTCGAGCTTTATCTTTCAATATGTGTGGAAAGAGCATCATCTTCAGTGCCTCTTCGTTAACACCGTGGTATTTGAAATTTCCACAGTATTCATCGAAGCGAGAAATATGGTAGTGAGGGTTTGCATCTGTCCTACCATAGAACGGCAGATTGTTTGAAAACAAGTTAATCACATATGGCCTCAACTGAAAGTTTTCGTGTCCATAAGGAAGATATATTATACTGGACCGATTTTCAACAATCGGCGGCATCATATATTCACCCATGAAGATATCTCGCTCATTAACTTCAACTGGTCGAGCTATTGGTGCTTGATTATTTCTACTATCTGCAGGTAATGGATTCTGGATTCGGTTATCCTCCATTGTGTCTTGTTGCTGTTGTTTCTTTTCTTTTTTTTCACGTTGTCGTCGGTGAAAGCTCCGTTCAATTTCTGGATCTAATTCAAATAGATCAAGATCTTTTGTACGGCGCATATATACTTAACACCTAAAAATTTAGAAAACAGATAAAATTCAGCAGTATCACGAAGAATTGAAAATATAAATAAAAATAAATAATACTAAAAAAAATTGTTAAAAGCCAAATTATAAATTAACGTAGCAATTAATAAAACTAGCCAAAAACTTGTTTTGCGATTATAATCCCGCAAGTGGACGGATCGTTCACAAGTAATAAAGTGATAAATAAAGTGTCGAACCCACGAGTACTAGATATTAATTTAACTAATTTAACTTCACAACTTAAATTTTAACAATGTAAAGAAACACATATTTGATTTTTTGTTCGTGATTCTAAAACTAACTTAACTATTTTAATTAAACGTAAAGTATCAATAAGCAACTTTAAATGAAGAGAGAACGAATTCAAGATTTACTGATACTAGGATTCACAAATCCACCTACACACTTTATAATCAATTATCTGTTAATCACTTTTTAGCTTCTAATTACCTTGGCTTGAAAATCGGTGTTCCTAAAATAATCAAAAGCCTCTGTCGATGGTCAATCAATTCTATATGTTATGCGAACCTAATTATCTCTAATTAAGCTTCGAGCATAAACACATGCATTAAAATCTCAAGAACACCTAAATAGATTTCATAAAGCATACTAGTAATCTCTATCTATTATTGGACACTATGTTATTCAATACCACGTACTTAATCTATATTAAATATCTCGACTTCAATATAGATCACAATATATTCTAATGGTGATCAAGCATTAAAATAATGGAATTAATGAATAAAGAATAATCAACCCAAAAACAATTAATTACTAAAAAGGAAAAACTTCTAATTAATTAAAAATGCGAGATTTCATCGTTCATCCTAGATAACGTAAGTTTAGCCGGAGAAAGAAAAACAAAAAGTAAAATAAAACCCGTGATCCCGGCTCAATGATCTTCGATCCCGTGCCTTGATCTCCGTCTCTAGCTTTGTATCTTGTTCTCCCAAAATTCGTCCCCCGCGAAATGTCTATTCCCCGCCTTTTATATTCTTCTCCCAACTCTCCAAAACGTGATTTAGGTAGTTGGATCAATTTGGACTTGATAAAATTCTAATCCAATCAGGTTTCTGTCAAAACTGCTGCTCGTTTGAACCATGCGATCGTATGGTTACCAACCTTGCGGTCGCATGGTTGGTGCAAATTCTATTTTGTAGCAATTCTGATCCTCTCGCGATCGCATCTATATACAACCATGCGATCACATGGTTGCCGTTGATGATTTATTGGATTCTTTTTTTTTATATTTGCATACCAAGTCCCTCACGTCTCTTTATCTGTTCAATTAAGTCATCATTTCTTCTGTTTGCGCTCTTTTTCGTCTTTTCGTCAGATTGATACTTGAATTTGATTATTTCCTAAAATAATAAGAAAATAACATGCAATTAAACTGAAAACAACTAAGAGTACTCATAATCGTCCCTTTTGTGGGCCCATATAAGTACAAAATTGTACTTATCAAAACTCAACATTAGAAAGTAATAGAAGTATCTTGTATTGTGAGTACTGCATACTAAACATGTCAAGTCTTTTATGTTCTAGTTTGTCTTTAGGTTCTTGTTGTATGTCTGTGTGCCTTATTTTGAAAATATATTGGTTCTTTAATGTGTTTTCTACTTTACCTAATTGAATATCTTATGGAATTTGATTTCTCCAAGCGTGACTTCTATCATATCATATTAGAGAGAATACAAAAAAGTTAATAAACAATCTTGCATGTGAGAATACATGAAAACTAAATTTAAATAAGTTAATAATTAAAACTTTTAAATAAGAAAGTTCAACTACGCGCTTTCTCTTTACATCCACAGCTAAAGAAAGAAAAGAAAAAAATAAAAATGTTATAATTAGACAAGCTGTCCATAAATGAAAACCTGTTTCTCCACCAATTCAACATGTGTCAAACAAACCTTAAAAAGAGGAAATTATACATTTATCCAGATTTCTATTTATAGAAATAATTCTTATACATTTGTATTTGGTCCAAAAATAAACGTGCTGATGCATATAAGCATAATGTCTAGTCTACCACATATTTCCACAAAGAATTGGCAACAAAACACATTAACAGTCAACATCTATAACAATCTTTCACTGATTTCGGCTACCAACTAGTGTCCTCTCTCTCTTTCATTTTACTTTCTTCTTTTTACTCTTTCCAACCATTTCTTCCCATTATTGATAACATTGTAAACAACAACTACGTACTGCCTCGTTCCAATAAATTTATGGTCGACAAAATGTATAGATCAGCAAGCACGAATCGAGTAGCAGATGATCGCTATAATTACCATTTATCCTCGTCATCCCCGAGCTCTTCAAAGGGTTCGTCTCCTGCTCTAAAATCACTGTCACTGGAAGCTAGTGAGCTGCCAGTGTATGAACCACTCTCCGAGGCAGCTAAGAAGGAGAGGATTCGAGCTAAGTTTGCGGAAAATGCGGTTCATATCATACCTTTTGTTCTTCTCTTGTGTGCATTCATTCTCTGGTTTTTATCTAATCCAGGTAATTAAAATTTCTTTCTAAATTTCCTCATATATGGCTTATCGTCGTTCACTATGCGAAAATATGGCTTTCATGAGTGCGGCCGTGCTTAAAAGCAAGCAAAACTTCTAAAAAGTACTTATTTTGCAACTGATGATTTTTAAGGTCACTCTTTTTAACAACAGAACTTGTAATTTTTTTTTTAAAAGTAAGCGTTAACTTACTTATTAAGCACGGCCAAACATGCAAGTTCCAATATATAAGGACAGTTAAATGTATCCGTGACAGATTACTTTTAATTGCAACACAGAAATCGACTTACCAATGAAAGGTAACGCCATTGCTGCGAAAATCGAAGGCTTGACACTTGAAGGAGAGGTTGATAGTGATGGTACAGGTCATTTTCCCTTGGAGTTGGGGGATCTGGATTTACCAAAGCAAGAAGATTCAAAAATCTCTATTTCAGACAACAGATCAATATGAAGCTTATGTATTTTCTTCTTTAACAAATTCCCAAGTTAATGTTCTTTTTGGTTCTTATTTTGAGATAGACTTCCTGTTATGCTGTTACAGAGATTTTGTACTAGATTTCCATAAGACACCACCATTTTATGGATTTTTGAGGCACTATTTGCATGTTTGGCGTACAAGTTTAAACACAAGCAGTTTCAAAAATGTTTGGATAAGTGATAAATTTTTTTTTTTTTTACTTTTAAGTAAAAATTACTTAATTTGAAAATAACTCAAAATAAAGCACATCGATTTTGCGAAAAATTTAGTTTAGTGGATTTTGATTAGGTTTAGGGAAAAATATAAAGTATTAACATTATGTCGTGGATGTTCAAACTAATTAATATGTAACACATAGAACACCAAGAATTGTTGGCCCGGAGTTCGGCTAAATGACCGGCTCCTCTGCACTAAATCTTTCAAGGTTTAAAGGTTACAGTATAGAATACAAACTTCTCCAAATCGCACAAGACATCGACTACTATCTCCTTGAAGAAAGAAGACACTCATATCAACCTACCACTCAAGCCCTTGAACCTCTTGTATTTTATTAGATACAATACATACTGGACCCTCTTTTTTCCCAATCTCACAAACCTTAGCTTGCAATTACACAAAGAGATAGAAGAGAGAAAATATGAACGAATCCAACCCTAATCGATTACGGGTTGTCACTATAGGAAAGGAGAGATATCTATAAACTTGTAAGTAGACGCTTTTGCAATATAAAAGTGATAAAGTCGTCGCTAGAATCGTCTCAATAGATTAGTGTATCTCATTCTGTAGCGACGACAAACTATCGCCTCTATAGAGCTTTTGATCTATACCGATGATATAGTCACTGCTACATTGTCGTGCTCAACTTTTTCAAATTAAGGCCATTGATATGACAAGTCATTGCTATAAGCTCTAGTCTACAACGACAACTATGTCGCCTCGATTACTTTGACTTTTGTTTATTAACAGCGATGATATTATCGTCGCACTATTCATAAGAGATATGGCAACGACAACTTGTTTCTATGAATAAATTATAGTGACATCAATGTCACCGTTACAAATTATTTTCAATTTTATTAAAAAAATTAATAATTTACGTACTACATAAACCCTATGGGTCTCCCAAACCCATCATCCTCCTCATTCTCTGGCACGACCTTCGGTAATATCTGCTCCATATTAGCCATAAGACGTGCAATAATCCTCTCCATTCAACGGAGCTAGGCCTCATACACCGCAAATCAAAGATCATCATCGGAGCAGCCAGAATCAAAAGATTGGTTGGCTGTTTGTGGGGCATTCGATGCAGCTGTGGAATCCAGTGAGGGAGACCTGCCCTTCGAAACCAGTCCAACTTCACGAACGTGTTCTCGTCTTCCTCGAGAACCTCCATCGCAATAGCACACTAGTCAATTGACGCACCACTATAAGTGGCCTCGGTCTGCTGAGTCTTCATCACCTCAACAAGTTTATCATGTGAAGAAAAAAACAAATAATTAATAATACTTAATATTGAGAAAATAATTACAACATTACAATCTAAGTTTTACTTACATAGTCACCAGCCACCTCCGAATTCATCCAATTGTCAGACCTAAAGGTGTGGAAAGTCCAGAATGACTCAATAATGCCCGACTACTGCTGGGTTTCTGGTTCCTCTACAATAATTTTAGTACAAAATTTAGTTAAACATGCATATGTTATGCATTAAAAATGAAGTAATAGAAATATAAAATTAACTCGTACCTGATCGTACTGCGTAGCCTTGCACGCTAGGGTATTTGGCCTTAACTCGATTCACCATATTCTTTGCAGATCGTGCTGAAGACACAGAAAGTCAGCGTTACGTAAATGTAAAGTTTATACAAATATTAACATAAAATCTTAAACAAAAATGATACTATGTACCATGAAATTAGGACTTGTGATGAAGTCCACGTCTTTCTGCCAGTACTCAATGAATCGCTCGCATTACGGACTGCTCGACCCTTGTTCCTTCAAGTGATTATATGCCTTGAATTTGTAATTTCGATAGTGATCGGCCACTAGACGATCCACAACGGTACAAACCGCCAGGTACTCATCGGGGCGACCAATCGCCTTGAACGTCGAAGTAGCTCTGCAACATAGAAACAATATTAATTAATGCATATGATATGGAACAATAGGTTTATAGTACTTATAATAAAAAAAATTATATGTATTTACTTCGACGATCCTATGTAACTGTACCCGATGTTATTCTGGGACCTCCGCCTAAGAAGTGTATCATCGAGGTACGGTGAACCTCACTTGGTTTACAACCAGGTGCAAGAAGTACTTCTCATTGTTTGTTTCTGATCGGCTGCATCGCTTGTTCGACATTGTTTCTATGTCCTCGAAATATCTTGAATAAAAGGTCAACGCCTTACCAAATATATACCCTTCGGCTATTGAATCCTTGTGCCTTGATTGATTTCTAACGTAGTTCATAAGTTTCTTAAAGTATCTCTCGAATGGATACATCCATCTCATGTACACTGGACCTCCAAGTATTATCTACTCGGGCAGATGCATCACAAGGTGAACCATGATATCGAAGGATGATGGCAAAAAAATTCATTCCAACGTACAAATGATGAGTATTAGATGCTCATGAGCAATCATCATGTTGCTGACATTTAGTTTCCATGAACACAACTACTTGAAAAACGTGCACCGTTCAATACTTGTAGTAGAAATTGTATTGTTCAGGTACGTACGACACCCGACTGGCAACAACCTCTACATAATAATGTGGCAATCGTGTGATTTCAACCCAGTAATGTAACTATCGTTTTTTGCAATATTTTTTCTCATATTTGAAGCAAAGCCATCAGAAAATTTAATCGATCTGATAAAGTTGCAAAACCTCTGAAGGGTTGCAAGAGACAACGTATAACCTCCAATAGGCTTTATACACTTGTTCCCATTCTGATACAGGTGCAACTCTATTTTTATCCCTAATTGCATCAGATCGCGCTTGGCATTGATCGTGTCCTTCGATTTGTGAGAATTGTCTAGAATTGTGCCGAGCAAGCTGTGACATACATTTTTCTCTACGTGCATGATATCGATATTATGTTTTAGCTCAGAAGTAGACCAATACGACAGCTGGTCGAAAATGCTTATCTTTCTCTAATTTAGCTCGTCGTCAACCATGTGATGGTTTGAAAGAACCAAATCATTGCAAGATAACTTTAACTACTAAACACAAAAAAAATAACAACACAAGTTATGATTTCAAATACAAGTGTCATTTACTTATAAATAACAATATTCATAAATAAAGACAAATAACGAAAGACTAACATTAGGGATGGCAATTTGACCCACGCCCCGCACCCCGCCCCGTTTGTGGCTGCCCCGCCCCAGACAATTGGATAATTGGGACGGGTACGGGGCATATGAATCTGCCCCGTCGCGAGTTCGGGGCGGGGTTGACCCACCCCGTATAATTTTTTTTAAAATTTAAAAATCAAGAATAAAATGGTATAATTGTGAAATGTAAACATTTCAGCCTTTAAGACTTGAACCCGGGTGGGGAGGAAATTTTTTTTGAATTCTTAACCATTACACCACAATCATAACTTGTAAAATTTTCATTTTATTCAATAAAAATGTTAGAACAAATTCAGTGTATTCAAAACCCTAAGACCCTAACATAAAATCATTTATTCATTTTCCTCATTCCGAATATTAGGCTTTCCGCTTCCCTGAATCCCTAGTTTATACCACTGCCGACTGCGCCACCCACTACTGACTGCGCCACTGCATGTTTCTCAATCCTCAGTGTAAGTTAGCTACTCAGCCTCGCCGCCTCGCCTCCTCGGTTCCTCCTGCAAGCAGTTGCACTCGCTGACTCGCAGCTCACCTCGGCTCATCAACAGTCGGCTGATTCTTTTTCTTCTTGTTGACGTCTTCATCATTTGATTGAATATATATTATTGAAGGTAAATTATACTACCTTTTTTTTTTGTTATTGGATTTGGATATTTGATTTTGGATTTTTCTTGGTTTTTTTCTTTTTCTTTCATATTTTGTTTTTTATTTGAAAATTTATATTCTTAGTTTATTTTTGTTTTTTCCTCTTCTTGTTGACGCCTTCACCCGCTGTTGGATAAGCTGAGTATCCCACAACAGGAGAAGCTGAGTACCCCACATCAAATATTATATCACTCATAGTGTCTGCTTTAAGCCTAGGTGATGTTGCTTTGGCTAATGATCCCAATGGTCAGCTTGTTATTCGTGATAGTGTTAAACAATGTGATCTTTTTTGTCTACATGTTTGATATTACTAACTAAATCATTAAAATATGTTGTTATGTCTCTGTTGGTGTATACTATTTTGGTTTTGAGTATGGGGATTATTTTATTTAGGAGTGCAAATCATATAATCCAAGTAATTAGGAGAAGGGGGCCACCAAATAATAGTTCTACTTTGTAATGATTTGGCTATAAATATTGGTAGTGCTGTTTACTAATGAATTTTTTTTGTATTGTATGCTTATTCTAGTATTAAGATTTGTGCTTGATCTTTCTTTTTAAATAAAGTCCTTACTCATTCAAGCCAACTACTAATTTTTTTTCTATCACTCTTCTACTTTTAGGATGTCGGAACAAGAGCATTGTTCAATAAGAAGTACACATAGAACCCCGCAAGTACCTTGTGATAGATCAACGCCAATGACAAATGATAGCAATCCTCCATCATTATCGGCTGGAGAAAATTCGAGACAAATTCCAATAAGCATAGACTCAAATGGATCATACAACCGATCTTGGTGTAGTGGGTAAAAAAAGAAAACTGACATTTGAGGTATGGAATCATTTTATGCTCAAGAATATTGATAACGAGATCAATGCTATTTGTAACTATTGTGGAGCGAAGTTGGTTGGTCATAGTAAAAATGGGACAAATCACTTGAAAAAACATCTAGATAGATGTGCTGTAAGCAAACTGACATTAGGCAGGCAATATTGAACCCTACAAAGCAAGCAGGTGGAAAAGTGGTTATGGGGACTTATCATTTTGATCAAGACCACGCTAGAACAGAGTTCGAAAAAATGATAATTTTACATGAGTATCCACTTTGTATGGTTGAGCATGTTGGTTTTAGGAATTTTGTGAAATCTATTCAACCGCTATTTAAAGTTGTGTCTCGGAATACCATAAAAAAAATGACATTTTGAAGATTTATGATTTGGAAAAAGTAAAAATGATGCGTTTATTGGAGGACAACAAGAGTAGAATTGCCGTAACAATGGACTTATGGACTTCAAACCAAAAAAAAAAAAGGTTTCATGGTCATCATTGCACACTTTATTGATGATGCTTGGAGGCTTCAAAGTCGAGTTATGAGGTAAACAATATACAATTTTATGTATAATATGTAATATGTTTGAATGTTCTTAAACAATTATTAACATTTTGGAAATTATTTTGTTTGGTTTTATATGTAGGTTCATATATGTTCCTTGTCCACATACGGCAGAATCACTAGCTACAACTCTATTTGAAAGTCTTTTAAATTGGAATATTGATTGTAAGTTATCTACTATCACTGTTGATAACTGTTCAACAAATGACACTATGATCAATATCATTTTGGATAATAAACTTTCTACTAATTCACTTTTGGCAAAATGGTGATTTCTTTCATATGCGGTGTTCTGCTCATATATTGAATTTAATTGTGAAGGAGGGTTTAGAAAATATTGAGGGAAGTGTTGAGAAAATTTGTGATAGTGTTTCTTTCTGGACATCAACACCGAAAAGATGGGAAAAATTTGAGAATAGTAGCACATCAACTTAAAATCAGTTGTGGTAGAAAGTTAGTACTTGATTGTAAGACTGGATGGAATTCTACATATGTCATGCTACACACTGCTTCGGAGTACATTGATGTTTTTTTTTTCGCTTGAAACAAAGAGAAACCCAGTATAAGAGTTTACCTAGTGATCAAGACTGAAAGTTGGCCAAAGAAATATGTGATAGACTAAAGTTGTTTTATGTGATAACTGAACTATTTTCTGGAACTAAGTATTCAACAGCAAATCTATTTTTCCCAAAAATATGTGAAATAAAGTTGTCAATTCATACTTGGACTACTTCTGCTTATTCTGAGATTAGGATGATGGCTTTAAGTATGATGGATAAATTTGAGAAATATTGGGATGAGATTCACGAGATATTAGCTGTAGCAACTGTTTTGGATCATAGGTTTAAAATGATGTTGGTTGAGTATTATTTCCCTATGATATATAGAAATGAACGTGCAGTGGTTGAAATTGTCAATGTCAGTACACTTTGTCAAAGTTGATAGCTCAATATGTAGAAAATGAGTCAAGTGTGAATAATCCTCAGCCTTTATCTTTATCTTCCCAGGCTGGGATTTCTTTAAGTGTTGGATTAGTGGATGAATTGGATGATTTTGATTTGTTTGTTACCAAGAAAGTGGGAACTAGTAATATGAAATCAAAGCTTGACTTATATTTGGAGGAGCCGGTTTTGCCTAGGTCTAGTGATTTTGACCTATTAAATTGGTGGAAAGCAAATTCAAGCAAATACAATACTTTACAGAAACTTGCAAGAGATATCTTGGCAATTCCTGTTTCTACCGTTGCTTCTGAGTCTGTATTTAGTACGAGTGGTAGATTTGTGAGTCCCCATAGAAGTAGACTTCATCCATCAACATTGAAGGCATTTATGTATGCTTAAAACTGGTTGTGGGCTGACATTCATGGTGTAATAAGAAACCTTTTAGTACTTTTTATATTTATTAATCTTGACATTCATTTATTCTTAACTCGATAAATTTTATTGTTAGAAAACTCTCCATCGTCGTCGTCGTACACCGAATGTTGTTCTACTATAACTCATGAGGAAATTGAAGAAGAGGTAATCTTTTTAATTTCAATGCACAATGTTTAAATCTTTTTATATTTATAATAATATTTAATGTACGTATTTTCTTACTCATTATACAGGAATCATTGGGATCCGATTATTTCACAACTACGCAAGAAGAAGAATGAAGATTGTATATTTCAATTTCAAAAATTTTATGTGGTGGTGTTGAATTTTGTAATCGTGTCGTATTTTAAACAATTTGATTGTGTTAGTTGTATTGTTTATATTTTTGTTGTAGAATTTGATATTTTCAAAATGGGTCAAAACATTTTACTTAATTGAGCCGTACCCGTAATTGTGTGTTCTTTATAATTTTAGTGGATGTCATTATTTTATCTTGACTTATTGTAATTAGAAAATTGAAATAAGAAATTTGTCCTAATGGAAAAAAAAAAAAAAAAAAAAACAGGCAAGGCAAATTTTACATTTAAAAAAAAAAAAAAAATTGGCGGGGCGGGCGGGTCGAGGGGCGGGGTTGACCCGCCCCATTGTCATCCATAACTAACATGAGATGTTTCTCACAACAGCGACAACTTTGAATCTCAATATTCATGTGCCCGATAATTAGACACAATTTTAGCAATAAAAAAAATGTTGACTTTAAAACACAATCTGTTAGAGAAGAAAGTAAGCTAATGGAAAATCGACAATCTTCACGTGGCAATCACAAAAACAAAAAAAGAAAGAAAGAAAAACCACAATGTCAAATAGCATACAACACAATAAAATAATAGATAATTGAGAGCACAAGAATTGAGCGTTTCTAATATTTTTTTATAACAGAAATGAAGAAAACAATAAATTTAAAAAGTAAAATGATGATAATTGAAGCTTAAATTGTTACTTTATTATAGTAAGAGGTGCAAGAACTAAGAGCAACAAAGGCGATCATTAGTAGATTGATCTCGCACATTTGACTGTACAATATAAATCAAATCATAGATATCTCATATATCTGATTAGATTTCTCATGTGAAACGCCAAACACTTGTTTGTTGATTTTAATCTCACAAAGGGATAGATCGTTAACAAGTAATATAATGATAAGTAGAATGTCAAAGTCACGATGACTAAATTTCTATGTATTTTACTCTAATTAATACTAATTCTAATCTAAGAAAAATGCACAATCAATTATTTGGAATTTTATGTATTTATTAACTTATACCTAATTATCTACTAAACTATACAATTAAAATAAGCAAATAAATTCTTGGACGTGATCAAATCATGAAATGCACTAGGACTCCAAATCCACCGTTGTTAATCTACTTTAATCTTCAATTTCTTGGTTAATCAATTCTCGTTCTATGTTGACAATCGGTAATCCTTATATGGTAACTTGCTCCCTCAATACAAATTAAATCAATTCTCTTCTATGACCCAACTATATCTCTATAATGGATGAAAATAGATAAAGAACGCTACACGAAACTAGAATACTACTAAAGATTGCACTAAGCATATAAGTATATATTTATCTCTTATCGGACTTAATGTTGTTTGTTATTTGAGCTAGACATATATAGCACCTCTTGGAATCAACATAAATCCCAATAACTATCCTAAATTTTACCAATGTATAGGATGACAATTAATTCAATAACAAACAATCAACAAGAAAAGAACTTAGATACCTAGGTTAAAAATCAACGATCTAATTTTAATCAATAGCATCTCTCGATGGTCAATCAATTCTATACTGATATGTGAATCTAATTATCTCTAATTAAATTGCGAACATATAAATATTCACAAACATCATCACTTAACGATTTGATAGAGCATAATGACATAAAACATCAATTATATGACTCTATGTTGTTTATTACCATGTGCCAATTTATATCGAATCTCTCAAAAGAAATATAAATCACTAACTTGTTTTAATGGTAGCTAATTATCAAAACGGAATAAAGAATAATAAACAATTAACTCAAAAGTAAGAATAAAAACTAGCAATTAATTGAAAGTACCGTCACCCAGATTCTATGAAGAAGGAAGAAAATAGAAGATAAATCTTGATTCCGTGAATGTCTTGAACAATATTTTTCTTGTTCTTCTTAATTGAAACTAAGAAAACCAAGGTTGCTGTCAATTCTAAAGAAAAATCTTGTGTGTTTCTCCCATTTTCTCTCCCAAAATTCGACCCCTTCAATTGTTCTTTGTTATCTTCCTTATACCCTCCAAATTAGAGTTGAAAAGTGTCCCAAAAAATTTCCCAAAACATGCCAAAAATAGAGTTTTAAACCTACTAAAGTTCTAGCCGGAGGATCATCCGCCCGAGCGGGTGCCCAGCTCGCTCGAGGGGACTGAACATGCATTATTTTTGTTGAAGGCCCGCTCAAGTGGACATAGAGTTGTTCATCCATGCGAATATTCAAACGGCCATAACTTATCGTAGAAAACTTCGAATTGTGGTCCGTAAAAAAGTGTTGGTCTCGTAATTCTATCTTTTCAATGGTATATCATTTGACTCGTGACTCAAGTTCGAGGATTTTGTCATACAATCACAAAAATAAACAAATCCAATAGTTATTGACTCTAAAACACTTGAAACTATATGAAAACTCTTCATTAATGATTCGATATAAGTGTATAAATTAGACATATCAATGAGTATGAGGCATATTTGCTTTTCAAACTTCAACTTTACTTTTTAGCCATGAAATGTGTTACCCAAGAAAAGAAAAAAAAAATCCCTTAATTCTTTATTTTACTATTTCTTAACAAAACACAATGGAATTTTTTGAAAGAAATGATGTTACCAATTAAATTTTATTAAATGAGTATACATAGCCAATAAGTAACACGATTACATGATAAATGCCAACAATAATTCAATAATAAACTAAATTTGTCCGGCACATATTATTTTATACAAAGATAAGCTATCCATGCAACAAACCACAAAAACTCTCATCAAATAACCAAGAACACCTTAAAAATATTACCCCACAAGAAACAAAACAAAACACACAACTCTATTATCACATTTCATCATACATCAACCACTGTCACAATAGTTAACACAGTCCATACACACACAAAAATCACATAACACACCACATTCAAAAACTCAGAAACAACATAATGACAAATAATTGCAAGATTCCACCATTCATAATTTGAAACTGAATGAGAAGATATAGGTGCAAGATATAGGAGCGGAGACCATTTTACCAAAAGGGGGTGTCAATTCCTCATTGTCAGAAGACTTCTGAACTTGAAGAACTTTCAAGTTGCATTTGTCAAGAAGATCGACAACAATAAATAAGTCAAATTGCAAAAATGATTGGAGAAAATAACTAGAGTATTTGGTTATAACAAGATAGTATGATAGAAATTTGAAGAAGACCTTACACGAGTGCTCCTACTATCTGGCTTTACCAAATGAACAGTAGTATAAAAAATAAGAGCGCTTCGCCAAACACAAACAATTAGACAAAACTGAAGTTGTGAGAATGAGGAGGGAATAAAACAGAAATTTGACAAAAAAAACTAAAATATCGTAACCTAAAACTAACTTCAAAAAATTTCAATACATTCACCATAACATACAAGTAAATTGAGAAAGCAAGCTAAGCGGCAAAAAACAATGGACTAGATAGATGGAAATCAATCTGCAAAACTCCAAAAAAAATTCATAGAATCGATAAAGCAATACAAAAATTGAAATTATTCAAACAAAATAGAACTACAAAACTCCAAGAACACCCAATAATCGAGAAAATGATGCAGTAATAGAAAGGGTTTGAACGAAATTGAACTACAAAACTCTAAAACACCCTACATTCAATAAAATGACACAAAAATTCAAAGAGTTTGAACGGATCTGTGAGGAATTTTTGTTTTCTTCAAATCTGTGAGATTTTTTTTTTCAAATTACCGCCAAAAATCCACACTCCAACAACTAAAATTTGTGGTTTGTGATTTGGAATGGATAATTTTAAAATTTTTGGATGGATATGATCAGAGATTTTTCGTGTAAGAGAGTAGCCGATTGTAAGGTTCGTTCGACGGAGAGAAGAGGTTCGCATATGAATGAACACACTAAGTTTTTATACGCAGGCATAAAAAGACGTCGCTTTGGCCCTTTGAACAAAAAAATTTGGGTTCCAAAACAACGTCGTTTTGGGTGAAAAATGAACAATAATTTTTTCAACATGCTATTATAGATTGTAAAGATTAGAATTCTATATTATTTGCAAATTGAGTCAAATTAATTTTTAGAAATTTTTCTAGGATTTGTAGGATTTGAATAAAGTTATGGGGGTTGAAAAGGTGATTGGTGAAACTTTTGAAAATAATGATAATTGTAAGAATTATCTTGGGTTAAAAAAATACAAATAAGAGATTTGTTCTATTTGCAGCCAAGCTCCTGAGAAAAAACTATATATAATGGGGATGGGTTATTCATTTTCAAGTTTTTCAAATTCTCTTGGAAGCAGGTTGCTCGGATTGGAAATGTAATTTTCCTTTATATTTTGTTTTTAATTATTTTAGCTGAGCAAAAATAGTAAAAAAAAATCGTAGAAATGATCCGACACAGTTATGCGCATGTATGAATACGTAAAATAGAGCAACAAATGGATTTCTATGGGTAGGGATCGACTCCCTGTGCCATAGGAATCGACACCCAGAGTCGTGGGGGGTGGACACCAGGTGAGGTGTTGACACCACATGTGAGGGTGTTGACACACATGTCTATGGTGTCGACACCCCTATGCCAGACTTGGCAGTTCGAACGAAATCGTGTATAACATTTTGTAGAAAACTCCGAATTTATATATGTAAAAACATCGTAGTGTAGAAGAGAAATTGATTAACGAAAATAGTGGAGAGTGCACCAAATTTAATAATAGTTGAATTGTGGGAGTCGAACATGCATCCTAAAATGAAAGTTATAGATAAAGAATATATAAACATGTTTACAAGTTTCAATCTTGAAAATAGAATATCCCACTTCTAACGTTGGACTTCTGACTCGATAAGCTTTCCAATCAAGGGCGGAGCCCAGATACGACTTAGGACTGAACTGGGAGATGAAGGAACTGCACTCACGGAGGTTTGGGGGCAGCGTCCCTGAAATTTTTTTTTTTCAAACTACAATTACTTGGTCCATTTTTATGATAATCTAATATTTTTTTTATAAGTCATAATCTTTAAAAACTTACAAAAAGTCATTACACAAAAATATTCAAGATATAAAACTAGCTAAAAAAAGTTGTGTCCGACGATTTTTTACAGTTGCGAATTCTTCTATAATAGAATCTATATTTATTTTATTTAACAATGTCCTCTCAACAAAAATTATTATGTAGTCAATGTACAAAAATTGTTTTATAATATAATCTATATTTATTTTATTTAACAATGTCCTCTCAACAAAAATTATTATGTAGTCAATGTACAAAAATTGTTTTATAATATAATCTATATTTATTTTATCTAAAACTAAGCTATGTAGTCGATACACAAAATATTTAAACCCTTTAATAGTGTTATATATATGACTGAAGCCTACGAAATTCAATGACCACATTACCAAAAAAAAAAAAAAAAAATGCATAAGTACATTTGGATTTGGGCTTTTTTTTATATATAAAAAATGGGCCAAATTTTTGGGCAGCCCTTGACTTTAGACCAGGGCGCCCCCCCCCCCCCCCCCCCCCTCCTCCATCCAATGGTATATTATAAGCCTTGTGAAGACATTGTTATCAATCTTGAAACTTTAGTTTCTTCACGTGTTCTTCATGTTGGTTTCCTAGTATCAATGCGCACTCTCCAGTTTTACTTCATGGTCCCATTTTTATGTTTTTAGCCCCGATCGACCTCTAAGTTAAACTTGTGTTGCTGCTAAATAACTGAATAGAAATAAAGTATTCAGAATATGATGATGTTATCAATGTATATGGAAAGCCATTGGAATACTGTATGAGGTATATCGAACACTTTATTTATTTATTTTCTTGGAGAGGTATATCGAACACTTTATTTATTTATTTTCTTGGAAGTATTTATAAACAAATTATACCCTTGCTGAGTTTAGAATGCACTTTACGTCAAGTCGATCCTCACAAAAGTACGTAATCGCAAAGATGAGATATACGGAGGATCAGCTGAATGAAGATTGTAATCTGGCAGAGACGCGGCCAATAAAAGATGGAAAATAGGAACAAATACAAACAAAATAGAAGAGCTTTAGCCAATGGGCATCATCAATCTTTCCTACCTAAAATGTAAGGTAAGTCTTTTCTTGTTCGTTCTTCGAATGACACTAGTGGAGACTAATTCCTTCCGGCTAATAAAGATACTAATACAGTCTCTCTTCCTTCCATTCTAGTTACCCAACAAAGAGTTAGATCCACTCACCAAGCTAGTAGTTAGTTGCTACATTCCATTCGACAATGAATTCGTCTTGTCCGTTTTAAGTCGAACCTTACAAAAAGAATATTTTACAGACATAAATGTTATCCAAAAATGTCGGGAAAGCTTGCGCATTCACTTATAACAAGGCCCTTTTCGGGAAACCTCAAAAGTGTTTTTATTCTATTCTAACTCAACTCTGCAAGCCATTTAGCTAAGCTCAGTTCATGGTCAGTGTGTATGTCTATCAATGTTTGCAAGGAACTAGTTGAATGCTTGTATGTCTATCAATGTATGTGACTTCTAAGAGATCTTTTGATGTACATCAGTTGTTTGTTAAACTTAAGCTTCAACCTCTTATGTACGATCTTCTTAGTTGCAACTAAGATCTTTCAAATTATAATAAACTCAGTAATGACAATTATTGAATTTAAGTTAGTTTGAGATAAGACATTTTTGAATGAATTTGAAAGGTGATTTTCTCTCTATGTGATGTGTTAACATGACTAGTTCCATTAGACTGGGTATTATGTATATCCCATACCCATAGGTCTAAAATGTGTGCAATCTTTGCAAGGTTGATCCCAATCTCCAAGTTGGCAGAATTTTCAGTCGATGTATATCTCCAGCAATTTTTGTTTATAAATATAGCCTTCCACACTTTCTCGAACTTCATCTCTCCTCCAACACTAAAATTTTCCTTTGAATCCCTTTATTTTGTTAATTTTTTTTTTAAATCAATTTGTGCAACCTTTAGGCATTTTTCTATTATTGTAGTCCATTTAGAGTTCCTCATCAACTACTTTTTCTTAATAATTAATTTCTTTTTCACTTTTTCTTGACATTCTTACAATTTGATGAGCTCAACCAAAGGCGGACATACCTTATGACAAGAGGGGGGCTAGGTCCCTTCTCAATTTAAAATTTTCTAAGGCCCAAAAGAGGCCCATCCCATAGGCACTCTCAATTTATTTTTAAAAGAAAATTAAAGGTCCATATTTATATGCAATTTTGCTTCATCTCTCCTCTCTGTCCTACGATTCGTCCCTTTTTGTATCACGCGGTAGAAGGGAAATATAGAAAATGTCTCTAGACTATATTGGTGAGGTGATGTTGTGATCGCGAAGTGTTTATTTTGTGTTTTAGCCGTATTTTTAAACTTTGAGCAAAAACGAAAGTTTTTAATTTTAGTTTGCATAGTTTACAAGTTATTCCATATTTTATCTCTCAAATACTTTTAAGCAAGTGATTATTATAATTATCAAGATAATCCTTGGGATAAAGGTATCCATTTTTGCTTAAATATCTCAAATTTCGGAGACCAATTAGTTTTTTAGCCAAATTTCTCGATTTTTGTGTTAAATTGAAAACATAAAATCATCATTTTTTATTAGTATGCCACCACTTTCTTTTTTTGTTTGATCGGTATGGCTATAGGCTCAATTTTTGAATTTTTTGAAATAATCGATGTATTGTGTAGCTAATTTTCGTGAAATTTGATGAGAACAAGTTATTCTGTAATTTGATGAGAAAGTATTTAGGAAAAATAGGAGGACTATATTTTAGAATTTGAAGTCTCGTCTTTGACTGAGCATTGGTGTTGAAAATAGATTTTAGAAATTGAAAGTTCAGGATAATTGCAAAAAAAAAAAAAAAAAAAAAAAAAAAAAAAAAATATATATATATATATATATATATATATATATATATATATATATATATAGTATTTTGTCGTTGTGATCACCAAAATGTCTTTTCCAATAAAAATTCAACTAGTTAATTTTAATGTGCAAATTGAAGTACCTATATTTGAATCGGTGAAGTCAGTGACAAAATCACGGTTCAAGCGACTTTTTGAGAGGTAGTATTATAAGAATTACATAGTACCAAACTTGAGTAAAATCTTATGTCTGTTACTGCTCAACAACCACATTTACGTAAAAGATACCAACCTACTTAAGCATAGAGATCTTCCAACACACACCCTGATATTGATATGAAGTTGAACTTAAAAATTAAAGAAATTTTCGATTAGATCAAAAGATTTTCTCAAATACATATTACAAAATGTCCACCATTTATGAATGAGTTTGATCGACATGATAAATAATGTTAATATTTTATCAAACTTGAAATAAAAGGTTCAAGTACTCCTATTTCAAATAATAAAATTTTAGTACTCTTATTTTTATAGCCATTAAGAGGTTAAACCCCTAATATGCTTTCGTAATTGATCTAGTAATTTACCGTCATCACTCATAATAGCATAGCTCTGTCATTGATAACTACGTGAACTAATATTTAAAAAGTAACATGTGCATGACTCGTAATGAATTATTCGTGCTCTTTACTATTGTTTCATAGTCCAAACAATATTATAATGTACCAAAAGCACTAAACATAACATGAAGTAGTAAAATATTGTAAGTATATTATGATCTTTGTGATGGTCAGTATCATTTATGTATAAGATATTTGTTAAGTGTAGTCACAATCTATCACTACAAAAAACTGTGGCTTCAAAAACGGATTTTCCGTTGCTGAAGCCACGATATCCGTGCCTAATAGTCGTCACCAACAGACTATTTGAAACGGAATTTCCGTTGCTATTTTGAGGGTCGCTGAAAGTTACCAACGGAATTTCCGTTGGTGATCTTCACAAACGGAAATTCCGTTGGTAAAGGTGTGCGTCATTACCAACGGAATATCCGTTGGTAATGTCTGAACCCTTTACCTACGGAAATTCCGTTGGTAATGACGCACGCTTTTACCAACGGAATGTCCGTTGGTAATGTCATAACCTTTTACCTACGGAAATTCCGTTGGTAAAGAAACAACCCTTTACCTACGGAAATGCCGTTGGTAATGTCCTAACCATTTACCTACGGCCTTTCCGTTGGTAATAACACACTTTTACCAACGAAATTTCCGTTGGTAATGACACACACTTTTACCAACGGAATTTCCGTTGGTAACTTTCAGCGACCCTCAAAATAGCAACGGGCACTATTACCAACGGAAATTCCGTAGGTGATATCCCAAGTCTTTACCAACGGAAATTCCGTAGGTAATGTCCCAAGCCTTTACCAACGAAAATTCCATAGGTAATAGTGCTTGCATGACTTGCAACCAAGTGTTGCATTACCTACGGAATTTCGGTTGGTAATAGCATGCTTTTAGAAATTCGTAAAATTCATATTACCTACGGAACTTTCGTATGTGAAAATTAATTTTTTTTTTTTTTTTTTACAAAATTATTAAAAATTTATAAAAATGCACTAAAATAAATAAGCTAACAATAATCAATATACCAAAATATAAACTATTATCTTAAAGCAACAAAAATTTGATAATTGGTTTGTTACATCAAAATTCTAAAGAAAAAGTACCACATGTTCATATATCATTATTTCGTGATCCAGAACTAGAAGGAAATTGATTGTTTGGAATATTTAATTCCCTAATCATACTTCGCACTGTTTCTCGTAACTCGACCTTGTGATTTTTTTCAACTCGTTCGAGACGTACGGTGAGATTATCAATCCTTTCATTGTTTTCTTCTATCGTATTCCGTGCACTAGCCAACTCCGACTTCAACTTATTCACATCTTCATTACTCATAAAGTCATGTGCAAGTATTGAACGTCTAGGTGAAGTAGGTGTGCCCAAAACATGTGAAACAGGTTGTCGAGGACCAAACCCATAAATACGACCTTTAGATGACCCATTGACAGCATTGATCCATGAATCGGGATCAAACTCAGGCTGATCGTCTCTGTCTGTACCATACTTAAACTCAATAGAAGCTTTATACTTATCCTGAAGGGAAAAAAAAAGAAAATTATTTTTTATTATTTTCACTATATAAAAAATATTGTATATGTTTACTTACATGAACTCTTTTGGATTTTTTATCAATAAAATCTCCAAGTCCGTGATTAGTTTTGTGGACATAGCTGAAGAGCTCCAATTGAGACATGGGATGGTCCATATCCTTCTCCTGAAAATACGCATCACATTAATCACAATTAGCTAAACTATAAATGAAACTTAAAAAGTGTCAACTCATCCAATTAATCACAATGAGCAACTTAATTATTCTTTTCCATAACTGGTTGACTTTTGACTAAAAAGATTTTATAAAATTTTTGACAGAGTTTCCCCTATAATATGGACTTAACCAACCTGAAAAATTAACAGAAATCTTCATACCAACATAAAAGACATATATTGAAAACCACTTGTCATGCCAATTCACCACATTTAATCATAATCACAACTAGATACCGGACTTACCACCAAGGCTACTTATACTTTTCTATAACTGATTGACTTTTCTGACTAAAAAGATTTTATAAAAATTTTGACATAATCTCCCCTGTAATATGGACTTAACCAACCTGAAAAATCAACATAAATCCTCATACCAACATAGAAGACATATATTGGGAACCACTTGTCCCACCAATTCACCACAATTAATCACAATAAGTTAAATCATAATCACAAGTAGATATACAACCTACCAATCTACCATGAAGGCTACTTATACTTTTCTATGACAAAAAAGATTTTATAAATTTTTTGACATAATCTCCCCTGTAATATGGATGTAACCAACCTGAAAAATCAACAGAAATCCTCAATCCAACATAAAAAACATATATTGGGAACCACTTGTTCCATCAATGCATCACAAACTGAGTAAAACCAAAAATAAACTCAACTAGTCCATTTCTATTACAAAATATTGACTCCACATGAAAATTTAATGTGACTTTTGAAAACTCATGCTCATTATATATTCAGTCCAGTATTGTATTAAATACTTGATTGATGGGTGTGCTACCAATATAAATCAAATCAGAAATAATATACCAATCTCTTCTTGGTAGTCACAAAGGAGACTGAACCGGCAGTATGCTTCTTCATTTCACCATCCTCTCCTTGCGCAATGCGGTTCTCCTTGGCAATCTTGGCATTGTTTTTCCACTTATCGGTATCCCAATAATTTACAAGACTATCCCAGTGCTCTGCTCTTATCCAAGGTGGGCCATGCCCTCTCCAATCAACAGGATTATCGGATTGACTTTTACACTTCGCTTTGTTGCGAGCATCATTCATCATATCTTTATATCTATCCTTCATCGTCTTCTTCCATGCATCATACACATTGGCAGTACTTGCAGTTGGCCATACATATTTATCCTTATAAATTAATAAAATAAAATCAATTATATGCGTATAACGAATATCGAAATTAACAAATATAATAAACAAAAATTACCAAAAATCTATCCCATAAACCATCTCTTATGGGTTGTGGCATTGAGCGAAATGTGGGATATGGGCCATCAAAATATGCTTTCATGGTGGCAGTGATGTCACGAGGTACGAAGGCTTCAACGAAACTGCATAAATAACATAAAAACTTGTTAATATAAAATTCAAAAAGTTATGCAACTGTAAGTAAATTCATAAATAACATACAATTATCTGTTTCTAAATACATGAATCCCAATTCTCATAAAATGTATACTTACGTGTCACCTTCAATACTTATTTGTATACGTTGAGATTGATCAGCAGGCATTGGAGTGCCACGATTAGGACCTCTGGTCTTGTTGCTACCTCTGGTCACATCATCTATATGCTCATCTCCCAACTCATCATTGAGAGTATTAGGCTCTTGATGGCCATTATTTTCTCGTATAGATCGTGTACCACCACCTTGCGTTGATCTCCGATGACTTGCTCGGCCAGTTGTATATCCTCCTCTAGTTGGCGAGGTTCTGCATGCCAAGCAAATTGATTTATATTCATGCATTTCCATTTAGAAAATTGAGCTAATATTATTAACATTGTTTTCAAAACAATTTCATTAACACCAAATTTTCAATTTCAGCTCATATTTTTAATTACATATCAATATTAAGAAGGCAAACTAAAGATTCCTACACAACAATCAATTGTTTATTATGTTGATCAAGATTTGAACTATCTAAATAATCATAGAGATGTAAACATGAAGATACCTATCACACATAGCCCTCTTATTAGGTCTAGACACGTCTTCTGGATACAATGCATCATCTATGTGCTCATCTTCGACCTCATGATTGAAAATATTAGTCTCACGATAATTGCCACGTGCTGATCCCCTACCAACACTTTGTGTGGATCTTTGCTGACTTGCACGACCAAATCTATAATGAAAAAATATCACAGTTACACAAATAATTACTATTTGTACAATATATGTATATATTCAAAGATACCTGTGACCTCTGCCCCTATTATTAGATCTATACATATCTTCTGAATGAAATGCATCATCCATATGCTCATCTTCTAACTCATCGTTCAAAATATTAGCCTCACTATATCCATAATCATTGCGTGTAGATCTTTTACCACCACCCTGTGTAGATTTCTCCTGACTTGCTTGACCAGATTTATATCCTCCTCTAGTCACTGGCATCCTGCTTGCAAAACCAATTCAAATAACAATAATCAAAATTTGAAGAAGCATAAATTAATAACAATAGATCTATTAAATAAAATATCATTGTGAATTTAAAATAACATCAAACTGTCAAACACATACACATATGGATACTTTTTATCTTACATTTTCATCACTATCGTTTTCACTTGAACTCGATGTAAAGCCATTATTGTCATCATCTATATCAGGTATAACATCATCTTCTTCTTCTCCACCTTCTTCTGTATTAAGCATGTGGGCGTTCATAACGTTATTAGTTCCTTCCACTTCTACTTCTTCAGGAAAAACATTATCCCGAACTAAATTTTCATGATCTAACTCTGGAGCTATCGAAAGTGGTTGTATATTAGGAGGTTGGTCCTCTTGGAATGGAAGATCATAACAAGTTGCAGATATATTAAATTCAGACTTACAATTTAAAAGTTGTGACATCGCTGAAAGTTTAGTGAGCTTAGTACAACCGGGCCATATAGGTTCATCAGCTTCTCGAAGAAGTCTAAAGAAATTTGCAGCTTTAGGATTCGGGTCATGTTCTTCTAGGTCAGAAAGTTGCTGATTGAAAAAATTATTGTAAGTATCAGGGCCCATAGCATCCATTACCATTCTTTGATTTGTACATTCAATTCGTCTTTCTGCAGTTGAGGATTCACCCGAATTAAATCTACTACTGTATTGTTCACCATGTGCATACCATTGATTGTAATCATGGGTAAACCCTTTGCTGTATAAGTGAAGTTTTACATCATCTCGCTCGTGGAATTGTTTATTATTACATTTACGGCAAGGGCACCTAATCTTATCAAATATTCCTGACTGCGAATATGCAAATTCAATAAACTCTTCAACTCCTCTAAGAAATTCTTTTGTAAGAAAACCTCCATCCACTCTTCGCCACATCCAAGTACGATCAGATGACATAATGCTGACAACTAAACTTAAGAAAGTTAGACATTGCATTTAAATGTTGCAAAATTAAAGTAAATATGTAGTACTTTTAATTTGTAAATGGAACAATTTCTTGTCTTAGGTTTGTTAGTATGAAAAAATGCATATATTAGCAAAAAATGCATATATTTGTTAAGTGACGAAGAAAGAATTTAAGCAATAATTTAAAGAGAGTCAGCTACTAGTCTCTTATGAATAATTTTAGAGTGTATTCAGGGTAGTCGTGCAAATTACAAGAACAATTTGCTAATAAACTGTATGAAAAACAAGTTTAAATATTAAAGCAAAAAAATGTGTTGGTGTTCCTAGTGCAATGTTGCTGCTTATGAGAGTTTTCACTTTCCATCAGCACCTTGATATTCTACATGCTTAATATTCTACATGCTTATGGTTGTTGACTTGATGACTATCATGCCTTGTTCAAGTCTTGCCTATGATCTTAATATATAGTTGAAGTATATTGACATAGGTTGGATGATCTTAATATATAGTTGAAGTATATTGACATAGGTTGGTAAAATATTGACATAGGTTGGATGATCTTAATATATAGTTGAAGTATATTGAACAGGAATGTCATTTCTCAGTGTTTAAGACAGGTCTTTATTGATCTCTCTGGTCTGGTGATTTTCCTAGTGGATTCTTGTTTTATGGCCTTCTGAAAATTATATATGGTTGTATGGTTGCTGCAAAACTGCTCATGAGTTTTGTCGAAAAGGTAGGCAAAAACAAGTTCCAATCTTAGATCAAAATTGGGAATGACATCTAACATGGGATTGGTATCCCTTTAGCTGCCTTTGATGATCCTTCATAATCAACCAAATCTACTGGACAGTGAAATGAGATGCTTTCTCTAAGAATATACTTAAGTTCTGTTGGTTTATTTTGTGTTATGAATATCTTTAGCTTACAACTAATAATAGGTACAAGTTCCTAATAGGCAGTAAACATGAAACAAATGTAAAAATCTAAAAGTACTGATATCAAACATATAACAGTTTTTAATCCAACCTCATAATTCAACCTCATCATTCATAATCCGCATAAAACAATCCAACCTCATAATTCAACCTTATCATAATCCAACCTCATCATTTATCATCCGCATAAAACAATCACAACAAAAACAATCTAAAACCAAAGTGCCCGGCAAATGAAGAAACTTAACATAGGTTCAGAAATTAAATTTGTAAATACCTGGTGCGACTGGAGGTAATGTATCTGGTGGACGACTGGTGGCGGAGGACTCGCGGTGACTGTGGCTGAGAATCGCGCGCGACTGGTGGGTGAGAGAATCACACGTGACTGTGGCTCGAAGCGACTGTAGCTCAGGGGAATCGCCCGCGACTGTGGCTGAGAGGAATCGCGCGCAACCTTGGCTGGGGAATCTAGCGCGCCACCTTGGCTGGGGAATCTCGCGCGCGACCGTGGCTGGGGACTCTCGCGCGCGACCGTGGCCGGATAGTCTTGCGCGCGACCGTGGCCGGAGAGTCTTGCGCGCGACCGTGGCCGGGGAGTCTTGCGTGCGACCGTGGCTGGTGGCTGGTGGCTGATGGTGTAGGTTTAGAATTGTAATTGATTTCAATTTGTTTTGTTTTTGATACAGTGCCGGCATTTGAGAAGGCTGAATTGATAAATGGGCTGTAAATTAATTTATAAAATTGGGCTTATAATTAATTATAAAATTTTTAAATGGTTTGAGCTCCTAATTTTTAATTGTTGAAAATTTTAAAATCAAATTTTTATATAGATGATTTTGATGTTGGAAAATCAATTATTAACATCAAATATGTTAGAAAATATTTATATAAAATCAAAATTTCCTTTCAGGGGCGTTGCCCGTTTCGAACATCAAACATCATTAAACTATTTTGAGAAAATGTACAAATGTATTAACATTATATAGTCTATTTTGATAGAATTTTCATACTATATTAGCATTAAACTATTAAAAATTTATTGAATAATCAATTTTTTTTTAATAAAATATTATACAAAAATCATTCCTCAAACATTTCAAGTAAATACGTTTTCGAGTTTTCTGTTTTGAGAAATATTTTTCGAAAATTCCAAAAAAAACGTATTTTCGTAAATCTCAAAAAAGACATTTAAATCACAAAACTGAAAATTAATTCAAAGCTCAAAAAAAAAATTGAAACGCAAAGAGAACACCACCAAAATTCTCGTTAACAACAAATGAGAATAAAATCTTGTTTCAATATTTATTTTATTGTGTTAACGCTTAAACTTAAAATATCACATTGCTCGAAAAAATTTCATAGTTGTACAAACTATATGAAATGATTATAAACATTATTTGCTTTCACATTTAAACACGAAATACCCAACTAAAATGGATGTAGTACAATATATATGTAAACTAGTCCACCTATGTTTTCTTTGCACGGGATTATAGTTTGAATCTTTTTTATTTTTGTAAGGGTAATTATATTTACACCACGATTTTTATTATCTACACCACGTTTTTAATTGCAATAAAAGTCCTTCAACTTTGATATTTTGACATTTATGTCTTTAACTTTTTTCATCGTATTTGTTTCATTAGTTTTTACATCTCGTCTATGATGACGATTTTTGTCCAAATATTTTGCTAATGTGCATTGAAATGAGGAAAATATATTTTGTCAAACTTTTGTATTTGTTATTTGTTTTGCTAATTTGTTATTAATAAGATGATGATAAGAATTAATGTGATAAAAAAATTAAGAATATAAATGCAAAAATGAGCAATGGTTGGAGATTTTTATTGCAATTAAAATGTGGTGTGATTAACAAATAGTGTGGTGAGAATATAATTACCCTTTTTGTAATTGCATAACTTCGTTGTAAAAAATTCGAATGTTAAATGAATGAAACATAATTTACGGCTATTCTTTAAGTGATTAACCTTCAACTCCATATAATTGAATATTTTTTCGACCTTTCAAAATTTGATTTACATTACTCATGTAAAATATGCAGGTAACAAGATCTACTCTTCAACGACATACTTTCCGTAGCTTAATGGTTGAAATATTAATATCACATACGGACTATCAGTAGGTGATAGATCGAAAGATTTTTTCGACTTATGAATTACTTTTGACATAAATTTCTAGTAGGTGAATAGTTGAATTGTGTTTTTTAATTTTCAAAATTGATTTATATCACGTACAGAATATTCGTATGCAATAATAATCATTATTCACCAACGGATTTTCCGTAGGTGAAAGGTAATATCACCAACGGAAATGCCGTTGGTGATATGATTCAATTTTCACCAACAGAAATTCCGTTGGTGAAAGGTCGAATTATTTTTTGGTTTTCAAAATTAATTAATATCACCAACGGAATTTCCGTTGGTGATATGATTCGCTCTCCACCAACGGAAATTCCGTTGGGGAAAGGTCGATTTTTTTTTTTTTGTTTTCAAAATTAATTAATATCACCAACGGAAATTCTGTTGGTGATATGATTCGCTCTTCACCAACGGAAATTTCGTTGGTGAAAGGTCGAATTATTTTTTGGTTTTCAAAATTAATTAATATCACCAACGGAATTTCCGTTGGTGATATGATTCGCTCTCCACCAACGGAAATTCCGTTGGTGAAAGGTCGATTTTTTTTTTTTGTTTTCAAAATTAATTAATATCACCAACGGATATTCTGTTGGTGATATGATTCGCTCTTCACCAACGGAAATTTCGTTGGTGAAAGGTCGAATTATTTTTTGGTTTTCAAAATTAATTAATATCACCAACGGAAATTCCGTTGGTGATATGATTCGCTCTCCACCAACGGAAATTCCGTTGGTAAAAGGTCGAATTATTTTTTGGTTTTCAAAATTAATTAATATCACCAACGGAATTTCCGTTGGTGATATGATTCGCTCTCCACCAACGGAAATTCCGTTGGTGAAATGTCGAATTATTTTTTGGTTTTCAAAATTAATTAATATCACCAACGGAATTTCCGTTGGTGATATGATTCGTTCTCCACCAACGGAAATTCCGTTGGTGAAATGTCGAATTATTTTTTGGTTTTCAAAATTAATTAATATCACCAACGGAATTTCCGTTGGTGATATGATTCGCTCTCCACCAACGGAAAGTCCGTTGGTGAAAGGTCGAATTATTTTTTGGTTTTCAAAATTAATTAATATCACCAACGGAATTTTCGTTGGTGATATGATTCGCTCTTCACCAACGGAAATTCCGTTGGTGAAACGTCGAATTATTTTTTGGTTTTCAAAATTAATTAATATCACCAACGGAATTTCCGTTGGTGATATGATTCGCTCTTCACCAACGGCAATTCCGTTGGTGAAACGTCGAATTATTTTTTGGTTTTCAAAATTAATTAATATTACCAACGGAATTTCCGTTGGTGATATGATTCGCTATTCACCAACGGAAATTCCGTTGGTGAAAGGTAAAAATTCGTTGGTGAAAAACTATTACCTTTCCCAACGGAAATTCCGTTGCTAATTACCGTAGTTAAAAGATCATCACTTTTACCAACGGATAATCCGTTGCTGATTACCAACGGAAATAATCCGTTGGTAAATTTCCGTTGGTGAAACTGCGATTTTTAGTAGTGTATCGTTATCACTCTCAATTTTTCAATGCTATCCAAGTATAAAGACACTATTTCTAATATTTCGTAATAACTACTCATTAGAGAGGACAAAATTAGAATAGACTAGGATTAAATAAGTGTCTATTTGGTTTTGCTTTTAAACATAAGCGGATCCAGAAATTTATAATTAAGAGGGCTTGAAATTTTTATTTTTTTTATAAGACAAACTTCGACAATAAAAACACGTCTAGTTATGAACACTGGCGGATCCAGTGTGGGGACAGTGGGGGCAGCCAAGTTTAAAATTTTTTTTTTATAAGTTATTATATGCATCCCACTGCCCAAAGTGTAAATATTTTTTTTAAGTTATATTAATTTACTTTTTTGCCTCTCTTTAACAATTCAATTACAAAACATATATTTAGAGGGGTGTCCCCAACTCAGCTTTGAATGAATTTGAAAAATTCACATAAATTTAGGTGTCCTCAACTCAAATTTTAATAGAATTCATTGAAATTTAGGTGTCCCCAACTCGAATTTATATAGATTCTTTAAAAATTTAGGTGTACTCAATAACTAGTGAATTTCTAAAGATTTCATTAATTAATGGATTTTGACAGATTTCAATAGATTTGGAACTATAATTATAACTACTAAAAATTCTAACAATTCTTGTTCCAAACCTCAAAATTTCAATTGATTTCTCTCTCTCTCTCTCTTTCTTTAACATCTCACTTTTCACATACAATTTTGCTGAAATTATTTTGTATCAATTGACTTTTTTTCTTTCTTTCTCTCACAAATCTCTCACCTTTTACATAAAATTTTACTGAAACTCTTTTATACCAATTTGTAATTATTCACGTCTTTATTCCATTTTTCTCAAAACGATGCCCATATTTCAAAAAAAAATAATAATAATTATGCACAATGAGTGGTTATGGTTAAAAAAAAAAATCACAAATATGAACTCTATCAACCTCTATAGTTTAGAATTCTTTAAAAGTTAAAACGTTTCGATACTCATTTTTAATATTTAAAGTGTAAATGTAAATTATATGTATCAATATATCATGAATTAGTTGTCTTTTTTTTTCTTTTTTTTTTTTTTTTTTTTTTTGCTATTAGTCTATTTAAAAAAAAAATTAAATTGTGCTTTTATGGTGAGTTTACTTGTCAACATTAATTTTAGAGCAAATTTCTCGTCAAGACATAATTTGGTTTAAAAAAAAAAAGACTTAAAACGTTATGATGAAATTTTAAAATTTTTTCAAAATTTAAAGTTGACACAATTGAGGAGATGAAAATATAATTTTTAATAAAAAGACCACAAATTCAATGAAATCCATGAGAATCTATTAAAATCTATGATATAGAAATCTATTAAAATCTTATCAAATATGTCAAATTCTATTAAATTCCATGAAATTTATAAAAATTTATAAATATTAAGAAATCTATTAAAATCTGAGTTGAGGACACCCTCCTTAATATCATCAGAAGTCCAGAACCCAGTAGCACGTTTTCAGTTTCCATATTTCCATTTTGCTCTTGCTGCCTGAAGAATATCCATTTAGTGGTTAGGGCAAAAGTAGATTCTAATTTCTAATCCTTCATTCCTTCCGACCGAGGTTCCGATTATCTGCTAGTGTCCGTTCTCGGTTCTTCTATCGTGTGATTTGAAGGTAATTTTTCCTAATAAATAATAACTTCCAATTCTATTTGACGAATTCATATTTGGATTTATGAGATATTGATTTTTGATTTTTTGAATTTTTTCAATTACCCAAATGAGCAGTTAATAGTTGGGTTGAAAAAGAGCAAATTGAGGATTCAAGTTAATAGTTGGGTTTGGGTTGAAAAAAAGCAAACTGAGACTAAGAATTTGAGTTCATTTTACTGAGAATTGAGAAAATGTTGAAATGGGGATGAAAGCAAAACTTGTATTATTGTGTATATCTATATACACATGTATAATTTATTTTATAGTTATTGTTACAGATGGGAATCCATTGTCTTCAGACTTCACACCTACAGATTTCTGTAATCTGACTGTAAATGTGCTATTGCCTGTTAATATTTTTTGATGCAATATTTGTGTACATAGACATGAGTTGTTTACTTCCTCGTGACCACTAGCGGATCCAGTGTGGCTGCCTCCACTGCCCAAGTTTAATTTTTTTTTATAAGTTATTATATGCATCCCACTGCCCAAAGTGAAAATATATTTTTTTAAGTTATATTAATTTACTTTTTTGCCCCTCTTTAACAATTCAATTACAAAACATATATTTAATATCACCAAAAGTCCAGAACCCAGCAGCACGTTTTCAGTTTCCATATTTTCATTTTGCTCTTGCTGCGTGAAGAATAGCCATTTAGGTGTTAGGGCAAAAGTAGATTCTAATTTCTAATCCTTCATTCCTTCCGGCCGAGGTTCCGATTATCTGCTAGTGTCCGTTCTCGGTTCTTCTATCGTGTGATTTGGAGGTAATTTTTCCTAATAAATAATAACTTCCAATTCTATTTGACAAATTCATATTTGGATTTATGAGATATTGTTTTTTGATTTTTTGAATTTTTTCAATTACCCAAATGAGCAGTTAATAGTTGGGTTGAAAAAGAGCAAATTAAGGATTCAAGTTAATAGTTTGGTTTGGATTGAAAAAAAAGCAAACTGAGACTGAGAATTTGAGTTCATTTTACTGAGAATTGAGAAAATGTTGAAATGGGGATGTAAGCAAAACTTGTATTATTGTGTATATCTATATACACATGTATAATTTATTTTATAGTTATTGTTACAGATGGGAATCTATTGTCTTCAGACTTCACCCCTGTAGATTTTTGTAATCTGACTGTAAATGTGCTATTGCCTGTTAATATTTTTTGATGCAATATTTGTGTACATAGACATGAGTTGTTTACTTCCTCGTGACTGTGTATTGCAGTTGCTTTTGAATTTTTATGTCGATATTTTCGGTGCTATTATAGGGAAGGCAAATAGCTTTTATCTAATGATTTGTTTTTGGATGTAGATATGGAGAAATTTTTAATTAAAAGAACAAGACCGGAACAAAATTCAACTCAAGCAAGTGTGGATCCACAACAATCTAAGTATACTCGTATTGATTTTGAAAGTCTTCCAACTGATCCGGGGTTGGGTTGCGAAAGAAAATTTGTGATTATCATCCTAATGATAGAGATGAAATTCGAAGAACTTATTTACTGAGAGGTCCATGTCAACTTCGTGGACACGATTTTAAACAAAAAAAAAAAAGCAGGGAAAAGCATTGCGTCGTTTCCAACCTGAATGGTTTGATGAGTTTAGCAGTTGGTTAGAGTTTAGTGTTGACAAGGAAGCTGCTTTCTGTTTGTGTTGTTATCTTATGAGAGAGGATGTTGACGAACAACAGTTTGGAGGCGACTCTTTTGTTTCAAGTGGATTTAAAAATTGGAAAAAAAAAAAAGAAAGACTTCAAATGCACATAGGAGGCCCCGGAAGTGCTTATAATCAAGCTTGGAGCAAATGTCAAACTTATGAATCAAAGGCAACATATTGAAACTGCATATTGTAGAAAATCTGAACTAAGTCGAAAGGATTATCGAACTCGTTTGACTGCAACAGTAGACTGTATACGGTTTCTTTTACGTCGAGGCTTGGCATTTCGTGGACATGATGAATCTGACGATTCATTTAATCAAGGTAACTTTCTAGAGCTCCTAAAATTTCTTGCTGATCACAATGACAGTATCAACAAGGTTGTGTTGAAAAATGCTCCAAAAAATCATAAAGTAACAGCCCATGATATCCAAAAAGAAATTGTGAATGCAGCATCAACTGAAACTACCAATGCAATAATCAATGATCTTGGAGATGAATTTTTTTCTATCTTGATTGATGAGTCCCGTGATGTAGCAGTCAAAGAACAAATGGTTGTTCTATTGCGTTATGTTAATAAAGAGGGAAGCGTCATTGAAAAGTTTCTTGGAATAGTTCATGTTCACGACACAACTTCATTGTCACTTAAAACAGCAATACAATCATTATTCTCAAAGCATGGGTTAAGTTTGTCAAAATTACGTGGTCAAGGCTATGATAGAGCTAGTAACATGAAGGGGGAGTTCAATGGTCTTAAAAGCCTTATCTTAAAAGAGAATCCATTTGCTTTCTATATTCATTGTTTTGCACATCAACTTCAGTTGGCTCTTGTAGCAGTTGCAAAAAGTCAAGACCAAATATCTCTTCTTTTTAATGTTCTTAGTAACTTAGTGAATGTTGTTGGAGGTTCATGCAAGCGTCGTGACATTTTAAGAGAAAAGCAAGCAACTAAAGTCTTTGAAGCATTGAGTAATGGTGAAATTACAAGTGGACGTGGTTTGAATCAAGAAAGTAGTCTCCATAGGACCGGGGATACAAGATGGGGATCACATTATGGTACATTAATAAATTTGATTATTTTATTTTCCTCTGTTATTGATGTACTGGAAATTGTTTCACATGATGGTACAAGTTTAGAGCAAAAAGGTGAAGCTTGTGCTTTATTAAATTTAATTCAATCTTTTGAGTTTGTATTCAATGTGCATTTGATAAAAAATGTATTGGGAATTACAAATGAGTTGTCACAAGCACTGCAAATAAAAGATCAAGATATTGTGAATGCTATGACATTGGTTAAATTGTCGAAACAACGTTTGCAGAAGATGAGGGATGAGGAGTGGGAATTGTTACTTAATGAAATTTCTTCTTTTTGTGAGAAGCATGATATTGTTATTCTACACATGGATGATGTGTATGTTCTTCCAGGGAGATCACGGCGTAATGCCGAAAATCATTCTAATTTGCATCATTACAGAGTTGAACTATTTTATTAGGTGATAGACAAACAACTTCATGAGCTAAACAATCGTTTCACAGAGACAAACACCGAGTTACTTCTTTGTGTGGTATGTTTGAATCCAAGTAATTCTTTCTATGCTTTTGATAAGGATAAGTTGCTCCGTCTTGCTCGGTTTTATTCATTAGGATTTTCTGAAGTTGATCTCATGGTGCTTGACAATCAGTAGGAGACATATATAATGGATATGCGGTCTGCTTATGAATTTTCAGAAGTTGATGGAATTGGTGGTCTTGCAAAGACATTAGTTTAGACAAAAAAGAATGTTGTATATCCATTGGTGTATACACTTGTGAAGTTAGCTTTAATATTGCCTGTTACAACTGTAACTGTCGAAAGGGCATTCTCAGCAATGAAAATAGTTAAGAATCATTTGCGCAGTCGAATGGGTGATCAGTGGATGAATGATTGTTTGGTTACATATATTGAGAATGAGACATTTGATACTGTTGATAATGAAAAAATCATCCAGAGGTTTCAGAATATGAAGACTCGGTGAGAGCAACTATGAGGACATAAATGTAAGTACTTTAATTTAAACTTTTTGTGCCACAGTACATTTTTTTCTTTTTTTTTTTGAAAAACTTATGCTGGAACTTGGAATTTTTGTATAATCAACTTACTCTTGTTTGAGTTTCAATATTATCTTATAATACTTTTTTTAGCAATAATATTATTGACATTTTAAATTTAATTTATGTTATCGCATTATTCGCCCTCACAGTAAACAATTCCTACCTCCGCTCTTGGTTATGAAGATCTAACGAACTTTACCATTCAACATACATATAGTTAACAAAATTTCAAAGACGAACAAAGACGTGAGTCTTAAAAAAAAAAGTGATGTCTCAAGTTTTTTAACATATAAATCTAGCAAAATCTTAATGAATTATTACATAATATGACAAACGATTCAACCTTGATTAACATTTATTTTACATTTGTCACTACAAGTTTTGAACAAATAATTTTGATTAGCTATTAGATTTACAAAGATTTGTCATGTCTTATCGGCCAAAACCACATAAATATAATTTCACGAGTCCACAATTACTCAAAATAAAAAATTGTGTATGAATTGTAGTAAATATTTTTTTTCCTCATTTGGGCTTGGGTGAGTTGAAGTAGAGGTGTCAATCTGGGTTAAGGAAGGCAACGAAGCAGAGTTGGTATATAAAATTCTCTATTTATCGTCCAATTTAATTAATTAATTAAATTTTTATATTTTTTTTACATACAATTTAAATTTTAAAATATAAAAATAAAATAAAATAAAAACATTCGGGGCGGGTTCGAAGAATTCGAGTAGGGGACTATGATCCCCGCCCCTGCCCCGTTTAGTAATGGCGGGGTGGGGCGGGTTTTTTTGCCATCCCTAATCTAGGTCGGGCCATTTCTGAATAAGCCTAGTAATGACCCGAATTAGAAAAATCCCGGCCCGTGGCGAGTTGCAAGCTGGGTCAACCTAGCTCACAAAATTTGAACGCCAACCCGACCCACCCATCGGTCCATCTGAGCAAGCCCATATAAGCCGAGGTTTGATTCAGCCCGTTTGAATAAAAAAATTAATTTTTTTAAAATACTAAAAAAAATTATTAACTTATTTCAAATTGTGTGCAAGTGTGATGGGACAACATACTTGTACACAATTTTCGGCAAGTAGCGATAACGGCTCTCTACCACATTTAACCTTTTAATTTTATTTTAAAAATCTTACGGGCCAGTGGTTGGCGGTTCAACTTTTTGGGCCCATGAATTGCCCGATTGATTCACTACCGGCCCCCGGTTTCGAGCCTTCACGGGAGGGCCGATGCAAGCCGACACATCTTGACACTTCTAGGTTGAAGGGCTAGATCCGCTCCAATTTTTAAGTGTTTGTCATCGATTGTAGGGAGGTTTACTCCGCTACAAACAAAAAAAAAGTAATTCTTTGTCTGTCACTTCGTCTTCATCTTCTCAAACCAAAACACATATCTCAATTTCTCCATTTCTCCATATTCATCAAAATTAAACTCCCCTCAAACAAAATTCTCTCTCTCATTCTTTTTAACTCCTCAATCCATTAAATTCTCAACGGTCAGATTCCAGATCAATATTAGTAAGTAATGAATTATATAAAATATGTTGATAATAATTAATTATAAATTCTACAAAATGTATGATAAAAAAATATGTTTTGTTAATATGAACAACTTAAATTCTTAAAAACTAAAAAGTCATGAAATGTTAGGCTTGGATTACCCAACTTGGGCTAAAATTAAAACAATACTTGACCAAACCCAAAAATGGATTTTGGAGGGGCTCAGGGGCCTTTTCGTCAAACTCCTTACCCCACCGTCAACTGTCGGCCACAATAAAACGTGAAAAAGTGGATTTCTGATCTGATTTACGTTATTTCATCAAAAAACATTTTTTTTATGAACATTCTCTGCTTTAACCCGGTCAACTCCTCCGGCGTCGACTCCATCTAGCGGTCAGATCATCGGCCGTCGGAAGGCGAATATTCCTGCTCTTCACCGTTTTATCAGCTTGTCGAATCATGAATCCCGAATAGTAAATCACTCTTCTCTTGACATTCAAAATGGAAGAAAACGAAAGAAATGAAAATTTCTAGGGTTTCATAGAATTGAATTTTTTTTTTATTTTAACTTTTTACGTGATCAGATCCGCAGAGATTTTAATCCGAAACGTACAAAGGCTGCTTAATTTTGCTTTTGATGTATAATTTTTTTTATCCATGAATTTGTTTTATTGGAATTTGAAGACTGCGTGTTTGTATTTATTGTTGTCATTTTGTTGAATTAACTGGAAATTTCACATATTTTGGCTGCATTTTGTGCTATTATTTACTGTCTCTTCTAGTTTGGGATGTACTGGAAGCTTCATCTTTAAAAGCAAAATTTTAGAGATTGGGTGCCCCTCCGTGGGTAAAAGATGTTTAAATATGAGTCGTCCTTCAAATTATGTGATTATAATTGTTTCCGTGACTTTCATATGGGCTAAATAAAGTTGAGTGAATCGGGTAATTGTCTTCTGCATAAGGAAATTTGTGGATACAGAATTTGATGTAAGTTGGTCATGTGAGCCATCAAGTAAATATCTTTTAAACACTTATTAAGAAACAAATGTAAAATATTTATTTTATTGAATTCCACCTAGAACCGTTAATATCTTACGGATCCTAACTCTCTATGCTTTCTCTGTAATGTAACCAGTACAACCTAATCTAAAGGAATAAATTGAAAGCTGATCACTTGGGGAGCATTAATCATTATAGATGGTACTGTGTGAAATACTTTTCTGTCTCTTCCGATTATATGGGGCAGGGACAGAATACTGATAAGATTCTGATGAGGAAAGTTTCGATACATTTTCTGCTTTATTTGGAATATGCAATGCTTTATACCTTACGCTGATAGATTTTAAGGGATGATTTTTTGCCCTGGTTGTGTTTGTTTCTGTTAATTTTGGAATTGATTACTTTGAAATCTAAAATTTTTGGATGAGTATATGTAAGACAAATTACATAAAATGTCCTTCTAATCATTGTAGGAAGTAGGAACAATGACAATCTTAGACTCACTACAGAGGTTATGTTACTGCAATGATTGATTATTTTAGATATATAGGTTCGACTGTGAGTGATGACTGTAATGCATAGGATTTGCATGCATTTTTTGCAATCCTGATGATATGGTATATTTTGTTTGACATTTGACTCTGTGTCTTCCAGTGACTATTTGTTCAAACTTCTATTAATTGGAGATTCAGGTGTTGGCAAGTCATGTCTTCTCCTGAGATTTGCTGTAAGCCTTCATATGTTGCTTAGATGTAATTGTTTAAATACATCCTGCGATGATCTAGTTGTTCTTGTGAAGTTAGTATTGGGGGCTCTTTACTTTTATTGTTGCAGAATCTGTTTTAAACTGAAGATGCATATTTAAACCTTTTTTATCAGCAGGCCTGGCTAATTCGATCATAAATTAAACACCACCCCCTTTACAAAAATAAAAGGAAGAAAAAAATATACATATAGAAACTTTCTTTCATGTTCTTTTTGATCGTTGGTTAGAAACTTATCGGGACCACTTAAATGTAGAATCCAAATCTGAGAGTAGCCAAAAGGTACGCCTCAATCTAAAACAAAGTGTCTATCATCCTTTTGAAGCAAGAATGGCATTGTTGAAAGGTCATATCAGAGTGTGGTCTCATTGAGGATGAACTAATTGTTGACATTATTTGCACAAGTTGACCACTCTGGTTTCAAAATTATAAATCTACGATAGGCAATAAGAGAACATGTTGTAGCTTTTCATTAGACATATTATTACTTCATTTGCATCACAATGCAAGATTAGGAGATGCAATTCGTATGGTGATGTCTTTTGAAATTTTTCTTGTTAAAAAAAGGGACTTTTTTTTCTTGGTAATGGGTTAAATTTGAAAGACTGAGCATTCTGTCCGTCATTTGATTTTACACTTCAAATTTTTTACCTTGCACTACTCTGGGTTGAACAGTCAGGAATTTAACTGTTGCAGAACTGGATAAGTGTAATGTTCCAAGCACAAAAGGGCATGTTATGAATCATTTTACTTAGCTTTTGAATAATTTGAGCCAATAGCCTAACCACCATGATTTTCAGTTCATATACACTTTGTTGGAGGGTTGATCTAAGAGCTGTTTGACGATAAAAGTTTTAGCAGATTTTAGTGCTTGTTCGGTTGTCATTTTCTCCAAAAAAAACCCATTTTTTTGCTTACAATTTTTGACTTTTCAACCCTTTTTACAGTACCAAAAAATTTGAAAAGTCAAAAAGTAACCAAAAAAACTTATTTTTTTCCAAAAAAAAACTCTACAGAACAAGCCCTTAATAAAATTGATGAAATGTGTGGTTAAAATTAATTATTGACTTTGACCTTAGCTTTCTGGCAACTTTTTAAACTAAACCAAACGGACGCCTAAAATTTGATTCGTAATAGTTATGGGTTATTAAATTGTCATGTGTAACATCTTGGGGTTAAGTTGTAAATGCCTTTTGTGAACTTGTGGTTACAATTTCAACATATAGCATACTATATTGGAATTCTTGCATTTTCCTCCAAATCGTTGATTTTTTCTTATTCAGGTTATTGAATGATCCTTGATTATCTTTCCCATACAGGATGATTCATACCTGGAAAGTTACATCAGCACAATTGGTGTTGACTTTGTAAGAGCTTGAACTTGATGGTTGGTTACCTTTACTAGGCACAATTTATTCTGACCATGTTTCTATTTTTGCAGAAAATACGCACTGTGGAGCAAGATGGAAAGACAATTAAACTTCAGATCGTAAAGTTCTCTTATCTTGAATCTGGTTTTCTGTCTGATTTAGAGTATTGAAATTGATCTTGTGGGGTAGTACTCAGAGTTTTTGCACTTTTTGTAACCAATTTATTCTGTCCGGCTGGGAGTTAAATGATTCTCTTGTCTTGAATCTGGTTTTCTGTCTGATTTAGAGTATTGAAATTGATCTTGTGGGGTAGTACTCAGAGTTTTTGCACTTTTTGTTTCCAATTTAATCTGTCCGGCGAGGAGTTAAATGAAACTCACTCTCAACTTTGAAGGGCAAAAATAGATGTATTTTACATGTCGTTGTTACCTTTTTGGGCATAGTTTATTTGATTCCTTTACAGTCATTGGGAAAACAAGTAGGCATATATGGTAGTGCTGAAATTATTTTTTAAGTGCTTATATTATAAGTTGTAGGTGAATTTGTTGATAAAAAGTGGATTGTAAGTTGTGGGTTCTAAATGTGTGGATAAAAAGTATGTTTGACTAGTTTCACCAGCTGAAATTATAATTTAAGCATCCCTAAACATGGGCTAGAAGTGGTCAATTATCAGAATGGAAGTGTTCTTTATTTTGCATAAAATTTGTCTAGTGTACTCTAAATTACTTGAAAGCATATATCATGAGCAATTTACATAGATGTGACGAGCTACTGGAAACTGATAGTTTGTCTTTTCCCTTATTGTCAACTTTTAAAAGAATATTCTGAGGTCCTTCAGTCCTATGCAATTTACAACCATTTGAGCTTTTTATTTTGAAATGGGAAGGAGAAAAAGTCGAGAGGCTGAGTGAAAATGACAAGCAATTGTATAAAAGTTTGCAGTAAAGAAAAAGAATGGAACACAATCATATCTTTTGGTAAATTGAATGCAGTTCTACTTACTGCTATTGCCTATCTGTTCAAGAAAGTTGAATCATTTGAATACTTTAAATGCAGTGCTACTTATATCATAATTGTTTTTCTTCCCGTTAATGAAGTGGGCCTTCGTTCACATCTTATTTGTGGCTTGCAGTGGGATACCGCAGGACAAGAACGTTTCAGAACAATAACTAGCAGCTACTACCGCGGGGCACATGGCATTATAGTGAGTTTCTTCCAAGTATCTTTTTAACTCTTGTAGCGACTTGGTTTTCCTGAATGTTTTCTTAACCTGCAATGTGGAATTTTATGGCAGATAGTGTATGATGTAACTGACCAAGAAAGCTTTAACAATGTGAAGCAATGGTTAAATGAAATTGATCGCTATGCCAGTGAAAATGTAAACAAGATTCTGGTTGGAAATAAGTCTGACTTGGCCGATAACAGAGCTGTGTCGTATGATACAGCTAAGGTAGCAATCTAATGGTTTTTCCTATTTATAATTGTTTCATAGAGGACAAGTTTCAACTGAAATTGTGCCCTTTTTGCTGTTGTAAATAGGCTTTTGCAGATGAAATTGGCATTCCATTCATGGAGACCAGTGCAAAGAATGCCACTAATGTCGAACAGGCTTTCATGGCAATGGCTGCTGATATTAAGACCAGGTATTCCTTCTTTTTATGTGTATGATGTGTGATTTCATCTTGTCATAAATTTTGGAACTGATATTTCCCACTATTAGCATGTTTCACTAAGCTTAAAAATTTAATTGTAAGTAAGACGTTTTAAAATAAATAAATATTTTACTGGCTAAAGCTGAAAATAATTTGTTTTGAGTTACTTTCAGAATAGAATCTTTATTTCACATAAAAAGTAAGAAGTAACATATCCAAACATGTTTAGAAACAAAAGGTCAATTAAATTTTACTTTTACTCACTTTGAAGCTTAGCAAAACATCCACTGTATCTCTTGTTAAATATTTTATTGTTGACGTATCATTCTTTCCTGATAATTGCAGGATGGCAAGTCAGCCTGCGTCAAGCAATGCAAAGCCACCGACTGTGCAGATTCGTGGACAACCTGTTGCACAGAAGAGTGGATGCTGCTCTTCTTAGTGATCTCGCATTGTTTTGTGAGATCACATTCTCGCCTATTTTTCTAATTGTGGAAGACTTTATTATATTAGTTCCATTCTTTCAAATCCATTTGGTTTTTAAGTCACCTGTACAAATTAAGAAGGATTGCTTAATAGTAATGTTTGTTTTGTACTTTGCTATTATTTCCCTAGTTCTGTCCAAAGTGGTAGAATGTCAGTATTCAGTTTAAAGGATGGGGCATTTGGAAAGAATAGTGTATTATGGTGATTTGTGTTTGGATTAAAATTCCGTTAACTTTCAATAAATGATTTATTTTCTGTCGGAAGGTTGTACTTTCTGTAAGCTAATCTTACCATTCATTGTCATAATGTCGGTTTGGGATTGAGATCTTGTGCGAATATGAATTTTCTTTGTAAAATATGAGTTTTTATAAATGATGCTATCTGAATTTTAGGGCTGTGCTTTACTTGCTTGCTATTGGGCTTTAAATTTAGTTCGAATCTTAATTTTGATTGATTGTGAGTTGTTCTCAAACGAGTTTTATCTAGTTAAACCTGAGTCCAGATCGAGTTACTTTAACATATTTCTATGTAGTTTCTTGTCATTTTCCTTTTCAAAGCGCCTTGATCTTGCATTGTATGACAAATGTTGGTTTAGTCTAAAAACAGAAAATTTGTAAGCTGCATAAAGAATATTTGCATTGAGCCTACTATTATTAGAAAATATAGAATGAGCACGTTGTAATAACTCCATATCAATCCAAAGTTCTAGACTAATACATGTGCTACCCATTTTCAAGAAGATAAAATCGTGAACGTGAATGTGATTGACGATAAAATATAATCTTGGGTGGCCAACATTAATTGGATTAGCAGAATTCTTCCAAGTCTCCCTTTGCTACAATTGCTGTTAATTCAAAAACAAAGATTAGCAGAATTCTGAACTAATACTGAACAAGAATGGAAATAAATTTTGGAGTCTCAAATTTCAAATTTCATATGGCAATTGCTGTGATATCGATCAAACAAGAAACTTGGCTCATTGTTATGCTCTATTCCTGCAAACCACACAGAAAAAGAAACTTGGCTACTACATTATATATCTAAATTGGGTAATTTGCAATTTTAGTCCCCAATTTTTTTAATTTACTCCCAACCAATTTTTTTAGCACCAGACATCCTCAACTTTTCAAGTAATTGCAAATCACGTTCCCATTGACATATTTTGATAGATTTGCCCCCGTATTTAAATAAAAAAGAAAAAAGCTAAAAACAAAAAAATAATAAAAGAAAAGAAAAGAAAATTGCAAATGAAGTTCCATAATTTTTAAAAAGCACAAAATAACTCTATCTTCCCCAAAAACCTACCCCACCCATGGCCAAATTACCACTATCCAACCATGAGATGGAAAATCCAGCAATCCATCCATGAGATGCGCAATTATTCACCACCATTCATGTTGTTATAGATGATCAATCAATCAATCAATCATCCTATTTATGAAGCTGTGTCGAAGGCTACCGTGGAGGATTTCGGGGATTTCACCGCCACCTATGAAATCCAAGCACTGATTTCGTGCGGCGAAGAGACGAAATTGTTGACGAATGGGCGAAGATTACGCGTAGCACAGAGACCATCATTCTGCCATTTATTGACAGAAAGGTGTTGAAAACAAATGAACCACTGGTTTCAAAGTTCAACCCGGCGGGCGGAACCGTCATTAATAGGTGAATAAGATAACATAGGGCAGTAGAAGAAGCCCATCACCGTCACATTTCTAAATCTCTCCAAAATTTAGATTGAATCCAAAACAAAGTTAGCAAGGATCCGACTCTGGAAGCCGAAAATAGCTACTCATACAGCAGATTTGAAGCTGTCGCCGCCCACATCTGGCGATGCATAAGCAAGGCACTGCAGCATGTTGGGAAAAAACGTGTGCCACCAGAATTGTTATTTCATTTTCTGATTTAAGTGAAACACGCTTTTGTAAATGGAGGCAATTGATCAGATGTTTACACGTGGAGGCTGTTCAACCCTTGGATGTAAATGGCGTCTGATATACTCCTTCCCTGGCTTCTGGATACTTCACTTCTGGCAGAGAGAAATTAGGGTTTCTTGGTGAAAAATTGCTCTTCGTCTTCTCTATGTCTTCTCATCTCTGAAATCTCTGAAATCTTCTACTCATTCTTTTTCTTTTGTTAAAAGATCATCAGTTGATGATTCTTGGTGATAGATAAAAGTCTTCTGACTTTTATACTTAGTTGCCGAATCAAACTGAGATGTGTTGTTCTTGTGTGAACAGTAACTGAGGGTGATTTCTGAATGTTTGTGGTTTCTTGAGAGTTTAAACCTTGGTGGTTTAAAGGGAAGTCTGTAATACTTTGATACACTTTGTACTTGGTTGCCGATTGGTTATTTTAATGGTACTTGGAGCATATTCCACGTTGTGGATGCTCAACAGAGGATGTAGGTGTTAGATTTGGTCACCGAACCTCTGGGGCTTAGGCCGAAAAATTCCTTGTGTTCTTTACAGTTTTATGTTTGTTCTTGTTACTTAGATTTGTTGAATGTTAATCTTCTTGAAAGTTACTAATGGTTCTTGGCCTTACAGTGGTATCAGAGCTTTGGATTCTACTTTCGTATAAGAGGATTTCTGAAAATCTTCAACGTTCTGTACAGATTGAGGTATCTTTGGGTGAGATCTAACCTTTCTTTTAACTGTTCTTGTTAAATAGATATGTTTATTTGTGTTTTGTTTCCCTAAAACTTACTCCGTTCACAAGAAACCCCCTGGAGACTATTCTTTGTCCAAAGGCTCCATAAGAGGCCTTGGGAATCTGAGATAAATCCAGTACGGGTGTGATCCTGGAGTTGTTTTCTGCTGGAGACAAAACTTCTGTGATCTGTATAGAGTAGCCTGTTCATATTGTGTATATGATCTGCTGAACTTGACTATAATCTGAAAATCTTCTTTGTGAATATATTCTCTTATAGTTTGCTAAGTAAACTGTCTGTAAAGTGTTTTTCAAAAAGTTGTGAAATATGTCTTCAACAAGATTTGAGTTGAATATCTTTTATGGGAAGGGGGATATCAATATGTGGGGTCAAAAATTAAAAGCTATTTTGATGCAACAAAAATGTGCTAAAGCTCTTAATGATTCTTGGCCTGATGATATGCCTGAAATGAAGAAGTCTGAATTGGAAGAAATTGCCTGGAGTACTATCTTTTTACACTTATCTGATAATGTGATAAGAACCATATGAGAGACTAGTACTGCTGCTGAACTGTGGACCAAATTACAGACACATTATGTGTCAAAAACTATTCCAAACAAATGTTATCTTTTAAAACAATTCTTTTATTTTAAAATGGACTCTTCCCTTGACTTGGATGAAAATCTGAACAGATTTACAAAACTATCCCAAGACCTTACCAATTGTGATGAAAAGCTTTCACAAGATCAATTGGCTGTGGTTCTCCTGAAGTCAATTAGTGATAGGCACAAAGATTTGAAAAATGCTCTAGAGTATGGAAGGGATACCTTAACCACTGACATTATCATTAGTGCCCTTAGAAACAAGGATCTAGAGCTCAAATCTGAAAATAGGGAGAACTTGAGAGGTGAGACCTTAGTGGTTAAAGGGAAAAACTCTGAAAAATCTGGTTTCCATTTTAAGAAAGATCAATCTGAGGGAAAAAAGAAGGGTCAGGGTAAAGGGAAGAATAAGAATAATGCCAAAGGGAAAAAATGCTATTTCTGTGGAAAAACAGGGCATTTTATTAAAGATTGCTTCAAGAGACAAAATGAGCTAAAAGACAAGGGTACAAAGGAAGGTACTGCTATTTTAGCCTATAATAATGAAGAATCTGAAAATGGAGTTGTTCTTGTAAATTCTGAAAGACACCTAAATCAGGAATGGATCCTTGATTCAGGCTGTACTTTTCATACGTGCCCAAATAAAAACTGGTTCACCAACTTTCAGAATTCTGATGGGGGTCATGTGGTTATGGGAAATAATATGACCTGTGACATTAAGGGAATAGGCAGTGTGAGTATAGTTTTAGAAAATGGAACCAATCTGATTCTCCATAATACCAGACTTGTACCTGATCTTGAGAGGAACCTTATATCCTTAGGAGTTCTTGATGATATGGAGTTTGATATTAGGATTGGAAAGGGACAAATCAATATCTTCAAAGATGGTGATTTAATCATCAAATCTGAGAAGAAACATGGTTTATATTTTCTAAAAACCAAGTCAATCCACAGTTTAACAGCAGCTACTTCAGATAAAAATCTATCTCTCTCAAAATTATGGCATGAAAGACTTGGTCATATAGGCAATAAAGGACTTAATTCTCTTCAGAAACAAGGTGTCTTTGAGAATGTAAATCTGTGTGATATTACTTCATGTGAAACATGCATATTAGGTAAGCAGGTAAAACTTCCCTTTTCAAAGGGAACTCACAAGTCTGAAAAAATTCTTGATTATTTGCATGCTGATTTGTGGGGACCTGCTTCTATGTGTACTCAATCTGATTTTAGATATTATCTGTTAATCATTGATGATTTCTCTAGAAAATCTTGGGTTTTCTTGTTAAAAACTAAAGATGAAACCTTTTCTGTTTTTAAAACTTGGAAAACTCAAATTGAAAATCAAGTTGATCTTAAGATTAAGACCTTAAGAATAGATAATGGACTTGAATTCTGCAATTATGAATTTAATGAATTCTGTCACTTGCATGGTATTGTTAGACACAGAACTGTTACCTATACTCCTCAGCAAAATGGAGTTGCTGAAAGGATGAACAGAACTCTCCTAAATAAGGTAAGATGCATGCTCTTAACTTCTGGTCTGCCTAAACTATTCTGGGGTGAAACTGTTTTAATTGCTGCTTATCTATGTAATAGAAGTCCCTCCAGTGCTTTAAACTTTAAAGTCCCAGAATCTGTTTGGACCAAAAGACCTGTAGACTACTCTCATCTTAAAGTCTTTGGTTGTGCTGCTTATGCTCACCAAAATATAGGAAAATTAGAGCCTAGGTCTCTAAGGTGTGTTTTATTAGGATATGGAGAAAACACAAAAGGATATAGACTTTGGGTAAAAGAAGAGAGAGGGTTTAAGGTAATAATTAGAAGAGATGTTGTCTTTAATGAGTCCTTGATGCCATGCTTGATGAACACCACTTCTAATCTGAAAGATAGAGATGTTAGGATTGAGGTGGAGTCTCCCAGTTTAGGGGTTGGAGAGGATATGGGAGAAAGAGAAAATATAAATCATCAAGATATAACTTTTCAAAATGGTGAAGAATCTGTAGAAGGTGATACTGATACAGCAACTCTGCCTATTGATGAGTATCAACTCACAAGAGATAGACAGAGAAGGCAGATCAGACCACCTGCTAGATTCAATGATGATAATTTTGTCTCTTTTCTCACATATCAGGAAGTGGTAGAAAGTGAGCCTCTCTCTTATGATGAGGCAGTGAACTGTAAAGACTCTTTAAACTGGAAAGCTGCTATGGAGGAAGAAATGTCTTCCTTAATGCAGAATAATACCTGGATTTTGGTTGAAAAACCTAAAAATCAGAAGGTAGTTGATTGTAAATGGATTTACAAATTGAAAGAAAGTGAAGGTAGTATTAACAAAGTCAGGTTTAAGGCCAGACTTGTTGCTAAGGGTTTTACACAAAGAGAGGGTGTTGATTATTCTGAAATCTTTTCACCTGTGGTAAAACATACTACTATTAGAATCATCTTGTCTCTGGTAACTCAATTTGGGTGGGAGTTGGATCAGTTAGATGTGAAAACTGCCTTCCTATATGGTGAGTTAGATGAAACCATTTACATGAATCAACCCTTAGGTTTTAAGAAAAAGGGTAAGTCTGACTTAGTCTGTCTTCTAAAGAAGTCTTTATATGGTCTGAAACAGGCTCCTAGATAGTGGTACATAAGATTTGATACTTTTGTACAAAATCTGGGATTCCAAAGGAGCAAATATGATTCATGTCTTTACTGTAAAGGTTCTGGAGGTGCAAATTCTCTTTATCTTTTATTGTATGTTGATGATATGTTACTTGCCAGTCATGATAAAGATGAAATCAAAAGTATAAAGGATAAGCTGAATTCTGAGTTTGACATGAAAGATTTAGGATCTGCAAAAAGAATTTTAGGAATGCAAATTAAAAGGGATAAGAAAAATGACATGCTTATTTTGAATCAACAATCTTATGTGATAAAAATTCTTGAGAAATTTGCTATGTCTGATGCTAAGCTTGTTAGTTTACCTCTTGCAAATCATTTTAAGTTGTCCTCTGATTATTGTCCAAATACAAAAGAAGAATATGATAGAATGGAAAATGTTCCTTATGCTAATGTGATTGGATCTGTGATGTATCTGATGATTTGTTCTAGACCTGATCTTGCTTATAGCATTAGTGTATTGAGTCGATTCATGTCTAACCCTGGTGAATGCCATTGGGAAGCTCTTAAGTGGCTTCTCAAATACTTGAAAGGCACTTCAAATATGGGTCTGATCTTCAGAAAATGCAAAGAAGGTATAACCCTTAGAGGTTATACAGACTCTGACTTTGCAGGTGATAAAGATAATAGGAGATCCACATCTGCCTATTTCTTTACTTTGTGTGGAACTGTAATCAGTTGGAAATCTCAACTTCAAAAAGTAGTAGCTCTATCCTCTACTGAAGCTAAATTTATTGCTGCTGCTAATGCAGTAAAGGAAGGTATCTGGCTTGAAGGTTTATTAAAGGAATTTGGTTTTGTTGATGAAAATGTTATTGTATTTTCTGATAATCAAAGTGCCATACATTTGAGTAAAAATCCTATGTTTCATGATAGATCAAAACATATAGATGTTAAATATCATTTCATTAGAGATATTATTTCAAAAGGCATTTTGAAACTTGAGAAGATTGCTACTCAATTCAATCCCTCTGATATGAGAACAAAAGTAATTCATTTGAATAAGTTTAAGAATTGTCTAAAAATTCTTTCAATTGATCAGGTTGAGTCTGATTGATTTGATTTTCCTCCATTTAATTTGTTTTAATTCTCTTAACAGGTACTGAGCAATGAAATAGTAATGGAAATGTTCTAAGTGTCTGAAGATAACCAATTCCTGGTAGCAAGGTGGAGCTGTTGGGAAAAAATGTGTACCACCAGAATTGTTATTTCATTTTCTGATTTAAGTGAATCACGCTTTTGTAAATGGAGGCAATTGATCAGATGTTTACACGTGGAGGCTGTTCAACCCTTGGATGTAAATGGCGTCTGATATACTCCTTCCCTGGCTTCTGGATACTTCACTTCTGGCAGAGAGAAATTAGGGTTTCTTGGTGAAAAATTGCTCTTCGTCTTCTCTATGTCTTCTCATCTCTGAAATCTCTGAAATCTTCTACTCATTCTTTTTCTTTTGTTAAAAGATCATCAGTTGATGATTCTTGGTGATAGATAAAAGTCTTCTGACTTTTATACTTAGTTGCCGAATCAAACTGAGATGTGTTGTTCTTGTGTGAACAGTAACTGAGGGTGATTTCTGAATGTTTGTGGTTTCTTGAGAGTTTAAACCTTGGTGGTTTAAAGGGAAGTCTGTAATACTTTGATACACTTTGTACTTGGTTGCCGATTGGTTATTTTAATGGTACTTGGAGCATATTTTACGTTGTGGATGCTCAACAGAGGATGTAGGTGTTAGATTTGGTCACCGAACCTCTGGGGCTTAGGCCGAAAAATTCCTTGTGTTCTTTACAGTTTTATGTTTGTTCCTGTTACTTAGATTTGTTGAATGTTAATCTTCTTGAAAGTTACTAATGGTTCTTGGCCTTACACAGCATATGGCATAGCAACAAACAAATCACCACCATTCATGATTGATTGCTCATCTTATGGCTGACTTGTTGGATTTTCCATCGCATGGTTGAGTAGTGGTGATTTGGCCATGGGGTAGGGTAGGGTAGATTTTTGGAGAAAAAGTTTATTCGTGGTTTTTAAAAATTATGGGATTTCATTTGTAATTTTTTTTTTTTTTTTAGCTTTTTTTCTATTTTTGTTTACTTAAAGAGGAGGGCAAATCCATCAAAATGTGTCAATGGAGACGTGATTTGCAACAAACTACAAATGTTGGGAATGTCTAATGCTAAAAAATTGGTTAGGGATAGATTAATAACCAACTGCAAATATTAGGGACCAAAAGTGCAAATTGCCCTTCTAAATTTCTAATGCTCAGATTCATAGCATTATTTCTGGCAACTCTAGTTACAGGGCCTGCTTGAGATTGAGAGGATCCCTGATGAATTGACTCTCTTAATATGGTTATCGATGGTTGAGGCACGAATGGCGCACAAGTAGCAGATGTTTGACTCATATTTGATTCTAATTTGTGACATTCAGTCGGTGTTTTTTATGTTACAGCAAACCTAGGCTAATACATCGAACTCCAGCCAGTAGGCCCAGTATATGAAATAATCAGTTAAAATGAAATGTGCAGATATCAAAGGACAATGTTTGTTATACACTTACACTTACACTCTCACATATATCAAGACCATGCTAGCTTTACACCCTCATTTACACTATTTTTTACACTCTTATATGTGTCAAATACTAGTTGTTTCAAATTATTATTTATTTGGCCAAATAAATAAAGTGACCCAATCATTACTTGACACGTGTAAGAGTGTAAGTGAGTGCGTAAGTTTTGAGTGTACAAATATTATTTTCCATAAGTTAATCTTCGTACCTAAATTTGTCAGGATTTAGGTGACTGACATTGGCAGAGCCTAGGAAGAATCTTGGGGTCTGGGCCTCCAATTTTTCAATTTTTATTTCTATTTTTTATTAAAAAAACATTATTTACGGACTCATTATAATACTCAAAAAATTTTCGTATTTTTATATCTAATTATACAAACTAAACAAGTCAAACTGGCGTGAAGTAGAATTTTAATTTAAACTAGTTAGCAATACGTGTGTTACACATGATTGAAATAATTTTGTTAATTTTTAACATTTTGAAAATTCTTAGTTTTTAATTGTTAATGGTTAAAATGCTAATGTAGCAATTACAGTAAAAGTAAAGCAACATAGTTGTTAATAACATGCTATATTGTATTGTTTGATATTATAATGAATAATATAGATAGTTTATATACGTTCATAGAAGTAAAATTGTAATTAGAGACGTGTTTTATATTGTGGTAATACCAATAATAACTTAAACGCAGTGAATAGATTTGAGCTTTGATGATTGACAAAATGTTGATATCAAATCTTATAAAATTGATGGTGTATTAACATAGATATCCATAGCTGCATTTTATGAAGAATAAAATTAATAATTAACAATTATATTTTGAGAGAATGTAAAGATTGACTCTATAATATTGTACATTCGTTGTTATAGTAGTTCCTTATAAACAATATTTTTTGTGTATGTTCTCTTTTTGTTTGTCGTGTCTGATTTGATTAACAATTTTGGTGTAGACATTGAAGTGCCCCTTAATGATACAACATATAATTGGCTAGGGCTGCACAAAAAAACTGCGAAACTGTAAATCGAACCGAAACCGTTGGTTCGGATCCACGTGGACCAGCGGTTTTTTTTTCTCTTAAACCGAACCAAACCATTTCAAACTTGTTTGGTTTAGGTTTCAATTTTCAAAAACCGCACAAAACCGAACCAAAACACTTTTAAATTTTTAAATTAAAAAATAATTTTATTAAATTATAAATATTACAGTTTTAAAAAATGTAAAGTTGGCATGTTGCTATATGCTAACTTACTACTACTTTTTTACTTTTGTGTTTGTATTTCGAATTTTAGATAAATGTAAATGTAATTTAACGTTTAACATTTAAGATTGTGTTTGATTTGGCAAAATTTTCTATAGAAAATGCCATTTTTCCACCTATTTTCCAACTGATATGCTTGATTGCACAATATTTTCTATGGAAAAAATATTTTCCTCCATGTTTTTCTTATTTTGTTTGATTGCAACCTTTTTTTTTTCCATGTAAAATCTTTTCTCATTTTCCTTGTTTTGACCACATTTTTCTTGTTTTCAAGGAAAATATTTTCTTTGGTATGGAAAATTTGTCTTATTTCCAATCAATAATTTATTGGCAATTCAATGCCGTGGAATTCATTTTCTTTCTACCCAAATTTCTTAATTGCAATCAAACACACCCTAGCATTATTATTTCTCTTTTAAACTTATATGTTAACTTGTTTTAAATATATTATTATAATATCAATAGGTAAACCACGGATTAAAACCGAACCAAACCGCAAATAATGGTTTGGTTTGGTTTGGAAAAATTCCAAACTGCATGAAATGGTTTGAGTTGAAAATATGGCACAAACCGCCCAAACCGAACTGCGTTCACCCCTATACTTGGCCACATGAAAAGACATGTTGTGATAGATATACTCCAACATGGGGTATAATTTTCAATTTTATGTTTGAAAATTTCTATTGTTAAATTTTTTGGTCTTGCGTGTAAGCTAAAGACTTACACTACAAGTGCAATTTTCTGCATTCTAATTAGTGGATTACATATTATTTCATTTAGCTTTCAAAATTTTCAACTCAATTTAGTTATAAAATATTGACAAAAATTGAAGTTTACTTATACAAACTCATTTCACATATATTCCCTAAAATCGATAAAAAGCATTGGAAGTTGTTTCAGCAGTATTATGCATTTCATCAAAAATCTAGCATGTATTAGTTACCCCACTGAAGTTGACCCAAAAAAAAAACATTTTGATTTGCCCAGATTCATATCATTTACACACGAAAATCAATAATTTTTTTTTTAATAATTCAACAAATTTCAAAACCCTAACCACAAAAATAAATCATAAAGTATTAGGGTATTAAGAAGCAAAAGAAAATTCAAAAACCAAATGTATGAAGGTTGACACAATTTTTTCCAATAAATACATATACGAGTTTCCGCACATACATACATCGAGGGAAAGAAAGAACCTGAATCAAGGTTATTGAAACGATGTCCGATCTTCATCGGTGATGGAGTTCTTGATGCTTCTAGATATGACAGATGAGATTTGAATCTCTTGTCAAACTCATATATTGTGTTATATAGTTTAATAATAGTGGATGGGTGGGGGTGGGGGTGGGGGTGGGGGTGGGGGTGGGGGGAGAAGTTTTTGGCTTTTTGAATATTGGAGGATAAATTATTATAAAATAATTGTACGTTAATGAGATTGTGTTATATAGTTTAATAGTGGTAGGATGAGAACAATGCCGGCCCTAAGATTTGGGAGGCCTTAGGTGAAAATTAAAATGGAGCCCTTAATAAATTGAGATGTTTTTAAATTATAAATTTTTGAGAGACAATTAAAAAATGATTGGAATTTGTGTTAAGATATAGAGCCTAATATGTTGCGCTACACAGAGCTGTGTGCGGATCGACATTAAGTAAGGGTGTTTTTCGAAATTTTGCTTTAGAGTTTCATTATAATTAGAAAACTTTTATTGTGTTATTATATATAGGACTAATCTTTTGTAAAAAAAAATCATCATTTTTTATAGGACTATATAAATCATTATGTTCTTTATTCTTTGCCCTTTTATTTATTGTTCAAATCCTAACAATTTGGAAAATTGTTTCGATTCAAGATAAAAATTTTAAAATGAGGTTTAAAGAGAAAATTGCACGATCTAAAATTTAAAAACTAGATTAAGATAGATAATGTATGTTAGATTTCAATTTATTTTCTATTTAGACTTATTTCACATTTAAGTAAGTTGATCTTTACTTAAGAGAGGAGAGGGGGGGGGGGGGCAAAATTGGGCCCTGCATGACTGAGGGCCCTAGGCGGTTGCCTGGCCACCTAGGGCCAAGGCCAGCCCTAAATGAGAAATGTTTTTGGATTTTTGAACATGGAAGGGTAAAATATTATAAGAGTATTGTACATTGATGAGATTGTGTTATATAATTTAATAATCATGGGAAGGGAATGGTTTTTAGATTTTTGAATATGGGTTATTTTGTGTTATTTAATTTAATAATGGTAGACAAACTTGTGGTGTTAAATATTGACAGAGGCTTATGGACAACAATGGAATGCATTGGTCCAAAGTATGCATTACACTAGTTTTTATTTTTTTTAGAAATTGTCTGCCATAATTTTTCATCAGAGAGATGTAAGAAATACATGTTATCGTTTTCAGTTTTGTTTAGAAAAATTTAATTAACTTGTTGTATTGGTGTGATATAATTTAATATAGGATAATTTACATTTTTGGTCCCCAACCTTTATAGTTTGCTACTAATCTACCATCAACCAATTTTTATACCACCAGACATCCTCAACTTTTCATTTAATTACAAATCACGTATCCATTGACAAATTTTGAAGAATTTGTCCTCCTCTTTAAATAAACTAAAAAAAATAAAAGCTAAAAAAAAAAAATAAATAAAAGAAAATTACAAATGAAGTCTCATAACATTTAGAAAGTACAAAATAATTTCTTTCTCCACCCACCCCACTTCATCCTACCCAAACTCATCCTACCATAGCTACAGCCTCAACATAGAGTAGTGATGGAGTGGTAATTGTGTAGTCTATGACCACCGACCACTGCCCACCACGCTGAAACTCATTACATGTTTCTCATCGTATAAAATTTTGAGTCTTTTAGTGCTGGACACTACCGGTAGGCCGAAGACTACATGAACCTCCCAGAGCGTCTCCACGTCGTTGTCGATCATGTGGCAGCTTTTGAGAGTGTGCTTGTAAGCCTACGGGTTGTCGAAGCGGCAGACGATGGACCACATGGTTGCGACTGGCGCATCAATAGCCAACACAACCGATGAACAACACTGGTTGGGTGCCACCGCGTGTGTGTGGTGGTGCAACACGTTATCTGGCACAAAATTTTCGCTAGGCACCGGGATAACCTATGTGGGTGTCGCTTGTTTGTGGTGGAAATTAACTGTGGTGCAACTGGTGGTGCAGTGGCTGTATGAGTGATTGGATTGATTCTATGAAGTTGAAGAGAATAAATCATTTCAATATTTCACTATTCTTAGACCTGCTATAATGGAAAAGAATTATGAATTTGTCGTGGTGGTGGTGGTGGTGGTGGATGTGGTTGTGGTGGCAGTAGATGTTGTGGCTATAGTGGGTGGAGTTGGGGTGGATGTAGGAAAAAGTTACTTTGTACTTTTTAAAAGTTAAATAGATTTCATTTGCAATTTTCTTTTTTTTTTTTGTTGTTTTTAACTTTTTTTGTTTATTTAAATAGGAGGGCAATCTCATCAAAATATGTCAATGAAGACGTGATTTGCAATTAATAAAAGATTGGGGATGTCTGGTGCTATAAAAATTAGTTAATGGTAGATTAATAACAAACTGCAAAGGTTGGAGACCAAAAGTATAAATTTCCTTATAATATAACATAATATTTTGCAAACTAAAATAAAATTAAGGGTGATTATGGAATTTTAAAATTTTTGTAAGGTTATAATTGTCCAAAAAAAATTCTCCCTTTAAGCCTCTTTTAAATGTAGTAGAGATTGACATTTAAAAATAGAAACTAAATGAGAATATTAAATCCAATTATAGTAGTTATCTTTGACTTATTATTTCGAAATCGTCATTTAACGATTTTTCAATCCGAAAGATGTGTTGTAAAGTTTGCCATAAATATTTTAAAACGGTACTAAGAAGTTACACTGACGAGTGAAGAAATATAGCCCGAAAATATATTGAAAGAGGTGTCGTCAAAATAGAAATTAAAAATGAAAAATCGAATGATTAAATCTATTTCTAGCCATTATCTTTGATTTGTATTTTGAATTCAATGTTTAACAATTTTCAATCCAAAAGATGTCTTGTAAAATTTGTCGTGAATACTTCGAATCGATATCAAGAACTTACCCCAACGAATGAAGAATATAGTCCAAAAATGAGCCGAAAGAAATGACGTCAAAATGAGCATTAGATGAAAAAAAAATAGGATTATTAAATTTATTTCGAACAGCCATTTTTGACTCATTTTTTAAAATTCGTCGTTTGAACAGGGATGGCAATAGGATAGTCGGTCTTGCCCCGCCCCACGACCTACAAATTCGCGGGGCGGGACAACCATTTGATCCGCCAACCACCCCACGGAATTTTTTAAAAAAAATTAAAATAAATAGAAATATTTTAAATATTTGTAGCAAACAAAACAAAAAAAATATAAGATCGGAGTTGTGGTGTAGATGTTGATATTTATAGTTTATAACTTTAACCCGAGTTCGATTTTTCTTTACTCCATTTCTATCAAAATTTTAATTTTTATTCTATTTTATGATTTTACAAATTTTTTTTTTTTGATGGGTTGGGGCTGCCCCGAACCTGGGACCCCCTATTACACGAATAAGCGGGGCGGGGCGGGGCGGGGCGGGGCGGCAAGCTTTTTTTGCCATCCTTACGTTTGACTTTTTTCAATCTAAAAGATGTGTTAAAATTGTGGCCCAAATAAAAGGTACTGGCTCCGCCACTTGTGACTGATATACAGATGTGTTTCTAGCATTAATTGAAAATATAGTAATTCAATAAATATTTGTTTGGTAGTAATACTGAACATAAATGAATAGTTTCATAAGCAAGATTTTAACTTCTTTTTTTAACAGTCACCAAATATTCTATAGAGCCCGTTTGGTGGAGTTTATAAACTTGTTTATCTGACAAAAAATAGTTTATTTGACAAAAAAAAAATTTTTTTGACTTGTAGCCTGACATTTTTTGCCATTCTTGGTCAAATAATTATTTTTGTCAAATAAATTAGTATATAAACTATACCAAACGGACTCATAAAAGTTGTGAGTGATGGTTGATTGTTGGAATTCATGCGTACTATTCACGTGTTGCACGTGAGAAAAGCACGTATGAATAAGTCAAATTAAATGTGTTTGACAATGACCCAATTTTTACATACCATGTAGGGCATATAACAAAAGTCGGTAATTCCATATGGTATAGTCAACGGTGAAACACCAGGTTTATCAAATGTTGTTACAGGATTTGGTGGCATGTTGGCCTGGAAATATAGAAAGGAAAAATAAAATAATATATTCTTCTTTAAATCGAATCAATGAAAAAGACAAATTCTCATGATACGACAAATCTAACTCATATTGTTTCACGCAGAAATGTACTCTTTGCTAACAATTAAAAGATTCGGACGATGTGTAAGGGACGTCAAACCTTTTAAGACAAAGTCCCAACAAGGGGTGTTTGATTTATGAAGATTACAATATTAACAAAGGATGAAAGAACAAAACGAAATGCCTCCAAGGGGCACAAGCACACTGAAATACGCTGCAAAGAAATACTTGAAACTGAAAGGGAATGAAATTACATTTTCTCTGTTTTTTGAGAGTTGTCTTGTTGTCTCTTCCGTTCAATCTTCTTTCTTTTATACTTTATCAAACGGTTTCCTTCAATCTTGCGTCAAAAACTGCTCGTCGCCCAATAACTACCCACTTTCTTCCCTAAATGGCAATAATTACCCACTTCCTCCATGATGGTTCAACTGCTTGTAACTCCTGAGACGTGGGAAAATGATAAGAGAGAAGGAAAACTGTTCAAGAACGGTTACTCCATAAGATGACTAATTGTTCTAGTCGCCCAACGTCCTAGGCGTTCTTGGCCTGGGCGACATCTATTCTAGGCCTATCTGGCCTGGATATTTGCTATGGGCCTATACATAAATTCACCTAGGCGTCCATTAGGCTTGGGCGACATATACTTCTGGGCCTATATGCTTGGGTACTTTCTATGAGCCCATACGTACAAATTTACTTAAGTTTCTTTCTTGGGCCCTTAATCTTTTGTACGTCAATAATTACCCCCCAAATAGTTACCCCCCAATATGGCTAAATTAATATAATTACTTATTAATTAGCCATATTCACTTAGTGGCGCTTCATCTTCTGAAAAGTGCGTTTGGCGCTTCGATTCTGATATCCCAAGTGCACGATTTATATAAACCCAAAAAAGACCCCACTACATTGCACCAATAACCACGTCCTGCTTCCATCACGTCGCCGCCTCTTTCTTCCTCTATAAAAGGACACTATTCATCTTCTTCCTTGTGACGACCTCTGATTTTTTTTTTCTTCAGGTCTACTGAAGGTTCTTAGAAGCGAAATTAGAAAACCAACTTATTAAAGGATTTAATATCTTATTTAAAGAAAACAGGACAGGTGTTTATTTATTTATTTTGCTTCAGGTTTTAATGCTTCTAGTATCGTTTAGTTTAGTTGGAAAATTGCTCTCTGATGGATACTAGTATCCTTATTTTAATCTTAAGTCAGATATGTATCTGTTCATTTTTCAGTTTATTCCCAATGCTTAATTTAAAATTATAACATACAATTTTCACGACTTTGAAACTGAAACTAGAAATTAAACTTTAAAAATGAATAACGAAATTAAAACCTTAAATTTGTTATAAGCGTAGTAACTAAATTTCATGGTTTCTATACTTTACAAAATTTAGCTTCCCGATTTCTATTACAACAAAATATCATCATTCTTTTCTATTCATCCTTGTGATGATATCAAAGAAAGTACAAAATATTTTAACCGATTATTTTTATGAGATGAAAACAAGAGTTCTCAAATATTCTAACGTTATCGCACGATAAATACAAACGGTTTGGTAAGTTCTTTCTTTGATATATAGATCAGGCCACAAAGGATGTCGAGACCACACGTCCCTCTTAGTGATAATGTGATACTCGTTTCCATCTGTTGACATTCTACTCCATGTTCGTACTACGTCAGTGTAAACTCGATCCATTTTCTACAAAAGTCATGAAACGACTTATAAGCGGCGAAGCTTAATGAGTAAAACAACAATTAAGGCACATAGCATATAATGCATGAATACTACTTCTTATAATCTCATAGGTTCTAAATAAAATCAATATATAAACATCCAAGATCATAGGCGAACATCATATTCCAATTAATATATACATATGTAAGAAACATAAGGCTACCATTAATAAAATATGCATTCAAAATTCATCTAAACACCCATCAATTATATTTGAATATAGAATGCATATGCAACAAATTTTATCTTATCTTTGGGCCCATTCTATATATAGAACTTATACACCGAGCGCTCAATCTTTGTGCTTGAAATAGTACTAAGGTCATCATACTTTCTCGAGCAATTCTTTGCTCGTTGGGATCCCAAGGCTCTATGGCCTTAACTCCTTAAATAGCCCTCGTGGCTAGGAGTCTATAAAAAGGCCCTCGTGGCCTTAACTTTCATATGGCCCTCGTGGCCGATGACCTTACTATATGGACCCTAAAGTCCATGAGGCATCAACCTCCTTTGGTGTATATCTATTTATAGAACTTAAATATGATTCATGCTTCTTTCATTACTCATAAATTAAGACTTCTTAATGATCATGAATCCACATAAATATCTCAAATCTTTTCCAAGCATGTTTTAATTTCAATAAAACATAATAATCATGCTTAAACGAAACAATATTCAGAACATAACATATTCAAAATTTCTATATGCAGTTCTGTAAGAGAGGTACTAGAAGCTCGTGTCTAAAATACCAGAAGCTTGAAAACAAGGTATTAGAAGCATGGAGTTAGAATATTAACATTCTGTAACAGATTATCTTAGCTCATCATTTAATTATTATATAGAAAGCTAATGTCCATTCTAGGAGCGATTCTAAAATCAAATAAGGCAATTGTTTGAACATATAGTACCTACAAAATGAAAGTCTTCGTAAACATTTACTTAAGAGAATGAATGGATCAGAATGGAATCCAGATTTGAACTAAAATTTCATAACATTTATTCACATAAATATCTTAATCTCCAATAAGATATGTTAGAGTTACTCAAAGTAAAAGTATTCCGTTTAACTAATTCCAAAAGTTAAATCAAAGTCATATGAAACTTTGGAATATTTGAAAACATTAGATTTCTATGATTTATTGGTTATAAAAATTCAATCCAATGAAAACATATTGCTAGTAATAAAATTCTCATGATTTAAATACATATAAAGTACTAATATATCTTTTTAGAACCTTAATACTTCTTGGAATTGATTTACTCATTAAACATAAATGAAAACATTATGTTGGAGCAAAGAATCCTACTACTTGAAACTAAAATTTCAAAAATAAACATAGGGAATAACATATTTCAATTGGCATAAAACTGGATTTCCTTTACTTCTTTTGAATAAGTGAAAACATCATGTTATAATGAGAAATCATAGTGCTGGAATGCTGGAAATCAGAGAACAAGTGCAAGAAATAGTCTACTGTAGATGATGGCGAGTAATAAGTGCTTACAATAACATAGTTATTATAATCTCTGAAAATAGATGGAAAGTATTGCTATACTATCATCATAAGGAGGATAATTAAGGAAATTCTTTTCTTGAATCCAACATGGTTAGAACCGATTTCTACAATCTAACATAAACAACCATTAATCACAAATAACTTTAAGAATAAACATGAATAACTTATAATCTACTGCAGATTATTTCCTAATAAAATGAACATATAAGTAAATAAATGTTTTACTCACTTGATTTGCTGTGAACTACTTAAGGGTTGAGGTAGTCTATTTATAGAGGAAATCTTAGGGTTATATTTGGTTTTACTTATTCATTTGCTTTCACTTATTTAATGTTTGATTGTCCAAATTTCGTTATTTCATACGAATATAATATCGTGGTATTGGATTAGTTTAATTTTTGATTTTAAGTTCAGCCAAACAACCCTTAAGAAGTCATGATGACTTCTTGACAAGTGTCTCAAATTTCAATATTTTAATAGAAAAATAGACAGATTTTCATGTTTGAGAAGCCATGTTCGGGCCAATATTTGAGGGTCTTAACGATATCCAAACCGAGAGAACTTTATACCGTTACGAAGATCTTGTTACAAGCTTTGCAACGCACACACATGCAAAAAGAACGGATCATCTGGCTGCTCGTACGACTTACCCAAAGTACGCAGCTCAACCACGAAATTCTATACTTAGCCAAAATTTCCAGATTTTCTAAAATTTCCCTAAACTTTGGTTCGATTTTCTGTGCTTATCCCAATTCGAAAAGTTTACAACTTTGATACCAAAACGAAGGCCTTGACATGAACTTCGATGTGGTATAACATGCATCGTCCATACTTTAATGTACTACTCATAGAATGCTCGTAAAGTGGGTTCGAACACAATGGCAAAATTGAAAATTTATTCAAATTTTCCCCATTTTCAGATTTTGGTTCCTGCCCTAAATTTTTATGTTATGACTAAATTGGTCTGAATATTCCAACTTAAATTTCTTCTCATTTAGCATATGTTTGGAGGTGCTGAAATTATAATTTAAGTGCTTATATTATAAGCAGTTGGTAAATGTGTGGATAAAAAGTGGTTGTAAGTAGTGGGTCCCATGAAATGTGTGGATGAAAATTATGTTTGACTAGTTTGACCAGCTGAAATTATAATTTAAGTTATGCCAAACATATGCTTAGTCCTTAAAACTTAAATCACACAATTATCTCTACTTTTTTACATCATACGCCATAGAAAAATTTTAATTCTTGAAGAAATTGCTCTTGAAATATTAATATACAATAAAATTTAGATATGAAAATTTTTGGGTCGTTACATCCTTAATTTCACATTCACTTTTTCAAACTTGTCATTACCATTGAAATCCTTTCAATTTGCTGAAAAAATGGCTACATCAAAAACTCCCTCAGAAAATCATACCACTTTCGAAGATTTCCGAGACCTCCTATCCAAACCTTATGTAAACCCATCGTGCCTTCTACCTTATAGGCCTAATATGAACGAGTTCTATTTGGGCCCGTCGTTCAAGGATGCGGACTCTATTGGGCGAGTGGCCGTAGCCTAGTTCTTCCCTTGCACCCAAGAACCTCCTTTCTTGGACCCCTTCTCTTTGAAGCCAATTCGCGAAAAGAGCATTCGTACTTGGCCTAAAGCTGATACCACTTTTCGTCTCTGGCATGCGCGTATGATGAAACATGGCCCTACGAAAGCATTTTTTGATCGTGCCAGGATTTCTGACCTTCTGGAAATTGCTACACGTCATCCACTCTATGACCCTGTCCTTTTTCCAATCGCCTTGAGTTTCTGGTCTTCCGAGTACAACACTTTCATTTTTTTCTCTTGGCCCAATGTCGATTACTTTAAGGAATGTTGGCGCTTTGGTTAATCTTCCTCCTCTAGGCGATACCATTTCTCCTGCCATGCTGATATCCTCCCTTGCTCCAAGATTTGATAAAAAATATACGGATTCCTATTCAGGCATACAGGAGCTTTATGACAACTCTGGCAAAGATCCTACTCATGCAGAGCGTGTAGCTTTCATTCAGGTTTGGCTGTGTAGGTATATTCTTTGTATACCTAGCCTTAAACCTTCTATGGCTTATTTGTCCATCGCCCATGAGTTGGCCCTTGGTAGGTCTTTGAATCTCTGTTCTTTGTTTCTGGCCGCTTTCTATAGAAGTATGGCTTACCTTCAACATCAACTTAGGACCAGTGCTTCTCCCACCGAAAGTGGGCCTCTTTGGCTTGCTCAATTGTGGTTGAGAGCATATTTTCCACAACTTGGTATTCCTTCAATACCCCCTCGGCCAGTGAGTTGTTACTGGCTGGTTATCAACCAATTAGCCCCTGTTGATATGTCTAATCGAGATGTCTTTACATTCTTTTATAACTTAAATTCAATTCCCTTTTTCTTTCCTTTCTCTGTTCATCAAGTCCCAATCTATGTTCAACTTCCTCTTACTCTGAATGAAGTGAGTGCTGTCATGCCCGTTTGGGCCCAATACTTGACTGGGCGAGAATTTTTTCATGAAATTCTGACGGCCACCAATGCCAAGGCTGGGGTCGAGGTCTATGCTCCCCAGTTCTTTGCCCGACAACTCGATTTTGGCCAAACTTGGCCCATCCCTCCTTGTTATTCAAAAAGCTTCCAGGAATGCTTTCATACTATCACAAAAGTAGAAGCACATGCCATAGATGAACGTAATATTTCTCTGATGACTGGGTTTTCTTTGGCTCCTTTTAATCCCATTCTGTCCGTTCATCCTCTCTTTGAGCAATTTTGGCCTTTTGTGAAATGTAGGTTTTTCACTACCAACGTCAACCATGCTTTCCATATACTTGAGGGATCGGGGTCTTCCAGAACTTCCATTTCTTCTACTCCTATTCCTATTCCTGCTGTGCCCATATCAGTTAAACATCCTGCTCTTTTTTCTTCTCCTTCAAAATCTCCAACAATGCGTACTAGACGCTCTGCCGCGATTTCTACTCAATCTAGTTCTCCTCCCGCCCAAATTGGAGCTGCAAAGGGTGCATCCAGCCGTAAACGGCCAATGTTGGATTCATCATATCAACCTGATGATAATAGTGATGATGATGATGATGCTCCTCCTATGACCAGAAGAAAGGTAATATGATTTCCCTTTATTTAAAGAACAATTCAATATAGATATTGATATTCTATTTGTGCTCTAAACCAGAAGGGGCCCATTTCTCCTTTGAAAGATTCTACTTCGCCCGACCCTTCAATTTCTCCATCTTCCGAGCCATTCATCGAGGTGGATTTGCCTGAAAAGGGATTTGAAGATCCAGCCACTTCGATCGCCCAGCCAGTTGGAGAATTTCCATCATTTCAGGGCGTTTCCCCTCCAAGCGTAGAACCAAATGGTAATATGTGCACATATTTATGATATTTTTTCTAATTTCACCATTTGTCATGGCGTTACTCTTGAAAAACTTATCATTGTTCGTCCCTTTGCAAAAAGACCAGTTGATTTACCGGTTGTACCAGAACCAGCACGCTAAGATAAAGATGGATCTTCGCAAGCAGTCAAATCGCCCAGTGGCACATTTCCTCATTCTTCTTCAAAAACTACTAACGAGTCAATCCATGAGGTAGTCTTCTTTCGATTCACTTTACATTGCTTATTACCATGAGGATGCTAAATAATCGTATTTACCTTTACAGGACGCTGATACCATCTTGCGCTCTATTCAGGACTTGATTACGTCTTGGGAACAAGTGAAGGCTAGCCAAACCGCTCATTCATCCTCAGCCAGTCGTCCTTCTTCTGCATCTGCTGCCTTTTCTATAGAAAACATGAACATTCTTAAGCAGGCAGTACTTGAATACACTTCTTTCATGGATATGGATATATCACACACCAGTGCTGCTAACCAACGAGACAAATTTGAGCGTTTAAGCTGCCAAATGGCCCAAGCACTTGAACTTCCTTCACTCAGACTCTCCACGGACCTCAAGTTATCTTTGAAAATCATCCATCAGGAGATAAGTGCGTTGTTGGCTAAAAATGTGGAACTCAAAGCCAAGAAAACTCAATATGTCAATGCTGTGACTGAAAAGGAATCTCTACACCAGGAAATCGACCAAGCTAAAAACAACTTGAACGAGATTTCTTCTGAGGTTATGGTTAAAGATTCTTTGATGATGAGTTTGGCTACTCAGATGAAAGAAATTCAAGAAAAGATGGACGACTGTAAGGCCAGATTGGCCGCCAAGAAGCGCAATGCTTCTCAGGAAGTTGAATGGGCTAGATCCTTGCTTGAGCGTTATTCAGGTCTAGAAGTGGACGAAGGAACTATGGATGAACTATCCACTGCTTCTGTCAAACAGCGCGATGAATGGAAGAAACTTAGAGAGCAGATGCGTTCTATTTGGGGAAAACTGTAATTAAGACTTGAACGTTCTAAGGACAATTTCTCTTCTTGTTTTATCTAATTTTACTTTGTAATGGTAGCCAATCATGCCAACCAAATTATCCAATGAAATGAGTAGTTTTAATCATTTGCAGAACTGTGTCCTTTAATGTTAAACATCTAATCGTTCAAAACCCCAAACTGATGGAACATATTTCTTTAAATATTTACCATTAATAGACCTCACGTGCCTCATACCATTCAAATTTTCTAGATGATATGCTCCATTTGGTAACACCTCCTTTACTCTGTATGGTCCTTTCCAATTTGGCGACCATTTTCCAAACTTTGGACTACTACTATCCAATGGGAGTATCGTCTTCCAGACCAAATCATTCGCACTAAAACACTTGGCTATAACTTTTTTATTATAATACGAAGCCATTTTTCTTTTTTGAATTTACAATCTATCTAAGACGTTCAACTTCAATTCGTCTAATTCCAATAAATTCTGAACGAGTAGCTCAGTATGTTCATCATCATCTACGCTATTTTGCAAACGTACTCTGATCGATTGCACATTAATTTCCATAGGCAGCACCGCCTCTTGCCCGTAAGTTAGCTGGAAAGGAGTCACTTTAGTGCTAGATCGTGGAGAAGTTCTACAAGCCCATAACGCTCCATTCAAACACTCATGCCAGTCTCTGAAATTTTCGCCTATCATTTTCCTTATGATATTCTTCAAAACTTTATTTGACGATTCTGCTTGGCCGTTAGATTGGGCGTAATAAGGTGTAGAGTTTGCCAACTTAATTCCAAACTCGCTCAAAAATTCTTTCGCTTGACTCCTATTTAAAGAAGTTCCGTGATCCATCACTAAAGTTTGAGGTATCCCAAATCTATATACGATGTGATCACGAATGAACCCTATAACATTTCCTTGAGAGATTTCCTTTAAAGGTATCGTATCTACACATTTAGTGAAAAAATCTGTAGCGACTATTACAAAAGTGTGTTGTTTGGACGATGGGGGGTATATCTTTCCTATCAGATCTATCGCCCAACACTTGAATGGCCATGGTTTAATAATAGGTACCATTTCCCTTGCTGGCATTCTTTGCATTGGGCCATGTTTTTGACACTCCAAACAACTCTTAGCATATTGAACACACAACTCGCCCATTTTAGGCCAAAAATACCCACTCCTAACGATCAACCACCTCATCTTTTGGCCAGATTGATGTGCTTCGCATATCCCTTCATGCGCTTTGGCCATCACCACTTTAGCTTCTTGTAAATTTATGTATCTCAAAAGCACACCATCTGAGCGTTTCTTATATAATTCTCCCTCAACCAGTAGATAGTTCAATGAGCGTAATTTTACCTTCCTATCATTCTTCTTATCAGGTTCTTCCAAGAATCTTTGTATTTCTTCTCTCTAATCCATTGCGTCTCCATCTTGTATACAATGCACATTAATCTCTTTCGCCCTTTGTTGAACTACAGGTAATATCACCCCATACTCACAAGTAGAATCCTTATTTAACATTTTTGAATAACTCGATGCCATTTGGGCCAGCTCATTTGCCAAATCGTTATATACTCTATTAACGTATTGAAGCTCTACTTGGTCGAATTCGTCCAATAGCTCTTGAGCGATGCCATATTGGCTTATGACAGAATCACTTTGGCATTTGAAGTCGCCATTCAATTGATAAATTACTAATTGAGAATCACCTCTGATAAGCACATTTTTCGTCCCTAACTCTAATAATAACTCTAAACCCACAATCAATGCTTCGTACTCAGCTTGATTATTAGTACACATTTCATTCAAAGCGAAAGCAAATTTGTAGCAAACCCCTAATGAGTTTATTAGCACTACCCCTACTCCTGCACCTCCAGCAGTCTTTGACCCATCAAAGTATAAAATCCAGGGTTTCAACTCGAACGAATTGACTTCTAACTCAATTTCTTTAGGCACGTCTAAGCATGGATGATCGGCCAAAAAGTTAGCAAATGCTTGATTTTTTACTGCCTTTTGGGGGTATGAATCGTATTTCAAATTCTGACAGTGCTAAAGTCCAAAGACCAATCCTTTGATGCAAAATAGGACAAGATAACATGTACTTAACCAAATTCACTTTAGAGATTAAGTAAATAGTCATGGGCCGCAAGTAAGCCCTTAATTTAGTACATGTAAAATATAGAGCAAGACATAATTTTTCAATAGCAGAATAATTACATTCACATGTAGTTAATCGTCTACTAAGGTAATATATCGCCCTTTTTTCTCCAAATTGATCATCTTGGGCGACTAGTCCAGCTATTGATTCCTGTTTAGCCGATATGTAAACTTTCATTGGCCGTCCTTGGATAGGTGAAACTAACACTGGTGGATTTGATAGATATGTCTTCAGGCTATGAAAAGCCTCTTGATGCTCTTCCTTCCAGACGAAATCATCCTGATTTTTCAACTTCAAAAGAGGCGAAAAAGCTTTCGTTCGCCCTACACAATTAGAGATGAAACGTCGTAAAAAGTTTACTTGTCCTAAGAATTTTTGCAATTCTTTTTTGTTCTTAGGTGATTTAGCCCATAAAATGGCTTTTGCTTTATTTTTATCAAGTTCAATTCCTCTTTCATGTACTAGAAATCCTAGGAAATTTATTGCATTAACACCAAATGCACATTTCAACGGATTCAATTTTAATTTATACTGTCTCATTCGTTCAAATGAATGTTTCAATTGTTGGAAATGGTCTTCTTCTTTCAGAGATTTAACCACTATATCATCAACATAAACTTCAACGAATTCTCCTATCATATCATAAAAAATCAAATTCATTGTCCTTTGATAAGTGGCTCCTGCATTTTTTAAACCAAAAGGCATTACCACCCATTCAAAACATCCTAGAGCACCCGGGCATCTGAATGCAGTTTTATGTACATCTTCTTCAGCTATATAAATTTGGTTGTATCTTGAATATCCATCCATAAAGGAGTACATCACGTGCCCGGCAGTTGAGTCCACTAAAGAATCCACCGTTGGCATTGGATATTCATCTTTGGGCGTTGCTAAATTCAAATTTCTGAAATCTATGCAAACCCTAATACTACCATTTTTCTTTGATACAGGTACAATATTGGATAACTATTCAACATATCTGGCTGTCCTAATAAAACCTGCCTTTAACAATCGTTCGATTTCTTTCTTTACTTCGGGCAATACATTAGGAGCAAAGCGCCTAGAGGGCTGCTTATGGGGTTTAAAATGTGGCTTGGTTGGCAGCCTATGTTTTACCAAATCTTTATCTAATCCAGGCATGTGTTCATATTCCCAAGCAAAACAATCTTTGTATTCTTTTAACAAAGCAATTAACTGGTCACTTACCTCTCTGCTAAGCATTTGACTGACAAACGTTGGGCGATCTTCTTGTTCATCCCCAATATTCACTTTTACCAAAGGATCTTGTGCTTGAGCGTGCCCAGGCTTCATAACTCCTATCACATCGTCGTCCAGATTCCTTGTAGTAATGCCTTCTGCGTCTAAACAATCTACCTTATTAACTTCTCGGTGGATATTCTGCTCTAATTTGAACACCGCTAACTTGTTCTTTAAAATTTTTAAAGCCGCTTCTTTTTTCATTTCTTCTTCGCACCTTTTCTTGAAAGTCATTGACTTGGCTTTGACATCCTGAAGGCTGGCCATATTCTTCAACATTTATTGACTGTCTTTTTTGCCAATTATTGGCTCCTCAAGGGCTACTATATTTGGCCGCATTTGATCAAACATTTCAGTAAATGTATCTACTGATAATGATTCTTCTCTCTGCGCGATGATTCAAGTTTCTTCTCCATCTTGGACCACCCTCACAGGTCCATAATTTTCCTCATACATAAACTTCTCGACCGAATTCGCCTCTGTGACAAAAGGCCTATGATTTGCCTGTACCACTTCTGCTTCACCTTTATCGTTCCAAAAAACTAGACATTGATGGAGCGACAAAGGTATACAATGATTTCCATGAATCTAATCTCTCCCTAACAACACATTGTAGCTAGTCGGCCCGTTTATTACAAAGAATACTGTGGTTTTAGTGATAGTTCCCATCGTCACATCTAACGGCATTACTCCTTTGGCCGAAGTTGCCCCTCCATTGAAGCTTGTAAGAATAAATTCTGTAGGGATTAAATCACTCTCCATATTTGCAAATTTCTTTTATCATTCTGGATGGAATAGTATTTATAGCGGCCCCATTGTCAATGAGAACTTTGGCTACTGGATGCCATTGACTAAAGCTTTTACATATAATGGTCTTAAATGCTTGGTTAAGTTGGCCGTTGGCTTCTTAAAAATGACTTTTTCAGTTGCCTCTATCTCTACCTCTTGCTTCCCATCATTTTTTGGATCAACTTCCTGTGCCAAATTAACGTGCAACATTTCGCACTGATCTTCTGTTCCTGCCTTCTGAATTTCTATGTCGCTCTCTTCTTGCAAACCTGTAGGAGGTGGCAATATCATTGGAGGTAGTCCATACTTTTCAGAGCGTGGTACCTTCATTTTTCTCTTAGGTGTCCCGTATAATACGTAATAATCAAAAGATCGTCCAGATGATTCGCCCAATAAATTTACTTCTCGGACGCCTTCTTGATATAGTTGTTTCAGTAGATTGTTATATGAGACTCCTATTTTTCTTCTTTCTGATTCCAGGTCAATCTCTTCTTCAACATTAGTCAAACCATTATCTTCTTCTTCCTCACATATATCTCGAGAGGTTTGCCCGATTTCTCCCTCACATTCCAACGTGCATGCTTCTTCTTCCTCATCTTCTTGTGGCTCCTCATCTTCCTTACTTTTAAACTCATTGGCAAGAAAATAATTATTAGCCAAGACTGGGGGCAAAGAACCAAATTGAATAGTGATGGATTGTCCTGGATCATCTTCACCTTCATCTTTGCTGCGTCTTTCAAATCTTGATCTACCAGAAGAATCTTCTGGTAATTCTTTTGTTGAATCACCCAAGTTGTGTTCTTTCTCATCTTCGAGACTTTCTTTAGCAACTGCCTTAGACAAATCGGGCATTTTGGGACGTACTATCTCTTGTTGTTGCCTCATTATTCGTCCATAATTCCTCTGATGACGTCTTTGTTGCGTCCTGGTCATTTGATCAAATGGTATCACCCTTCTTGCACTATATTGGAATGAGTGCCATACATTTGATCGATGGGGCTGTGGCCTGAACGTTCTACTGTTGAGCATTGGTCTACCGTTGTGCATCGGTCTACCACCATGCATCGGCATGTCATCATGCATCGGCCTAATTTGTCTTTCAAAAGGAGGCCTTGGTACATTTCGCCCTTGAATAGGCTGGAAATTTGGGGTCATGTTGGGATGATTGTGACGTCTCCATACTCCCATTTTCTCTTCATTTTCATTTATTTCTCTACTACATCTAGCACACAACATTCTTTCGTTCTTTTCAACTTCTTTGCCTTTGAGACGTTCGAACACACTAGGATGCTGTTCAAGATCTTCGTCTCCATTATCGACAACCAATTTGAACTTAGGTAAACCACTTTTGAAACCAGCTATCATATTTACTCCAAGTGGCCACGGAAAAGGATTCTCATCCACTGCCATCTTCTTTTTAGCTTCAAAAGTGATTTGTCCTGATTCAATGGCACCATGTAATACATGACGAAAAACCAAACAATTATTAGTTGTATGAGACCATGCATTATGCCACTTACAATATTTCTTATCCTTAATTTGCTCAGGATTTGGCATTTTGTGTTTGTCGCTCAGTTTTATTTGTTTGTCTTTATACAATCTCTCAAATATAGTATCAGCTTTGGTTATATCAAATGAAAACGCTCTAGCCTTTTTTCTTGTATCTCTTATAGGCTCATTTTTTACCATCGTTCCTGAGTTAATCACTAAGAGGCAAGCATACGCATCTCCTTTAACCAATTCGGCCAGACATATTTTGGAACGTCGAAGTTTGGGTCTCTATAGTAACTCCCTTTGCTATAATTTTTTATTTGTTCTTCTTCTCTTATTAAACGCTCGTACCTAATCACGTTGGTCGTTAATTGAAAAAGATCAGGAAACTCTCTATCCTGAAATTTCTTTTTTAAATCGAAACTTAAAAAATTTTGAGCGATCTTAACAAATTCCTTTTCAGGTAAGGGCACGAAGCATTTACTCCTAGCAGTTTTAAATCTTTGAAGGAAAACTTCCGCCCATTCAGTTGGCATTTGACATAAATTCGCCAAATCGGCCAAGGTAACTTCAGACTCGATTTTATAGAATTGAGCATGGAACAACTGCTCTAATTGTTGCCACGTCTGAACAGAATTTGCTGGTAAATTAATGAACCATGAGAAGGCTATTCCTGTTATCGAACTAGGAAACAACCTTATTTTATGATAATCATTTACTTCACCATATTGTAATATAAATCGTCCTACATGTTCCAACGTTGAGACCTCTCCTAAACCTGTGAACAATGAAAATCTGGCACTTTATATCCTCTAGGCCATGGATATGCTTGGTCTATCCAATCGGGATATGGCTTCCTATAGGTCGGCCTAATGAAAGGACGCATTCCAAAAGCCATCTGATCTTGCATTATCTCTGCGATTTGGTTTCTTAAAGCCGTGTTGGGATTGTATGGGACTCCTATAGGTTGGTTCACAGGCGGCATCATTTGAGGTCTATTATTTAGCCCCGAGTTTGTGGCAAAATTACCTTTATTCAAGGTATTATTGCCATTTACTTGGACATTTGCCCTCTCGCTGAAGCGTGTTGTGTTTTGTCTTATATTTAGGATGTTTTCTCTTGCGTTTGGGCTACCCCCCAAGTTGGACGATTCAACATTATGACCACTCAAATTGGTCATACCACCTCCCCCTGCATTTGACGTTGATGGAATAAAAGGCGTTTCTATTCCCTGACTAGGATTCAACATTGAAGAATTGTGCCCTACGATCGTCTTGGGTTGGAAATGATTCCCCACACTTGGCAAATTTGGTTGACATATTTGGCCTACTAACTTATTCATAAGTTCATTTAAAGTGCTTAATTGCTTGGCCATGTTATCATAATGCACATTTTCATTTTGAACAAACTTTTCCATATCATGAACATTTTGCAGGCTTACCTGTCCCCACGACATCTTGTGTGAGTTCGCCAAGCAACGCGCGCATGGTGCGTGGACTCAATTCCGTCATTGGTTCATAACGACTTTGATTTTGTCCCTCCGTTGCCGGTGTATTTTGCTACTCTTCATATCGCTCGATCACGGATTGGATTCGCTGGTTTGCTGGCTCCTTATCTGTATTCTTGTGAGGCATATTGTTTTACTTTCTTGTATCTTCTAACACCAAAAAGGGTCCCACCGGGTGTGCCAAATTGTTTCGCGCAGAAATGTACTCTTTTCTAACAATTAAAAGATTCAGACGATGTGTAAGAGACGCCAAACCTTTTGAGACAAAGTCTCAACAAGAGGTGTTTGATTTATGAAGATTACAATATTAATAAAGGATGAAAGAACAAAACGAAATGCCTCCAAGGGGCACAAGCACACTGGAATACGCTGCAAAGAAATACTTGAAATTGAAAGGGAATGAAATTACATTTTCTCCATTTTTTGAGAGTTGTCTTGTTGTCTCTTCCGTTCAATCTTCTTTCTTTTATACTTTATCAAATGGTTTCCTTCAATCTTGCGTCAAAAACTGCTCGTCGCCCAATTGGCAATAACTACCCACTTCCTCCATGATGGTTTAACTGCTTGTAACTCCTGAGATGTGGAGAAATGATAAGAGAGAAGAAAAACTGTTCAAGAACGGTTACTCCATAAGATGACTAATCGTTCTAGTCACCCAACATCCTGGGCGTTCTTGGCCTGGGCGACATCCATTCTGGCCTGGATATTTGCTATGGGCCTATACATAAATTCACCTGGGCATCCATTAGGCCTGGGCGACATATACTTCTGGGCCTATATGCTTGGGTACTTTCTATGGGCCCATACGTACAAATTTACTTAAGTTTCTTTCTTGGGCCCTTATTCTTTTGTACGTCAACACATATGATACAACATATCTAACTCAGTTATTGAATTCGCCATAGTTCTTCAAATAAGCATCTGTGCTACTAAGCTGAATGATTATAAAAGCATATTTAATTTTGAATTTGTTGAATAAATAATTTAATGTAAGAAATTGAAGCATACAAGCACAACGAAAATTAAATAAATTCAATTCTTTTAAGCTGTATCAACATTGTATTTAGATATAATTCGTGATAGAAAATTGTTATACTTTTGATGAACACTGTAGATTCTCATATTTTAATTAACTTGAGGTACAAGCTTTTTCACAATAGGTGTTCTTGTCCAGTTCTAATGGTAATCTACATAGATATGGAACTCTACAACCACGAACAAATGAAAGTGGAGTTTGAGAGTAATTGATTATAGTTTGTCTCTTTTCTTGTGCTAGCAATTAATGAAGACATATATATTTTCCTTAATCAATAGCCTAATATTTATAGGCTAATGCTAACATTAACCCTAGTCCTACTAGGAATGTGAAATTCCACAACTAATAAGCTTAATTAATTAATTTGACTCATAAGTAATTAAGTTCAACCGAACTAATGGAATTGGACAAGCTCCAAATACCCAATTCTCACATTTTGTGTGTGATCCTCCAATTTTCCAATCACGATGGCGTGATATTAATATTCCAATCTAATTATTATAATATAGATTAAAATTTCATTTTAATTTAGGGTTAATTACATTAATGGTCCATATTCTTTCAAGTTTATAACGATTTCATCAACATTCAATTTTTTTAGCCGATATCATCATCTTCATTTCATTATTTGTACAGATGGTCCCCTAATGACTATATTGACAATTCTTTGACAATTTTACCCCTGACTTAAATAAATTCAAGTAATAGGAAAAAGAAAAAAATAGAAAAATTATAATTGAGACCTTAACTTTTTTAAAAAGTACAAATAAATCCTAAATTTTTTATTTTCTTACAAATTTTCACTTTTTAAAAAAAACCAGGGATTATTTTTCCCACGCCAGGCCACGCCACCCCACCCAACCACAAGTTACAGACATTTGCTTTCGAAAGAGTTAACATATATGCCATTAATATATATATACACACACGCAAATCTATATTGGATGAAGGATTCAGGCCACTGATAGAATTGATTTCAAGAACAATGTGAGAAGTGGAGCTTGAAATTTCTGAAAATTTGTGACTGATAAAGATGGAAAAAATGTTGTCCCTGATATTTCAAGAGAATAGTATTATTTCAAGGGTTTAGGTATTGCTTTTAATCCATTGCTTGTTACATTACTGATTACTCATTCATGTGTTACCGGCGATTGGTGAAGTGGTGAAAATAAGCAGGTGGCATTGGAATAATTTTGGCAAATGATGTTTTTTATGGTGAAGGATTGATGGCCGTGTTGTACTTTGGACAAGGGATGAAGAACAAAACAAGAAAAAATAAACTTTAAAACACCAAAAGAAGGACACAATTATGAATCGTTGTCCTCAAACGATATTTGCCGCCACCGGGATAAGTGCTTGAAGGCTTTGGATGCAAATAGTTTGTAGGAGTAATCAAACCTTTGGTTCAAGTTCAATTTCAAGCAAAATGAACTTGAATGAAACTTGAAGAACACTTTGCAAAAATCTGAGATTTGAACTTTGATTTGGATGTATATATCTTTCTTTGATGTTAATCTTATTTTCTTTAACTTGAGAACTATCTATATATATAAATAATCAAGTCTTACACACGAAAAGATGCCAAAACCAACCCAAAAGGTGCCAAAACTTCTTGAAACGCTGCCAGAATTAAAAAAACCAACAACAGTGAAAATTTGTACTGGGCGAACACCCAGTACAATCCTGGGTGTTCGCCCAGGCCAATGTTTTGGCCTTAGTCACATGATGAGGACGCTGGGTGTTCGCCCAGCCTTAAAGCTGAATGTTCGCCCAGCTTAAAATTCCACTTTGAATTTTTTGTTTTCCTCTTTTGTTTTTGGGTTTTGTTTTCACCTAATTGATATCCAAATCACTTTTTAACATGTAATTGAACAACATTACAACAGGCCGATTGCCAAGTGTTGCCGGCGACGAGATACATTCGTCCTCTCCGGCACTGTCTCTTTCTTCAAAAATGTATAGCTGAGATACATTTGCCTACACGAGATATTATCCACCACCCTGGAGTACAATCATGATCCACCATGCACGTCGAAGGCCCCCACAGACTTCACAACTTAGCATCAGATTTTGGCCAATTGTAGAGGTTGACATAAGTAGCCTACACAGGAATTCTTGCGTCGTGGAGATGGAGGTGGAGATGGGGGTGGGTGGAGAAGATGAAGTGGGTTTGTTTGTTTGTTTTTTTTTAATTTCTTAAATTATTTTGAATAATAAAAAATAAAAAAGTTTAGGATTTATTTGTACTTTTGAAAAAGTTAGGGTCCCAATTACAAATTTTTCATTTGTTTTCTTTTTTCTATTATTTGAATTTATTTAAGCCAGGGGAAAAATTGACAAAGAATTGTCAAAATTGTCATTGGGGACCATCTGTACGAATAAATGAAAGGACGTGGATGATATCTACTAAAAATTGAATATGGATGAAATTGTTACAAACATGAAAGAATTGGGACCATTAGTGTAATTAACCCTTTAATTTATCATCGATTCACCTAGATCGATCAATTCACGTCGCCATCTAAGATTGACATCTATTAATGTGTTAAGGCAGTCCATGTGAAGGAAAATGTCACGTGATATGAAAAGACCAATCTATGTGTGGTTACCGTGAAAATATAACCCATTCATTAATATAATTCAATTGGTTAAGAGATATGGATCAACATCAATCTCATTTTAACCAATTATGTTATTCATCTCAACTCTTTGTTGATCTAATCTAGTTATTATTGAAATATTTTCAACTCAAAAATCCACCTCGACCGATGAACTTTATATCAAATTAAGTGGGCAAATAGTTGCAGCTGTTGCTGCCCTCCTACCTAATTCAGATAGAGATAATCATATCGAGAGGAAGGTGAAACTTAGGGCAAAATCTTTTATGGGAATATCTAATCCAGTTGATGATGAACTCTAGATGAAGAATATGGAGAGTATATTTGATGTGATGGCATGTCTTGTTGGAAAATAAACAATATTTTGGTGAATGGGAAATTAAAGCTCTTCGTTTTCCTTTGAGACCTTCCAACTTCTTCACTTATTTCTTGTGTTGTTAATGGATTATTAGCGATGGGTTAATGAGTATAACTCATGTAACTTACCTTGGAATTGTAATTGGAAGGTCACTAGAGGGCCTATATAATCAAGTCCAAATTTCCTCATTCAAACATCAAAAAATTTCATCTTTTCTTCCTCCAAAGTTTTTTTTCCTCTTGCGGTGATACTGTTCTGGCAGTAGTTTAGTTCGCTAGTTTAGCAGCTTCGTGCTACTAATTGTTCCGTTGTATTCTGGGAAGTAGGCATTCATAATTTTCAAGAAGTTACGGTAGGGAAGGGAATCTGTTTTAAGGAAACTGTGTTAACACAGGCCTCGATTTGCAGTTTTCTATCTTCTGTTTATTTTATTACTTCATTTTGTAATTTACATTTTTGGCCTTCTCGTTGTCTGTACCCTTTTATAACAAGCATTGCCTTATACTTTTCGATTGTTCCATCTGCTTTCATTTTCTTCTTAAAAATCCATTTGTAGCCTAGTGGTTTGCATCCTAGAGGAAAATCTACTAACTTCCATGTATGGTTTTGCAGAATAGAATCTATTTCACTTTTAATTACCTCTTTCCATTGAGGATCTTCTAAAGAGTTCACAGCTTCTTTAAAGCTTTGAGGTTCACTTTCTAGCATATAAGTTAGAAAATCTGGACCAAAAGATTTTTCAGTTCTAGCTCTTTTGCTACGTCTTGGTTCAACCTCATCATCATCATCATCTTCTTCTTCTTCTTATTCCTGACTATTCTCAATCATAGTCTCATATGTTCGTTTAGAAGAGCTCGCTTCTTCTTTAGATTTGTATAGAAATACATGTTCAAAGAATGATGCATTTCTCGATTCCATTATCGTATTTTTGTGTATATCAAAAAATTTTGAATCAAACACAAGAAATCGATAAGCACTACTGTTATGTGCATATCCGATAAATGTGCAATCAACAGTTTTTTGGTCCTATTTTCACCTTCTTTGGTGTAGGTACTGCCATTTTGGCAAGACACCCACACACTCGTAAGTATTTGTAGGAAGGCTTTCTTCTTTTCAATAACTCGTAGGGGCTCTTATCTTCTTTCTTCCGGGGCACCTTATTTAAAAGATAATTAGCTGATAACACAGCTTCTCCCCACATGTTCTAAGGTAATCCAGAACTTAACAACATTGCATTCATCATTTCTTTCAATGTTATATTTTTCTGTTTAGCAACACCATTTTGTTGAAGTGAATAAGGTGCTGTCATTTCATGTTAAATTTCGTGTGTGCACAGAATTCAGCAAATGGTGATTTATATTCACCACATCTTTCACTTCTCAATACTTTGATCATCTTGTTGAGTTGATTTTCAATTTCATTCTTATAAAGAAAAAATTTCTCTATAGCTTCGTCTTTACTTCTAAGCAAATACACAAAACAATATTTTGTACTATCGTCAATAAAAGTAATAAAATATTTTTTGCCTCCCCTTGTTTGTAAAGATTTTAAATCACATATATCGGTGTGAATTAAATCAAGTGGTTCAATTTTTCTTTCAACAGATTGAAATAATGACATTGTCAATTTTGCCTCAACACAAGTTTCATACTTATGTTTATTATCAATTTGGAATGTAGGTATGCAATTCAAGTTAAATTAGTCTACGCAAAGTGTCGTAATTAACATGTCCTATTCTACCGTGCCACAAATTAGAAGATTCAAGTAAGTAAACGGAAGAGTTTTTCATTTTATTCATTTTGGCTTAATAGTCATAACATTGAGCTTAAAGAACCCATCACTTACATAACCCTTTCCTACAAACATTCCAAACTTAGACAAAATAACTTTATCTGACTCAAACACCATAAAAAATCCATGTTTGTTCAACAGCGAGCTGGACACCAAATTCTTGCGAATCTCTGGCACATAGAGCACATTGTTTAGAGTTAACTCTTTCCTAAACGTCATCTTTAGAACCACCTTTCTATGACCCTTGATTTCAAAGGTTGCTGAATTTTCCATATACAGTTTTTCTCCATCTACTTCTTCAAAACAACTAAACATCTTTTTGTCGGAGCAAACATGTCGGGTGGCACCGGTGTCTATCCACCATTCTCTCAGATTTGAACCCACCAGGTTCACTTTAGAAATGACAACTGCAAGGTTCATTTCAGAAACATCATCTGTGATGTCATCAACCACTTTGGCTTCTTTCTTGTTGTTCTTCTTCGGCAACCTGCACTCCGATAATCTGTGACCTACTCTATCACATTTGTAGCATTTCTCGAGAAATTTCTTCTTGGACATACCTCCTTTCGGTCCCATCTTTGGCCCTTTTCCAAACTTGTTTTTGTTCGTTTTAGAACTTTGACCATGCTCCACAATGTTAGCTTTGGTCATTGGAAGATTGAACCCTTCTTTTCTGAACATTTGTTGTCTTCTTCAATTCGAAGTTTGACAATCAATTCTTCAATGTTCATTTCCTTTCGCTTGTGCTTCAGGTAATTCTTGAAATTTTTCCAAGCCAGAGGTAGCTTTTTAATAATAGCTGTCACTTGGAAAGTTTCACTCAAACTCATGACTTGCAATTCTTGTACTTGACTGATCACGAGTTTTGAGTCCACCATTTTATAATCGAGGAACTGGCCAACAATGAATTTTTTAGCCCCCGCATACTCAATTTTATATTTGCGGTCTAGAGACTCCCACAATTCTTTTGCCGTTTTCATTGAACTATACACATTGTATAGTGAATCTGCCAAGTCATTCATGACATACTTACGACACAGGAAATCAGAATGCTTCCAAGCTTCAATGGCGCTGACAGTTTGAATATCTCCCTCACCCTCATTGAGTTTTGGAGCATCCTCAGTCAAAAATCTCGCAAGATTTAAGGTGGTCAGATAAAATAGCATTTTTTGCTACCACCTTTTAAAATTCAACCCGTTGAATTTCTCCAATTTCACTCCATGATTAACCAAAACATTCACATTTGGGTAGTGGTTCGAGTCACAGTTTGGGTCAGAGCATAACTTGGCACTTGTGCCACAATCTGGTTTTCAGTAGCCACAACTTCAGTAATCGGATCAGTTGCCATTTTCTGAAACAAGAGGAAAATTTCAGTTCCCTTTTTAAAAAAATTAAACTATAAAAATAATACTGTTCATGAAAACGTGTTTTCTAGTTTAGTCACACATGAAGTTACAGGTAATTGAAATTGAAAAATTGTATCTATTCCACTGAAAACAAGACAATTAAAACCCAATTATGAAACAATTATTTCTATTTTCTACCAAAATCTGATACGCATGTTAATCAAAATTCAATAATGTAAACAAACAATTGTTAAAAGGAAAAAAAAAATACGCGTAGTGTTGATTTCTTGGAATCATAAAACAATTGTTAAACATTAAAACAATCTGTGAATTAAAACAGGAATCAATTGATTAATACAAGTTAATCAAAGTTTTGGTCATTGAAATCTACCAAAAATAAAGCTTCTGATGAAAACATTTAATCACTTAAAAAAATAGTCACTGAAATGAAATCTGTGAATTAAAACTGTTTCACTGTTTTTATAAAAAAAAAACGGAAACAGAGACTTCAATTTATTTTGGAACAATGCTTAAAAAAAATCTGCAAACTATTTCAGTTTGAAAAAAATTGTTTTGAACACAGTTTTAAAATAATATGGATGTGAAAATTGTCTTTCTAAATGGAGATTTAGATGAAGAAATCTACATGGAACAACCCGAGGGTTTTTCTGTTCCAGGGCAAGAAAAGAAAGTCTGTAAATTGGTGAAGTCATTATATGGCTTGAAACAAGCTCCAAAACAATGGGAAGAAAAGTTTGATCATGTCATGATGAAATGTGGTTTTAAAATCAACGAGTGTGACAAATGCGTGTATTTCAAAGACACTAAAAATGGCTATTTCATTTTATGTCTTTATGTTGATGACATACTTATTGTTGGAAGCAACGATAAGATAATTAAATCTACTAAAGATATGTTAAATTTAAAATTTAACATAAAGGATATGAGCTTAGCGGATGTGATACTTGGAATTAAAATTTTAAGAACATCAGATGGAATTGTCCTAAGTCAATCACACTATGTGGATAAAATTCTTGATAAATTTAACAAGAATGATTCTGGCATGGCTAGAACACCGATAGATACCAGTCAGTATCTATCAAAGAACAGAGACTAGAGTATCTCTCAAGTAGAATACTCTAGAATTATCAGAAACTGATGTACTTGATGAGTTGTACAAGACCAAACATAGCTTACACAATTAATAAACTGAGTAGATACATGAGTAATCCAGGAGCTGACCACTGGAAAGGAATAATAAGAATACTAAGGTATTTGAGATATACTCGTGATTATGGACTGCTCTATACCAGATATTCGACAGTTATTGAAGGATACAGTGACGCTAATTGAATATCTGATATAAAAGACTCAAAGTCTACAAGTGGATTTGTGTTCACACTGAGAGGTGCAGCTATATCATGGAAATCCTCTAAACAGACGGTTATAGCCAGTTCCACTATGGAATATGGGTTTATAGCCTAGGAAAAGTGTGGTGAAGAAGCTGAGTGGTTACGTCACTTCCTAGAGGATATTCTTAGATGGTCAAAGCATGTGCCAGCAATTATACATATATTGTGATAGTCAATCTACAATTGGTAGGGCACAAAGTAACATGTATAATGGTAAGTCTAGACACATACGTCGTAAACATAATACCATAAGACAACTACTCTCAACTGGAGTTATCTTTATTGACTATGTGAAGTCAAAGGATAATATTGTGGATCCACTAACTAAAGGTTTGAATAGAGAGTTAGTTAGAAAGTCGTCGAAAGGAATGAGACTTAAGCCTTTGGAAGAATAAGTTAATACAATGGAAATCCAACCTAGTTGACTGGAGATCCCAAGATCTAGGTTCAAAGGGACAACCTAATTGTAAATACTTAATTAGATTACTGTGGGGGTTCTCTCCTACCCATTCCTATGATAAAACAGTGATACTCATAGAGGAAAGGATAAACAATAGACTTTTAATGATTCTTACGCTTGAAGTAGAGCGGACTACTCTTAATTAAGAAATCACCTATGTGAGAGAAAAATGGGGCCGCTTCTAAGAGAATTGTGTAAGGCGCAATTCTTAAAAACTCTCGCAGAACCAGGCATATATTCAGGGCCATAAATGAACATAACAATGAGAACTGAACTATGTCAGGAAGAACTCTGTGTGAAGTATATCATCGTTTACACAAACGACAGAACAGTTCAAGGGCATCGCGTCTATTGGTCAGTTAGTAAAGAAAATATACTTTCACGAGGGAAGGTTCAAAGGATAATACCTACCTATCCTATGCAGGTTTCGGATGTTGAACTTTATCACCAAATCTTCCGTGTCTTTGTTAATTTCCATTCATGTGGGGGATTGTTGGAAAATAAATAATATTTTGGTGAATGAGAAATTAAAACTCTTCATTTTCCTTTGAGACCTTCCAACTTCTTTACTTATTTCTTGTGTTGTTAATGGATTATTAGTGGTGGGTTAATGAGTATAACTCATGTAACTTACCTTAGAAGTGGAATTGGAATTGGAATTGGAATTGGAAGGTCACTAGAGAGCCTATATAATCAAGTCCAAATTTTATCATTCAAACATCAAAAATTTCAGCTTTTCTTCCTCCAAAGTTTCTTTTCCTCTTGCAGTGATACTGTTCTGGCAGTAAGCTATGGTAGGGGAGCGAATCTGTTTTAAAGAAACTGTGTTATCACAGGCCTCGATTTGCAGTTTCCTATCTTCTGTTTATTTTATTACTTCATTCTGCAATTTACGTTTTTGTTCAATTCGAATAACATGTCCAGAGGATAAGAAGCTATGGTTTGCTACATTTCTATTGAATGGATGAGCTATTGACTAGTGGGCTTCATTTCAATGTCAATATTTAGACCCCTAGTGTTATCACTTGGACTATCTTTAGAGAGGCCTTCAATGAAACATATTATCCTCTATTTTACCATGATGCGAAACAAAATGAATTTCTGAGATTGGTTTAAGGGTCTATATCTTTTGTTGAGTACCACGTAAAGTTTGTAGAACTATCCAAGTATGCCAGTGCTTTAGTTGCTGAAGAGAGAGACAAATATAGATGATTCAAATAAGGGTTGAGAGTGGACATTAGGCCATTGGTGACAGTTCATGGACATCAAAATTTTGGCTCACTTGTAGGGGCAGCCTTGAGGATTGAGATAACTATTCTAGAGGGTTGCAACCAAAGAGCCCAAATGACTTTCGCGGTGGTAATAATTAGACATGGACTTTAGGTGGAGGATCCAAGAAGAACATAAAGGGGTTTTGGCCAAGTGTCACTAATTTTGACAGCTTTAAATCTCGGTCTCGGAGTTCTAGGTCTAGTTAAGGATCTGGTCATAGTCAGAATTCCATCCAGTTGTCATTGGAGAGCCGTTTTTATGCTCAGGGCTATGTAGAAATCTCATAGATCAATGCGGAGTGAGGATTCTGGTAGCCGTAGATTTCCACACTGCTAGTCTTGTGGGAGGTTTCACCCAGGTACCAATATCCTATACTATTAAAGATTGCACGTGATCTACTAACACCTCTAGTGTCTATTGTAACATTAGAGTCTTCTTTTAATTTAGGTGAAAGAATTTTGTCGGACGAACGATCAAGGCTAAAAGAAGATATATTGGAGTATCTAATATGCTTGAATGACCATAGAGATGGAGAATTTCGTGTTCAAGATAAACTCAACAATACAATGGTCAAAGATTTCAGGAGTTGGAATTTTAAGAAATTAATTTTAAAAGATTGTAAGCGTTAGTTACTTAAGAGCTGTTTGACAAAGTTTTTGATAAAAAAAATTAGTAAATTTTGATAAAATATTGTTGAAATATGTGGTTGAAAAGATTCAGGGAACGAGAAGTGGAATCTGAATATAATAAATGTTCAAGGAAAATCTCGTCCATCCTAAGTGGAAAATTCGACATTTACAAGAGGGAAGCTATGTTCAGGGTCTATGAAGAAATAGAAGAAAATGGATGACCTTCACTAGTAGTTCAACAAGCAACCAAACCAACGAAAATGATAAAAGTTGTAGATCCCACGAAATGCGTGGTTAAAATTAATTGTTGACTTTGATCTCAACCTTTTAACAATTTTTTAAGCTAAACCAAACAAACACATATAATAATTAATTTCATTTTTTCTGTTTATTTTTTGAAAATTTGTACATGTAATACTTTATTCTTGTACAATTTTAACTCTGCCTACGATTAAATGTAGCCGGTCCCAAACCCGAAAAAAGAAGGTGGGTTGTAACTTGTAAACTTGTAAATTGTAGTATTGAACTAATATATTATTCTATTTGTTGTAATAATTATGTTTTTAATTTTTGTTTTGTAACTTCGTCATATTGTATTTGTAATTTGTAGCACAAATAACGTATTTGTTAGATTTTTATTTTTAATTTTCAATAAAATTTAGATTTATAAAAAAAATCAATTGGTTCACTGGGCCAAGCTCAAGCCACGAACCGGGCCAAGCCGCACTTCTAAGCAACGAGCCATGCTCAACTCGACTCGTAGACCCAAAAGCTCGGGCTTTTATATGTCGCGGGCTAAGTCGAGTCTAGAGTTTGTATCCATGAGCAAGCTCGACTCGACCTATGCATACACTGACACTAACACTAACACTAACACACGTACATACAACAAAAGTTTCATTTGTGGTGGTGGTTCAATGAAAAATACTAGAAATAAAGATTGGGAGGAGTGGATAAAATTTGAAATTAGTTGGTTCAACTTATTATTGGAGTGAATAAAATTTTTGTATTCAATGTCGAGTAATACTATTCATATTTTATAGTCGCTCATTATCGATAGTTATCTTACGTAGTAATTTAATTGAGTAATATTATTCAAGTCAGCAATTATGAATACTAACTTTAATTGAGAAATATCACATGAAATAACTATCGATAGTGAGTTATTATAAATAGCATTATTTATTTAGTATTCACATAAAAGGTGTGAGTTTTATAAACTTTAAATAGATAAATTTTCAAATTGAATGAAGTATTTATGGTGCTATGGAAAGGGGCACCAATGAATGAAGATTATGAACTATTGAAATGACTTATCGTCAGGCAATTAAGAAGTTGTCAAGACCTTTTTTACAATATTTAAAATGGTTATTAAGTCCAAATGAAATTTCCAATTAGACATCAATGTGATTAACTTTACATGTTATCTTAGTGTAAATTATCTAGCTTGCTAGATTGGGTAATGTTAGGACTAGTAAATGGGTAGAACGGTTCGTGGGCTCACCGACTCAGCCTATAATAAACTCGATCAGCCCAAAAAAAATGAGGGTCAAGCCTGTTCGACTTGACAAAAAATTATAGGCCTCAACAAAATGAGGCCTATAATTTTACCGTTGCACTGTGCACATTGTTCTTTAAAACGTGACCGTTGCACTGTGCACATTGTTTTTTATTTTTTTTTTAAATTCAGTTTTTCCCTATAAATATCCATTTCTAAACTTATTTTTTTCAAACTTCAATCTCTCAATTTATTATATACTCAATTCAACAACAATTCTCAAATTTCATTCTCTCAAGATTAGTGTATAATTATCATCTCGAATCTCATTATCTATATATTAGTTTATACTTTTAAGATTTAATTTTCTACATCTCCTACTGATTCTTGACATTTCTACTACATTTTTATTTTCTACTCTCCTCTTTATTATTTTGTTCTAAATGGCCTACAATCGAAGTGATGATGATTTCAGTGATATCAATGACATTCCAATTCCACGCGATATTGTTGATGAATTTGGAGGTAGCACTGATCCAATTGATTTGGATGACGTTCAAGAAGATGTTGACACATATACAACCACCGGTTCTAGCATTAAACGAAAAGCCACAAAACAAAAGACTAGGTACTGGCAGCATTTTGAGTTGGTGCCGACTGGTAAACTAATCGACGGAGTTCCTGAACACAAAACACAGTGTAAATACTGTAAAGAGAAGTTAGCCTGAAAAAAGTAGATTGAAACGACCCATTTAAACAAACACTTCAAAAAGTGTCAATTCAAATACGGAGGTTTGGAATCAAATCAGGCACAACTTTAGTTTGGATCTCTTAGAGCCGACTCCAGTAGTACTCCCAATCTAAACAATTAAGTATACTCACAAAAGAGCATGTGTCGCGAAAGACTATTGGAATTAGTGGCAAATGCCGAGTTTTCACCGAGTTTGGTGAAAAATCCTCATTTCACGAACTTCATTCAAAAATATCTTCAACCAATGTTTGTTTCTGTTTCAAGAAATACTATTCGTAAAGACAGTATTACTTGTGTAATAAAAAGAAAGAAGCTATTATAAATGATATTAATAGTTATAACGGTGTTTTATCTTTTACTTCAGATTTATGGTCAGGTAATAACCAAAACGAATATATGGTTGTAACTGCACACTACATTGATAATAATTATAAAAAAGTAATAGCGTTTAGACAGAGTTAATATTTTTCATGTTTTATTGGGTGTGTTACGTGAATTTAATTGTGAAACGAAGATTTGTAGTTTTACATTTGACAATGTAGGTCCCAACAATATAGTAATTGAAATATTAATTCAACATTTTAATTTAAAATTTGATGGTATTTTATTTTACATTCGTTGTGTATATCATGTTTTTAATTTAATTGTGAAAGATGGATTAAAATTCATAGAAGTACAATTAGAAAAAATTAGATATGCTATTATTTATATTATGGTCTCATAAGTAAGAAAACAAATTTTTGCTGGTCTATGTGTTGAAAATGAGCTGCAAGAAAAATATTTTTGCACTAATGTTGGCCATATGTGGAATTCAACATATCTCATGTTTGAATATTGTGAAAGGTACGAAATTAAATTACTGTATATTATAATGGCCGATATTCACACGACCTAAAATATGATTTACAAACATATGACTGTGAAATATGTGCTCATATTAGAAAATTTTTGAAAGTTTTTTTCGATGCAACAAATGCATGGTCAGGTATATACCATCCGATTACTCCAGTATTCTATTAAATTGCTAACAAAATCAACGTCAATACCCAATTCTTTCAAAAATGGCACGTGATCTATTAATACATCCAGTATCAACTGTAGTATCGGAGTCTACTTTTAGTGCAAGTGGTAATATTCTTTCTGATTTCAGGTCAAGACTTAAAGTCGACATATTAAAAAGCTTACTGTGTCTGAAAGATTGGGATGACGCCGAACTTTGAATCCAAAATAAAGTTGATATAATGATATTTTAACAACTTATTTGTGTACAATTTTAACTCCGCATACGTTCAAAGTAGCCGGTCCCAAACCCTAAAAACGAAGAAGAAACTTTGAATTTTTAACACAAAACATTTCTAACACTTTCTTTCTTTCTTTTTTTTTTTTTTTTAAATTATCCGAAACAATATTAAAAAAAATTAAAAATTGAGCGGAGAATGTGGGCAGCTTGGCTCTGCTCATTCTCGTGGGCCGAACTGATCCTTATTTTTTGGGACCTCGACAAGCTGAGCTCAGTTTGTCCTCTTGGGTGAGCCGAGCTCGGTTGGCAATGAGCTGTGCAGAGCATTGCCACCCCTAGGTAATATTATGTGATCTAACTACAACTAATTATTACAATTCATTAAAATAATTAAAATGAAAAATACTAACAACAAGACCTGTATGAACAAGGAAGAAAGAATTACTCTATAATTAATTACAATATTATAATTTATATTTCTAGCCAAAAAAAAAAAAAAAACTTAAAATTCTATAATGATGTGAACTACAATAGAGTTGAGCATTGTAATGTCTTGTTAGGCTTTTTTATATAGTTTGTAAGAACTATTTTGTTCGACTTCAAGTGAGTCAAACAAGAGCTGTGTTCCCTTACGAACAACTATTTTTGTTAAATCCTAACTCGTCGACAATGTTTGGTGATTAATATTGCAAGGATATAAACTTGACAACTTCAATGGTTCGGGCTTATGTCTGACAGAGATAAATACTATTCTATGCTTATATTTCGATTTGATGCATGTCTTAGATGCTACAGTCATGTATCATCATGCCACATATGCTCATCAGCTTTTCTCTCATTAATTAATAAGTCCGTGTCAAAAATAAATGACTCCTTAAAGAGTATTTATGAATATTTTATTTTTACTTTTTGTGAAATTTAACCATATTTAAGAAATGAATATAATATATGGAATAGAGGCTCTATTATAGAGCTTATGATTTGGGAGCATAATTGTTAGTCAAAATTTCAATTAAAACATTCTATAACTACAATAAGTAAAATTCAGTTCTAGAATTTTTTCGAACCCAAATAGTTACTATTGAATAACTCGAGTAAATATTTTTTTTTTTATCACCAACCGTAGATAGATTTACTCTACTACAAACACAAAAAAATACTTCTTTGTCTGTACTACGTTTTCATCCTCTCAAATAAAAACTCATATCTTTCTTTCAATTCTTCCATTTCTCCATATTCTTTTCCATATTTATCAAAATCAAACTCTATCTCTCTCTTATTCTTTTCAACTCCTCATTCCATTAAAATCTTCTACGGTCGGATTCCACAAAAAAAATAAAACGATATACTAATTTAATTAATTTTATAATTGTGAAATTTGAGAATAAAATAAGTTGGTAGTGTAATTTCCTCTTTGTTAAGCCCTTTTTACTAGAAATGGCCCAACACTAATCACATTAGCCTTGGAGAGCAACAGATCTTTTGAAGCACATAAGCCCAATTAGCAGTAAGGTAGAACGGTCAAAAATTTCAAACTTGCTATTAAAAGCACGAAAGAGAGAAGTTATAAATCAAACACTCTATTTTCAAAATTATTTGTTTTTCTCTTTGCAACTCGGGGAAGAAAATTCTGGGATAATTTTGTTCTTCTCCTTCGTTTTAATGCCACTTCTCTTGTTCCATAATTGCTAGAGAAAATTTTCACGGCCAGTCGTACATGGGGTTTTCAAGATTTCAAGATTTCATACACAAAGATCCAGTAAATTTTCACTCACGTACCGGTTCTAGTCTTTTCTGGTTAATTTTCTGTGAGTCCTTGAAATGCGGTGAATTCCCTTTCCAAATCTTAGACAAACTCCTTTTCTCTGATTTTTTTTTTTAATTTCTTGAAATTTCGGGTGCTTTCGTATTTATTTGTTGATGATGGTAAGTGTTTGTTCTATAATTGTTTATTTTTTATTACCCTTTTCTATGATTTTTACATTACTTGAAATGTCTGGCCCTTTTGTATTTTACTTTGCAATTTTTTTTATATCACCGGTTGTTGTTGATTTTCCTTTTCTCTGATATACTCATTTTCTCTGATTTCTTAGTGAAATTCTCTTATAAACTTATTTTCTCTGATTTCCTAATTTCTTGAAATTTTCCTTTCGTCTTATTTGTTGATGATTATAAGAGTTTTTTTTTTTTTTTTTTTTTTTTTTTTTTTTTTCTGTCATTGTTTGGTGTTGGTTGTCTTTTTCTCTGATTTTTTAAATTTCTTGAATTTTCTGGGTGATTTTATTTTAATTGTTGATTATTGTAAGCTTTTGTTCTTGATTTTCCTTCTCTGATTTCTTAACTTTTTGAAATTTCTGGGCACTTTCTTATTGTATTTGTGGATGATTGTATCTTTTATCATTGATCGTTGTTGATTTCATTTTCTCTGATTTCTTAATTTTTTGAAAATTTTGGGCACTTTCTTATTGTATTTGTTGATGATTGGAAGTTTTTCTTCAATCATTGTTAGTTGTTGATTTCCATTTTCTCTTATTTCTTAATTTCTTGAGATTTATGGTCAGTTTTCGATTTTATTTGTTGACGTTAGCGAGTTTTTCTTCTATAAGTGTTTGTTGTTTGATTTTCTTTTTCTTCGATTTCTTAATTTCTTGGAATTATTGGGGACTTTCGTATACTATTTGTCGATAATTGTAAGTTTTTTTTTCCTTCCTATCATTGTTTGTAGTTGTTTTCCTTTATCCGATTTTTTAATTTCTGGATGTTTTTCTTATTTTATTTGTTGACGATTGCAATTTTTTTATTCTGTCATAGTTTATCGTTGGGTTCTCTGATTTCTTAATTTATTGAATTCCTAGGTGCTTTTGTATTTAATTATTTGTTGATGATTGTAAGTTTTTATTCTATCAATGCTTGTTATGTTAATTTACCTTCTTCTTTTTTTTTTTTTTTTTTCCAATTTCTTAATTGCTTGAAGTTTCTGGGCTCTTTCGTGTTATGTTAATTTAATTTATATTGTGGGTTTTAATTCTTAGATAAACTACTTTGTACGATTTCTCAATTTCTGGGCTTCTCGTGTTCTATACATTGATGGTCGACACTTTACATTTGTGGTTCCAAATCTTGAATAAATTCCTTGTGGGAACTTGATTCTCAATTTCTTGAAATGCGTGAGTGCTTTTGTCATTTTGTGTGTTTTATTTATTGAAGATTTCGAATTTTTGACTTATTTGCGGTTTCAAATATTGTATAAACTCCTTATGTTTAGTTTCTCAATTTCTTTAATTTTCTGTATGCTCTTGAATTTCAGTTTTTGTTTTTGTTTTGTGGTTGTTGATTTTATTGTTAGTTCCCTTTATATTTGGGGTTCCCAAATTTTGGATAAATTTCTTGTATTTGATTTCTTAATTTCTTGAAATTTGAGGGTGCTTTTTTGTGTTTTATTTGTTGAAGATTTTTTCAGTGGCTATTTTTTGTTACTTCACTCTGTATTTGCACTTCCAAATATTGTTTGATTTCCACCTCTTATGTTTGATTACTAATTTCTTTATATTTTAGCGTGCTCTTGAATTTCGAAGATGAAGCTGAGTTTTCGTTCGTGGTTCTAATTTTCTATGTTAATTCACTTTATATATGAGGTTCCAAATCTTAGATAATCTCCCTGTGTTTGATTTCTGGATGTGTTTGTGTTTAATTTGTTGAAGATTGTTGTGTTACTTCACTCTATATTTGTGGTTTCAAATAGTGGATGAACTCGTTTTGTCTGATTTCTCAATTTCTTGAAATTTCTATGCTCTTGGATTTCATTGATGAAATTCAGTTTTTGTTTCGTGTTTCTTAATTTTCAATGTTAATTCACTTTGTATATGAGGTTCCAAATCTTAGATAAACTCCTTTTGTTTGATTTCTCATTTTCTAGATATCCCCGGTAGCTTTTGTTTATTTGTTGAGGTATGTGCGTAAGCAGTATTACAGGTGAACTCATGGGCGTGGTTGCTGACACGAGATCTGAACTTGAATGGTTAGTTATCTTTTTTATTATGCTAAATCCCAGTTTGTGTATTTGTTTTCAAATAAAATAATGATCTCTTAATTATTTTAGCCCTTTGATTTCTTCCTTTTATAGGATAAATTTGTTTGGAAATTCATATCCATTCCAATTCCCCACAATCGTAAAATGATTACTATACTTTGTTATGAATAATTTTTAAATTACTAGTGAGCTGGACAAGTTTTATGGGTTTTTTTTTTTATCCAAGTCATTTTGTTTGACAGATAGCACAAATCCTTTTACGAGATTATTCGTTATGGTGAGAAGGCATATTGAATTTTGTTTATTGTAATCAAAATGCCATTGAGTGTGAATTTCAGGTTTGAGAGTTTGTGGATTTTTTACAAATGACAACGACAGTGGAAAAGCCATGTGGCTCGAAGCTACAAACGCTAACAAAAAGTTGAGGTATGTGCTTTAGCAATATTACAGCTGCATGCTGATACTAAAGTTCTAGAATTATTCCTATTTTGTTTGAAAAAGATGATAAAGTACAACAATAATATCAAACAAATTACAATTCTATTTTGTTTGAAATAGTTTGAAATAATTATATAAGATCTTAGGATAAATAATTCCCATATTAATAGTAACATCTCGTCAGGTAGTTCGTAGTTATAAGCATTTTTAAGAAAACGAAAGGCAAAGGCTGATGAGCATCTTGATTTCAAAAGTCTTCAAAAGTCCAAAAAGAGTTCAAGCAAATACTCTCCTTGTCCCTTTGCTATGTGGGGAAGGAATTTATACAATAATTTTTTCCAAAACCTCACTTCGTCAAAACCAAACATATTACAAATCATCACATTGATACAAAATGATGTAGGCGAAAGTGGAAAAACGATAAACGAACATCTAAACAAAATTTTGGGGTATCTGTTAGTTCCCTATTACTACATTAAATGAGTATGTGATTTCCTATGGGCAATTTCAACGTGACTATTGTTTTTATTTGGTAAAGATATACTTGTCCCTAATTGTTCATATTTATCCATTTTGTATTCTATTTAACGTTTTTTACCTGGTTCGTATTTCAGTTCTTTGATTTCATAATTTCCCAACTTTGCATGTACATTTAAAATCCTGAAATTTTTCATATGAAACATGAAATAAATTTATCATAATTGGTTACTTGTACTTGATTCTGAATTTATTTATTTTTAGAGCTGGACAAGTTTTCTCAACTTTATCCAAGTGTTTGTTTGATAGATAGCATAGCTTCTTTTGCAAGAAAAAGCATATTGAATTTTGATTGTTGTAACTACTAACTATAATACCATTTTCGTTTTCTTGAAAATTATTTCTGCTTCCCACATATGCCGCAGTTGGACCAAACCAGAGTGGTTAAAAAGGATTGGTGTAGTCCTCAGATTTATTGGGTACAAGCCTTGGTGTTTTGTTGTTGTTTGTTTGGTTTAACTAAATCACCTGCCAATAAAACCCCTAAACAAAAATCAGTTGACCCTTTAATGTTTAAATCCATTTGATAGCCTGCAAGAACTTGATTTGAACCTTTTGAAACTACAGTTCATCGAGAACATGTCTGTTCAAGAATTGGTGTACCATCCCTGTTTTAGTTGAATGGATGCCTGCTTTGATATTAAATACAAGTGTAATTTGGACTATAGACCATAAAAACAATACAATGCAGTTCATATCCTTACCTACATGTAGATTGACAGTTTTGCCTAGAAGATGTTATTTTATATACATTTAATTCAGAATAATAGAAAATTATTAATATACCTGGAAAAATAGAAAACGAGTTACAGAATGAGATTGACATTTTCAAGCTGTGATCAGTTTTCAGTTTGTGGCATTAACAATTGACAGTGACAGAGGAAAGTTGGGTTCAGAACTGAACGTAAAGGAGATTATTATACGCCACCAATATTGAGGTATGCAATTAAGCAATATTGCAATTTGCAGGTGAATTGAAGGACATGACTGTTGACATATGATAGACATCGTCGCTATGATCATAGTAGGTGACTCTTAAAATTCAGAAAACCATTGGGTAAGTCGTCAAATACAATCCAATCTGGAAGCTCGATCAAGTTAAGGTGGGACTTTGCCTCGTGGATGAAGCCAGTAAAAGAGTAAGTATTTAACTTTTAGTTCTTTATGTATTACTTTCATACATACAATATTGTTTTATATCTTTATTTTGTTTTTGGTATCTAGGAGCATAATGAATTTAAAATTGGTAGAAGTTGAAGATATTGGTTAAGAAAACTCATGAAATGGCCCAACACTCATCGAATGGGCCTTTAGAGCAGTGCACACATTAACATAAATAAGTGAATGCAAGTAAAGGCGTCAAAGCATCCAACATTCAAAACAACTTCAAAACACTTTGAATATTGATTCTTTCAAATCACCGAAAAAGAGTCAAGTAATCAAGCAAACAATATTTTCCATTTTTGGAGCATGGGGAAGAAAATTCTGCAATAGTTTTGTACTTCTTGTGCATTTTCACGAAACTTCTTTTAATCTAACCATAGATTGAATGCACAAGATTTCATACACAAGTTGCAAAACTTTGGTAAAAGTTACTCTCAATTTTTCTAGTTAATTCACTTTATACAACTCTTGAATAAGCTCCTTTCTCTATTTCTTGAATTCTTGAAAATTTGGTGCTATCTTGTTTCCTTCTTTGATGATTATTAGTTTTTGTTCTATCATTGTTGGTTTTCCATGTTAATTTAGTGTATATTTGTGGTCCCAAATCTTAGATAAACTCCTTTTATCCAATTTCTCAATTTTTTGAAACTAATTGCATTCTCGTATTTTATTCATCGATGGTCGTCAATTTGTTGTGTGGTTGTTGACCTTGTGTATTAATTCACTTTATATTTGTAGTTCCAAATATGTGTTCGATTTGTCAATATCTAGGTGCTTTTGTTAATTCATTTCATTTGTGATTTCAAATCTTGGATGTGTTCGATTTCTTAATTTCTTGAATTTTCTAAGTGCTCTTGTGTTTTGTCGACCGATGATTGTGGGTTTTTTGTGGTGTTGTAGATTTCTATTTTATTCACTTTGTATTTGTGAGATCATTGATAAACTCTTTTATATGGTTTCTCTATTTCCGAGTTCTCTTGTATTCATTGATGATTGTTAATTTATGTTATCTGGTTCTTGATTTTTGTGTTAGTTCACATAAATTTGTAATTCTACATTTTGGATAAACTATGTTTGTCTTCTCAATTCTCGAAAATTATGGGATAATTGTAAGTTTTTCTTGATGGTTGATGATTTTCTATATTGATGTTCTAAATCTTGGATAAGTAGTTCCTAGCATCCGATTTCTCAATTTTTGGAAGTTTTGTTGTGTGGACGTGTTAATTCACTTCATTTGGATACAGTTTGATTCCTCAATTTCTTGAATTCACTTCATTTTACGTGTTAATTCACTTCATTTTTTGGATGCTTCAAATCTTGGATAAAGTTTGATTTCTCAATTTGTTGATGATTGTTAGTTTTTGTTCCGCTGATGTAGATGGTCTATTTTTATTCACTTTATTAGCTATTTCGAATCTTTCGTTGTTGACTTTTTTTTTAGTTAGTTCAGTTATGTTTGTAGTTCTAAATCTTGGATGCATTATCTCTTATTTCTCAAATTCTTGAATTTTGGGATGATTTTAAGTTTTTTTCGTGGTTGATGTGTTAATTCTTCAAATTCTTGGATAAGCATTTAGTGTCTGTTATCTAAATTCCCGGGCTTTTTGTGTTATATTGATTGATGATTAATAATTTTGTTATGTGGATTCTTGAATTTTGGGATGATTTGTTTGTTCCTGGTTGATGTGTTAATTCTTCAAATTCTTGGATAAGCATTTAGTGTCCGATGTCTAAATTTCTAGGCCTTTTTGTGTTTTATTGATTGATGGTTGACAATTTTGTTATGCGGTTGTTGATTGTGTTATTGATTTGTGGGATGATTTGTTTGTTCCTGGTTTTATTGATTGATGGTTCACTTCATTTGTGGTTCCAAATCTTGGATAAACTACTTGTATTTGATTTCTCAATTTCTTGAATTTTTCGAGTGTTTTCGTATTTTGTCCATTGATGAGTGTCAATTTGGGGGGTTTTTTTTTTCTCCATTAGTGAAGTTTTTCTTCCATGGTTATACAATTTCCTTTTTGATTTTGCTATCCCGTATCTTTGATAAACTATTGTCCAAATTCTCAATTTGTTGTTTTTTATTCATGATGATTGTCAATTTTTATTTTATGGTTCTTGATTTTTGTTTTAGTTCACTTAATGGAATGTGCTCGATTTTTCAAAATTTTCAAAAGTTTTAGGCTATTGTGAGTTTTTGTTCGTAGTTGAAGATCATTATGTTAATTCACATTATACATGATGTTTCAAATCTTGGATAAGTTTCTAGTGTTCGATTTCTTAATTCTCCGCACTTCTATGTTCTATTAATGATGACGAGAGGTCTATTAAATAGTTGCTAGTAGTGTGTGTTACATAATTTTTTTGTGGTTCCAAATCTTGGATAACTAATTGTGTTCGATTTTTAAATTTCTTGAATTTTCTGAGTGTTCTTGTATTTCGTTCATTGATGATTGTTAGTTTTATTCTGTTTTGATTCACTTTATGTGTGATTCCAAATCTTTGATAATATTTTTGTCTTATTTTCTAATTTTCAGGCGCTCTTGTTTTTTATTCTTTGATGATTGTTAATTTTTCTTTTGTGGTTGTTGACTTTGTATAAATACTCCTTTGGTTTGGCTCTCAATTTCTAGACATTTTGGGCTGATTGCAAGTGTGTGTGTGTGTTTTTTTTTTTTTTTTTGGTGGTTGATGATATGGTGTAATTAATTCACTTTAGATCCAGATTTTAAATAAGCTCTGGGTGCAAATCCTTTGATGGGTGTCAATTTTTGTTTGGTTTTATTTCCTTTATATGTTAATTCACTCTATATTTGCGAATCCAAATATTAGATAAACTTCTTTTGTCCGATTTCTCAATCAATGCCTTCAAACTCAGTCAAGATATTCATTCCTTCTTCCTCCTCCTCTTCGTTCTCGTTCTCATTCTCCTTGTAATGTCTCGAATTTTCTTAATCCGGAAGGTTATTAAGATTTCTCGTTCTCTAAATCTTACGACGAAAATAATTTTAAGCAAATCAAATTATTGATGATTTTGTTCCAAATTTTATGAACAGAAAATAAAGACACCAACATTTGAAATGATGTTAATTTGAGAGGATGAATATTTCAAATAAATACTCAGTATTATGTATGCACACTAATGAGACAATTATATACTAACCATAACATTTACCATAACATGCTAAGAAGCCTTCAATCCTAAGCAAGTCGATAATCAGTAGTCGACCCGCGTTTCTTTGTAGTCATTTACCTTCAACCACGAGTCAACATTTACCTTCAACCACAAAAAATTCTCAACTCCAAAAATAAGTCGTAACATTCTCAATAAATCAATTAAGCAATATTGTCTAAGCAAGTAACATGTACGTGCAAGCTAGTATATAAAATTCTTGAAAGCGTATACTACATCAAAAGCTTTCAAAACTTTCTCTAGTTTGAGCCAACGTGTGTGATCTATGTAGCACCATTTTCTTAAAATTTCAAAATAGCTCGTCTTTTGTTTTCTTTAAGTATGAGTGTTGTGTATTGATAAAAGAATTTTTTTCTACTTTATTTTTTAAAATCTTTTGAAGTAGAAGTCAATTGGAATAAGGAAAAGAGTTAGGGCTAAAACTGAAATTTTGGATAGCAATTTAAAAGCATATTTTATGCTCGGGTAAAAATTTTCCAAAATTATTTTAAAATAGGAAACAACCACGAAAAAGTGTAAAATTTATAGAGCAAGTAGAAAACTCATGTAAGTCTATCTTGTTTAAAATTTGGCTCTTGCTGGTGATGATCGGAATGTCAAAATATTTTTTTCTCCTCACAAACTCTATTATCACGTAGTCTATCGAAAATGTCATAAATAATTCTACGAGCCTCAAAATAATATGATTTCAAATCTAGGTGATAGATGACTCATAAATAGACATTTTCTAAGTTGAATCACCCTAAAATTTAAAGTCCTACAATTTTCAATGATTTTTTGATGTGAATGACAAATTCTGGGATTTGTGAGGAGAAAGTATCTGGATTTTGCATGAAAAAATGCAGAGGAGAGAAATAAAAAGTATCTGGATTTTGGATGAAAAATAAGTTATAACTTGGGTTGAAAAAGAGAGGTAAAGATGGGGGAGAAAATGAGGGGTTGGATATAGATAATGAGGAGTTTTTTGGTGGATAATGGGGGTGGTTTTGGAATGCATGGGGGAGGTTTTAGACTTAGTGGTGGAAGCATGGGGCAGTTGTGGCTGAATTGGGGGGTAGCATATTGGGGCCGATTTTCTGGATTATTTGGGGTCGATTTTTGGGTGGGTTTTTTGGGCAGTAGTTGTGCCGGTTTTTTTGTGGATTTATGGGCTCGGTTTTAGGCTAAAAAGTGATGGGTTTTGGGCTAAAAATTTGGGACTCAAGGGCCATGATTTGGCCGAAAAGAAGTCGAGTATTTGGGCAAAAAACAAAGTCAGTACTTCTTCATAGGTCATGTCATTATGCACGTCTAGTACTGAATATTTACTACGTGACTAGGGTCATACAAATACTTTCTCGACATAAAAACATGGAACACGTCGTGCATTGTCGATAGCTTGGGGGCAATGTCAAAAAAAAAAATATAGCACTTTTTCAATTTTCTCAAGGATCTCAAATGGGCTGATGAATCTCGATCTCAACTTTTTTTTCTTCTCAGATCGTAAAATTTCCTTCATCGGAGACACTTTAAGAAATATTTTTTCGCTAACCTCAAACTCTAACTATTTTTTTCTTTAGTTGGCATAACTTTTTGGCGATTTTGAGTTGTCTTAATCCTTGATCTAATCTTGTCTATAACTTACACAGTCTTTTCAACCAATTATGGGCTCAAAATTCTAATTTCGTCAACTTCATCCCAATATATTGGCGAATGACAACGACGGACATAAAATGTCTTGTATGGCGTCAGGCCCAAAAGTAGCTTGAAAATTGTTGTTGTACACAAACTGTTGTACCGTCGCTATCTCATATTGAACTCTTTGAGTGTCACAATATGACTTAAAAATCTTACCTAATTCAGTTAAAATTCACATTTCTTGAATTTGTCAAATAACTTTCCACACAGAGTCTCTAAAACTATCATGAAATGCTCTTCGTGTTGCTGAGGATTTTTTGAGTATAACAATATGTCATCAATAAACACGATGAAAAATCTGTTTAGGTTGATGGAATGCCCGATTTATTAAATCCAAATATACCAAATGAATGTTTGTCATTCCAAAAAGCATAATTGTAAACTCATAATGCACATAGTGAGTTCGAAACACCTTTTTTGGTATATCATTCGGCTTAATTCTCAATTGATGGTAGTTCGACCTCAAATCAATCTTCGAAAACATAGATGATGCTGGACAGTATAATCAATTGACTTATGGGTCTATCAAACTTCGATGGTCGAACGTGAGAAATGAGATAATATCAGACTGATCGGATAATTGGTGGCTACTGATTTGGAAGGAAGTGATCGATCGCTTTTAGTTTAGCTGATTCAGTCGACCAATTATTAACTAAAATATCTTAGGCCACATCAGCATATTGTGTAAAATTCTATAAATAGACCCCCTCCTCAAGCTCTTCATTTTTTTTTTGATTTAATGAAAATACTCTTTGTATTTTGAATACGTAACTCTTTATCAATAATGAAAAAGGTAGGAACCGCAATTCGTTAATATCAAACTGGTGCCGTCTGTGGGAATCGAAGATGATTCGTAGATAAAGACAATAAGTCATGTCTAGCAGAAATAAGGGTAGGCCGATGATCAATCAACCAATGACTTCTCAACCAGATACGGAAATTAGAAATTTCAGCGAACAATTTGTCACGGTACAACAATTCACCGCCTTGCAAGATCAAATGTGATGGTGATGTTGCAGAGAGCTACTGTACCACCACCAACAGTTGAAAATCAGCCAACTAAAGCTGAACATCCCCCATAGACTACTTATTCCAACAGTCAGACAATACCAGCAAACTTGGATATTTTACTGAGCCAGAAAATAAATGAAGCAATCGCTTAGAGGAAGAACAGAGGAAGACCGGCATCCATTAAGGAAGATCCTTTTATTGAAGAATTAATTAGTGTGCCCTTGCTGTCAAAATTTAAAGAGCCGACCGACGAGTTTGATGGCACCACAGATCTGATTGATCATATTAGCACTTTCCAAGATCAAGTAAGACTACATGGTTGGCCAGATGCTATAGCATGTAGAGCCTTCCACATGACATTAAAGAAAGACGCTAGAGAATGGTTTGACACGTTATCTCCTCGTTCGATCGTGTCGTTCGTCGATTTTGCGAAAAAATTTGCGATATGTTTTTCAAGCAGTGCTCGAAAAAAGAAAACAACGATGGGATTGATGCTAGTCACTCAGGAGAGGGGAGAATCATTGCGGGAATATATATCGTGATTCAACAAGGAAACTTTAGGTATTAAAGACCTACAAATATCCTCGGTTCTAACAGCGCTGCTTAACGAGCTCAGAAATCAAGTTTTCAAAGCCAGTCTCTCTAAAAAAATCCCCTGAGTCCATGACAGAATTGCTTAGAAGATGGAAAGAATAAGTGATGAATGCTACACTACATAGTCAAGACGAACAATAGAGAAATACTCGGAAGAGAAAATATTAAGACTCTACTGTGACTAAACCAAATAATAAACCGTCGTACGATCATCGATATCGGTCGAAAATGGGGAAAGTGAATGTTATATCTCGAGCAGAATTAACGGTTCCACTGTTTATTATATTGCAGGAGATCAATAATTTGAGAGAAGTGCAATGGCCAGATAGGCTGAGATCTGACCCCAACGTCTGCTATCACACTCGTGTCTGTGAATTTCACAAAGATCACGAACACACTACTGATCAATGCCGCACACTTCGAAGTGAAATTGATAGGTTGATATCTAAAGGCTTGCTAAAACACTTTGTTAAAAATAGAAGAAACTAAAGTTAGCAAGAAGTGGAAGATGTCGAAGAGAAGCGACGGGCGAGTGTGATACATGTCATAGCAGGAGGATCACCTGCTGGAAAAGATTCGAGAAATGCTAGAAAAGGTTATGCTTGATCTCTGCAAGTTAATTCAATCAGAATTTCATGCAGGTTCGGCCAGCCGATCACATTTGATGATAAAGATCTCTTGGGGGTGTCATTCCCTCAAGATGACACTTTAGTGAAAAGAGTATTAATCGATACAGGAAGCACATCTAATATGTTAAGCTGAGAAGCCTTCAAAGTACTGAAGATATCAACTGAGCGATTGAAACCAGTTAACACTCCACTACAAGGTTTTGGAGGGGCCACGGTAATACCTAAAGGAACAGTGGATTTGCCTATTGTGTTAGGTAAACATCCCACATCTGTAACATTGATCACCTCGTTCTTAGTGGTGTAAATGCCGATGGCGTATAATTCAATTTACGGGCGACTAATTATAAATGCAGTAGGAGACATTGTATCTACACAACATCAAGCAATGAAATTCCCGACTAGTCGAGGCACATGTGTTGTTCAGGGAGATCAATTAGTTTCTTGGAGGTGTAATATAGATAGCGTCAGGGATAATTCCAATTCGGAAGTTTTAAACATAGAAACAAATGGTAGCTATCAAGCAAACCAATTCGAGACCACCGAAGAAATAGAGTCGGTCAAGTTGGAAAAAGGAAAAGTGTTGCTGATAAGAAAATCCTTATACAGAGAGGAAAAAGAACAGCTTATTGGTATGCTCCGAGAGAATATTGATATATTTGCTTAGAATAGCGCATATTTACAAGGCATTGACCCAACAGTTATCCAGCATCACCTCAGTATTATGAAGGGATACTGAATTTTTAAGCAGAAGAAACGACAATTTGCTCCCTACTGACAAAAAGCCATAAAAGAGGAACTAGAAAAGTTGTTGAATGCGGGGTTTATAAGGGAAGTCGAATATCCTGAATGGTTATCAAATGTTGTTATGGTAAAGAAGGCTAATGGAAAGTGGAAGATGTGTATTGATTTTACAGATTTAAACAAAGCTTGTCAAAAAGATTGTTTCCCATTGCTCATAATTGATGCTTTAATTGATGCCATGGCTGGGAAGAAGAGATTCAACTTCTTAGACGCATTTTCCAGTTACCACCAAATATCCACGGTGTCCAAAGACATCGAGAAAACTACCTTTTATGACTGATTTCGGAACATTTCCGAAGACATCGAGAAAACATTTTGCTGAGGTGATGGATCACAAAAAGAGTACTAAGCAGCGCTTGGATGCGCTCGATGGGCAAAGTACTAGGTTATGTGACGCTGTCGAGACCCTTGAGGAAAAGGTTGAGACAGCAGAGGCAGACATCCGCGAACTGAACATCCAGCTGGACGAGAGTCGGATGATGTGCGCAGTGATGACTGATGCTGTTGCAATGCTTCTCGATCTGCGGGAAGAAATGGAAGCCATGAGACTTCAGTTGCGAATACTTCAACGTGTAGTTGGCAATGGGCAAGCCCCTGCACAAGAGTATGCACCTAGGCTCAAAATTCCAGAACTGCGTACCTATGGTGGGGCGCTCGACGCAAAAGAAGTTGAGAACTTCTTGTTTGACATGGAACAATACTTTCTTGCTGCCAATATTGAGGACGGGGCAAGAAGGGTGACGACAGCTACCATGTATCTGGGTGGAGATGCAAAACTATGGTGGCGGACAAAATATGCTGATATTCAGGCCAACAGGGCCCAGATAGACACATGGGAACTTCTTAAGGAAGCGATCAGAACACAGTTTTTTCCAAAAAATGTGGAATATCAGGCCCGACGGGCACTACGAGAACTGAAACATACTGGTTCCATTCGGGACTATGTGAAAACCTTTTCAGGGCATATGCTGGACATCCGAGACATGTCTGAAAAGGACAAGCTCTTCACTTTCATGGAAGGGCTGAAACCATGGGTGAGAACTGAACTCCAAAGACAGAAGGTGGCTGATGTGAGCACGGCTATGGGAGCTGCCGAGTGCTTGATGGACTATCAATCAGAACCCCGAAAGGAGCGGTTGCAAGTTAATAGCCAATCCCGAGGGGGAGGAAATAGATCCTTCAAGCCCACATCAAACTCAAATGGGGGAGAATGCTATTCTCACCATAAAGGAAGCCATCAGGGTGGCTATCAAGGTAACCATCAGGGTAGCTATCAGGGTAACCATCTGGGCAACAACTAGAACAAAGGAAAGGCTCTGGAGAGCAAATCTAGTACGGCCCCTAGAAAGGATGGATGTTTCTTATGCGGTGGGCCTCACAGGGTGAAGGATTGCCCACAGAAATAGTTTGTGAATGCTTTGAGCCAACTGACAAGTGGAGCATCAGGTTCGAAGCAACACGTCCCGCAGGCTAGCAGTCATTGCGAAGCCGATTTTGAAGAGGATGAGGATGTCGTTGGGGCATTCTCACACCGATGCAGCACAATATCACATCGGGTGATTGAAAGGGGTGATGTATCCCAGAAAAAAGGTGGAACAAGAAGCACCGAAACCTCGTGTTTGTAAGGCTAAAGGTTTGATGTACATTGATGTGAAGATCAATGGGAAACCAATCAAGGCCATGGTAGATACCGGAGCTACTCATAACTACCTTGCAAGTCCCAAAGTAGAGCGCCTCGGGCTTGTGCTGGAGAAAGGTAGTGGAAAGGTCAAGGCAATCAACTCAATTGCTCAACCAATTGCTGGAGTAGCCAAATCCGTGCTCATGAAAGTTGGTCCTTTTGAAGGGAGGACTAATTTGTCTGCAGTTAAGATAGATGGCTTCAAGCTGATTTTAGGGTTGGAGTTCCTTCGGGATACGAAGACGGCAGTGTTACCGTTTTCTGATTCTTTGATGATGATGGGGACCCTGTGTCATCCCCACGCTAGTTGGGAAAATGGGTGAGAAGAGCATCTCAGCCATGCAGTTCAGTAAGGGCTTCAAGCGAAATGAACTTTCGTTTCTGTGTACTTTTCATCTGGAAGAGATTGAGGAAGCAACTGGCCCTATCCCAAAACCTATTAGAAGACTTTTACAGGAATTCGAGGATGTTATGCTGGAAGAATTGCCAAGGAGATTACCGCCAAGGAAGGCTATTGATCATGAAATTGAGCTTATTCCAGGTGCCAAGCCTCCTGCCAGAGCGCCCTATCGCATGGCTCAACCTGTGCTAGAAGAGCTTAGGAAACAATTGGCTGAAATGCTGGATAGTGGGATTATCGTGCCTGCGAAATCGCCATATGGAACTCCAGTGCTATTTCAGAAAAAGTCTGACGGTTCTCTTCGGATGTGCTGTGACTATCGTGCCTTGAACAAAATTACAGTGAAAAACAGTAATCCGATTCTGCTAGTGGCAGATTGCTTCGACTGTTTGAGCAGGGCGAAGTACTACACAAAAATTGATCTAAGGTCCGGATACTGACAAGTTCGGATCAAAGAAGGAGATGAAGCGAAGACTACAGTGGTAACTAGATATGGGGCATTTGAATTCAAAGTTATGCCTTTTGGATTGACAAATGCTCCCGCAACCTTCTGCACGATGATGAATCAGGTACTTCACGGGTTTCTAGATGATTTCGTGGTAGTGTACTTGGATGACATCGTAATTTATAGCGAGACTCTGGAGGAGGATGTTCAGCACGTGAGGAAAGTTCTTATTCGACTACGAGAGAATGAACTTTATGCGAAACCATCAAAATGTTCATTTACCCAGACCTCGATCAGTTTTTTGGGCCACATTATTGAGCAAGAGAAAGTCTGCATGGATAGTAAAAAGGTTAAGGCTATCAAAGATTGGCAACCGCCAAGGCATGTACATGATGTACGTTCGTTCCTTGGGTTGGCCAACTACTATCGAAGATTTGTGAAAGGGTATTCAGAAATCGCACTACCGCTAATTAAATTAACCAAGAAGGAGAAGGCTTGGGAGTGGTTGGCACCATGCGAAGCCGCCTTTGAGAAATTGAAGGAGTCTATGTGGACAGATCCAGTTTTGGCCTTACCAGATATGGCTAAAGCTTTTGAAGTGCAGACTGATGCTTCGGATTTTGCTCTAGGAGGAGTCCTTATGCAAGAAGGGCATCTGGTGGCATTTGAGAGTCGAAAGCTGAATAATGCAGAGCGCCGTTACTCGGCGCATGAAAAGGAGTTATTGGCAGTGGTCCACTGCCTCAGGGTATGGCGTCATTATCTGCTTGGGTCTCCTTTCATTGTGAAGACAGACAATACTGTGGTGAGTCACTTCATGTCTCAACCGAAACTTTCAAGCAAGCAGGCTCGTTGGCAGGAACTTCTTTCAGAGTTCAACTTTGTATTGGAATATCGGGCTGGATCTAGCAATCATGTAGCAGATGCACTCAGTCGGCGGACTGACTTGGCTTCTATCTGCTCAATGGCGGCTCTTTCAGGGAGCAATGTTACTACGACCACAAGGGACCAAATACGGGCACTTCTGGAGAAGGACCCTGCAACAATCTATTTGGTCGACCTCATCAAACAGGGAAAAACTCGACAGTTCTGGTTGGATGAGGGTCTACTGAAGACGAAAGGAAATCGCCTCTATGTTCCAAAGGGTAGAGATTTGAGGAGATCCTTAATCACGAAATGCCACGACACGCTTTGGGCTGGACATCAGGGAGAGGAACGCACTTCTGCTCTATTGCAGCGTGCTTACTATTGTCCGTAAATGAGAGATGACATTGCGACTTATGTGAAAACTTGTTTGGTTTGTCAACAGGATAAGCCAGGTCATCAGAAGAATGCGGTCTTACTGGAGCCCCTTTCCGTCCCAACTAGACCATTCGAGAGCGTATCGATGGACTACATTGTTAGCTTGCCAAAGATTGGAGATCTTGGCACTATCATCGTCGTGGTGGATCGTTTATCAAAATATGTGACATTTATCGCAGTACCTAAGTATGTATCCGCTTAAGAGACCGTTCGCCTCTTCTTCAAGCACATTGTCAAATACTGGGGGTTGCCTAAAGATATAGTCAGTGATCGAGATCCTCGATTCACCGGCACATTTTGGACCGAGTTATTCAAACTCCTTGGTTCAACTTTGAGCATGAGTTCTTGTTTTCACCCACAATCTGACGGACAGACTGAGTGGTTCAATTCGATGCTGGAAGAATATCTTCGGCACTTTATCTCTACTTCGCAGAAAAACTGGGTGAAACTCTTGGATGCGGCTCAGATTTGCTTCAATGCCTAGAAAAGCTCTTCCACCAATAAGAGCCCTTTTGAGATTGTTACTGGCCAGCAACCGTTACTCCCTCATACTGTGAATATTGATCAAAGTACCAAGTCTCATCAAGCTAAGGGCTTCTCTCAAGAGTGGAAACGAAATATCGAAATTGCTCGGAGTTATCTGGAGAAAGCACAGAAATGGTACAAAAAGGCTGCTGATCAGAAACGTCGTTTTCTAGAATTCAACGTGGGAGATCTGGTAATGGTGAAACTCCGTGACAAACGCCAGTATAATGTAATAAGAGGGACAGATTCTCGATTGATGCCGAAGTATATCGGGCCATTACCCATCATGAAGCGGATTGGAAGAGTTGCTTACAGAATTGAACTTCTTTCATGGTGCAAAACCCACAATGTCCTCCATGTTTTGCAGATAAGGAGGATGCATCCAGAAATAAGCCAAAGCGATCTATATTTGAAGTGAAGAAAACAGGTAAGAGGATTGCTGAACCTATTATTGATCACCGAGTTACTCGAGCTTCCAAGAAAAATCATCAGGAGTACTTAATCAAATGGAGCGGATGCAGCAGCGAGGAGAATACTTGGGAAAGAATTAAAGACCTTGGAACCTTCAAACCTCTACTTGAAGAATATCATGCAAAGATGGCACCGAGGACGTCGCCAAATTAAATGGGAGAGAATGTCAGGGCCCGCAGCTATCCTTAGCCCCCTGACAGCATTTACAGCCGCAGTTGCCCAACTTCGGCCACACCTTGTAAATAATACTTTCAGTTATTATTTCCGTTAGTTTGTAATAGGTTATTTTCCTTTATGATTCTTCAACCCTTTTAATGTCTACTCATGTAACTTAGATTTTTGTTACTTAGGGGGTAGTTGGTATTCAAAGTCTTGTCAAGCTTACTGGTGTTGACCCCCTGCACCATCAATTGTAATTTATTGCTTTCGTCAATCAATGATCAAGCTATTTTCAACGCATTCAAATCTTCTGTTGCTTAGCTTTCTTTAATTTGTTGAATCGATCGAGAAAAGGCGGAAGGTAGTCGAGAGGAGTCGACTACTGCCGCACGGTGCCCCTTTTGTGCTAGAAAGAAAGGCGTCTCGTGAAACATTGACCCAGCAGTTATCCAGCATCGCCTCGGTATTATGAAGGGATACCGAATTTTTAAGCAGAAGAAATGACAATTTGCTCCCTACCGACAAAAAGCCATAAAAGAGGAACTAGAAAAGTTGTTGAATGCGGGGTTTATAAGGGAAGTCGAATATCCTGAATGGTTATCAAATGTTGTTATGGTAAAAATGGCTAATGGAAAGTGGAAGATGTGTATTGATTTTACAGATTTAAACAAAGCTTGTCAAAAAGATTGTTTTCCATTGCTCATAATTGATGCTTTAATTGATTCCATGGCCGGGAAGAAGAGATTTAGCTTCTTAGACGCATTTTCCAGTTACCACCAAATATCCACAGTGTCCGAAGACATCGAGAAAACTGCCTTTTATGACTGATTTCGGAACATTTTGCTATACGGCAATGCCGTTCGGTCTCAAAAACGTCGGTGCGACATACCATCGTATGGTCATGAAAGTTTTTGGGAATTTGGTCGGCCTGACAATCGAGGCGTATGTAGATGACATGATGGTACATAGCGACCATGAAGAAGATCATGTGAAAGAAAGATTTAAAGGAGGTGTTCCAAAGAGCCATGCATAGCCGATTAAAATCCAATCCAGAAAAACGTACATTTGGAACAACTCGTGGAAACTTTTGGGGTTCATGATCTCACATAGAGGAATAGAAGCCAATCCCGATAAGATACAAATAATGAATATGACAAGTCCGGCCAATAAAAAAGAAGTACAAAGGCTTACAGGTCAAATAGCTGCATTGAATCGCTTTATGTCACGTGCAGCTGACAGATGTCGACCGTTCTTTTTGGCCATAAAAAAGAATAATGATTTCGAGTGGAGCCCAGAATGTGAAAAATCTCTTTCGAAATTGAAATCACTATTACAACACCGCCAATCCTCAGTCTCCCGATCACTGGAGAAACTTTGAAATTATACCTGGTCGAATCTCTTCATGCAGTAAGTGCGGTACTTATAATGCTCGGCCAGAAAATTGAACTACCAGCACTCTATTAAGTACTGACGAGTCAGCCGTTAAAACAAATCATCAATCGGCCGGAGACGTTAGGTAGAATAATGAAGTGGGTAGTTGAACTTGGAGAGTATGATTTGGAATTCAAACCACGGTTAGCAATAAAAGCATAGGTGTTAGCTGACTTCATTGCAGAATTGTCACCCAGAAATGATATCGGAAAGGACTTGTGGATCTTGTTTGTCGATGTATCTTCTAATAAAGAGGGTTTAGGAGCGGGAATCATATTGACAAGACTGACTAGAGAAGAAATGTGATATTCTTTAAAATTCGAGTTTGATGCTACTAATAATGACGCGGAATATGAAGCAGTCATAACTGGCCTTCAGCTAGCCTTAAAAATGGGAGCACAATCGATTCAAGTGAACAGTGATTCCTAGCTAGTGGTAGGACAAGTACACTCAGAGTTCAAAGCAAATGATAGCCGTATGGCCGCGTATTTGATGAAAATAAGAGATATGCAATAGAAGTTCCAGAAATTCGAAATTAAAAAAATTGATCGTAAGGCTAATATGAAAGCCGATGCCTTGTCATGCCTGGCTTATACTAAAAATTATATGAGAGATGTGTCAATACAGACTTTACTGAGACCGAGCTTTGTGTCCACCATTGAGGTTTGTAAAGTCGATCAGAATTCTACATGGGATCAGAATTCTACATGGATGAATTCGTTGAAACTTTATTTAAAAGAAGGAATTCAGCCAGACGATGCCGTTGAAGAAAGATGACTAAGAATGAGAGCCACTGGATTTACAATAATTGACAACCATATTTTCAAAAGAGGGATTACAATGCCTTACCTCAAATGTATTGATGCTAATAGAGGTTATATCGTGCTCACAGAAATACACTCAGGCATGTGTGGAAATCATCAAGGAGCAAACATGTTGGCATTTAAGGCCATCAGACAGGGATACTACTGGCGAAGTATGAAAGCTGATGCCAAGGAGTTGGTGCAAAAATGTGATGTTTGCCAACGACATTCTAACCTCATCCATATCCCTGCGAAGAATCAAGCGGTAATATTAAGGATATGCCCGTTTTACCAGTGGGGGATTGACTTGCTCGGACCTTTTCCCATGGCCAGCCTGCAGCGAAAGTTTTTAGTAGTAGCTATTGATTATTTTACGAAGTGGATAGAAGCAGAAGCACTCCCCACTATAACCACTCGAAAAATTCAACGTTTTATATGGAAGAATATAATTTGTCGCTTTGGAATATCGAGGTTAATTGTATCTGATAATTGAAAGCAATTTTACAACCGAGAATTTGAAGAATTTTGTGCCAACTACAAGATTGACTTAAGAAAGACCTCGGTCGCACATCCTAGAGCTAACGGGCAGGTCGAAGTTACTAATTGATCGATTCTCTGGGATCTTTGAACAAAATTAGAGGGATGCAAGGGAGCATGGGTAGAAGAAATTCCAAATGTGCTATGGGCTTATCACACGACCCCTAGAATATCATCGAGTGAGACTCCCTACAAATTATGTTTTGGGCTCGAGGCAATAGTCCCCTCGGAGGTGATCGATCCTACTCCAAGATTGACATTACAACACACAAACTATGAGATTCATCGGGCGGAACTTGATTTGCTGGATGGGGAAAGAGAGAGAGCATTTATAAAATGGCGGCCTACAAGAAAAGAGCAGCCACGTACTTTGACCGAAAGGTAAAGTCTAGGAAGTTTTCTGAAGGAGATTTAGTCCTTCGAGATGCTTTTGTTGCAAGACATCAACTAGGGAAGTTAGATCCAAAATGGAAAGGACCATTCCAAGTCGTAAGGGAAGGAAAAAGGGGTTCGTACTGTTTGAAAAACCACCAAGGAAAGCTACTTAGAAGACCATGGAACGTAAAGCATTTGAAGAAATATTACCAATAATGGACTTACACCATATTATTTATTTTTGATTTTCCATATTGATGTAATAATTAGTGTATGTTCAAAATTAAATAAGTGGAGTGGGGTGACTGATGATGATGATGCTAAAGAGGTTAGTCGATCGTCCTTTAAGAAGGATTGATCACCCTAACAGGTGCAACCCCTGATTCTTCCCAATTCCCAAAGTTTTTCATCATCAATAATAGATTATGACCAAGGTCTAATAATCGTAAGAATATCTCATCTCGACCACGGTTGATGAAAAATTGCTTCATTAGTTCGATTGCGATCGATATGTCTCATCTCAATTACGATTGATGAACATTTGTTTTTTCACCTGATTATGAATCTTGACCACGATCAAGAGATCAGAAGAATATTTTAACTCGACTACAGCCAATAAACATTAACTCTTTTAATTCGATTACAGTCGATATATATGTCTTTAACCACGGTTAAAAGACCTTCGTGTACTTGTCCTAGGTTTTCATGCAAAACTAGGCGTCTAACTTTAGCTTCATTCGATGACGATCGGATGTAAAGTTAAAGAATAAGGAGATTCCCGAAGAGCCTTCTAAATGGCAAAAAACATTGGGACTCAACAAAAAGCAGTCATAGGATATAATCAAAGGCATAAGATATCAGGCGAGGATAAACCACCTTTCCACCTCATCGTAAAGACCCAAGTCAAAGATAAAAGATATTGGACGAGGATTTACCATCTCTCAACCCATACTTATTCTAGCAAAAGTATGTGTTCAAAAGAAAAAATAGTTGTTTATCACAAGAAAAAAAAATTCAACGGTTCTCAACCTCATCACCATCATCATCATCATCTTCGTCATCTTCCAGCATAAAGGGGGCTCCAGTCAAGTCCAAGTCAGGAAATTTTACAGCAAGCCATTCACGGCTTTTTCTGAAAGCCATTTCTCGACCGCGCACCCCTACCATGCCTACAGCCATGCGGTATTCATCACTCTTCTTGTACTCTTCAACTGCTATTTCGCATTTTCTTCCGGTCTCAAGAACAGAACCATCGAGGGATTCTTCCAACTCATGAATCCTCTCATCTTTGACCTTCAAAGACTCATCTTGATCTTCTACAGACTTCACCAAATTTTGATGACGAACTTCTCCTTACTTGGCCACCGCTTTTAATTCAGAAATATTTTGCAAACTCTTTTGCAACGCCTCACATTTCTCTTGAACGAGTCGACTGGAGTGTTCGAGCTTCTCCATAAGATGTCGCATCTTCCAAAACGTCGAGTGACGAATTGAAAGAACCTGATTGAGAAAAAGAGAAGCTTAATCAAAGCTAAAAAACTAAGCATTGGTTTTAAAAACATACTCATAAAACAGAAAAGAGAGAAATAACATACCCTCCCCTCCTCTACCATAAGTGACCTCTCCAAGCTCTTGGGCGATTTCTCTTTTCTTGTATCAATCACCTCCCAGTCACGACAGTTTGTCATGACTCGACAGTCTTCATTGATTTTCTCGATTGGTCGACGGAAGATACAAGAAGGAATCACATTGGGAGAAAAAAAGCTAGGGATTGAAGAAAAAACAGGTATACGATGAGGTCGTGCAACCGGGCTAGGATAATTCTCGACCAAATACTGAGTAGTAGTAGAAAGAGAGAAAATACGAGATGATTCTGGTTCATCATAATAAGACTAGCATTTCTTTATTTTTGTTTAGACTACCCATTTTTACGAGCCAATTCTTCTAAGAATTCTTCACTGAATTGGTCAACCGACATGTCTGAAAAGTAGATATTAAACAATATCAGAAGCAATAAATATATATATATACTCAACTCAGACTAGTATCAACCTACCATAAGGGCGACCGATACCAGCAGAGACCAATACATCATTCATAGATTGACTGAGTGGTTCAACCGATCGTAGTATGATCAACGAATCAATTTCTGTTTTAGAAAGGATTGAAGTCTTGTTGAAATCATCTACGAGAGGAATCCCCCATTCAACGGAGAAAGGAAACATACCTTCAATTGGACTAACAAAAAAATACCTATTCTTCCAACCGCTATTTGATGAAGGACAATCGGGTATTCGAAAATGTTCATGAGCGAGTAGGCCTCTATCTCGATGTGAGAAGACTGCGTAACAGTTATAACGATCAAGTAGCTTCATTTCAAAAAGGATACGAAATAAGTCGATCGAAGGTTCTAAATTCTTTTTTACACAAATTAGAAGGTAATAATTCAAAATTCTAAGGGCGTTCAGAACTAGCTAACCTAGAGCCATTTTAAAGGTACAAAAAAAATTGACTAAGAAAGGGTGCAAGGGAAACCTTAGACCGGCTTTTAAACTATCTTGGTAAATAGCTATCTCTCATTCCCGGCCGATCGGTAAGTATTCATTTGACCCAGGGACTCGATATGCGTAATGACGGCTTAAGAAGAAATGGTTCATGACCCTCACCAAGGTTTTTTCATTATATTCACTCGGGTGACGATGAATTGTCCCTAATGGGCGGGCATTTTCAATCGGTGTATCAGAAGGTCTACGATGATCAATTTTCGTAGTTGATCGAGTCATCACCATTTTCTAAACGTTACTCAAACGTAGCCACCGAAAACAATAGTACAAAAAAAATGGATCAAAGGTGAAGTGCGGAAGCCTACCGTTTATAACTGGGGTCTGAGAAAAATTTGGAGATATAATACTGGTCATTTTTCCTACATCTGCCTCTCCTAAAGATTCGAGGGACTTCAATGAATCAAATGAGATCTCGTCTCATGAAATGGCTTCAGAAATCCGCTCTTCGGAAAAACTATCTAGTACTATTAAGTTCATACAGAAAAAGTTGTTAGTAGAAGATAAAAGAAGTAATGGATGGGATATGCATATGCGGAAGAAGAAGAAAATATAACCTAATAGAAGATTTAGGGAATTTGAAAAAGATAAAATAAAGATAGGCAGGAAAATACCTGAAGAGTCACCTTGGAACACGTTCAATTTGGAGTGGAAGTTGAAGAGACATGAGCCATTATGAAGTCAGTGTACGGTAAATGTACATTCAATGTCAAGAACGACGTCACCGTAGTCAGAAAATCATTACAGTTCTGAGGCTCGACAGACGTTCAATCAATGGTATACGGGCACGTGGACCACTAAATTCGTTCCAATAAAATAAAAATGGATATTTTATTCTTTTAATTTTTGCGTTTGAAACTCGACATACGTTTTTTAAAGAGTAGGGGGCTAATGACGCTGGACAGTACAATCGACCAACTTATGGGTCCATCAAACATTGATGGTCGAACATGAGAAATGAGATAAATATCATATTGATCGGATAATTGGTGGCCGCTGATTTGGAAGGAAGTGATCGATCCCTTATTTTAGCTGATTTAGTCGTCCGAGTATTAACTAAAATATCTTATGCCACGTAAGCATATTGTGTAAAATTCTATAAATAGACCCCCCCCCCTCCCCTCCCCTCCCCTCCCCTCCCCTCCCCTTCCCTTGTAAGGAGGCCCTTCATTTTTTTCCGATTTAATGAAAATACTCTTCGTATTTTCTGAATACGCAACTCTTTATCAATACTGAAAAAAATAGGAAGCGCAATTCATTAATATCAATAGAAATGCCTGATCAAATGAATCCTCAATTCTCAAAAAGGGATACTTATTCTTGATTGCACTAGAAAATATTTAGTCTTTTAAGTATTCGCTTACGGCGTACATATAAAAAATGCTGCTAAAATAGATCGTTTATGACATACCTTAAATGTGTGTAGTAAATTATAAATTACTTATATTATATATGGCATACATACGGAAAACACTGTAAAACTTAATATTTGACGGCATACTTCTTCAGGCATGCCACGTAGAAAATAGAACAAAAAAATATCGTGACTTTGTTTTTGTGTCGCGCCCATTTTGAATTAAATTTTATTTCATCCCATCCTCTCCCTTCTCTTAAATCGCTCGCCCAAAACCTTTTCCTGAAATCGCCCCCTTTCAAATTACCCAACCCTTTCCCTCTCTCTTTCTCAGAAATCGCCCAAATCTCCATTTTCTCACAAATCGCACAACCCTTGGGTCAATGGAATGCCCAATTCATTAAGTCAAAATATACCAAATGAATGTTTGTCATTCCAAAAAGCATAATTGTAAACTCATAATGCACATAACGAGTTCCAAACGCCTTTTTTGGTTTATTAGTCGGCTTCATCCTCAGTTGATTGTAGTCCGACCTCAAACCAATCTTCGAAAACATAGAAACTCCTAATCAAATGAATCCTCAATTATAGAGAAGGGATACTTATTCTTTGATTGCACTAGAACATATTTAGTATTTTAGGCATTTGCTTACGGCGTACATATAAAAAATGCCGCTAAAATAGATCGTTTATGACATATCTTAAATGTGTGCTATAAATTACAAATTACTTATATTATTTACGGCATACATACGGAAAACACTGTAAAACTTAATATTTGACGACATGCCAGGTAGAAAATGGAACAAAAAAAAATCGCGACTTTGTTTTTGTGCGGCAACCATTTTTAATTAAATTTTATTTCATCCCATCCTCCTCCTTCTCTTAAATCGTCCGCCTAAACCTCTCCTTGAAATCGACCCCTTTCAAATTACCCAACCCTTTCCCTTTCCCTTTTTCTGAAATCGCCCAAATCTACATTTTTTCACAAATCGCACAACCCTTAGGTCAATGGAATTCCTGGTTCATTAAATCAAAATATACCAAATGAATGTTCGTCGTTCCTAAAAGCATAATTGTAAACACATTATGCACATAATGAGTTCGAAATGCCTTTTATGGTATATTAGTCTGCTTAATCCTCAGTTGATGGTAGTCCGACCTCAAATCAATCTTCAAAAACATAGAAATGCCTGATCAAATGAATCCTCAATTATCGAGAAGGGATACTTATTCTTGATTGCACTAGAACATATTTAGTCTTTTAGGCATTCTCTTACGTCGTACGTATAAAAAATGCCGCTAAAATATATCGTTTATGACATACCTTAAATGTGTGCCGTAAATTACCAATTACTTATATTATTTACGGCGTACATACGGAAAACACCGTAAAACTTAATATTTGACGGCATACTTCTTTAGGCATGCCACGAAGAAAATGGAACAAAAAATACCGTGACTTTGTTTTTGTGCCTTGCCCATTTTTAATTCAATTTTATTTTATCCCATCCTCTCTCTTCTCTTAAATCGCTCGCCCAAACCTTTCCCTGAAATCGCCCCCTTTCAAATTACCCAACCCTTTCCCTTTCCCTTTCTCTTTCTCAGAAATCGCCCAAATACCCACTTTCTCACAAATCTCACAACCCTTAGGTTGATGGAATGCCCAGTTCATTAAATCAAAATATACCAAATGAACATTCGTCATTCCAAAAAGCATAATTGTAAACTCATATTGCACATAATGAGTTCGAAACGAATTTTTTGGTATATCAGTCGGCTTAATCCTCAGTTGATGGTAGTCCGACCTCAAATCAATCTTCGAAAACATAGAAATGCCTGATCAAATGAATCCTCAATTCTCGATAAGGGATACTTATTCTTGATTACACTAGAACATATTTAGTCTTTTAGGGATTCTCTTACGTCGTACATATAAAAAAATGCCGCTAAAATATATTGTTTATGACATACCTTAAATGTGTGCCGTAAATTACCAATTACTTATATTTTTTACGGCGTACATACGGAACACACCATAAAACTTAATATTTGACGGCATACTTCTTTAGGCATGCCACGAAGAAAATGGAACAAAAAATATCGTGACTTTGTTTTTGTGCCATGCCCATTTTTAATTTTATTTTATTTTATCCCATCCTCTCTCTTCTCTTAAATTGCTCGCCCAAACCTTTCCCTGAAATTGTCCCCTTTCAAATTACCCAACCCTTTCCCTTTCCCTTTCCCTTTCCCTTTCTCAGAAATCGCCCAAATACCCACTTTCTCACAAATCCCACAACCCTTAGGATGATGGAATGCCCGATTCATTAAATCAAAATATACCAAATGAATGTTTGTCATTCCAAAAAGCATAATTGCAAACTCATAATGCACATAATGAGTTTGAAACGCCTTTTTTGGTATATAAGTTGGCTTAATCCTCAGTTGATGGTAGTCCGACCGCAAATCAATCTTCGAAAACATAGAAATGCCTGATCAAATGAATCCTCAATTCTCGAGAAGGGATACTTATTCTTGATTACACTAGAACATATTTAGTCTTTTAGGGATTCTCTTACGTCGTACATATAAAAAAATGCCACTAAAATATATCGTTTATGACATACCTTAAATGTGTGCCGTAAATTACTGATTACTTATATTTTTTACGGCGTACATACGGAAAACACCATAAAACTTAATATTTGACGGCATACTTCTTTAGGCATGCCACAAAGAAAATGGAACAAAAAATATTGCTACTTTGTTTTTGTGCGGTGCCCATTTTTAATTTTATTTTATTTCATCCCATCCTCTCCCTTCTCTTCAATCGCTCGCCCAAACCTTTCCATGAAATTGTCCCCTTTCAAATTACCCAACCCTTTCCCTTTCCCTTTCTCAGAAATCGTCCATATCCCCATTTTCTCACAAATTGCACAACCCTTAAGTTGATGGAATGCCCATTTCATTAAATCAAAATATACCAAATGAATGTTCGTCATTCCAAAAAGCATAATTGTAAACTCATAATGCACATAATGAGTTCGAAACACCTTTTTTGGTATACCAGTCGGCTTAATCCTCAGTTGATGGTAGTCCAACCTCAAATAAATCTTCGAAAACATAGAAATGCCTGATCAAATGAATCCTCAATTATCGAGAAGGGATACTTATTCTTGATTGCACTAGAACATATTTAGTCTTTTAGGCATTCTCTTACGTCGTACATATAAAAAATGCCGCTAAAATATATCGTTTATGACATACCTTAAATGTATGCCGTAAATTACCAATTACTTATATTATTTACGACATACATACGTAAAACACTGTAAAACTTAATATTTGACGGCATACTTCTTTAGGCATGCCATGTAGAAAATGGAACAAAAAATATCGCGACTTTGTTTTTGTGCCGTGCCCATTTTTAATTTAATTTTATTTCATCCCATCCTCTCACTTCTCTTGAATCGCTCGACAAAACCTTTCCCTGAAATCGTCCCCTTTCAAATTACCCAACCCTTTCCCTTTCCCTTTCCGTTTCCCTTTCTCAGAAATCGCCCAAATCCCCATTTTCTCACATATCGCACAATCCTTAGGTTGATGGAATGCCCAGTTCATTAAATCAAAATATACCAAATGAATGTTCGTCATTTCAAAAAGCATAATTGTAAACTCATAATGCACATAATGAGTTCGAAACGCCTTTTTTGGTATATTAATCGGCTTAATCCTCAGTTGATGGTAGTCTGACCTCAAATCAATCTTTGAAAACATATAAATGCCTTATCAATTGAATCCTCAATTCTTGAGAAGGGATACTTATTCTTGGTTGCACCAGAACATATTTAGTCTTTTAGGCATTCGCTTACGACGTACATATAAAAAATGCCGCTAAAATAGATCATTTATGACATACCTTAAATTTGTGTCGTAAATTACCAATTACTTATATTATTTACGACATATGACAGCATGCTTCTTCAGACAATATCGCGACATTGTTTTTGTGCCACGTCCATTTTTAATTAAATTTTATTTCATCCCATCCTCTCCCTTCTCTTAAATCGCCTTCCCAAACCTTTCCCTGAAATCGCCCCCATTCAAATTACCCAACCCTTTCCCTTTTCCTTTCTCAGAAATCGCAAAAATTCCCATTTTATATAAAATCGCACAACCCCTAGGTTGATGGAATGCCCGGTTCATTAAATCCAAATATACCAAATGAATGTGCGTCATTCCAAAAAGCATAATTGTAAACTCATAATGCACATAATGAGTTCGAAACGCCTTTCGTGGTATATCAGTCAGCTTAATCCTCAGTTGATGGTTGTCCGACCTCAAATCAATCTTCGAAAACATGGAAATTCCTGATCAAATGAATCCTCAATTCTCGAGAAGGGATACTTATTCTTGATTGCACTAGAACATATTTAGTCTTTTAGGCATTCGCTTACAGCATACAAATAAAAAATACTGCTAAAATAGATCGTTTATGACACACCTTAAATGTGTGCCGTAAATTACCATTTACTTATATTATTTACGGAATACATACTGATAACACTGTAAAACTTAATATTTGACGGCATACTTCTTCAGGCATGCCATATAGAAAACGGAACAAAAAATATCGCGACTTTGTTTTTTTGCCGCGCCCATTTTTAATTAAATTTTATTTCATCCCATCCTCTCACTTCTCCTCAATCGCCCGCCCAAACATTTTCCTGAAATCGCCCCCTTTCAAATTACCCAACCCTTTCCCTTTCTCAGAAATCGCCCAAATCCCCATTTTCTCACAAATCACACAACCCTTAGGTTGATGGAATGCCAGGTTCATTAAATCAAAATATACCAAATGAATGTTCATCATTCCAAAAAGCATAATTGTAAACTCATAATGCACATAATGAGTTCGAAACGCCTTTTTTGGTATATCAGTCGGCTTAATCCTCAGTTGATGGTAGTTCGACCTCAAATCAATCTTCGAAAAAGTAGAACCTGATCAAATGAATCCTCAATTCTCGAGAAGGGATACTTATTCTTGATCTCACTAGAGCATATTTAGTCTTTTAGGCATTCGCTTACGGTGTACAAATAAAAAATGCTGCTAAAATTGATCGTTTATGACATGCCTTAAATGTGTGCTGTAAATTACCAATTACTAGTATTATTTACGGCATACATACGGAAAACATCAAAAAACTTAACATTTGACAGTATACTTCCTTAGGCATGCCACGTAGAAAATGGAACAAAAAATATAGCGACTTTGTTTTTGTGCCGCGCCCATTTTTAATTAAATTTTATTTCATTCCAACCTCTCCATTCTCTTAATTCGCCCATCCAAACCTTTCCCTAAAATTGCCCCCTTTCAAATTACCCAACCCTTTCCCTTTCCCTTTCCCTTTCCCTTTCCCTTTCCATTTCTCAGAAATCGCCCAAATCTCCATTGTCACACAAATCTCACAACCCTTAGGTTGATGGAATGCCCAGTTCATTAAATCAAAATATACCAAATGAACGTTCATCATTCCAAAAAGCATAATTGTAAACTCATATTGCACATAATGAGTTCGAAATGCCTTTTTTGGTATATCAGTCGGCTTAATCCTTAGTTGATGGTAGTCCGACCTCATATCAATCTTCGAAAACATAGAAATACCTGATCAAATGAATCATCAATTATCGAGAAGGGATACTTATTCTTGATTGCACTAGAACATATTTAGTCTTTTAGGCATTCGCTTACGGCGTACATACAAAAAATACCGCTAAAATAGATTGTTTATGACATACCTTAAATGTGTGCCGTAAATTACCAATTACTTATATTATTCACGGCATACATACGGAAAACACCGTAACTTAATATTTGATGGCATACTTCTTTAGGCATGCCATGTAGAAAATGGAACAAAAAATATCGCGACTTTGTTTTTGTGCCGTGCCCATTTTTAATTTAATTTTATTTAATCCCATCCTCTCCCTTATCTTAAATCGCTCACCCAAACCTTTCCCTGAAATCGCCCCCTTTCAAATTACCCAACCCTTTCCCTTTCTCTTTCTCAGAAATCGCCTAAATCTCCATTGTCTCACAAATCTCACAACCCTTAGGTTGATGGAATGGCCAGTTCATTAAATCAAAATATACCAAATGAACATTCGTCATTCCAAAAAGCATAATTGTAAATTCATATTGCACATAATGAGTTCGAAACGAATTTTTTGGTATATCAGTCGGCTTAATCCTCAGTTGATGGTAGTCCGACCTCAAATCAATCTTCGAAAACATAGAAATGCCTGATCAAATGAATCCTCAATTATCGAGAAGGGATACTTATTCTTGATTGCACTAGAACATATTTAGTCTTTTAGGCATTCTCTTACGGCGTACATATAAAAAATGCCGCTAAAATAGATCGTTTATGACATACCTTAAATGTGTGCCGTAAATTACCAATTACTTATATTATTCACGGCATACATATGTAAAACACCGTAAAACTTAATATTTGACAGCGTACTTCTTTAGGCATGCCATGTAGAAAATGGAACAAAAAATATCGCGACTTTGTTTTTGTGCCGTGCCCATTTTTAATTAAATTTTATTTCATCCCATCCTCTCTCTTCTTTTAAATCGCCCGCCCAAACCTTTCCCTGAAATCGCCCCCTTTCAAATTACCCAACCCTTTCCCTTTCCCTTTCTCAAAAATCGCCCAAATCCCCATTTTCTCATAAATCGCACAACCCCTAGGTAGATGAAATGCCCGGTTCATTAAATCCAAATATACCAAATGAATGTTCGTCATTCCAAAAAGCATAATTGTAAACTTATAATGTACATAATGAGCTTGAAATGCCTTTTTTGTTATATCATTGATGGTAGTCTGGCCTCAAATCAATCGTCGAAAACATAGAAATGCCTGATCAAATGAATCCTCAATTCTCGAGAAGGGATACTTATTCTTGATTGCACTAGAACATATTTAGTCTTTTAGGCATTTGCTTAAACGGCGTACATATAAAAAATGCCGCTAAAATAGACCGTTTATGACATACCTTAAATGTGTTCTGTAAATTACCAATTACTCATATTATTTACGGCGTACATACGGAAAACACCATAAAACTTAATATTTGACGGCATACTTCTTCAGGCATGCCATGTAGAAAATGGAACAAAAAATATTAATTTGCACATCTTAACGTTGTCTTTGATGATGGCTCTATCTAAAAAATTAATTAAGATGGTTTAAAAAGATATTTTTCCTCTCGTATTTTAAATATGCAAAATAAATAACGAATACAAAAGTTTAAAAAAATATTTGTCCATCATTTTAATGCACATTAACAAAATATTTGGACAAAATCATCATCAGAGAAAAGATGTCAAAATTAATGATAAAAATTCTAAGAAACAAAGTTGATGACATAAATGCTAAAATGTTAAAGATTGGGATCTTCATTGCAATTACAACATAGTGTAGATAATAAAAACTGTAGTGTTGATATAATTACCCTATATTAAATATTACATGAAGTGAGAATCATATTTTGGACGATTCTATCCCTGCTATACTTAAATTATTTCAATAATATATTTACTTTTCATTTTTCAATACATATTTAATTTATCATTGAACTCTCAATCAAATGCATATGTATATATCTATACATATTTTTATGCATATATATGCATTTACCCACATACATATTTGAATTCACCCCACGTATGTATTTGAATTATTAGATCCACCTTTCACCACTCATTCAACTTCAAGCATATTCATATTCATATTCATATTCCACATTGTCATTATATGTGTTAACTAGAAAAATATAGGGATATTAAGTAATATGGTTTTGGTCCTTTGAATTGACGTCATTTGTATAATAAACTAAAACTTTTAGAAACTCCACGACAAAAGACGTCTTGGAATCACGAAAAATGAAATCAAAATCAAGCAACATTGCGATATCAAAATCTCTTCATAGGAAATAAAAAAACCAATTTCAGGTACTGAGCATTATTTTTTGGCCTTTTTCAAGTATAATAAATAATTTAACCACATAATTTATTTGAATTTATTTACTAGTTAACAAATATCATAAATGAAATCAAATAAATAAATAAATAATTTTAACTTTTCGACAATCAAAATTTTCAATACTTCAAACTCAAAAATTTATCTACAGTGATTACCTTTATTAGTATGATGATACGGATGTCAAATGTATTTATATTTATAATGAATTATTATCCCTCAAATTTACGTTAGATCATGTTTTGTGGTCAATTGTTTTTGATTTGAGTCATAGATAAATAACGAATGTACAACATGTTAATCATTTCGTCTAATGTATTATGTAGGAATCAATGTTTGAGCATGTGAGTTTAATATTTTGGATCAATAAGCTAATTGAAAAACAAAATGAGGCGATACATGGATGGCCATCTACTACTAAACAAAATGAAAAAAATAAAACATAAACAAAAAAAGAAAAAATATGCATCATGTTTGGTTAAGCTTGAAAAGTTAACGTAAGTAAATAAATAAAAGTTAAATATTTTTATATAAATAAAGGTTAAAGATAGTAAGCTAAGCAAAAGAAACACTTTTGTTGTGCGATTTGAGTTTGGATTTTTATCAAATAGTGGATTTTGTTAATTGATCATGTTTTATTTAATTATACTTCATGTTTTTTCTTCATGTTTGTTATGTATTTTTCATTCATTAAAATTTTTAATAAGATTATTGCATATCTTCATTTTCACATGCAACTTGATTGGAATCATTTAAAACTATATGCAATATGAAGAGGAGATGCGAGAGGAAGAGGAGATGCGAGAGGACCAATTAGCAGAAAGAGAATGATGAGTGAGAGAGGAGAGAAACTATGAAATATTATTTTGAAATCTACTTAAAGTCGTGACTATTGCAATTTTCACAAATTATTTTCAATTATTTTAATTACAATGAATTTGAGGTGACAATCAACAAGACACAAGGACAAATAATATATAACGTCGAAATATATCTTCCACAACTTATTCTCACACGGACAGTTATATGTTGCTCTTTAAAATGGAATTCTAGGACAACGAAAAATGTTTTAGTCAAATTAAGGACTTCTTATTTGACAAAAAAATATTGTATACAGAGAGATTCTCATTGAATACAAAAATATATTCTACATAACAATTTGTATTAACTATTTTTTATATTCAAACAACATCTTCAAATATTATTTTTATAATACTCATAAAATATTTCAGAATAACGGGCAATGCACGTTGAGCTATGACTAGTAGTTAAATAGAGAAAAACTCACCAACTGTGATGAAATAATTATTTATATTGAATAAAACTTTGGTTTGTATTAATTTATTATTATTGCATTTGTTTAATATTGAGCATGTAAATAAAGTGTCAATAATTACTTGTGATAATATAAATTGTATGCTTGCATTGAGACGCATAGTGTGACACAACCTATATTTTGATCATGAATAAAATTATTCATAACTAATGTATGAGGATTGGCGTCTTGTACTGGAAGTTTGTAGTGTTGACTATTTAATCATTCGGGTATGTGATTTGTCCTTATCGTAGAAATGATTTAATGGTGACACTAGTACACTCTGAGTGTATTGAATGGACCACGTGTCGAATTTAATTATATAGTATGATTGTGCAAAAAATTAAATTTCATTTGATCACTGGTATTTCATCTAAATTCCTTAACAAGATTGTGTATATATTTTTATTAGTTTGATGGTTATTTGATTTACCAATGGGTGAGATCAGTTTAATTAATCAAATATCTTAATGAGTTGGTAGCTTGAAAGTGAGCGAAATACACAATACAAATTCGTGTCGGGAACTATCACCCTGAAAATCTGGTTGAGTGACAACTAAAGTATTTTCTGTTGAATGGTTATAAATCTGAGGTTAGTGTTTAGCAACGGCTAAATTTCGACATCTGTAAATTAGTTCACAGGACCGTTGAAGAAAATATAACTTAAGGTTAGTGAGAATAATTAGAGGGGCAAACGGTCATTTGTGCTCATACCTAATTATCGAATCTTGAATAGGGATGAAATATATATACAATAGGTCTGAGGAAAGTATTACAGCTTCTGTAATCTTATATATTATGATATTGCAGTATTTTATCTTTAGTGGAAAAAACAAAAAACTAATAATTAGATCGAGCGGTCTATGGTCAATTAGACAGAATCTAATTATTGGAGCTTGAAAATATATATGTCCAGACAAGTCTGTGGTAGCTCTATAAAGTTTTAGGCTTAATCACAATTACTATATAAGTTTTGAACTTGATTGTAATTGTGATGTAAGTTCAAAGATTACATGTGTAATTAAATCAATTATAGGCTAATTGGACTTGGATGCAATTAAGACTCTTGTCCTTATATTACATTGCATGTGACGTAAAATAATTCCAATAATTAAGAAAAGAGAATAGAGAAAAATTCTTTGGTTTTGTTTGACCTTGAATTTTATCTTTTTAGTCTTCTAAATCTATCTACTCCAGAAATTAGTTTTTGATTCAATTAAAAGGTGCCCACACGCCATTGTAATCTATACTTAGGATGATATCATAGAAGACTTGAACGTTGGGAGCACCAAGATCGTGAATCAAAAGCGGGAAGTTCGTGAATCAGATCAAGATCTAGTATCATTTATCGATTCAGTTACAATACTAAACTATTAGTATTTAATTGTAATAAACAAGTAAATGCCTAGCAAATATCCTGGTTTATTTAATTAAAGAATTTTTTTTTCGTTTTCTAGCTAATTCTTGTGCCAGTTTCCAACAAGTGGTATCCGAACGGTCTAGATCGTTCACATGTTTTGTTATGTTATTTAAATATGATAATTGCATGTTCTAGTTTAGCGATGTCTAGGATTATTTGTTGTTTGAATAATTGAAATTATTTTAAACTGTGATCCAACTTTTTTGTAGCCCCACTTGTTCATTGTATTTCGTTATTTCGAGTTTGTAACAAGATCGATGGATTACGACTGCATCATCTTGATTTAATTTTTAATTACAAAATAGTTTTAAATTGTGAGCTCTAAAATGGGACTAGATTTTTTTTGTAATGATTGAAGATTGACGATCAGACCAACTAAGAAAAAAAGAAAAAAAAATTAAGGCCGGATATATCTACACGTGGCCGCCCAGATCATCTCGGATCCGTGTGATCGAAATCGCACAGATCCTGATGGATCTGCACGACCGAATTGTGCAGATCCGATGGGATCTGTGCAATGGTCGTGATGATCCAGTTGGAACGGTGCAACCCGGTCACACAAATCCACTAAATCTGCGGGAAAGATGACTGGCACAGATCCAGTTGTTTTATTGGCGTTCACCGATGGTTTTTTGTTCTTGGATATGGTGGTGGATTCCGGTGGCTTCATGCGTTTATTTTTAGGAAGAAGTCTCAAGGAAGAAGAAGACCATTGTTTGGTTGAATGAACAATGGTTGTTTGGTGTCATGGATAGTGGTTGTTTGGTCTCTTGGATAGTTCAACTTGTTTGGTAACATGTTCAAATTTTTGGGTGTTTGGATCTCATTTGTTCTTGGGCTTGTTTGCCAATTAGAGCAAGGACTTGGACTTAAGATTTAATTTAAATATTGGGTTTTGGTCCAATTAGCTTTTAATTTAATTTTTAAGTCTTGTTTTGGGCTACAAATAATTGTTAATTTATTTCTATTGTATACTATAAATATTTGTTTTAAATATTATTGTTCTGTAAATCATGACATATAAAATTAATTTTGACATCATTCGTGAAACTTAGAATAAAATGCATTTCATCTAAATATTAATTTTTCTCGATTAATTAATTTAAATTAAATTTTTCTAGAAATGAAAGTTGGTAATAATGAAACTGTATGTTAATTTGATTAATGTGAACAGTTGGTAATTATTTTAAATTAAAATCTATTATTTTAAAATACTGAGTGGGAGAGGGAATTTATTTAAATAAAAACCTATGGTCTCCTTTTGTCAATCCATAAGCAATATAATGTGTTAGCCTCGTGCCGGTAACACAAAGAACTCTCTATATGAGGGCTACGTGATTCGGGGTGTTCGATTGGATTCCTTATAATTTGAGATCATCATCTAGATGGCGAGATTATTTTTTAAGTATTTAGGGATCTAGACAAATATTGTACACTCAAATCAAGATCATGTACGAACTTTATATAGAGGCTCTCGTTTATGATCTTGGTGACCAAATAATGTGATACTGGATTTATCTAGGCATTTATTGTCAGGTGTGATTTGTCTGAGAGGTCCAGTTTAATTAATGGACACAGTGACGTTTTCTATAGAGGGGGCTGTTGGATCACATGGATCAAGTAGTTGTTACATTATTGTAGTTTTATATATTTACATGTGCATTCATGCATTATATGTTAAATTCGCTGCTCAAATTTAATGTGTAATAATTTTGTTATTTTTCAGCAAAATGTCACTCAGTCCATTTTCTGTTATTGTAAAACAAAACCAACTTACTGAAAAAAATTATGTGGATTAAAAACGTAACCTAATGATTGTTCTCACAGTTGAGAAAATTGATTTTGTGCTTGAAGAAGATTTGCCTGAACAATCTATTGAGACTGCAAACAAGGCCAACCTGTTAAGACTGCAAGTAAGGCCGAAAGAGATGCTTATGATAAGTGGGTGGCTGCAGACAAGTTAGCTCGTTGTTACATTTTGGCATTGATGTCAAATGTGTTACAACAGAAGCATGACAGTCTTGAAACCTCTTATCACATAATGAAAAGCCTCAAGGACATGTTTGCACATCAAAGTAGGAGAGCTCGGTTTTAAGTTATTCGTAATTTACAAAACATCTACATAAAACCCAGAACGTTAGTGAATGATCATATGTTAACTATGATTGGATACTTCAATGTGGCAGAGAATTTGGGTGCAATTATTGATGCAAATACTCAGGTTGATATGGTATTGAACTATCTACCTGATATGTTAAACTGTGGACTATCACTTACACAAGATATATATGCCATTGACTGAGCTAATGAATTAGTTGAAAACTGTGGAAAGTGTTCTTAAAGCTAATGGTAGCTATGCTTATGCAGCGATTGATAGCTCCCCCGTTTCCAAGTCGAAAGGCAAAGGTGAAAAGAAAATGAAGAGAGCTAGCAAGAAGCAGGAAGGCAATAAGACCAAAGCAGATGGAAAGTTGAAAGGCAAGTGTTTCAAATATAATCATAAAGGACACTGGAAGAAAGATTGTCCTGATTTACTAGCTAAAAAAGAGCAATGTACTGATGATTCAGGAGAGCATAAAACTCAGTTAAAACCAATTTACTATCACAGTCGGTACATGAGCAATAGTTTATGCGAGAGTTGTAGGAGTAGTTTGTTTTTTTCAATAGTAGTAGGTGTTTAATTCTTAAAGACTATTATTATGTCCAGCAGATGAAGCGGAATCATGATTCCCATTTCTTGTTAATAGGACAAATTTATTCTCTTGTTTTTTCGCTAACGCACTTTACATTGTGATGAATAAAGCTCTTATTTGTGCTGGATATTTGGTGAATGTCTTTATATATTAAACTATTCCACAAATAAAATTAATAATACATCTACAAACCATAATAAACAAAATGCATATCATACTAGTAATACATATCTATGGCCTCTTAGACTTGGATGGATCAACCTTAACGTGATACAAAGACTAACAATGGTCTCATCAACTCAATTGAGGTCGAACCATTGCTAGTTTCCGATTCTTGTTTGGAAGGAAAGATGACTAAGAAGTTCTTTTTTATTGAAGGAACATAGAACCAAAGAAGTATTGGAACTAGTTTATTTGATGTGTGTGGACCCATGAGTACATATACAAGAGAATGACATTTCAAAAAGAAGAAACATGACATTGTTAGATATGGTTAAGTCAATGATGAGTTTTTCAACTCTACTTATCTCATTTTGGAGATATGTACTAAAGGCAACTGCATATGTTCTTAAGCTAGTTCCATCTAACTCTGTTCCCAAGATTCTCCTGGACTTTTGGAATGGTGCAAACTAAATTTGCATCACATTTGAATTTGGGAATGTTCGGCTCATGTGCTGAAAGGGAAGACATAAAAGTTGGAGTTTAGGTCAGAAATATGCATGTGTATGGGATACCCTAAAAGTACCATGGGATACTATTTTTGTAGTCCTTTAGATATGAAGGTTTTTTTTTTAGTACAAATACGACTTTCCTGGAGGATTAGTATATTAATAAATACCAGTCCAAGAGTGTGGTTGTTTTGAAAGAAATGAGTAGGAGCGATTCCACGACATAAATTCCTGAAGCACAACCTAGTGATGACGACCCATGGTATTACAAACACCCAGGAACATTATATGAGTGGGACAAAAGATTTATCATCTAATTCCATAGATCAAGAAAATGTTCAAGGTAATGATGAGGTATTTGTGTCATCTAAAGGTGATACCAACATTGATGAAAATGTTACGATTCAAGATCCATCGTCCCTTAGGAAAAGTCATAGGATCATCAGGAAACTTCCAAGTACTTGTTAGTAGAAAAAGCCAAACGGGCAATCTTTGTATAACAAGTAGATGATTTGACTTCATATAAAGAGGCTATGGACAAAATGGTAATTTTCATAGTGCTTTATGTGGACGATATTCTATTAGTAGGAAATGATGTGGGAATGTCATCATCTACGAAAGCGTGGTTGGTCCAACAATTTTCATATGAAGGATTTGGGTAAAGCTAGCTCTGTTCTAGGCATTTAGATCTTAAGAGATCGAAAAGAACAAGCTGATAGTTTTGTCACAAGCTACATATATTAACAAGATGCTTGTCAGATTGCCATGCAATATTCCAAAAAGGGCAATTTACCATTCAGACATAGAATCTAACTATCTAAAGAGCATTCAACGTATATTTATGATGTGCACTAGACCTTACATTTGTTATGTTGTTGGTATGATAAGTCGTTATTAGTCTAGCCATGGACCAGAACATTGGGTGACTGTAAAGCATATCCTTAAGTACCTTCGAAGAACAAGGAACTGTATCCCAATTTACTCTTCACTAGATCTTGTTTCATTAGAGTATAGGGATTTCTATTTTAGGATTATACTCATGGGCAAGTGGAAAAATTGTTGGTTGTATGCTCAAATAGTATAAATTTGTTGTAATAAAATGATAATTTATATTGAATAAAACTTTGGTTTGTATTCATTTATTATTACTGTATTTGTTTAATATTGAACATGTAAATAAAGTGTCAATGATCACTTGTGATAATATAAATTGGGTGCTTGCGTTGAGAAACATAGTATGACACAATCTATATTTTTATCATGAATAAAATTGTTCACAACTAATGTATGAGGGTTGGCATCTTGTATTGGAAGGTTGTAGTGTTGACTATTTAATTATTTGGGTATGTGATTTGTTCTTATCGCAGAAATGGTTTAATGGTGACACTAGTACACTTGAAGTGTATTGAACGGACCACATGTCGAATTTAATTATATAGCATGAGCGTACGAAGAATTAAATTTCACTTAATCATCGAGTATTTCATCTAAATTCCTTGACAGGATTGTGTATATCTTTTCGTTACTTTGATGGTTCTTTGAATCACCAATGGGTGAGATCAGTTAAATTGATCAAATATCTCAATGAGTTAGGAGCTTGATAATGAGCGAAGTAGAGAACATGAATTCGTGTTTGAAACTGTCGCCCTGAAAAATGGGTCAATTGACAACTTAAGTATTTTCTATTGAACAGTTGTAAATATTAGCTCAGTATTTAGCGACTGCTAAACTTCGATATCTTTGAATTAGTTCATAAGATGATTGAAGAAAATGTAACTTAAAGCTAGTGAGAATAATTAGAGGGATAAAACAGTCATTTCTGCTCATACCTAATTATCGAATCTCAGACAGGGATGAAATATATATACATAAAGTCAGAGGAAAATATTATAGTTTCTATAATCTTATATATTCTAAGAGTGCAGTCTTTTGTCTTTGGTGGAAAAAGTAAAAGACTAATAATTAGATCGAACGGTCTAGAGTCGATTAGACATAATCTAATTATTGGAGCTTGAAAAATATATGTCCAGACATGTCCTGTGGTAGTTATATAAAATTTTGGGCTTACTCACAATTACTATGGAAATTTTGGACTTGATTATAATTGTGATGTAAATTTAAGAATTACATGTATAATTAAATCAATCCTAATCTAATTGGACTTGGATGTAATTAGGACTATTGTCCTTGTTTGCAATTAGGACTCTTGTCATATTTATATCACATTGCATGTGGTGTAAAATAATTCCAACAATTAAGAAAAGAGAAGAGAGAAAAATTCTTAAGTCTTGTTTGACTTGAATTTTATCTTCTTGATTTTCTAAATCTGTCCAATCCAAAAATTAGTTTTTTATTCAATTAAAAGGTGCCCACACACCAGTGTAATCTATACTTGGGAGAATACCAATAAAACTTGAATGTTGGTAGCACCAAGTTCGTGAATCAAGATCCCAGGTACAATACTAAACTATTAGTATTCAATTAGAATAAACACGTGAACGCCTAGCAAAAATCCTGGTTTATTGAATTAAAGAATTTTTTTTCCTGCTAATTCTCGTGCCAGTTTCCAAAATAAACAATCTAGCCAAACTTTATCTTGAGCAGAGAAAATGAAATGTCTAACATGGGCACAGAGGATAAGAGAAATAAACAAATAGATATTATTATAAATCTAATCAGTTAAACAAACCAGCATTGTTGTTTGATTCATTGAATTGAATTGATACCCTTATTTAATTCGCAGATGTTGCACCATGATTTGACCTTCTGTCGAGTATGATTCAACAATGAGTTTGATTATTTTATTTATTTTTGTGATGTACAAAGAGTTGATTATTTTGAATAACTAATCTACTAACCAAAGAAGCAAAATTGATGAATATGGATCGATTATTTTGTGATATATTAATCAGTTATTTTAGAATGGCATATTGGTATCAACTTTTTGAGTAGACCAATAATATTCTTAGTTACTTAGATAAACTCTATTATTTCTTATAGTTGCATTGAGCTGTACTCAATATTTTTGTTTATTCTAATTTTAAAAATATGATTATATATGGGTTGATATATATAAATTTGTTAGTTTTAGCATATGTTTTTCCCACAAGAGTTGTAAAAGAAAATGATAAGCTCAAATTTATTGCAGCTAATGTATGCCATAATTTTTTTTTCTTTTACAGCATACAACCAATAGCAATAAAATACATTTATTTGTCAATTGGCAACGCATTTACGATAAGCAGTGCATGCCATAAATAAATATGTATTTACAGCGTGCATAAGAAACTTGTAATAAGTTCATTAATGATGCTCTTTCATTGTCGTTACGGCATTAAATTTATCCCATAAAAAAAGGTGAGAATTTACAGCATTGCTTTATACAGCATGCAGCTATACGTCGTAAAGATTAATTTACCTGTAAAAAGCAAACTATGTTCTAGTGATGGCATAGATTTTTTATTAAAAAAAATTTCAAACTCATTTTCAAGCACATTTTTAATGAGACTCAAAATTTTTATCAACTTTTCAACCACACATACCACCAATTGTTTTCAAAATTTTCTAAAAAACTACTAAACTCTACCAAAATGGTACTTATTCAACTCACGATAATCGATACACATTCTTATCGTCCCATCCTTCTTTGTTACAAAGAGTACCGAAACTCTCCATATAGAGCTGGAGTTGGTTACCAGTGTGGGCAAATGGGACATATCAAAAAAGATTGTCCAGCTCGATCTCAGCAAAGTAGTGCATAATAAGAAGCATTTTTCTAACCAAGAGGATAGTACTGTCAGGCATAACAAGGATCGAAGGGATACTTCAGATAGGTCGACTGTCGATGAATAGCCTAATGTTGTTGGGAGTAGTGCTACTAGACATGAAGCCTAGGTAGGACGATCCAGGTCATAGTGCAGAGTGTTTGCTATGACTCAGCACGAGGTAGAGTAGTCACCAGACGTAGTCGTGGGTAGGTTATCTATTTTTTGGTAAAAGTGATCGCACTTTAATTGATTTAGGTGCTACACGTTCATTTATTTTTTATGCATTTGCTAGTTATGCGAATCACATGCCAGAATCTTTAAACAGTGATTTGGTTTTAACAACTCCTGTAAAGAAATCACTTTTAGCCAGTGATGTGTATAGAGATTGTGTGGTTGGAATGAATGATCGTAAGTTGAAACAAGATTTAATCCCACTCGATATTCATGATTTTGATGTTATTTTGGGGATGGATTTCTTAGCTGAACATCGAGCTTCAATCGACTGTTTTCGCAAGGAAGTTGCGTTCATGAAGTAAAGAAAGCCTAAAATTGTTCTCAGTGGAGAACGTAGAATTTTGCCATCTTGTGTAATATATGTTCTTGATGCCTAGAGATTCCTCAGAAAAGGTGTATATTTAGCTTATGTGATTGACACTCAAACAACTAATTTGAAAACCGAAGATATCCTAGTAGTGCGAGATTTTCCCGATGTGTTTCCAAAAGATCTTTTAGGATTACCACTAGACAGGGATATTGAGTTCACTATTTTTTTTTTTCGGGGACAACACATCATTTGTAGGCACCTTACATAATGGCTCCAATTGAGTTGAAAGAGTTGAAGTGTAGCTGCAAGAATTAGTTGATAAGGGTTTAATTACACCCAGCATATCCTTGTTGGAAGCGTAAGTCTTATTTGTGAAGAAGAAATATGGTATATTGAGACTATGTATCAACTACAGATAGTTGAACAAAGTGACAATCCACAACAACTATCCTTATATCGCAGTAATGATTTATTTGATCAACTTCGAGGTGCCACTGTATTCTCTAAGATTGACTTGCGATCTGGGTATCATCAGCTCAAAATTAGAGATGTCGATGTTTCAAAGACTACTTTTAGGACTTGTTATGGCCATTATGAGTTTCTGGTGATGCCATTTGGGTTGACAAATGTCATAGTTGCATTCATAGATTTGATTAACAGAGTGCTACATTCTTATTTGGACAGAATTGTAATTGTTTTCATCGATGACATCTTGATTTATTCACATAGCTACGATTAGCATACAGAGTATTTGAGAATTATTTTGTAGACCTTGCAGGATAAACAGTTGTATGCTAAGTTCAGCAAGTGTGAGTTTTAGCTCGACAAAGTTGTATTTTTGGGCCACGTGATAACAGTAGAGAGCATTTATGTAGATCCCATCAAGACAGAAGCAATGGTGAAATGGGAACGCCCTTCTAATGTTACAGAGGTGCAGAGTTTTCTTGGGTTAGCTGGTTATTATCGTCAATTTGTAGAAGTTTTCTTCAAAATCGCTCTTCCTTTAACCAGTTTGATTCGGAAGAACTCTAAATTTGTGTAGACTAATCAATGTGAGAAGAGTTTCCAAGAGTTGAAAAACAGATTGTCCCCTCTCCAAGCTAAGAGTTTGTGGTCTTCAGTGATGCGTCACATTAGAGTTTGGGTTGTGTTCTAATGCAAAATAGAAACGTTATATCCTATGCTTCTAAACAATTGAAGAAGCATGAGCTAAACTACCCAACTTATGATTTAGAGTTAGTTGCAGTGGTGTTGGCACTAAAAATTTGGAGGCATTACTTGTATGGTAAGAAATGTTAGATATTTACCAACTGCGAAAGTTTGAAGTACTTTTTGTTATAAGAAATACTGAATTTGAGACAGAAAAGATGGTTAGAGTTGATAAAAGATTATGATTGCAAAATTGATTACCATCCAGTGAAAGCCAATGTGGTTGCAGATGCTCTTAGTCGGAAGACTAGTAGTTCTTCAACTCAAATCAGTGCAGTGTGTGCTTCTTTGATTTGTAAGTATAAGAACTTGCGTGCTCAGTTATCAACAACTACTTCAGGGACACTACTAGCTCACTTTCAAGTGAGGCCTACTTTGATAGACAGGGTTAGACTAGCTCAATCTCATGATTTGACATTGAGGATTTTGAAGGTAGAGGTTAATGTTGGTTTGTGAACAAACTATGAAATCAGAGATGGTGCATTGTTTATGGAAAACAGGTTGTGTGTTCTGGTATTCTAGAATTGAAGAAAAATATTTTAGAAGAGGCACACAATTTAGCTTATGCTATGCATCTAGGTAGTATCAAAATGTATCACACTTTGAAAGAGCAATATTGGTAGTACGGTGTGCAAAAGAGAGATAGCAAAGTTTGTATTTAAGTGTATCGTTTGCCAGTAGGTGAAACTAGATCGTCAAAAAACAGTTGGACTTCTTTAACCACTGCCTATCCCATAGTAGAATGGAGAGCATATTACTATAGACTTCTTATTTGGTTTTCCTCGAACTCAGAGTAGTCATGACGGTGCTTGTGTTATTGTAAATCGATTGACCAAGACGACCAAGACTGTAAGGTTTTTGCCGATCAAAGCTAATTTTTCTTCAAATAAACTGGTTAAAACGTATGTGGATGAGATTGTTAGTTTGTATGGGACTCCAGTGTCTATTGAAATAGACATATATCCTTGATTTACTTCTAGATTTTGGCCTAGTTTGCAGAGTGCTTTAGGTACTAAGCTTCAATTCAATACAGCTTTTCACCCACAGACAGATGGCCAATCAGAGACAACCTTGTAAACTTTATAAGATATGCTTTGAGCTTGTGTTCTAGAGTTAAAAGCAATTGGGATACCTATTTTGCTCTTAATAGAGTTTACCTATAATAATAGTTATGATTCGAGCTTAGAGATGGCTCCTTTTGAAGCCCTGGAAAATACAGAACACTAGTTTGTTGGGGGTGAAGTAGGTGAGAGAAAATTAGCAGGCATCGAATTTGTTTAGATTGCTAGAGAAAGAGTACAAATGATTAAAGAAAAGTTAAAGACAACATAATACATGTAGAAGAGATCTGAAATTCAAGATTGAGGATAAAAAAATTTTTGAGGTTATCGCCCTATAAAGGAGTTTTGAGATTTGGGAAGAGATGAAAGTTGAGCCCATGATATATTGGGCCTTGTGAGATTACAGGGCGGATTGGCCCAGGTGCTTTTCGACTAGCCCTATCAATAGAATTGTCTAGGATTCGTGATGTGTTTCATGTTTCTATGCTTCGCAAGTACATTCTGGATCTGTCTCATGTATTTGAATCCAAGCTAGTTGAGTTGAAAGAAAATTTAACATATGAACAGCAGCCAGTGGAAGTAGTAGGCAGAAAAGAGCAAACTCAACAACGTTAAGGTCCTATCGAAGAATCACACGGCAAAATAAGCTACATGGGAGAGTGAAGATCAGATGCATTATAGTATTATCAAGTTTTAAAATATTGCAATCATTCTATATGATAAATAGTTGACAATTACTTAAGATTTACAGTGATATCAGTATTTTCATTTTCTTATTGCTTATAGTTGCATCATTAGTACAAGTAAAATAGTTTCATGATTCTTAAAAGGTATCGGTTCAAAATCATTTCTTTGATTATATAAATGCTTTAATGTTTATGAGAAATATCTGGAATTTTCAGTAAAAATGTATAAACTAGAAAAATATTGTTATTTTTGAACTCTTCACTCACCGATTTACAATCTCATATAATTTTGTCACATTTTTCTTTATCAGGACGCCGTTGAGCTTTAAGTGTGCATTAGAAAGCCTGCCAATTCAGAGCCAAACCACCAGCTCATTTAGTTGTATGACTCAAGTTTCACATAGCATTTAGTGTTTTATTTTTGTGGACTCATGTTATCTATTTAGTCCAATCTTTTATGTACTAAACACATGGTTGGGTGTGCTACCCTTGGTATTATTAAATGCATGTGGAATTAATATTTTGTAATAAAAGTGGACTGGTTGAGTTTATTTTGATTTACTCAGTTTATGGTGAATTGGCAGCACATGTAGTTTCAATATATCTTATATGTGTTGGTACGAGGATTGCTGTTGATTTTTAAAACTTTATAAAATCATTTCAGTCAAAGAAAAGTGACGCGACTGGAAACGTGTATAAATGAAACTAAATCAAACTTAACTCGTTGATTCATATGAATATCGAATTAAATTGATTAAAGTGGAGAATCTTCAAGAACAATAATGTTATTCAACAACAACTATCATTAATGAATGAGAAAAGACTCATTAAATGTTGAAACCCTAGTTGAAATAAAATCTTAATTGATAAATAAATACAAAAAGGCGAAAATAGATAAATTAAATATTGTTGTAAAATTATAGATAATGATGAATGACTATTTAGTTGTATCTAGATGTCTATATAGTTATCTACTTACTCCAGAAGAGTGTATTCTAATCATGTTGTAACTCCCTTTGGAACCCTATAAATAAAGGTCATTGTTATAGTAAATATACAGACTTGAATTTCAACTCTCTCTATTCTCTTCTCTTTTTCTCTCTACTTTTCAAGTTTCATAACACGTTATCATCACGATAAAGCTCATCCAAAATAGAGAGAAAACCCGAGAGTTTGTTTAGAAAATTTGCAGAATTTGGGCAGCCTGCGCATCTATGATCACACAATGATATCTCAACATTCCGTGGTCCGATCATTGTGAAATTTGGATAGTAACTTTAAAACTCACAGTTCTTAAAATCCAATGGTTATGATTAGGATCGAACGGTTCATGTTTAAGAAATCATTGCGTGAATAGTAACTATTTTTTAGTTCGTTGGAAGAATTTGGGCAGTCTGCGCAGCTAAGATCAAATGTTGATATTTCAATGCTCCATGGTCCGATCGTCGTGAAATTTGGAGGAAAAGTTCAAAACTCGTTGTTCTTGAAATCCAACGGCTGTAATTAAGATCCAACGGTTCATTCGTGAGAAATAACTACATGAACAGAGGTAAAGTTTAAATTATGTGTATGGAGATGAAGTCAATTGAGTTAACAAAGCGATCTTTACTTTCTGTTCATGAACAAAGGTCAGTACTCTATTTGATATCATCTTTGATTATATATTTTTCAGTATTGATATTGTTTGAATATTATTAATTATTATATATCAATATTTAAAATAATATTGTGTTAGTATTCCTGAAAAATATCAATTTATACAAATTAATATTCCTGAAGAATATTTCGTTGGTCTTCCAGAAGAAGTACAACTTTATATTTCAGTAGAATACACTTGCTTCTGAAGAGCATAATTTGTTAGATTTATTATTAAGTTATTGCTCACGAAGAGCGTAATTTAATAAATCTAATATCTTATATAAGAATATTTTGTTGCTTCAGAAATAGCACAACGTTATATTATAGTAATATTCCAGTAGAATATTAATTGATTTTGAATAGCCTAATTTTATAAGATCTAATATTCTATAAGAATATTATAATATTACTCCTGGAGAGTAAATATTTACATCAAAATAATGATTTGTTGTAACTCCTGAATAAGTACAACGTTATAATATTTTGACAAAATATTAGCTGTTCTTGAAGAACATAACATTACAATTTAAATATTCCAGAAGAATATTAATTTTTACGACGTTATAATTTTTATGAAAATATGACGTTATAATTTTTATATTCCAGAAAAATATTGAGCAGTATTTGAAATAATATTTTATTGTGCTCTAGAAGAAGCACATGTCTTGAAGAATATCATATCACAAAATTAAATTGTGATATAAATGAGTAATTAATCAACTAATGCTTATTCCTGAAGAAAAGCATATAAATCATGTTATGTTGACATTGATTATTGTGAATTATATTATTATACAATGTCTAATAGAAAATTAATTATATTTTCTTGTTCATTGTGTAGTTATTCAAATAAACGAAAAATATATTTGCTAAATTGTATTGAACCAGAAGTTTAATACTTCAAAATTTTATTGATTGGCAATACCGGTTAGACCATCCCGGATCAATATGATGTGACTTATTAATGAGGATATCTATTGAAAACCAGAAGATTTTTCAATATAATGAATTCTCACGTGATGCTTGTTCTCATGATATATAAACCAGTAGACCTTCACTAGATAAAATCGAGACTGAATTTCCTACATTTCTGAAAATTATTTAGGGTGATTTATGGGGCCCCATCATCCTCCATGTTGACCATCTATATATTATTTGTATCTGATAGATACATCTACTAGATGATTGTATGGTGTTATTATTCGCAACTTGAAGTTTGCGAGATTTCTTGCTCAAATTTTAAATTATGAGCTTAATTTTCAGATTATACAACTAAGACGGTGATGTGTCTTGTTCATGCTAGTGAGCCTAAATCTCGAACTTTTAATAAATGTTAGTTGAGATGATGTTAAATGGTTTAGCAATATTGTTTGTCAACACCTCCAATTAAATTCTAAACCATTACTATTGAGAACAAAATGCTTCCCATTTTTATCTAGGGAATGCTATTTTATATGCAGAAACACTTATACGCATCATGCCAACATCAAAGTTACCCCTGCTATAGTTGGCTTATGGGCAGAGCCTAATATTATCCATCTAATGAATTTTTTATAGTGCAATATATGTATAATCGGTCCACCATAGTGCACTGAGATGGACTTTGAAAAATGTTGAGTATACATGTTTAGTATAGAACATTATAAAATATCTTAAGTCCTAACATGAGATATTTTATAATATGATTTTTTGAATGTCATTTTGATAAGACGGTTTTCTCAATATTAGGGGAGAGAAATTAAATAGCTGGAAAGAATACATGAAAATGCTGTATATTATATTTTCTAGACCCTTGCACAAGACAATATGAACCAGAAGTTCGACAAATAACTCATTTGTAAGTTATACAATTGACAGATGCATTTACTGACTAAAGAGATTAAATCAAATCTCATATACCAGCTCTAAATGCTCCAACTTATATCAGCGTCCTTGAAGGACAATCCATTAATATTATATCAGCTAAATTAATGACACGCCTGAAGCGTGGTGACATTTGATTCCAAAAAATTCTCAAATAAAAAATGGAGCCAATTATAAAGATGGTCCTATTGAGGAGGTGTATACTCTTGAAGAGTATATAGACATAACTAATTATAAAACCCCAGAAGAGGTTCAGCTAACTGAAATAATAAAATGAAAAGATCTCGTTAAGTTATTTCGTTATGAGAAAGAAATGGATTCAAAAATAAATGTTGTTGACAACATTATTGTACATAATGAAGCGCTTCATATTATGAAAGGTAGCGAGGATATTGAAAGAAATCTGTCAAAGAATAAATTGACCAAATAAAAAGATGCAATCCAAGTAAATTAAACTGACTAGAGAAATCTGAAGTTTCTGGACCTATAGTCGAAGCACCTAAAGGTGTATATTTATGCGAAAATAAAATGGAAAAATGAAGTCGTAACATGTAATGTACGACTTTTAACATTGTGAATTTCGCAAAGGCTTATGTAAAGTAATCATAAGTTGATATCTTGTTAGTCTGTCAATGCATGACATATATGCATATAATAAATATTGTTATAACCAACTCATCTAGCATGACTAATAAAACAATGTATATAAATCCCTGGAGGATTTAATATGCATGAAGCATATAGTTCAACTTTTCGAGAACTTAATCGATCAAAGTACAGATCTGAACTAATATTATAATGAGGGGGAGTAAATACGCATTGTACTCTTTTCCTTGACTGAGGTTTTGTCCCATTGGATTTTTCTGGCAAGGTTTTTAATAAGGCAATTTGTATGGCGTATTAAAAGAATTATGTACTCTTTTTCCTTTACTATGATTTTTTCCCACAGGGTTTTTTCCTAGTAAGGTTTTAATGAGGCATATTTTTTGTGTAAATGATATCCAATTGGAAGTGATATAAATATTATAGTTATGGATGTCCATAACCTACAAAATATTTTACCATCATCATGATCTTATGGTTATACTCCTGTGTATTATAAATTGTATATGAGACCCCTGAAGGGAACAACAACAAGATCTATTTTTAATATAGTAGCATCAGATCATCATGCTGATTACAGTCAACCAGAGATAGTGTATGAAGATGATATTGCTGAAGGTTATAACATGGAGCACATTTCACTAGAATTGTTTTATACAAATTCTAAGAAGATAGCGACATTGAAGACATTAGCGTACAAGATATAGATAGCTCGATACAAACTTTTTTTATTGAGTGAAATCAGGAGGAGTAGCTGTACTCTTTTTCCTTCGCTCAGGTTTTGTCCCACTGAGTTTTCCTGACAAGGTTTTAATGAGGCAGCATTTGAATACTCCAATTTTTGATAATTTTTCTTTGTATTGGTATTTTTATCCCATTGGGTTTTTGCCAAATAACGAACCAGTTATTGTGTAATAAGTCATTCAAGGGGGAGTGTTGTAAAATTATAAATAATGATGAATGACTATTTAGTTGTATTTAGATGTCTATATAGTTATCTACTTACTCCAGAAGAGTGTATTCTAATCATGTTGTAACTCCCTTTGGAACCCTATAAATAAAGGTCATTGTTATAGTAAATATACAGACTTGAATTTCAACTCTCTCTATTCTCTTCTCTTTTTCTCTCTACTTTTCAAGTTTCATAACAAATATTGCCGTTTTAAGCTAAAGAAACGACTTCAAACGGTTAAAATTCATCAAGTGATTGGTCTTGACCGGATCATCGACATGATTTCGAAAATATATTATAATATAAATTCTGAGCACGTATGTAAAATCTATACCCGTTTCTTTAAAGAACGATGATCATGATCCATCACGTCCAGATAAGTCAAAGCTAGATAATATACATCATTAAAAAGTCATAAACACTCATAGAAAAGTCTAAATAGTTTTGATAGTGGATTCGACATTTAGCTGGCATTCATTATCGGCGCCCAACACGTCTTGGGTCCACTAAGGTGCATTCAACACAGGTTGTGTCATTATGAGAGCCCCTATATGAAATGCTATAAAAGATGGAAAATGGTTGTCAAAAATTGGGATTTCATCTGGCTGCAAACAGAAGAGTGGTTGGTATTGGTTTGGGAAGAGTTTTTGACATTATGAGAGCGTTGTGTTCCCAAACTGTATGACAAATTTTGGTTCAGCCTACGTACTGAAAATTCAATCGAAAGAGATTGAAGCTGGCATATGTTATTTGCATTGCTCCTAGTATCATCAACTAAGGAGAAAATATAGAATGAGCATGAGGTACTAATTCCATAGTGATCCTACCTGATCCGTAGGCACCCACTTTTAAGAAGCGTGGGTCACGAATTGATTTGATTTATGGTGAAGAAAGAGAATTCTCGATTGAATACGATCCTCAAAAGTTTCAAAACTTGATATCTTCTCAAAAAATGTACCATGATTTGCCCGATTCTCATTTTGCTAAATTTTGTGCCAACCCCACAACAAAGATTATCAGAATTCTTACAACAAACAGTTGGAGTCTCAAAATTCATATTGCAATTGTTGTGATAAATTTTGTTAATTCTGTGACATCAATCAATCAAGAAACATGGCTCTTTGTTACTCTATTCCTACCAAACATAAAAATGAAAAATAGCTACTACATTATAGTTCCAGCTTTCCAATGCTGAGATTCAGGGCATTATTTTTAGTAACTCCAGTTGAAGGGCTTGCTTGAGATGATGATCCCTGATGTATTGGCCCTCTTAATATAGAACCAGGTGGCTGAGGCATCAAAGGTGCGCACGTAGTGAATGTTTGACTCACAGTAGGCAGAAAAATACGATTCTGATTTGGGAGATTCACAATTGGAAACCAAGAAACAGTTGGTGTTCTTTTATTTTCCAGCAAACCCTGGTTAAAGCATGAAACTCCTGCCTGTATGAAAATGCAAAAGCTGGTGCTATGAATAATCAGTTAAAGTGAAATGTGCAGATATCAAATATGTTAATATTAGAGCCTAAATCAGTCAAAGTTTAGGTGACTGATATGCAGATGTGTTTCTAGCATTTGTGTGTAGTGTTTGGTTTGCAGTACTCAAATAATATAATAGCCGAGATTTAAACTTTTTTTTCTCTAACGGTGTCACCAAAGAAGCCTTAAAAAAAATTTGTGAGTGACGGTTGTTTGTTGGAATTCGTGCGTGCAATTCACATGCTGCACATGAGAAGCGCGCACGAATGTCAGCCGTTAATCGTTCCAATATGCATGTGAGACATGTTTCAAGTTCAGTCGAACTAAATTCGTTTGACAGCAACCCAACTTTTACTTACCATGTATGGCACCATACTGCGAAAGTTGGTAATTCCATGTAGTTTAGCCATAGGTGAAAGAGGGGGTTTATCAGATGTTGTTACAGGAGGTTGCATGCTGGCCTGGAGAATATCAAAAAGAAAATTGCGTAATAAATTCTTGCTTATCTGGAATCAATAGAAAAGACAAATCCCTTATAATACACGAAATCAGACTTGATTATTGTTTACCTGTCCTTTGAATTCACCAGGGTTCTTCAAGGCAGCACCTAAGCTAATAGCCTGAATTATTATAAATATTTCAATATTAGTTAGAAAAATTTGTTCAAATCCCTTATTAAACTGATACATGGCAGAACTTACATGCTGTGAAATTTCAGGAGCCTTATTGGAGGGTAAACCAAGATATGCTGATGCATTCTGGGAATTCACAAAAATCATTGATAATTAATCATACATTATAATCGAACAATCTCATTAAAGAGGTCATGCTGCTACGTTCGGTTTATTTCTAGATCTACTTGAATATGTTGTAATAAACAACGAGTAAAAATATGACAAATTTACATTTTCATTGAGAGGAATGTCGAAAACACTCGATCGACGCCTCTTCTTTTCGGTTGCTGATAATCTGATGAAATACTTCTGTGCGTGGCTAGCAACTTGGGAAGAATTCCTGGATGGAACATAGTTTTTGGCAATTCCTTTCCAGTCACCTTTTCCCAGCTTTTCCAATCCAACTAGAAAATACCTATGCTCTTCCTCAGACCATGGCTTCCCTAATTACAAGAAAATAGCACAAAATTGTTGCATTGAAACCCTAAAAATAATTCCCTAGTTCAACATTATCTTTTATTTTTCTCCCAAAAGGGAGTACAGAAAAATAGGATTGCAGAATCAAAATTGAGAACAGATCCCACCAATGGCAGAATTTATAAAACAGGAGATGAAATGTTCTAAAAAAACTGTATAAATTTAAGAAAAAACACAATATTTAAACAAGGAAAACCTCTTTTTCTTTCATGGGCTTCTTTGGATCTGGAAGATTGATGTATATATCCATCAGAGAGATATCCGGCGTCGACCGGAGTATTTTCTACGTTGCATGCCTCTAAATTCCCCAAACTTTTGCTCTTCCTGATAAACGATTCGCCATCTTTCTTCCCATTATCATCTGCAACATCGATCTGTACCCCAAATATCCTAATGCTGGTGCAACCATTGCATGTTCTTGAGTCGTGTCCAATTTCTTTGCACTTCCTCTCTGACTCCTTTGCCATGACAACCACCAACTCTCTCTCTCTTTCTCTCTCTATATAGGCGAATATTGTGTATATTATATATATACACACAAATTGAGATTTAGAGATTGAGAGAGAGTTTCAATATTATCTAGAGGCGCCGAAGAACATGCCTTGAGGACTAGGTTTCTTCGGGTTATGGGATCCTATATTTATAGTTAACAAATATTCTAGTATAGAATGGATTGACTTTTCCTTGTGATTAATTCTTTATTAAAGGTTAATTACATTTTGCTTATTATAGAAAATTATCCTTATATTTTTATATATTTTTGATTATTTGAATATTTTCTAAGAAATCTAGGTAATTAATAATTAATGCAATTAGGGTCTCGTTGAGTATAATTAATAATCTTTATTTCAAATTCGACATCAAAAGTTTTGTTTTTAAAATTGTTTCTCTATAAATTTCAACTAATCAAAACGCAAACGAGAAGGCACTTGCTTAGCGATTAGTATTACACGCGTGAACCAATCTAGGAAAGAGTAAAACTCACTTGCCGCGAAATTTTTTCAAATAGTATAAATTGATTATTACACACGTGAACCAATCTAGAAAAGAGTGAAATTCACTTGTCGAGAAATTTTTTCAAATAGTATAAATCGATTTTTTTTTCATTATAGTATTAAAAACCTTGGATATATAATACAAAATTTCATAATGCAGTTTGGTAAGTTGAGGGATTATAAATTTTTTAGAATATTAATGGGATTTGATCCAGATTGTAACTTTCTGCTTTTATTAAACTTGTTTTATTTAGGTAACAAATCTCCAATTTGATAAAATTAGAAAGTTTCACATTAGAATTAAATTATTAGTTCTATAAATTCGTCAACAAATCCCTAGAATATAATGAATTTTAGATTTGGTAAAATATTAAAACTTGGATGTGAAGAAAGGGGAAAAAATACAGATAATATAAGAGTTTTTCTCTTTCAACATGTACAATTTTGGTAAATTATTATTACTTGATTGAAAAGTCTAAGATAAATTTGCTTACGCCTACTCGAATTATCTATATCTATACTACTTCTAAAAGACCATAAAAAAGAGAAACAATTTTGGACTATTTTATCCTCTCATATTACATATTTAGACTATTTTATCCTCGCATATTAAATAAAAAAATTTAAAAACCTTTCATATCCCACCATTATTGAACAAAATAAGAAGTTGTTTGAGCTTTTGGGCAACTTATCTTCAGTTTTTTTTTAACTACGGAATACAAAGGGTCATATGATGATTATGTAATTCCTAAATATGTATTTAGAATTATAACAATGGGATTTATGAACTGGGCAATTTAAAAACCTTTCATTTATCAACATTGACATCAAAATGTATCATTTTTTTCTCTAGGAAAAGCCTTGTAATGGTCGACTCATTCTCCTCTTTGCTTTGGCATCAACTTTTCAAATTTTATATATAAAATTTACGAGTTAAAATTAGAAAGTCTCTCAAAATTCTCTCATTTTGTCTTTTTCTTTTCACAATATATTACACATACAAAACTTATTTTTCTTCAAGTTTTTACAAAAGAAAGAAAAAGAAAAGAAGTGATAATTCAAAATTTTCATATTCAAGAAATCTAAAGTGAAATCTACGTGCAAGTGGTTATTTTAACTTGATATAATATTTTTCACAATTTCACACGATGTGCTAATAGACCATTTTGTTTGGTATGGTTACATTTGGTCACTTATAAAATGTTATAAAGAAATGTATAGAATTTTTCATTCGATATAGTTTGGTTTTTAAACTATGAAATATAATGAAGAATTTCCATTCGACATGATTTGGTTGCTTACTATGAAATGTGGTATAAGTTGTATAGAACTTTATATGAATTTTGAAGGGATGGATGACATGTTCAGTACTAAAAATAATTGAATAGGATTAAGAAATAATGACATGTCAAACATTTGTCTATTTATCAGTCAAATTTAGTATAGCAAAAATGTTTCTATAGTCAGGGGCGAATCTAGGAATTTATTCTACGAAGGTTGAAATATATAAAAGTCAATATAATAAAATTTATATATAACATAAAAAGTCACTAAAATGGCATTATTTATTGAAATTATTTCCGATGAGGTTTTGAAACATAAAATTCATCTATGATAAAATATACATCAATTTCTTCGGCAAGTTCTCGTTCGATGAAGAATGACATACAATAAAAACCCCACAAAAAATGGTAATCTATCAACAATCAACAGATAGGCCAGCAAGACACAACAATTTAATCGTAATCCAACAAGGTACAACAATTCGATAATAAGCATACAAGACAACAAAATAAGCTGGCAAGACACAACAATATAATAATAAAAAGACGAAGCATACAAAATAAGCAGACAAGGCAAAAACATAAATTAATGACACAATTGCAAGCGAAATACCTGTAAGGGTGTAAGCGTATTTTTACTCAATTTTTTTCACGTTGGCTGCTGATTTCTTCCTACACAATAAAATCTAGCGTAATTAAAAAATATATATACAAAAGTTTCACAATTAATTGCAAAAGAGTTCAGCCAATAGCAAATGGGCACCCTTTTTTTTTTTTTTTTTTTTTAATTCAACTCGACCTGCCATAAATATACACTTTAAAATCCTAGATTATCACCAAATTGTGTATATCCCATATTAGCTTCAGAAAAATCAAAATTTCAAGGTTAACTAGACATAGCTAGTTCATAAAAATATATGGAAAAATAAATTTATTATGATTTATTACAATCTTAAAATAACGGGGTTTTTTCAGAAATAACCACAATAAATAAACTATTTCTTAATTTACTATCATGTTTTTTTTAATCTAAAAATGCTTTTTTTTTATTTTTGTAACACTTGTTATTACATTTGTTATTTTAGTTATAATAAATGTGTTATATTTGTTATCAAATATAACAAATGTAACAATAAGTGTTATAAAAATAAAAAACAGTATTTTTAGAATAAAAAAAGTTAAATAGTATTTTTTAAATTATTTTATATTTTGTAGTATATGGTGAAATTATCACTAAAATAACTTTAAGTTCTTGAACTATTTGTAATAAATATGTAAAAAGAAATCTAATACGAACTACAAACAATCTTAAGATAACTTTGCGCTTTAAATTACTTTGAATTATTATCTTTTTTGGTATTTTTTCATTCAATGTTGTGGCATGTTTGGAACCCTCAAACAAATATAATTGAGTAAAATAATAGATCTAGAAATTTACTCATATTCCATAAAGGAGCCAAATGAAACCAAGTTTCATTTTCAGTTCTGAACTAAAGATATTTAAAATGTTAAATTGACGTTGTCTATAACTCCTAGCGTTCCAAACTAACGATGTGGGTTCGATTCCCGCTACCCGCTTATATCCTTTTTTTTTCTCAATATTTGATTGGAATTATATTCTAAAATATTTTATGATTAGAATTAGTAAATAATTGAATATACAATTCCCAAAAAAAAATCGCATACAATTCGATTTTTGTTTTTGTTTTTTCAAACAAGAGATAGAAAAGTAAAAATACGATGAAAAAAAAAAAAAGAACGTCCATTGTCTAATGGATACGACAGAGATCTTCTAAACCTTTTTCTCTATTACACTGATTCTCATTTAATTTGTCGAAAGTTTTGTTAAATAACTAATGTTAAAAAACATTGTAAACACAAAAATTGACATTTGTATTTTACTACGTTTAAATTATGTCGAAAATATTTAATTAGGTAGGACTTATTAATATAATGACAAATAAAATGAACGAAAGTTGAGTTCAATTTGCACTCGGATCGGATAAGACACGTTCAAAGCTAGGATAATCATTTAAAATAATCCAAATCTAAAATTAATTAGCAATGTTTGTAAGTTTATTTGGCCTAGCTCTTAAAGGAAAAATTACACTAGAGTCCTCAACGTCAATGTATTTAAAAAGGGACATTGTAGGGTTTTATTAAACTAATTTATTTTTGTATAAAGGGCCATATTTAATTATTATCTATATCTATTCTATACTAATCTAAAAGAGACTTAAAGGGAGAAACATTTTTGGACAAATATACCCTCATTAATATTTTATATTTTCTAAATTGTCCTTAAGTTAATGTTATAATTAAAACCCTAATTTAACATTTATAACCACATATAGTCCTTAGAAGTTGAAAAGACTAAATCTCTATTTATTATATTTAATCTATACTATATTTCTGAAAGGGGTAAATATTTTTGGACCAAAATATCCCCCCTCATATTTTAGATTTTTCAATTTGCCCTTAATTAATTTAAAATGTCTTTTAATTTGGTTCAATTAAATCTTAATTAAGGCATCTAAAATTCTCCACATATCTACCTACCATCATCTCTTCAATGAAATTGAAATATAATTAATTGAAAACACTAGCCTCCAACTCTACCTATCACTCATCACTCCAATTCACTATTGTATCAATTTATTCATGAGTCGGGTGTTTTTCGCAACAGTAGATTTAAGATTATAAACAAAATTCTGAATGGACAATGGATCATGAAAACTGTAGTAGAAAATTACTCTGCATGCCTATTAGGTAAAGTTCTGAATTATTAATTATTACCACAAAGGACATAATTATCTTAAAATATATGTTGATATTGGTAGCTCAACAATTGCCACCGCAATTTTTGCGCCTGACTTTGGGGTACGTTACAATGGACATGGATTTCTTGGTGGAGGCGCAATCGGAGGAGGAATTGCGGGAGAAATTGTTTGGTGCTGTCAAAATTTGTCAAATGGAGATCACTTCTACAACATTTGTTGATAATGCCATGCGATAAAAAAATGTTTTGCCCTACGAGGATAAAAATGAAAATGAAGATGAATTATGGGTTTTATTGTGAATTTTATCATCGGTAAGTTTATGATTTTTCTCAATAATGATGAAAATGGTGAGTAAAATAGAAAACTTTTGAACATTTTACATATCTGTGATTTTCTACACCTTATATTGAAGACACAAGCCTTAATATATATCTAATCTCTAAAATTAAAGAATCTTTAGAAAACTAACATCACGACACAGGCAGTTGAGCATCTATATTTTTTTAGAGGTTGAAGAAGCCTGACTTTTGAGGTACTCCATTGTTTTTCTTAAATTTATAAGAAAATTGACATTTTTTGTAATATTTTAAATTTTAATCAAAGTGACCCGAGATACTGATAGAAGGTTAGATAGATAAAATCATAAAATAAAGAAATAACTATCAAACTTTTATTATTTAAAATAACAAAAAAAATAAATAAATTAACGATATTATTACAAAATCACGTGCAAAGCACGTGTTTTTAACTAGTATATATAAAAGTGGGCTAGTCTGACCAAAAAGTCAAACTTCACTTTCCCGCCCAAAAAATTTATCATTTTCTATATTTTTAGTATTTATTTATTTATTATTATTTATATTGAAATTTGAATTAAATTTTTTCCTATTCCAAAAACTAAACTGTGTAGGCATGTATATGAATATGTGCTGCATTAAAATCTGACCAATCCGTTGACAGCTTCATATGTTGACCAAGTGTAAATGCTTCTAAAAACTAAGCTTATGTGTATTGAAGCATTGGACATTGAAAACATAAAAAATGCAGCATTAAAATCTGACCATCACAATTGGAATACACACTCTAATTAAAATTTACAACAAATATAATTTCAATTACTCCAAACAAATGCATATCCGTGAAGAGCAATTACACAAACCAAATAAAAGGAAGTTACACACCTTGGACATTGGACATTGAAAACATTAAAACTAAAATAAAAAATAAAAAAATTAGGTACTACAATTAAATCCAATAAGTCTTTACAACTTATTTTAACAACACAAAAATAGATTATAAAATAAAAAAAATAAAAAAAAACGGTATATAAAAAAAAAAGATTAAGTGCATGTTCAGTTGCCTTTTTCAACCAAAAAAATCCATTTTCAAGTATGAGATTTTTGACTTTTCAAAAGCATTTTTGATGAAATGACCAAAATGTCCTTTTAACTGTCAAATACCATTTTATTGATTGAGGGCAGTTTTGTCAAAAAGTGGATTTTTTGTCAAAAAGTGGCCCACCACATTAAATGCAAAATGGATTTTGAAAAACAAAAAAGCCAACCGAACATGCTCTAAAAGAAACAAGTATTATCTAACTTGGGTCCATTTTGCAATTTCTCGCTTGGTTGGTGGATTTCCGAAAGAATGGAGGAGAACTCGAAGAAAGCAAGATTCGATGAAGACGGGCTAACCGACAAAGGGGCTTACTGGCGACTGCTGGCTGCTGAGGAAAGAAGTGTGGAATAGATTTTTAGACTGTATTTGATTGCAAGTGAAAAATTTGAATGGCAAGAAAATAAATACTATAGAAATGAATTGTTAAGAAATTATGGGTTGGAAAACAATACAAATTTTCCATAGAAAATAAATTCTCCTATCCCACAAAGAAAATATTTTCCTTGAAAACAAGGAAAATGTAGCCAAAAGTGGAAAAATGAGAAAAAAATTTACATGGAAAAAAAAATGTTACAATCAAACAAAACAAGGAAAATGGGTGGGAAAATGCATTTTCCATGGAAAATTTTGGACAATCTAACATACCAATTGGAAAATAGGCGGAAAAAATACATTTTCCATGGAAAATTTTTGCCAATCAAACACAGCCTTAGGTTTTGCTATTGTCACTTTTTGATTTGGGTTGGTTTATAATGGAAATGGGTTTTGGGCCATGGGTTTGGGAAATGAGTTTGGTGTATAATGGAAATGGTTTTGGGACTTTGGGTAGGTTATTCCTTGGTTGCGCTTCTGGTTTCTAGCTTTTTTATTTATTTATTTTTTTGGATCAGAAATTGGGAATGAAATTTAAAAAAAAAAAAAAAATTGTTGGTTTCAAGTCGGTTTGTACCGGTTTGGGTCTCTAACACCGACCCGTTTTTCATGCTAAGAACCGACCCAAGTCATACTTATTTTTATGTTGTCTGTGTGTTTGCTTTTTTTTTCTTTTTTTTATCTTTGGGCCGGTGATAAAATATATTGAAAATGGTATATCTTACGGTGTGTTCAGGTGTTATTTTCGAGTCTTATATTGGTTTTTATATATTATTAATGTAAAATTTGTGGTTAAAAAGTAGTTTCAAAAAATGTGCGTGGTTAAAAAGTGATTTGGAGAAATTTGTGTTAAAATAGTGTGTTATATGTCAAATCCGATTTGAGTGTAAATTTATTTGCTGAGATATACAAACTGATGATATTACAGACTTTCACATTGAGAAGAAATACATTGTAATTATCTTGAAAATACTATTTTTTAAAATATTGAAAAATATTTTCGTTTTCACAATTTGATAATCATACTTTTTTAAAAATATTGAACAATATTTTCGTATTGCCTTTTTGATAGATCGTGATAATTACATAGGTGGACTAAAAATAATTTTCAGTAAAAGTAATCAAGATAAATCAAGATATTGTAAAGTTTTAAGATTGACCACCAACATGATGCTCCAGAATCTTGATTCAAAAACTGAGTGTAGCTCAGTTGAAATTATTTTCCGAATGAATTTCTAACATTGGAGATGGTGCAATTGGTGGACCTAATGATAGTCATGCAACCGTTGAGATACCGAATGATCTTTTAATTACTGAATTTGATGATTCAGTCGATGCTATTGTAAGTAGCACTTATCCGATCCTTTCAAACGACATTCATGACACGTCGTATTTGCAGGGAAGAGCTATTCTAGCGCCAACTATTGATGTTGTGGAATCGGTGAATGAATATATGATATCACTTACTTCGACTGAAGCAAATACCTATTTGAGTTCAGATTCTACATGCAGATCAGATACAAATGTTGATCTGTTACAGGATATTCACACACCTGAGTTTTTGAATGGGATCATATATTCTGGTGTGCCTAACCATGAACTGAAGTTGAAGATTGGCGCTCCAATCATGTTATTGAGAAATATAGACCATTCAATTGGTTTATGTAATTGAACTAGATTGGTCATTACAAGACTTGGCAAACATGTCCTTGAAGCGAAAATTCTTGCTGGGCACAATGCAGGGCATACAGTCCTTATACCTAGAATGACATTGACGCCTTCTGACCCTAGATTACCTTTCAAATTTACAAAAAGGCAGTATCCTCTAATTTTTCGTATGCAATGACAATCAATAAGAGTCAAGGACAATCTCTATCACACGTAGGTTTGTATTTGAAAAGATCGGTATTTAGCCATGGACAATTATATGTTGCTGTGTCAAGAGTCACGTCGCGCGATAGATTGAAGATACTAATATGTGATAAAGACGGGCGACCATCAGATTCAACAACGAATGTAGTGTATAAGGAAGTTTTCCAAAATCTATAATATTTTTGTTGTATGTGTGCTATTTTATTTTCATTGTATCTAAAATTTTGACTTTCTGCTTCTTTATAGTGATTTTCACTCGATCAATTTCAAAATCTCTTTGCTTTTTAATATTATGATATTATTCATGTTGTGTACCTTATGTCCCGTGCATCGCACGGGTGAGACACTAGTTATTCAATTAATATTAAATAGTCGATTTAATGGCCTGCTTGGTTTGTAGTTACTTTTTTTTATATCTAGATAATAGTTATCTAGATAACAATTTTATTATTATCTTATTTAGTTCTGCTAAGTATAAGAATAAAAGGCAATTTTTGATTTTTAAAAAAAAAAAAAAAAAGACAATTTCACAACTAATACTAACTCTTAAACTAGAATCCACTAACATATGCATGACTTTCAAGTTTTGCGACCATGAGTTGCTCATCATCGAGCTCTACGTGTCGGGAGATATCAACAAAAGTTTTGGTATATATAGTCATTGTATGGCAAATTCACTTCGCAATCGCATGTCCCAAAAGTTTTGGAATTGACGAGATCACAACTTGAAATTTTTGTAAATTAGTAAGAATGTGGAAAATTGTAATATTGGTCTCCAAACTTTAAAATAGAGCATTTTGATCTCAACATTTCATATTATTAAATAAATAGTCTCAATAGATAGTTTTCTTTCAAAAGTTTATTAAAAATGTTAATTTTTTGGGTTAATTACACTAATCATCCATACTCATTCAATTTTATTCGCAGATATCGTCCACATTCCTTCATTTATTCGTATAGATGGTCCATAAATGATTTTTTTTTTTGATAATTTTGCCCCTAACTTAAATAAATTTAAATGACAGAAAAAAAAAATACAATGAAAAATTGCAATTAGACCCTAACCTTTTTAAAAGTACAAATAAATTCTAAACCTTTTTTTAAAAAAAAATTATTTTGAATAATAGAATATAATAAACTATTTTATCCTCGTTAAATTGGTCAAATTTAGAAGTTTTGGGATTTGATGACACATTTTTTTATTATTGTAAGTGAAAATCTATAAAAATAAAAAATTTTATTATTTATTTGTACTTTTGAAAATGTAGGGTTCCAATTGTAATTTTTTCAATGTATTTTTTTTATCATTTTAATTTATTTAAGTTAGCACAAAATTGTCAAAAAAGTCATTTGAGACCCATCTGTACGAATAAATGAAAAGATGAAGACGATATCTGCGAATAAAATTGAATTGAGATAATATTATTACAAAGTTGAAAGAATAGAGACGATTAGTGTAATTAACCCAAATTTTTTTGACTAAATATGTGGTTATAGAGTATCGATCTACTGCCCCCAGGTGGGCAGTACATGTTGCCCACATGCTGATTTGTCAGCATGTGGGCTGTTGATGTAAAAAGTTGCTTTTTACATCAACAGCTCACATGCTGACAAATCAGCATGTGGGCAACATGTACTGCCCACCTGGGGGCATTAGATCAGTTTCCTGTGGTTATACTCTTACAATAAAACCTTGATAAATGAATGTTCAATAAATTAATAATCTTGCTTTAATAATAAAATTTTTCGTACAATTTCTAAATGTATAAAATAATAATTTTAAGGTAAATTCAGGGCCAGTCACTGTTTGGGCACTTATGGGCTCTAAAGTCATATGCTCAAAACTTAATTCAATTAAAGTCATATTTTAGAGCTAAAAGACCAACATACCCTTAATTGTAAAAAACGCGGATTTTGAGTGGTGATACTGTTTTGCGGTGATACTGTTTTGTTATGATACTGTTAAACCTATGATTTTGTACTACTAATGAGACATTTTAAGAACAATAGTATTCTCTTATTTATTCTCTACTGATTAATTCTTCTACCTACCATTAAACACTTTATAAATTTATACTTATCTATCCAATGAGAATCTATGTCCTAATTGAATCTCAAACATATTCAAATTCAAGGGAAAAATTAGAAACATTGTTTATAGTTTTAGATGAGAACCCTTTGCATGACTTCCCATTAACTTGAGAATGATTGTGAGTTCTTCTTTCTTCATTTTAGCATTGCTCTGAAGTATGTGTTTGCTTTTAAGAGACTCAGATACCTTGGAAGAGCTTTAATTTGCAACAAAAAGATCCACATTTATCCCTGATACTGTTTTAAAGAATTTGTGATACTGTTTTAAAAAAAAAATTAAAGATTGCCATTTTAAGCTAAAGAGACAACTTCAAACGGGTAAAATCCATCATAGGCAACAGCAAAGCTCTTGGTCTTGACCGTCTCGTCGAGACCATTCCGAAAACATATTATAATAAAAATTTTGAGTACGTGTGCAAACTCTATGATCATTTCTATTGTGATACTATTTTTTGTGATACTGTTTTGCATAATACAGTATCAAACAACACACATGACTATGATATCATGCTTTAATCTTTGATACTGTTTAATTAGTCATATGTTTTGTTTGATACTGTATTATACAAAACAGTATCATATATTAAAACATGGATTGAAATAATATCAATTTATATTAATGCACATTACCTAAACAAAACATTATCATAGATTAAAACTAAGACATTCAAACAGTATCACTTATTCAAACATTGCCATAATTAAACAATATCAAAGATCACATAGATTCAAACAGTATCAAACCTTGCCATAATTAAACAGTATCAAAGATCACATATATTTAAACAGTATCACAGGATTAAAACATGTTTCAAATGATAGTGAAATATTATGACAAAGTTTCAATCTATTAAACCTTGCTATAATTAAACAGTATCATAGATTAAAACTAAGACATTAAAACAGTATCATGGATTAAAACTAATACATTGAAACATTAGATGATGGAACATTCAAGCTCTTATTTACAACAATTCTATGTCCATTTATATTGTGATACTGTTTTGTATAATACAGTATCAAATAACATACCATGACTAAACATTAGATGATAAAACATTCAAGCTCCTATTTACAGCAATTAGATGGTGGAGCATTCAAGTTCCTATTTACATAAGATAGTGGAGTATTCAAGTTCATATTTACAGCATTCAAACTCATATTTACAGCATTCTATGCCCATTTCTGTTGTGATACTGTTTTGTATAATACAATATCAAACAACTTTCACAACTAATTAACAACACAAAGAAATAATCTAATGACCAACTTAATACAATATCAAATTGCTATTCTATAATACAGTATCAACAATAGATGTTATCTCATTGTTTACATAACTTGGAAAATGCTCATTGTTTACATAACTGCTAAAATCAACCCAGGTTAATCATATTGGTCAACCTCTCTTGCAGCACGAATATATCAATGCTAGCTGTTAGATCATTAGCCTGAAAAAATAATCAAATACAAGAATTAAGATTAAAACATAGAAATTAATAACAATATTTCCAACTAGAAATTGATCCAAAATCTTCACAAAAAAATTGCCTAAAAAGTGACACTGCGCCGTAGAAGCACTCGCCGGAGGTTGCCGGAGGTGGAAGCGGTTATCGCCGGAGGTGGAAACGGTGGTCGCCGGAGGTCGAGGCGGAGGTCGCCGGAGGTCGCCGGAGGTGGTGGCCAGAGGTCGCCGGAGGTGGAGACGGTTGTCGCCGGAGGTAGAGGAGGTTTGTGGAGTTGGAAGATTGTGTCAATGAAAAATATGGTTAAAAGGGGTGGTTTTGGAATTAATATAAAATATTGATGTGAAGTATGACTTAATCACAATTTTAAAAAAAGTTTTGACCTAATTTGAAACAAGTCATGTGGAGATGACTTATTGACAATTTTTCCATAATTTTACTTAAATTTGTCCAACAAAAATATAAAATAATAATTGATATTCAGTTTTTGCTCAAAATATATGTATATAAAGTTGTTCCCTTTTCTTTGTTCAACCTCATCTCTTGTGTTTTTGCAATGCTGAAAGATAAGAGAGATAAATTTTTTTTTTTTTACTCCTAACAGAAGTAGAAATCATACTAACTAAATAATAATACAATATGAATATTATCGATAAATTAATAATCTCTCTAAACTATTAGTGTGAGAAGTATTGTTTTATAAATGTTTTATTGTATTTTTAGTTAAATAAAACATTTATAAAGATGCAAAGAAGAGAAAGGGAAAAAGAAAAGAAAAAAAACGACGAAATTTATTGGTAGAGAAGACGGGTTGCACGGTGTTGGTGGGGTTATAGAGGACAGGGCGGACTTTTGACGTTTTATAGTCCCTAAAAATCGTGTTTTAAACTTGACTAAACATGATGTTAAATTTTAGTAGGTCTTCAAACTTCTCTATATAGATCAACCACATTTCATTCACGGTCACATGCAGGGGCGGATCTAGGGTTGAAGTTCAGTTAGGACGGACGTTGACTGGTCAACGACCGTTGACCGATGCTTGTTAGAAATATAAGTATCAGCCACACATTTGATTCGCTTCCAACACTAGCATAAGAAAAAACTTAAAATAAAGTCAAATTTATGGCCAAAAAAAAAAAAAAAAGAGCAAAAGTTCAGTGGGGGCGATAAAGATTTACGTAAAAAATAATTTAAAATAAGACAATAACGATAATTAAAAATGTAGTAAATTTTTTATAGTTGTTCTTTACGATTTTTCATATGTTGAAAAGTTTAAAATAAAACTAAATCTATGGCAAATAAAAAAAAAAGAGCAAAAACTCTGATAAATACTTTTTATATTCTTCAATTTTGACCCACTTTTCAAATTATGCAATTATCATATTAAAGAGAAATAATAAATTCTTACTTGAAGATTTATTCATGCAATTACCTTATTTTTTAATTTCTCAAAATTGAGGACTATAAATGTAATTTTGAATTTAAAATACTCCTCTCTCTCTCTTTCACACACACACACACACCCACGTGATACACCTTCCTTCCTTTCTTTCTTCCTTCATTCCTTCCTTCATTCAATCCAATAAGCTTTATATACATATATACATACACGCAGGCAGCCATTGCCACAGCATGAAGAAAAAAAATTGATGAAATCCAGTGGGTCCACCCCTAAACCAACACCATTTTTTCTCGAAATTCCAGCACGGGCAGACGCAGGGGTCTTGCCATGTGGTAGATCCGCCCCTGGTCACATGCTTACTGAGTTTTGAAAGGGACAAAATTTGGAGAGAAATACTAGGTGTGAGGAGTATTTTGTCGTGTATTAAATAATAATTATATATAGAAGTGAGGGTTAATTTCATCAACTGTCATTGATGTTACCATAAAATTTTAAAACGGTCACTGAAATTTAAAAGTTACAGCGGTGCTTACTAAAGTATATTTCTTTTCACAAACGACCACTCCCTTACATTTCTAACTTGAAATAGTGATGTGGCATGATGATGTGGTATACAATAGATATTATTTATTGTATGGTAGTCTATATACTTTATATAATATTTTATTTTAGTCCCTATATTATTAATTATTTTTCAATTAAGTCCTCCAAAAATTACATCTTAGATCCTTAATCTTTTTACATCTTTACACTTTAGTCCCCAATTTTTCAATTCTCTTTCAGTTAAGTACTCTAAAAATTGCATCTTAGGTCCTTCAACTTTATACATCTTCAAAATTTGGTCCTCCCAAATCCTTAATTTAGTGGCCAAAATAAGTACAATTTTAGTAGTCAAAATAAGTACACTTTCAATTAAATCAATGACTTTACACTCGAATTTTCACCTAAACAAACAAAATAACATAATTAAAAAATAATCTACTTGATAAGACTCACAAATTATCACTTAGAGTTGATAAAAATAGACAAAAATATATTTTATTGACGACTCTAGGTAATAAGTGCGGATTTTGTACTTATTTTGACCACCAAAAGTGGATATTTGTGAATTTTGTCAAGTAGTTTATTATTTAATTATGTTATTTTGTTCGTTTAGATAAAAGCTCGAATGTAAAATCAAGAATTTAATTGAAAGTGTACTTCTTTTGACTACTAAAATTACACTTATTTTGGCCATTAAAATCAAGGATTTGGAGGACCAATATTTGAAGATGTATAAAGTTGAAGGACCTAAGATGCAATTTTTAGATGACGTAATTAAAAGATAATTGAAATTTTGGGGACCAAAGTGTAAAAATGTAAAAAGATTAAAGACCTAAGATGCAATATTTGGAGGACTTAATTGAAATATAATTGAAAATATAGAGACTAAAATAAATATTATATAAAGTATTTGAACTAATATGCAAAAAATAAATTGTACACCACATCATCATGCCATATCACCATTTCAAGATAGAAATTTAAGAGAGTGGCCGTTTATGAAAGAAATATATACTTTAGTGACTATCAATGCAACTTTTGAACTTCAGTTACCATTTTAAAATTTTAAAGTAACTTGACTGTTGGTGAAATTAACCCATAGAAGTAAAGTTGGTATTATAAACACATTATTTGGGGTGCATGTACAAAGTCTGAATGACAAAATTATTAGAGCAAATATTAGAAACATGATACATCCATCTCTTTTCAAAAATTAAAGAAACATCTTCTTGAAATTTGTTTTTATAACATATTCCCTCAATAAGACCAAAAAAACTATGTAAATCAAATTTTACCCTATTGTTTGATGTTACATTTAAAATTGTTATTAAATGATATAAATTATATTTTTTTCTTATTTCTTTTGATTTTCTTCCATGTTTTCTATTTGTATGGAAGCATTGCTTTTTAAGTCAACAAATTTAGATGAGAATATTGATTTTCAAAAAACTTGATATATATATATATATATATATATATATATATATATATATATATATATATATATCTTGCGTAAAGGGTCGCACATTTGGGAAAGATATTCTAGTTTGTTTGGAAACATTGAATTGGGGAGATGGGAAAGAAAATGTTGATGACATCGAAGATACTCGATGCGATTGTCTAGAATGACTCTTTTGAGATGCCATGATGCAAATGATGGAAAATGATTTTGTAAATTTTGAATAAATAAATCAGATAAAATGTCACACAAAAAATCACAAATGTTGATGGTTGAAATATATTTGAAATGTGCTTCTATTGAACATTCAATAAGATATTCAACAAACATTTGAAACTATTGACACATACAAGACTTTATAAAAAAAATACATGACTTGATAATTGAATAATATTTCATACTTACATAATTCGTAATATGAAAATGATAATGTAAAATTTACACTCTCCTCTAAACTGAAGAAAACTATGTCTTCTTATAGACCACCTTGTGCTCCAGATCCTGATTGATGAATCTGCTTTTTGAAAAGTTGTCACGAAAATTGAGAGGATCACATGCTTGTATTATTTGCTTTTGGAAAGCAATTTCTTCTTTTGAAAAAGTTGTCGATCATTTTGACGAGTGCTGTCACTGTTGATGAGTGATGTTACTGTTTGCTTTTTGAAATAATAAAGGGATAATGAATTCTTGTTTGAAAAATCATATCCACAGTTTTTTTTTTTTTTTTTTTTTTGCTTTTCAGCAAAGTAATGATAAAAGGGATAATATTATTCTTCAAAGAAATCTGTACCATAGCAGTCATCTTCGTTGTCTTTCTTAAAATCCGGATCAGAACCCACTTCAGAAGCAACGATAGATCCGTTGCTTGATTCAGTTTTTGCCATTGAAGCAACTTTATGAGCTAAAGCTGCAAATTCTTTGGGATCCGAACATTTTGTCACTTGAGCCATTATTTTTTATTTTTCTGAGAGGAAGTCGCTCTGGGAATAACAGGCTCCAGCCTTTGATTTGATATGTTGGTTGATCCATGCTTGAACCGCTTTTGAATATGAATTAGATTCATTGAATTTTTTCCACCACTTAACTTTGCATCGTCGAACAATACGTTTGTAAGAAAATGCATCATCAAAGGTTGGAAAGATTTGAAAATTCCAACAAAAAATCCAAACAACTTTGAATTTTTTGCAAAATTGAAAGAGGAGATTTTCTTGTGGGGTAAGATTGAGACCCTTGTTTTTGAAAAGGTTGAATCCTTCAAGAGTACGAGAATGAAGGATTTCTCCGTTGGTGCTAAAGTAGATCCACCAAGATTGGAACCATTTTGAAAAGACTTTTGGACAGTTTGGGTCAAAGAGGATGAACCAAGAGTGGCTTGATGGCCTGAAGTAAAGAATATTATATTAGACCTTGATATAATCATGATAAGAGAAATTAGACTTTTGACCATTTTTTAGGGAGAAAGTTTTGGTAACCGATGGATTTTGATTCCAATCCGAGATGTTAAGTACTTGAAGAATTTTTATTTTTGAAAAATCAATCCAATGTGTATTTGGCTTATTTGTTGTGTGTGAGATGATTGCCGATTTTTTAACTTTGACGATCGTTTCATACCACATTCATGATTGAAAGATGGTTTGGGGAATGAAGTAGAACTCATTAAGAACTTGGTATTTTTGATTTAAAAAATTGAACTAATCATCATCTTTGAGGAATGGTGAAAGATTCTTGAAACAATTTCATCAAGAGAAGTGAATTTTGCCCACTCATTTTCAAGTTCGGCAACATGAAGAATCGTTCCTTTGGTGAGGTATCGAAATTTTTGTGTATTAATTTCTGGGAGTTTTCCTGATCCTAGAACGGTATTAGTTTTGAGAGCATTTTTTTAATTTGAAGGAACTTTGTTTGTGATGGAAGGGTTCCAAGAACCGTGAAGGGGTTCGAGGAGATAGAAACGTCTTTTGATTTTTGCGAATATAATGCTTGAGTAGATTTTGAACTTGAACAATTGAAGTGATATTCCTCAGGGGTTCTTGTCGAAAACTGGTACGAGAATTAGCCAGAAAATAAAAATTTCTTTAATTCAATAAAATCAGAATATTTGCTAGGCGTTCACGTATTTATTATAATTAAAATACTAATGTTTAGTATTATACCTAAATCGATATACGATTTTAGATCTTGATCTGATTTACGGCCTTGCTGCTTTTGATTCACGAACTTGGTGCTCCCAACGTTCAAGCCTTCTATGGTATTCTCCCAAGTCTGGATTACACCTGCGTGTGGGCACCTTTTAATTTTAATCAAAAACTAATTTCTAGATTGATCAGACATAGAAAATCAAAAAGCTAAATTTCTTCTCTTTTCTTAATTGATCGAATAAAAAATTTATGTCACAAGCAATGTGATATAAATAACGGCAAGTGATCTGATTGCAAACAAAGACAAGAGTCCTGATTGCATCTAAGTCCAATTAGTTTAGGATTGATTTAATTACATATGTAATCCCTGAACTTACATCACAATTACAATTAAATCCAAAATTTTTATAGTAACTTTGATTAAGCCCAAAACTTTATAGAGCTACCACATGGACCTGATCGGACATATATTTTCCAAGCTCCAATAATTAGATTCCGTCTAGTCGACCCTAGACCACTCAATCTAATTATTAGTCTTTTACTTTTTCCACTAACGGCAAGATACTGCACTCTTGGAATATATAAAATTACAGAAGCTGTAATACTTTTTTCTGACCTACCGTATATATAATTCATCCCTGTTTGAGATCCGATAATTAGGTATGAGCAATGACCATTTTGCCCTTCTAATTATTTTCGCTAACTTTAAGTTACATTTTTTTTAACGGTCCTGTGAACTAATTCACGGATGTCGAAGTTTAACCATCGCTAAATACTGAGCTCAGATTTATAACCGTTCAACAGAAAATACTTAAGTTGTCACTCGATCCATTTTTCAGGGCGACAGTTCCCGACACAAATTCGTGTTCTCTACTTCACTCATTCTCAAGCTCCTAACTCACCAAGATATTTGATCAACTAAATTGATCTCACCCATTGGTAAATCAAAGAACCATCAAACTAACGAAAAGATATATACAATCCTGTCAATGGATTTAGATAAAATACCCTGTGATCAAGTAGAATTTAATTATTCGCACGATCATGCTATATAATTAAATTCGACATGTAGTCCGTTCAATATACTCCAAGTGTACTAGTGTCACCATTAATCTATTTTTGTGATAAGGACAAATCGAGAACCTGAATGATTAAATAGTCAACATTACAACATTCCGGTACAAGGCGCCAACTCTTATACATTAGTTGTGAACAATTTTATTGATGATCAAAATATAAGTTGTGTCACACTATACTTCTCAACGCAAGTATCCAACTTATATTATCACAAGTGATCATTGGCACTTTATTTACATACTCAATATTAAACAGATGCAATAATAATAAATTAAAAGTACAAACTTTTATTTATCATAAAATTGTTATTTTATTACAGCAAAAAACTATACTATATGGGCATTGTTGACGTTGGAACCTGCACCAGCCCACATGTCAACAGATCTCCAGTCACTCCTCTGCTAACTCGTATATTACCTGCACACTAGGATAATCGTTAGGCACCAAGATCTCTAGAGAAAAAGGGTCCGACGATCGTTGGCACTCCGACGATCAAGTCAACTACCGGTATATGAGAGATACATGGGGGTGAAAACAATGAAGTGTGGGAGAGACAAGCAAGCAGAGATTTGAACAGAGTTTAGGGTGGGATTCTTAAGCATAAAAAGTGCGTACCTTGGAACAACCGGAGACGTTGCATTTATAGCGCAAGAGTTCTAATTGATTTAGGAGACAAATCAATTTGATACTCAATCGGATCCTCCTTCCTTATGTGATAAAGATATCCGAGATTGTCTTCCTTCCTTGAGCTTATCACGTTGCATGATTTTAGGAGATCACGAGTCGGTTTCCTTGTGAGGATTCGTGCACCCAATCCAACGCAATCTTTCTTTAATTACTTTTTCTGTCATTCCAGCATATCGAGCTGCTTGCTGGTTACGAGTAATACGAAGCCTGACGAGGCCTTATGGGTCGCACGCGAGTGCCGAGGCCCTCCACAAGCCTCGCGAATTTCTGGCTGCCGAAGGCTCAAGCGTGCGATGGGCCTTCCAAGGCTCTAGCAGGGTCCAGATAGGGTTCTTGATAGATCTTGAACTGGGCCCTTAATGGGCTTGAATGGGCCCCTGCTGATGTGGCAGCCATATCGTAATCGTGTGGTAATAATAGTCCCCCAAGTCCAATCCTATTATTTATAATAGGCGTGGGACTTTTGAGAATAAACAGAGTGTTGATGTGTCATGTTGATGTACCTCGTAGAAACAGAATGCTGATGCGCTTCGCGGGAACCATGGTCTCATGGTGGTTCAGCAGGAAGTGATTCAACCTACCCAGTATAGTCCTCCAAGTCCGAAGCTGAACATTCATGACGGGTGAGGGCTTCAAGGGGCTAGGCCAATGCCGACGTGTCCCCTGATGGCGTGATTCTGTTTATCAAGACTGTCCCTCCCTGGTCAGGCAGTCATGAGTGAGAGGGTGTACGCATTAAATGCGGTTGCGTGTGGTAGAAAACAAGGGCGCGCGTGGGGCGCGTGCGTCCTTGGTTTACTAAATGTTTAGGTTTTGTTTTCCCGCCTGCTATGCCATTGAAGACACGTGTCGACCGTCCGCATGCCCAGATGTGACGTTTGGGATTTGGACGGTGGATGTGAGAGTGCACCTCTATAAAACCAGGCATCCTCCCAAATGTTATGCCTTCTTCTTACCTTCGTGCTCACTATGGTTATTTTGCCGATAAGCGAGAAGTTCGTAGCGGGTGTGTTGTTTGAGTCGTATATTCAAGTTAAGCGCTCAGAAAGTGGTTGAAATTTGTTTTCATTGTTTATTTCCATAGTCACTGTACGATTCCTTAACTTGGGGATAGCAAAATGTCAACTGGAAACGATGATTCACAGAACCCGTCTGACGCTCCCACAAACCCTAGTATTATTAGGAGTGTTTCCTCGTCGACTGCCACATCATCTTCCTCTTCTGGAGTTGCGGGAGGGTTAAATCCAGAGCCTCCTGTTGTGAGCCCGTCGGCTCCGTCGACGAGTGGGAGGGAGGTTAGTTCGTCTGTGCTGGCGGAAGAGGCGGTGGTGAAGGAGAGGCCTGACGCTGGGGTGCTCGAAATAAGGGGATCTCTTGACAAGAGGGATACTCTGATCGCGATGGCTCTTGACGAGGAGCTAAAGCGGTCGGCAACCGAAGCGTCCATGGCTCAGTCGAGGATCTGAGGCAGAGTTGGAGGACATACGGTTGTCCTATGACATTCCTTCGACCGTGACGCTCAGAGCCCCAAGCCCAGAAGAGCGTGCCAACCATCCCCTCGAAGGATATGTGGCGATCTACGAACCTGCGATGCAGCAAGGCCTTCGCCTACCAGTGCATCCCTTTTTTCGCCAGGTGTTAAGGGACTAAAACCTGGCTCTCTGTCAGATAACGCTGAATGGCTGGGGGCATATGGTGGCTTCCTACATTTTGTGGAGTGTTGCTGAGGCGGGAGGAGACCTGTTTCCCAGGGAGTTTGAGTCCATATATCGGCCTTGCCGGTCCGCTGGTTGGTATAACATATCTCTCCGGCTGGGTCAAAAGTGAGGGACGGCCACCGATAGCCCCAACAAAGTACACAACTGGAAGGAAAGGTTCATCTTTGTTGGCGGGGACTGGGAATTTATGCCAGAGGATCCTCTTCCTCACGTGTCAATCCCTCGGCGATTCGGGGATCTTGGTACAAATCGCTGCATTCACGTGGAGTTTTGTTTACAGTTCCTGACTTAATGTATTTATCTCTTTTTTATAGATTGCGGGAAACCACCAATCCCGAAGAGAAGCCAAGGAGAGCTGAGGTCGAAGTGGGAGAAGGTTTAGTCTCTCAGCAGCGACTTTCGGAGCCTCAGGAACCTGTTGAAAGACGATAACCTGTTGGCCAGTTGCAGACTGATGTGTAAGATTCGCTCGCCTTGATATTCTGGTGTTGTAGTGGAGAATTATCCCTGCGCGTTGTTTGCTTATGTCTGTGTTTAACAGTTTTCAGGTTCAAAAACGTGCCCATACTCCACCTTGCCCATCCCACAGGGGGAGAGAGTTCTTCCTCTCATGTACAAGTGAAGGAGGCACCCGGGCCATCGCAAGACATTCCGACTGCTGTGCAATCAGAGACCGTCACAGTCAGGACGTTCCTCCTCCTCCCCCACCTTCGGTAGCCGATCCATCTCCCAGCCCCGTTTCAGCCAAGGACAAGGAGAAGGGCATTGTCGAGGATACGGGCGACGTGGGTGCGTAAAAGAGGAAAGCTCCTGCGTCTGAAGGGGGGTTCATGAGAGATGCTCGCAAGTCGGGGCGAACTGTGGGTGCAAAGAAACCTGGTCCCTCGTCTGGCCAAGGGAGCCCCGTCTGAATAGTTCAACGCCGGGAGAAATTGGAAACTTCCGTCCTGGAAATGCTCCTGGTCCATCCTGCGATGATGGCGGTGAGCGTGCATAAGTACTGGACCCAGAAATGGGAGAAAGCTGCCGAGGGGGCCACTGTCCAGAAACGGCTAAAGATGGCGGAGATGAACCTGATACGGGGCCTGGTACTGAGCAAGGAACTGTTCAGTACGTTGGAGAGCTATGATGGCCAATGCCACGAGGAGAGGGCCAAGTCCGCCAAGTTAGCCGAGGAGCTGAAGGTCGTGCGGCTCGAGAAGGCGCATCTGGAGTCCGAAAAAAGAGTGCTTCATTTCAAGCTCGACTCTGCAGTAGCGAGGGAGGTGGACATAAAGGAGAAATACGAGATTGAATTGAAGGCCTCAAAAGAATGTCTGAAGGATGCCTGAGAACAGAAGCGGGCTGCTGAGGCATCTCAGAAACGAGCCGAAGAACTTCAGAAGAGTGCCGAGGAGGCTCAGAAGCGCGCCGAAGAGGCCCAAAAGCTGGCCGAGGACCGGGCACTTTCCGCCAAGGAAGCCCTTGCTAATGCGACCAGTAGGTTAGAGACCATCGTCACGGAGGAGGAGAAGTTGCTGGCGGACGCGAGGCTGGAACTGGAGAGGGTTCGAGCCGAATGTGTGGTTGCCGGGGCCAAGGCTGTGAAGGCTTACCAGGATGCGTTTGTGGAAACGCCTGAGTATCAGGATCTCGCCCACCGTCTAAAGACCGCTGGAGGCGAGCAGTTGGTGGAGTGCATCATGGAGGTCCATTCGGAGTGGAACCTTTATTTCCTTCGGCAGGACTCTGCCGAGGCTCAAGCTCCCGATGCTGGACCTAGTACAGTAGGTGATCAAACACCCCTCCGACTGAGGAAGGCCCGCAATGTGCCGACCCTTGAAGAGGTGGTGGGGGCACTCATACTTTTGTAATCCTTATCCAGTTTTGCCTAAGTTAATTGAAACAGAATTGTAATTGACTTTTCGCTATCCCGACATTTCAATTTTGTGTGCGCGTAGGGGGGGGAGGGAGAACGTTCCAAATCTGAGAATCATCCCCTTGGCATTAATGACGCAGACACCTGGTGAAATCTGGAGAGTTGGCGCCTTCAATGCCTTGGGGAGGCAGAACATCAACGCGTCGGTCCAAATCCCCCTGTATTTATTGCATTGCGCCTATTCCCAACGTAGTCCCTTATAAATAAGATGCAAGCGTACTAAGATTCTTCCACCGTGAGCCTTTTGTATCTACCCTGTCATTGTCGTGTGATCGAGACAAATATAGCAAACGTGTAATGGTAGTGCGGCTAGAGGGCTGGCATCCAAGATGCCTGTTAATCTGATAATCAACATTCAGAGAACCAAAGACCTGGCCAATCAACGTTCAGGGGACCAAACATACGGGGTGGGAATTTAGGCTTAGCAGCCTTAGCCCGGCCCTCTCCTGAATGGTTGATGGGGCTGGGAGGTCTCCCACTACCAAAAAAGGTGTCAACGGCCTTTTTTGAGCATTATGGCCTAATTAGCCACCAAATCAATTCAGGTTGGCTTGGGAGACTCCCAATCATGGTGAAGTTAGGTTCCCCAACCTGGACGATGCTAGCATAGACCAGGGGATATGTTTAGTAGATCTAGTTACCCCATCCATGTGCCGACCCAATGAGGCGGCGGGGTTTTAGGACATATTACAATTGTATCTGTTTCTGTACTGTATTCCGTATTTAATAAAATCGTGTCGAGTTACCTTCTTACTTGCGTATGTGCTCTTATCGTGTTTGTGATACCCATGTTTTATACGCTTGTTTCGGGCCTCGTCGATGTTTAGTGTTGCTTACGAAACCATTGGCACAAGTCTGAGGTCGCTAAACACGCCCCCGGTGGCACGGAGAGGTTCGCAAGTCATGATCAATACTTCCTCGCTATGTATGAATTTCGACAAGGTTGGGACGAACGTTTAACAAATTTGACTTAGCGTGGACGGGCGTCGATGATATTGCTATCACGCTTTGGCATTCACACATTCACGTGTCACGCGTCCCCACGCGCTTGATGCATCATCCTAGGGTTTACCAAATGTGCTTTTAATTTCACGCCACGTGCTGGCCTACCCGACTGCTGGTATCCCGTTGGGCTTATATATTGTAATAGGGCATTCTTAAATCTCCATTTTCTTGCTATCTTGCCGTCACATCCAGACTTCTGATTATTGCCGGTCATGTCGGGCTTCTATTTTTCTAAAGTCCCCAAATTTAAGATAAGGCGTGGGAGAATAGTGGAGGATGTCTCACTTCCCTGCTTGGCGTTACCCACGATATCTGGTTCTAGGCCCACAATATTGCAGGGGCCGGAGACGGTGGTGGGTAAACCCTCTTATTCCCCCTGCGTCGGAGGTGAGAGTGGACATTCCGTCTCCGTCGAATCCTGCTGGACACGGGTCTCCTCCTGGGAACGTGAGGCCATCAGCGAAAAAGAAACCAAAGTTTGAGAGTGGGGAACAAGCATCCCGGACGCCAGTCTCTCTTCCTCCTAGCAGGCGTGAGTATATCAACATTGGGACCCGCCAAGACAAAATTCGTCAGTCGTAGACAAGTTACTTTCAGCAGTTGTCCTTGCGGCTACCTCAGTCCACAAGTATTGGACCTCGTCCTTTGGGAAGGTGGTCGATACCTCGGAGTGGTGGCGGAGTTGATGAAGCTGGCCGAAATGTACACCTCTCGCAGTCACGTTTTGAATTGCGAGTTGTACAAAATGCTGGAGATGAAGGTTGACGAGATACAGTCTACCCTTGGCGAGGACGAAAATGTCGAAGCGATGAGGGTCGAAATCAAACGCCTTCGGGCACGACTCGCGTTTTTTGAAGACGCGCGGACTCGTACCATGTACGATGTTACGAAGGCCCAGACAATTCAGAAGGCGTGTATCGTTGCCCAGAAGAAGGCCGAGTCGCAGCTGAAGTCTTGTCAGAATATGACACATGCCAAAGATAGAGAACTTACTGAAGTTTTGGACGAGCTGGCGAAGGCTAAGAGCCTGCTAGCAAAACTAGGGGTCTGTGGCTACACTGAGACGTAGGATTACGCGTAAAATGTTTATCCAGCGAGTTGATAGAGTTGGCCGTGAACCACACTCCCTCGCTGCCGAGTTGATTATACTTGCTTACTTACGCGTAAAATGTTTACCCAGCGAGTTGATAGAGTTGGCCGCGAACCACACTCCCTCGCTGCCGAGTTGATTGTACTTGCTTACTTACGCGTAAAATGTTTACCCAGCAAGTTGATAGAGTTAGCCGCGAACCACACTCCCTCGCTGCCGAGTTGATTGTACTTGCTTACTTACGCGTAAAATGTTTATCCAACGAGTTGATAGAGTTGGCCGTGAACCACACTCCCTCGCTGCCGAGTTGATTGTACTTGCTTACTTACGCGTAAAATATTTACCCAGCGAGTTGATAGAGTTGGCCGTGAACCACACTCCCTCGCTGCCGGATTGGTACTCTTCGCATGGAGAACACTTTGGATTCATAAACGCCAAATATTATTAAACGGCGCCGAATTTCCTGGCGTCCGTCAAAGAATTGCAAGAAGACCAAAACAATGCAAAAACGGTATTACTGGTGATATGGCCTCATGTGGGCGATGTTCCAAGGGTGTCTTGTCTCTCGTCCCTCGGAATCTTCTAGTCTGTAAGTTCCGGGAAGGATTTCTTCGATGACTTTATAAGGTCCTTCCCAGGTGGCCCCAGGGTTCCGGCTCCCACTTCCCTATTAACTTGAAATATCTTTTTCAGGACAAAATCATTGACGCGAAAACTTCTGCCTTTGACCTTGGAGTTGTAATATTGGACCATCTTCCGTTGGTAAATCGCGAGACGGATTTGCGACTCCGTATGTTTCTCATCTAGCAGGTCGAGGCCTGCTCTTTGTAAATCCTCGTTGGCCACTTCGTTGAAGTGCAGGTGTCTGGGCGAGGGTATCCCTATCTCGACGGGGATCATTGCCTCCACCCCATACACCATGGAGAACGGGGTTTCACCTGTGGCCGTGCGAGAGATGGTTCGGTAGGACCACAGGGTCTCGGGTAGTTCTTCGGCCCATCATCCTTTTGCAGACTCTAGTTTCCGCTTAAGGGTGTGCTTAATGATTTTATTCACGGCTTCCACCTGGCCATTGGATTGTGCGTAATAAGGGGTGGAGAAATCCCTTCGGATACCAAGATTCTCACAGTTCGCGTTAAACTTCATCTCAGCGAATTGTGTGCCATTGTCGAAGACGAGAGAATAGAGAATGCTGAAGCGGCAGACAATATTTTTCCATACAAATTTCCAGGCATTCTCCTCTGTGATTTTGGCCAAAGGCTCGGCTTCACACCACTTGGTGAAGGAATCCACTGCTACAATCGCGAACTTGACCCCACCTCTCCCTGTCGGGAGGGGACCGATGAAATCGATTCTCCATTTGGCGAAGGGCCAAGGACTAGTGACTGGAGCAAGGTTCTGAGTAAGGAGCTTTGGTATTGCTGCAAAATTTTGACATCTGTCGCACTTCCTCGTGAAATTATGGGAATCTTTCTTCATGGTCGGCCAATAGTACACCTGTTTCAAGGCTTTTTGTGCCAAGGCCATTCCTCTCGAGTGATTGCCACAGATCCCTTCATGTATTTCTTTCATCACGTATACTGCTTCCTCCTGTGTCAGGCAGTGTAAGAGGGGGTGGCTGAACCCCCTCTTATATAGAATTTCGTCCTGTAGTACGAACTTTGCGGCCCTTCTACGGAGTTTCTGTGCTTCTAGTTTGTCTTCGGGCAACGCCTGGCTAGTTAGATATTCGACAATCTCTTTCATCCATTTTGGAGAATCAGAGATAGTTAGGACGGAAGGTGTGATAGCTTCTTCGGTTGAAGGTCGGTTGAGTTTCTCAACTGGGATGGCCTTCATCAAGTCGGAGTCCCTACTGCTTGCCAGCTTTGAGAGGGCGTCTGTATAGCTATTTTCTGTTCGTGGGATCTGGAGAAGTTCGTATTCCTCAAAGTAGGACAATTGGTCCTTGGCTTTTGTTAGGTATGACACCATGGATTGTTCGTGCGCCGCGAAGGCCCTATTAACCTGACTTACGACAAGCTGTGAATTGCTATGAATTCGGAGCTTCCTTGCCTTTATCTCGTGTGCCAGTCTCAAGACTGCTAGTAGAGCCTCGTATTCTGCTGCGTTGTTGGAGGCTTTAAATTCTAGGCAAAGCGCGCAGTTGAGATAATGGCCATCTAGGCTGACTAGCAGGATCCCGACTCTAGCCTCGGCCTCTCCTGAGGATCCATCAACATATAACTTCCATGTCGGTACCTCCAAAGGTCGGGCCTCAAGCGGACCATCGGGGATATGAGCGAATTCAGCCACGAAATCCGCTAGAGCCTACCCTTTTATCGAAGGCCGTGGCTTGTAACTGATGTCGAATTGACTAAGTTCCACTAACCATTTCATCAATCATCCTGACGTGCCTAGTTTCTGGAGTATCTGCCGTAGAGGGAGGTTCGTCAAAACATCTATGCTGTGGGACTGGAAGTATGGTCGAAGCTTCCTGGAGGCGATGATCAATGACAGAACGAGCTTTTCCATGTCTGGATACCTTGTTTCTGTATCCTGCAGGGCTTTGCTTACGTAATAGACAGGGAATTGTGCTGGACCCTCTTCCCAGATTAGCACCGAGCTAACTGCTTTTTCTGGTACGGCGAGGTAAATGAGTAATGTTTCTCCATTCTTGGGGTTGGATAGCAGTGGAGATTTTCTGAGGAGGACCTTGAGGTCTTGGAAGGCCTTTTCGCACTCCTCGGTCCACTCGAACCGCTTCCCCCCTTTTATGGTCTGAAAGAAAGGTTGGCAGCGATTGGTCGCCTTGGATATAAATCGATTCAGAGCTGCTAACCTCCCTGTCAGACTTTGGACTTCCTTGGGGGAGGACGGTGATCGCATCTCAATGAGCGCTCTGATCTTTTTGGGATTGGCCTCTATCCCTCACTGATTGACCATGTAGCCAAGGAACTTTTCAGACGCAACTCCAAACGTACACTTCAATGGGTTAAGCTTCATGCGATATTTGCGAAGGACTTCGAACATTTCCCTTAAGTGATCTATGTGGTCTTCCACGTTTACGCTCTTCACCAGCATATCGTCGACATATACCTCCATCGTGTTCCCAATCTATTCGGCGAACATGCGATTTACCAGCCGTTGGTATGTGGCTCCCGCGTTCTTCAAGCCGAATGGCATCATCTTATAGCAGTACAGCCCTCGGTCCGTAATAAACGAAGTGTGATCCTCGTCTCCTGCGAACATCGGGATCTGGTTGTAGCCCGAGTATGCGTCCATGAAGCTAAGCAACTTGTGACCGGCGGTCGCATCGACGAGCTGGTCGATGCGCGGCAATGGGAAGCTATCTTTAGGGCACGCTTGGTTCAGATCAGAGAAGTTGATGCATACCCTCCACTCCTTGGTACTCTTCCGAACCAACACCGGGTTAGATACCCATTGGGGATAAATTGCTTCTCTGATGAACCCACTGGCCAATAGCTTGTCAACTTCTTCTTTCAACACCTTGTACCTCTCGGTACTTAAAGGCCTCTTTTTTGAATCATGGGGCGTACTTTCAGATCTACTTTCAAAATGTGGCACGCGACCGATGGGTCGATCCCGACCATGTCTCTGTGTTTCTATGTGAAGACGTCTGCGTTCTCCTGGAGAAACTGCTTCAGCTCTTCCTTCATTCTTTTCTCGAGCTTCTCTCCCACCTGCAACACCTGGGTTGGTTCCGAGGGGTTCACCGAAAATGCTTCCAGCTCCTTGGCCAGGGAAGCGAGAGAATCCGAGGCTATGATTCAAGGATCTAGACCTTCGTCCAGTATTAACTCCTCATCCAATCCTTCGCCATCAACGTCCATCGACTCTGAGTGTATGGTCATTACCATTGGAGAGACGTCCTCGCGTCTGGCAGCCTCCTGTAATGCGTTCACATTTTGGGAGCGGCGGCAGTCCAGTGAACCAGATTGTGAAGGGCTTCTCCGGGTACGATTGCGCTTGGGTCCATGCTGGAGGGGTTGATTATCCAACAGTCCAAGCGCAGCTTTCATCCAGGCATCATCCAACTCCAGGTCCTGGTTTCTCTGTCCCACCGTCCGTTTCTATCGATATTCGGATGTCATGCTCTTTCAGGTAGAAGACACGTTTTTACCACAAGCACTTGGTCGTGTAATGTTTTTTCGATTCCCACAGACGGTGCCAATATGTTAACGTCGGAACCTGTACCAGCCCACGTGTCAACAGATCTCCAGTCACTCATCTGCCAATTCGTATGTTACCTGCACACTAGGACAATCGTTAGGCACCAAGATCTCCGAAGAAAAAGGGTCCGGCGATCGTTGGCACTCCGACGATCAAGTCTACTGCCGGTATATGAGAGATACACGGGGGCAGAAACAATAGGGTGTGGGAGAGACAAACAGGCAGAGATTTGAACAGAGTTTAGGGTGAGATTCTTAAGTATAAAAAGTGCGTACCTTGGAACAACCAGAGACGTTGCATTTATAGCGCAAGAGTTCCAATTGATTTAGGAGACAAATCAATTTGATACTCAATCGGATCTTCCTTCCTTATGTGATAAAGATATCCGAGATTGTCTTCCTTCCTTGAGCTTATCACGTTACATGATTTTAGGAGATCACGATTCAATTTCCTTGTGAGGATTTGTGCGCCCAATCCAACGCAATCTTTCTTTAATTACTTTTCTGGTCATTCCAGCATATCGAGCTGCTTGCTGGTTACGAGTAATACGAGGCCTTGTAGGTCGCACGCGAGTGCCGAGGCCCTCCACAAGCCTCGCAGATTTCTGGCTGCCGAAGGCCCAAGCATGCGATGGGCCTTCCAAGGTTATAGCAGAGTCTAGATAGGGTTCTTGATGGATCTTGAATTGGGCCCTTAATGGGCTTGGATGGGGCCCCTGCTGATGTGGCAGCCATATCGTAATCGTGTGGTAACAGGCATATTACCCAACAATTCTTCCACTTTTCCTAGAGTATATATGTCATGTCTTGCAACCCCATACCTCGCAGATGTCCCTTAAAACTTTTAGCCGGAAAGCTTTTAGTAAATGGGTCCGCGAGGTTATCCTCAGTAGCAATCTTGCTGACAATTACATCTCCATGACTAACAATCTCTCCTAAGAGATGATATTTCCGTTATATATGTTTTCCCCTTTGATGACTCATTGGTTCTTTAGCATTTGCCACTGCCCTACTATTGTCACAGTACAATGTCATGGGTTGTGATGATGCAGGCACCACCTCAATGTCCGTTAGAAATTTGTTTAGCCATACTGCCTCTTTAGCAGCTTCACAAGATGCCACATACTCGGCTTCCATGGTGAATCAGCAATGCATGATTGGTTGATACTTCTCCATATAACGGCTCCACCAGCTAGTGTAAACAATGATCCTGACGTGGACTTACGAGAGTCTTTATTAGCTTGAAAATCAGAATCTGTATACCCAACTAGAACAATGTTTGGTAATGAGTAAACTAGCATATGGTTCCTTGTTCTACGAAGGTACTTAAAGATATGCTTTACAGCCACCCAATGTTTTGGTCCTGGGTTAGATTGATAACGACTAATCATACCAACAGCATAAAAAATGTCAGGTCTAGTGCACAGCATAACATACATGAGACTACCCACTGCTGATGCATAAGGTATTCTACTCATGCGCTCTATCTCTTCAGGAGTTTTTGGAGATTGCTCTTTAGAGAGTTGAATTCCATGTCTGAACGGCAAATTGTCTTTCTTGGAATCTTGCATGGCAAATATGACAAGTATTTTGTCAATATATGTAGCTTGGGATAATGCTATCAGCTTGTTCTTTTGATCCCTTAAAATCTGAATGCCTAGAACATAACTAGCTTCACCCAAATCCTTCATATGAAACTGTTGGGCCAACCACGCTTTCGTAGATGATAACATACCTACATCATTTCCTATGAGTAGAATATTATCTACATAAAACACCAGAAAAATTACCTTTTTGTCCTGTATCTTTTTATAGACATAGGGTTCGTCGAAGTTCTGATCAAAGCCATATGTCCTAATCACCTCGTCGAACATCTTGTTCCAAGATCTTGATGCTTGCTTCAGTCCATAAATGGACCGTTGCAGCTTGCACACTTTAGATTCATGACCATGTTCTACGAACCCATCTGGTTGTACCATGTAGATACATTATTCAAGATGACCATTAAGAAAAGCCGTCTTGACATCCATTTGCCACACCTCATAATCATAATGAGCTGCAATGGATAAGAGAATCCGAATATATTTTAGCATAGCTATAGGTGAGAAGGTTTCCTCGTAATCGATACATTCTCTTTGGGTAAAACCCTTAGCCACTAGTCTTGCTTTGAAGGTTTCTACCTTTCCATCCACTCCTCTCTTTCTTTTGTAAACCCACTTGCACCCAATGGGTTTTATTCCTTTTGGTGCATTTACAAGTTTCCAGACTTGATTAGAATGCATAGATTCCATCTCAATGTTCATAGCCCGTCTCTACAAATCTGCATCCACATCGTTTATAGCCTCCTTATATGAATTCGGATCATCTATTTGTTCTGCAGAGATCGCCTATTTGGATTCTCTAACAAACAAGTACCTAGACAGTTTTATGATGACCCTTTGACTATGCCTAAGGGCTGTGGATCTTGAATTGTGGCTTTATTTGGAATCGTAACATTTTCATTAATGTTGTTATCACCTTTAGATGATACCATTTCCTCCTCATCACCTTGAACGTTCTTTTGATCTATGGGATCAGATAACATATCACTTCTTCCACTCAGATGATGTTCTCTAGGTGTTTACGATACCATGAGTTGTCTATCACTAGGTTGCGTCCCATGAATTAATGAGTTGGGATTACTCCCACTCATTTCTTCCAAAACAGCCTTACTCTTAGATTGACGTTCATTGATATATTTATCCTCCAAGAAGGTTGTATTTGTACTGACAAAAACCTTCCTATCTAGAGGACTATAAAATTGTATCTCCTGATACCTTTAGGGTATCCCACAAACAGGCATATTTCTGATCTATACTCCAACTTTTCTGTCTTTCCTTTCAGCACATGAGCCGGACATCCCCAAATTCGGATGTGACGCAAATTTGGTTTGCGCCCATTCCATATTTCTAGGGAAGTCTTGGGAACAGACTTAGATGGAACTAGGTTAAGAATATAAGCGGTTGTCTCCAGTGCATATCCCCAAAACGAGATAGGTAGAGTTGAAAAACTCATCATTGACCTAACCATATCTAACAATGTCCTGTTTCTTCTTTCTAGAATGTCGTTCTGTTGGGGTATACCATGCGCACTCAGTTGAGAAACTATACCATTTTATGTTAAGTAGTCCCTTAATTCTCCTGAGAGATATTCGCCACCTCGATCTGACCGAAATGTTTTTATACTTTTACTCAAATATTTCTCGACCTCAGTCTGATATGCTTTGATTTTTCAAAAGCCTTTAACTTTCGAGTCATCAGGTAAATGTATCCAAATCTAGAGTAATCATCTGTAAAGGTGATAAAATACTCATATCCTCCTCTCGCTGGTGTACTCATAGGTCCACATACATCAGGATGAACTAGTACTAACACTTCTTTGGTTCTATGTCCCTTTGCGAAAAAGGACCTTTTGGTCATCTTATCTTCCAATCAATAATCATAGACCGGCAATGATTCGACCTCAATTGAGTTGAGGGGACCATCATTTGCCAGTCTTTGTATCATGTTAAGGTTGATGTGTCCAAGTCTAAGATGCCATAGATAAGTATCACTAGTATGGTATGTATTTTGTTTATTATGGTTTGCAGAAGTATTATTAATTTCATTTGTGGAATAATTTAATATGTAAAGACCATTCATCAAATATCTGGCACAAATAGGAGTTTTATTCATCAAAATGTAAAGCGCTTTATTAGGCGCAAAATCAAGAAAATAACCCTGTCCTATTAAATAAGAAATGGAAATCAAATTCTGCTTCATCTGCGGGACATAATAACAGTCTTTAAGAATTAAATGCCTACCACTACTGAAATAAAAATAAACTACTCCTACAGCTCTCGCCGAAACTACTGCTTATGTGCCGACTGTGATAGTAAATTGGCCTTCATTGAGTTTTCTGCTCTCCTGAAGCACCTGCATTGACATGCAAACATGATTAGTAGCTCCATAATCTACAACCCAGGAATATGTATAATCAACCACTAAACAAGACTTAGTTATGAAAAACTCACCAGCACTTTGCTTCTGTTTAGTTAGTGCTTTGGGACAGTCTTTCTTCCAGTGACCTTTCTCGCCGCAGCTGAAACACTTGCCTTTCCATCTGCTTTGGTCTTTTTGTTGCTTCCTGGCTTCTTGTTAGCTCTCTTCCTTTTCTTTCCACCTTTGTCTTTCGACTTGGAATTAGAGGAGCTTCCAATTGCTACATAAGCATTACCACATTTGGCCTTCAGACCACTTTCCACATTTTGTAACTCATTCATCATCTCAGTCAATGGCATATCCATCTCGTGTAAGTGATAGTCCACAGTAAACTGTGAAAACAAATCAGGTAAAGAGTTCAATACCATATAGTCCACATTTTGCACCAATGGTTGCACCCAGATTCTCCGCCACATTGAAGTGTCCAATCATGGTTAACATATGGTCCTTCACTGGTGTTGACGTCAGAACCTGCAACGTCTACGTGTCAACAGATCTCCAGTCACTCCTCTGCCAACTTGTATGTTACCTGCACACTCGAATAATCGTTAGGCACCAAGATCTCCAGAAAAAAAGGGTCTGGCGATCGTTGGTACTCCGACGATCAAGTCAACGGCCGGTATAAGAATAATACACGGGGGCAGAAGTAATTGGGTGTGAGAGGGACAAACAAGCAGAGATTTGAGTAGAGTTTTGGGTGAAATTCTAAGTGTAGGAAAAAACGTCATCAAATGCTTACTAAAAAGTGAGTACCTTAGAATAACCTGAACCTGATATTTATAGGGGAGAATCCTAATTGATTTAGGGAAGCAATCAATTAGAATTCCGTTAGGATTATCTTTCCTTATCAGATAAGGTAGGTTCCAATCTCACAGTGATCTTCCGAGATTGTATCATAATCTTCCTCAATCTATAAGATTGTGATGTCTGCTAGTTATAATAAATACGAAGTCCGGCAAAGCTCTCTGGGTCGACCATGGGTGTCGAGGCCCTTCATGGGCCTCACAATGCGCTGATTTAGAAATGCTAAGATGTTCGATGGGCCTCCGAGGCCTTCTGAGAATTTATGAGGCCCTTGCTGGGCACCCAAGGCCTTCGCCGAGTTTATGAGACCTTTATGAATCTAGAAGGCCCTCGCTGGGCCAATAAGACCTTAGCGAGGCTTGAATTAGGCCTAGATGGGACATTTGCTGGCCCTTTGCTGACGTGGAGGTCTTACCAAAATCGGGTGGTAACAACTGGCATTCCGGGTTTCATGTGGATGTTCTGTAAGGTACGAATCACTTCGAACTGAGCTCTCCTACTTCGATGTGCAAACATGTCCTTGAGGCTTTTCATTATGTCATAAGAGGTCTCAAGACTGTCATGCTTCTGCTGTAACACATTTGACATTGATGCCAAAATGTAACAGCGAGCCAACTTGTCTGCAGCTACCAACTTATCATAAGCATCCCTCACGTCCTTGCTTGCAGTCTCAGTGAGTTGCTCAGGCCAATATTCTTCAAGCACAAAATCAATTTTCTCAACGGTGAGAACAATCATTAGGTTACGTTTTCAATCCACATAATTTTTTCCGGTTAGTTGGTTTTGTTTTAGGATAACGGAAAATGGACTGAGAGACATTTTGCTGAAAATAACAAAATAATTGCATATTAAAATTGAGCACGAATTTAACATATGATGCATGAATGCATATGTAGATCCAAAAAACTACAATAATGTAACAACTACTTAATCCTTGTGATCCAATAAGCCTCTCTATAGGAAAAGTCACCGTGTCTACTGATTAAGTTGGGACCCTCCCACCAGACAAATCATATCTTGACAATAAATGTCTAGATAAATCCAGTATCGCTTTATTTGGTCACCAAGATCATAAACGAGAGCCTCTATAAGAGGTTCGTAGATGATCTTGATTTGAGTGTATAACATTTGTCTAGATCTCCAGATACTTGAAAAATAATTCCGCCATCTATAGGATGATCTCAAATTATATTCTATCTAGACGATCTTACCAAAAAGAGAATCCAATCAAACAACCCGAATCACGCAGCCCTTCTATAGGGAGTCCGTTGCGTTACCGGTACGAGGTTAACGTATTATGTTGCTTATGAATTGACAAAAGGAGACCGTGGGTTTTTATTTAAAGAAATACCCTCACCCACTCAATATTTTAAAATAATAGGTTTTAATTTAAATAATTACCAACTGTGCACATTAATCAAATTAACAAACAATTTAATTATTACGGACTTCATCTTCAAGAAAAATTTAATTTAAATTAAATTAATTGAGAGAACACCCAATATTTTAATGAAATGCATTCTATTCCAAGTTTCACGAGCGATGCCAAAATTAATTATATATGATATGATTTACAGAATAATAATATTTCAAAAAAATATTTAAAACATTCATAGCAATAAATTAACAATTATTTTTGGCCCAAAACACGACTCAAGAAATAAATTTAAAAACTAATTGGGCCCAAACCCAATATTTAACTTTAAATCTTGAGCCCAAATCATTGCTCCAATTGCTAAACAAACCCAAAGAACAAAAGATCAAAGAAGTAGCTATCCGTGTAACCAAACAGTAGCTATTTGTAGAACCAAACAAGGGCTATCCTCGCAACCAAACACGGATCTTCTTTCTCCTTGAGTTATCTTCTTGTCCAAACAAACAACCACCATACCATGGCTCGAATCCCGGTTACGCCGCCAACTCGAATCGCCAGAGGGAACATGGAGATCTGCTCGGCCACCGAAAAATACCATGGTCGAATCCAAGGACGTTCCCTAAACAGATCGCTAGAGACACACATCAGAGTTGTGCAACCGTCGTGCGCAGATCATCCGGCCATGTAGATCCCAGATCTACTTGGAGAGCCCATCGCGTGACCGCCGCGAAGATCCGACACCCAGCTCCTGATCTACGTGAATAGATCCGCCTTGCGATCGGGCGCACCAGCACGCGCTGGATCTGCACCTCTCACAGATCATTTGGTGAGCTGAATCTGGCACACCAGATCTGTGCTCACAGATCTCCGGTACATCAGATCTGGTGCATTAGATCTGCGATGAATCTGGCACACCGACGACCAGATATGCGATCGCGCAGATCTCTGGTGTATCAGATCTGCTTGGCCTCGTCTGGGAATTTTTTTTTTTGTTCGTTCTTTCTTCATCGGTCCTATCATTAATTTTCAACTATTACAAAAATTAACTAGTCCCAATTTAGAGCTCACAATTAAATCTATTTTGTAATTAAAAATTAATTCAAGATGATGGAGTTGTAATCCACCGAACTTGTAACATACTCGAAATAACGAAATGCAATAAACAAGTGTGGCCACAAAATAATTGGATCACAGTTTAAAATAATATCAATTATTCAATCAACATATAAATAACTAATCCTAGACATCGCTCGACTAGAACATGCAATTATCAGATCTTGATAGCATAACAAACACGTAAACGATCTAGACCGCTCTGATATCACTTGTTGGAAACTGGCATGAGAATTAGCCAGAAAATAAAAAATTTCTTAAATTCAATAAAACCAAAATCTTTGCTAGGCGTTCATGTATTTATTATAATTAAAATACTAATGTTTAGTATTATACCTAAATCGATATACGATTTTAGATCTTGTTCTGATTCACGACCTTGCTACTTTTAATTCACGAACTTGGTGCTCCCAACGTTCAATCATTCTATGATATTCTCCCAAGTATGGATTACACCGGCGTGTGGGCATCTTTTAATTTTAATTAAAAACTAATTTCTGGATTGGTCATATCTAGAAAATCAAGAAGCTAAATTTCTTCTATTTTCTTAATTGATCGAATAAAAAATTTATGTCACAAGCAATGTGATATAAATAACGGCAAGTGATCTGATTGCAAACAACGACAAGAGTCCTGATTGCATCCAAGTCCAATTAGTTTAGGATTGATTTAATTACATATGTAATCCCTGAACTTACATTACAATTATAATTAAGTCCAAAACTTTTATAGTAATTGTGATTAAGCCCAAAACTTTATAAAGCTACCACAAAGACCTGATCGGACATATATTTTCCAAACTCCAATAATTAGATTCCGTTTAGTCGACTCTAGATCTCAATCTAATTATTAGTCTTTTGCTTTTTTCACTAAAGACAAGAGACTGCACTCTCATAATATATAAAATTACAGAAGCTGTAATACTTTTCTCTGACCTACCGTATATATAATTCATCCCTGTCTGAGATCCGATAATTAGGTATGAGCATAAATGACTATTTTGTCATTCTAATTATTCTCGCTAACTTTAAGTTACATTTTTTTAACGATCGTGTGAACTAATTCACAGATGTCGAAGTTTAGCCATCGCTAAACACTGAGCTCAGATTTATAACCATTCAACAGAAAATACTTAAGTTGTCACTCAATCTATTTTTCAGGGCGACAGTTTCCGACACGAATTCGTGTTCTCTACTTCGCTCATTCTCAAACTCCAAACTCACCGAGATATTTGATCAACTAAATTGATCTCACTCATTGGTAAATCAAAGAACCATCAAACTAACGAAAAGATATACACAATCTTGTCAAGTGATTTAGATGAAATACCCGGTGATTAAGTAGAATTTAATTATTCTCACAGTCATGCTATATAATTAAATTCGACACATGGTCCGTTCAATACACTCCAAGTGTACTAGTGTCACCATTAATCTATTTCTGCGATAAGGAGTAAGGACAAATCGCGAACCCGAATAATTAAATAGTCAACACTACAACATTCCAGTACAAGGTGCCAACCTTTATACATTAGTTGTGAATAATTTTATTGATGATCAAAATATAAGTTGTGTCACACTATACTTCTCAACGCAAGTGTCTAACTTATATTATCACAAGTAATCATTGACACTTTATTTACATACTCAATATTAAACAGATGTAATAATAATAAATGAAAAGAACAAACTTTAATTTATCATAAAATTGTTATTTTATTACAGCAAAAAACTATACTATATGGGCATATTACCCAATATTTCTTCCCTTACTGGTGCTGTTTTTCTTTGACATCTTTCTCCTACAAAAACTCTCGGGTTAAGAACTCTGGCAGTGAATTATTCTCTCTTTTGATAAATTCTATTAAAAAATCGAAACATGATAAAATTTCTTGTCATCTGGCAAAAATTTGTTTTGAAACAAGATTTTTGACATTCTTTTGTAAAACATCTTTTGAAGCTTTGCAATATATATATATAAAGAAACAAAGCTAACTTTTAACATTTTGATTTATAAACAAATTATTTCTTCAAGCATAACTTGGATTTAAATAAAAAAATATGAACAAATATTATGGAAGAAGAAAAAAGAAAGTAAAATATATAATTTATAGTTTAAAACCAATTCTAGTATAGAGTAAAATAATAAAATTGAGAATGCATAGTTGTTTTTGACTTACTACAAAAATATGTTATAGAAAAAAAAAATTTATGGGAGGTTTTTGTTCGCTAAAAATGTACCGTAAGTGCACGGGTCGCGTTCAAGTAATAAAGTGATGAGAGAGTGTCGAACCCCTGAGGATAATTTTGCTAACATCCAAATCAATCTAGCCCTATTTTAAACACACAATAAAACATATTGTTTTGATGATTAAACTAATAATTCAAAGATGATGAAAAATAAGCTAATAAGAAAAATATTAAAAGAGATATTTGTAGGAAATAAAATCAACTAGAAGAAGATACTGGGAATTCGACTTCACCAATTATTCCACTTTAAAGTTTCATTTTCCATTATCAATTCCAAAATGAGGTTAATATGGCAATCCATGCTCCTAAAATGTCTAGCAATCTCTCCCGAGTAAAGCCAAACCTAATTTTACACAAGACTCTCAAGCATTCCTACCGAGAGAACGTATATGTAAAAAGCATTAAAACTCAAGAACATTCATTATTGATTGCACAAAGTATGAAAAGAGTATTCCTACATTCCATAAACCTTGTGTTGTTAATTAAATGTATTAAACCTAATTTCAACCTCCCGGTAGCAACTAAGTTACAAAAGTATTTCAATGGTGATCAATCATCTCAATATACAATAGAACCCAATAATAAACAACCATAAAAGCCAATTATAAGGAATCAATAACAAGAACAATGGACTTTAAAGCTTCATAAATAGATTCATCTCATTCCTAGTAAATAAAATTAGCCCATAGTATTTATAAAGACAAAATAGAAATAGATACAAAATACATCACCGGATTTGATAAAGTCAAGAAAAATGGAAGATTTAGCTTGAGCCTATGGTTGTATTCATTTACCCACTATAAACCTCCATTCATCTTCCTCTATTTACAAAATGTTCACAATGATGTACAAAAAAAAATCAAAGAAAACACATTTCCATGGAGTTTTCAAAGAACCCAAAAACTTCCTTTCTTCTTGGAGAGCTTTCTAATGTCTATGGAGTATGAGAATGACCCTAAAATGTAAAAAAAACGGCCACTTAAAACCCTACAAGAGATAAAAGTTGAAAGACCAAAAAGCCCTTGAAAATCTAACGAGGATAGCAGAAGAAATAGGCCATGCAATCGCATGGTAATAATCCATGCGATCGTATGGAAGAACATAAAAGCTCACTGCTGGAAATTGGGGCAACTCGTGATTGCGCAGAAATTGGCCCATGCGATCGCATGGGCCAAATTACAAAGTGTTTGATTTTGACTTTTGATTAATTACAATTTCAGTCCCTGAACTATCTGAAATGCTGAGTTTATTCCTTGAATTTTTGGTTATTTTTTATATATGTCCTTCATAAATTGCAATATTGGTCCTCCATCTTTAGACATATTTATCTTTTGGTATCTGAAATTCTCGATTTCCACAAATTTAGTCCTTTTTGCTCATTTTTTACGTGGATCTTTTCCAATCACTATCCAATCTCGGGTTTTTACCTAAATAATCAAAAGAACATAAATAAGTAGTAAACAAATTGAAAGAACTCACAATTATCTATTTTTTAAGGCTAAAATAAGTACAAAATCTGCACTTATCACACCCCCAAACTTGCATTTTGTTTGTACTCAAACAAAATGATCTAAAAACATCATGCAAGCACACAAGCACAATCAAACTATAAAAGGACTACAAACATGCGAAATGTTAGGGAGTTTACCACCTTACCATGATATTTTGAAACTTGCTTATAGTTCATGAAAAATCTACACAAATGCTAAAAACAAAAGAAACTTTTCAACTTAATCCATGCTAGATGTATGTGTGTGCATAGTCACTTTGAATCATTTCAGAACAAAAATTGGTGAATACCCAACCCTCAATGGTCAAAATTTCCTTTCCTTCTCGTTGGATGCACTCCCCCAAACTTGATATTTTCTCTCTAACCCGGGGTGTCTATTCAATAGTTTCTCTCAAATCACTCAATCTTTTCCGCTCAAGTTTGGTTGGATTTTGTCAATGATTGTAACTACTTAGGCTTGTGAAGATTCTCCAAAAAATTTGAGTAGTTCAACAATCAAACTTCTACCAAGTAATTCAAACCCACTAGTCATCTAAATCCCGAAAAGTAGTTACTGTGGCTCAAACTTGCAAGATTTGATATGAAAGTCTCATGATATATATATATATATATATATATATATATATATATATATATATTTTGCAACCTTACTCCCTTAAGCTTTCTATTTGACCCATGTAACGAGTTTTAGGTCGGTAACTCCCCGGTTTAAAAGAGACCAAAGGGTACCGGGCTTTGAGATGTCCCAACGGACTTAATCGTTCAAGTCAAAAAGGCTACAAAGTAAGGTAAAAGAATTAAAAATAGAGCAAAAATATAGCCATCTTGAGCACAACCAACAAACCTTTATATGGGGATTAGATTCCAAGCATATGGTCATTACCAAGTTTTTGCTAGTTAGTCAAAACTACTCTACATACATGTTCAACAAGCATGGAATCAACACACTCCTAAGAAGATAAATCACAGCTCAACCATTCCCAAACTATCTTTCCATTTGGACAAATTAAAGAGATGATAAGTCGGTAATAGATAACACCGTTTAAGTTCTAAAAACCGCTTTATGAAGAACAAGTGCACTCAACATTTGTATGCAATGAACATCATGACGAAAGTCCTAAAAAGCGTATCTAGCATGGAATAAGCATATTGATCAAAAATCACAAGTAGCATTTATGTCTACAATCTATGAATCACAGCAATTTCAACAAGATTACAACATTAGCCGACAAGGCTCTCTAACAAGCATAATAAACAAGCAAAATATCTAGCAAGGCTCTCTAACAAGTAAAAACACAAGCAAAATCCATACCCCCAAACTTAAAATTTACACTGTCCTCAATGTAAAACTAAAAAAATCAAAAAAGAAGAGAAAAAGGTACTCCTCTGGGCTGAGTTGGTTGGTGATGGTAACTTCAAGTTGACAGAAATCTTTGTTTGGACTAATTGAGATTGTTGGAGACGACATTTCTTCTTTTTGTAGACTCGTTGCTATTAGGCCTGCCAAACAAGGACAACAAAATCAAAATTCACCTAATTTTCAAGAAATGGAATCATGCCAAAAGAATGAACTACTTGCAAAACAAAGAGTAAATGAAAGAAAAATGGGTTGCCTCTCATTCAGCGTTTCTTTATAGTCACTAGCTAGACTTTTAGCATATGATTAGGCGGGATTGGTGAGATGGATAACTGACTTTCCATTGGAAAAATCATCACTCCAGTAATGCTTCCACCGTTGACCGTTCACTGTAAATGTCCTATTGCTTGCATTCTCAACCTCCACAGCCCCAGATGGATACACTCTTTTAATTGTGAATGGTCCCGACCACCTGGAGCGTGACTTTCTTGGAAAAAGCTTGAGCCATGAATTAAATAGTAGAACTTATTGCCCAACCTCAAACTGTCTTCTTTGGATGTGGTTATCATGCCATCTCTTAGTGCGCTCCTTGTAGATTTTGGAATTCTCATATGCTTCAAGTCGAAACTCATCTATTTCATTTAATTGGAAGAGTCTTTTCTCACCTGCTTCTTTCTAATCAAAATTGAGCTTTTTCACTGCCTAATATGTACGGTGCTCCAACTCTACGGGTAGGTGACATGCTTTTCCAAACACCAGACAATATGAAGATATGCCAATAGGAGTTTTGAATGTAGTACGGTACGCCCAAAGTGCATCGTCCAATTTTTTGGACCAATCCTTCCTCGAAGCATTCACTGTTACCTCCAAAATTCTTTTCAGTTCTCGGTTGGAGATTTTGACTTGCCCACTTGTTTGAGGATGATAAGGAGTTGACACTCGATGACGTACACCATACTTAGCCAACACTAACTCAAATTGGCGATTGCAAAAGTGCTTATCCCCATCACTGATGATTGCTCGTGGAGTACCAAAACGGGTAAAAATGTGCTTTCTCAAGAAGTTAATCACAACCCGGCCATCATTGGTGGGTAGTGCAACGGCCTCCACCCACTTTGAGACATAATCAACCGCCACCAATATGTATTGATTAGAGAATGATGCTGGAAATGGTCCCATAAAGTCAATACCCCAAACATAAAAAATTTCAACTTCTAGAATACTGTTGAGAGGCATTTCATTCTTTCTTGAAACATTCACTGTCTTCTAGCACCGATCACATGTTTTCACAACTCTGTAGGCATCCTTAAATAAGGTAGGCCAGTAGAAATCACTCTGTAATACCTTTGCAGCAGTTTTAGATGCCCCAAAATGCCCTACATATTCTGATGAATGACACTGCTGTAGGATATCCATTATCTCTCTTTCTGGTACATATCTTCTGATGATCTAATCTGGTCCCCTTCTGTAAAGAATTGTATCATCTCAAAAGTAGTGCTTGATGTCTGCAAAAAATCTTTTCTTTTGATGGCTAGAGAGATCTGGTGGAGTGATGTTGCTGGCTAGGAAGTTGACAATATCTGCATACCACGGTGCTTCCTCAACTGCAAAGATACGCTCATCAGGAAATTTTTCATTTATCTCTCCACTACGTGACTTTTCCCCAATCTCAAGTCTAGATAGATGGTCGGCGACTACATTTTCACTCTCCTTTTTATCTCTAATCTCTATGTCAAACTCCTGCAGTAGAAGTATCCATCTGATGAGTCTAAGCTTAGCATTCTTCTTTGCAAACAGATGCCTCAGAGCAGCATGATCTGTATGGACAATCACCTTCGATCCCACAAGATAGGACCGAAATTTATCAAAAGCATAAACCACTGCAAGAAGCTCTTTTTCGGTGGTGGTATAGTTTAGCTGAGCATCATTCAAGGTCCGACTGGCTTAGTAAATCACATGAAAATTTTTATCCTTGCGTTTTCCCAACACTACCCCAATTGCAAAATCACTGGCATCACACATTAGCTCAAAGGGTAGACTCCAATCAGGTGTAACCAAAATCGGTGCTGTGACAAGCTTTCTTTAAGAGTGTTGAAAGCATATAGACACTCTTCAGAAAATTGAAACAGAATATCCTTCTCCAAAAGGTTGCAAAGTGGTTTCGTGATTTTTGAGAAATCCTTTATAAAGCGTCGATAAAAGCCTGCATGCCCAAGAAAACTCCGAATTTCCTTTACAGATGTTGGAGGTGGCAGTTTCTCAATTACTTGAATTTTAGCCTTGTCAACCTCAATTCCCTTAGCTGAAATTAAGTGCCCCAATACAATTCCCTCATGGACCATGAAATGGCACTTCTCCCAATTTAGGACAAGATTGGTTTATTCACAACGCTGCAAAATCAAAGATAGATGATGAAGACACTCATCAAAAGATGCTCCAAAGACTGAGAAATCATCCATGAAGACCTCGATGTATTTCTCCACCATATCTGAAAATATGGATATCATACATCGCTGAAAATTAGCTGGAGCGTTGCATAGGCTGAATGACATCCTTCTATAAGCAAATGTACCATAGGGACAAGTTAATGCAGTCTTCTCTTGATCTTCTGGAGCTATCGAAATCTGATTATATCCAGAATATCCATCCAAAAAGCAATAATGTGAATGCCCGGCTAACCTTTCCAACATTTGATCGATTAATGGCAAAGGAAAATTGTAGAATCCCGAATTTTATTATTATTTATTATTAAAGGACCTAAGTGAAAATACGTTTTAGAATCAATTAATTTATTTTGGGCTAAATAATTAATTTGTGAAATTTTGAGCTTTAATATTTCAATATTGGGCTCGTTGGATAGCTCGTATTTAATTATGATTATCGGCTCAAGAAAAAGTATTTTTAGATAAGCTAAATTCAAGATATAGACAGTTCAAAATTTTTATAGTAAATGAAAGTTAAAAGGGACTCTTTTGGATAGCTCTTCTCGGCCGAAAACTATTCACTATTTGAATTGTAAATTTGTTTCTATCCCTATCCCAATCCCTATCTCTATTTCTATCTCTATCTCTCTATTAATCAATTTAAAACTCCAATCAAACCAAATTACCACCTTGTTTCCTACAAAAAAGTACAACCTTTTGACCTACCTCACGTCTTGAAGAACAGCAGGCTGTTTGCGTAGGAAATATTATTTTCTTCAGTTTCTGGTGGTACTCTTTTCAAGCTTTCCATTCATTTTTTCAGTGCAATCATTCACAAGAAATAAGGTGAGATACTACGTGCTATTGTTGATGTCTACAACCTTCTAATTATTATTTTTGCGCATGTAAATTGATTACTTAATTTCAGTGATCCTTCTGGAGAAATCATAAACCAGTTCATTTAAACTTTTGGGTTCAGTTAAACCTTTGAGTTTCAGTTATTTGCAGCGCTTGCATGAATTATCATTGTCATGGTGTGATAATTCACAGTTCAGTTTAGTAAGTTAATTACATGCTTAATTATAATTTTTGGATTGTTCGTAGAAATTAGCAAGTATCTCATTGAGTATATTTAGTTATACTCATCCCTCATTTTAAATGATTTTCAGGTAATGATTAATAGGATGGATGCATGGAGGGTCAGTGAAGTTGTCAAGCCAATGGTCACCAAAAGAATAAATTGGTTTATTTATGATGTTTAGTTAATAAGACGATTATTCACAATTTTAAGTTATTTATCATTAAACAAATATTTTCTTATTTGTTTACGAGTTAACCAATTGTTTGGCAATTGGGATTATTTTTTTCTTTTATTATTACAGTCATTTTCCGCAATATTTAATAGTTATGGATTTTATTAACACTCTAGAACCTTAGAAATTCTGGGGCGTTACAAAAATGATCCTTTCGAGTTGCAGTATTGAGTTTACGATAATCAATGCAAACTCGCCATCATGTAACTGTTCCGGTTGGAATGAGCTCATTGTTGTCATTGGGCACCACTATGATCCCTCCTTTCTTTGGCACTACTTGGATTGGACTGACCCAAAAGCTGTCTGATATAGGATAGATGATCCCCGCATCAAAAAGTTTTATCACCTTAGCCTTGACTACCTCTTGCAGTGTTGGATTCAATCTTCTTTGACACTGGACTGATGGCTTAAAATCATCTTCTATGAAAATCTTGTGCAGACAGACTGTAGGACTAATGCCTTTGATATCTGAGATAGACCATCCTATTGCAGTTTTGTGCTCACGAAGGATGCTTAGCAATTTTTCCTCTTCCAAATTACTGATGGAGTTTGCAATGATAACCGAAAGTGTAGAATCATCACCCAAATAAGTATAACGCAAGTGAGATGGCAATTTCTTGAGTTCTAACTACGGAGGGTTTTTTTATAAACGGTGGTAACCTTGTTGATTTTTTCCCGAGCTCCTGGAAAGGTGGTTGCCATTTATAAGCTGGGTTTGTCTCTAATTGTTGCACCATGGGTTTGGTTTCTTCTGACTCGGATGTCTCGGTAAAAGAATGAACCAAACATGTCTCAAGTAGATCTTGAGGATGATTTACTGCAAAAGATTCTGCCACCATTTCATCTACCACATCAACCCTGAAACAACTGTTAGAATCCATTGGATACTTGACTGCCTTGAAGACATTGAACACCACATCTTCATCATTTAACCTCAATATCATCTGGCCTTTGTGCACATCAATCAAAGCTCTTCCAGTAGCCAAATATGGTCTGCCCAATATTAGAGGAATATCCTTGTCTTCTTCCATGTCTAGAATGATGAAGTCGACAGGAAAAATAAATTTGTCAACTTTTACCAAGATATCCTCAATGATTCATCTAGGATATTTGATTGAGCGGTCGGCTAACTGTAAGGAAACCGTTGTTGCTTTTGCCTCCTCTAAGCCTAATCTCTTGTAGATAGAAAATAACATCAAATTAATACTTGCACCTAAATCACAAAGAGATTTATTAAAATCAATATCACCAATGGTACAAGGAATAGTAAAACTCCCTGGATCTTTAAGCTTAGGTGGCAATTTGTTCTGTAAGATAGCACTACACTCTTCGGTCAACATCACTGTCTCGTGCTCCTTTAGCTTCCTCTTGTTCAATAAAATTTCTTTCATAAATTTTGCGTAGCTAGGCATCTGAGCTAAGGCATCGGCAAAATGGATGTTGATTTGCAACTTCTTGAAGACTTCCAAGAATTTCTCAAATTTCTTGTCCAACTTGTGCTTTTTCAATCTTTGCAGAAATGGGATTGGAGGAACATATGCCTTCACTTGACGAGTTGCCTTAGTAGGTGGGGTATCCAACTCTTTTTCTTGACTAGAATCTTGTTGTGCTTTAGATTGATCCACTTGTTCATCCTCAATAGAAGTTGTCTTGTCATGAGTGGCAACATTTCTCTTTACCTCTATCTCAGGCAATTGAACCCCACTTCTTGTAGTAATTGCTTTAAGTTGCTCTCTTGGGTTGGTTTCAGTGTTGCTCGGTAATTGTCCTTGTTGTCTTTCAGAGAGAAGTTTTGCCATCTGACGCATTTGATTCTCCAAGTCCTTCACGGATGTTCTGATACTCTTAATAGATTCATCAGTTCATTCTTGAAATTTTAACTGTTGGTGTGCTAACTGAGCCATAGCTTCTTCCCAACCTCCTTTCTGTTGAAAATTCGATTGTTATCTCGGAGCGCCTTGTTGATGTTGGTTGTTGCTCCATGAAAAATTCGGATGATTTTTCCAAGCTGGATTATATGTGTTGGAGTAGATATTACCTTGCTGACTAGGATGATTCTGAGCATAATAAGCTTGCTCGGTGGATGTCGAAGAACTGGTCAACAGTGGGCAATTTTCGGTTGAATGATTTGCTCCACAACCATCACATTCAAGAGTAGGCGTCTAAATAGCATGAGCTGTCCGATTACAAGCTATAGTATCCATCATCTTTTTCTCCATGGCGGCCATTTGTGTAGAAAGAGCAGATATAACATCAACATCATGCATCCCTGGTGCTCTTTTAGTTACTCCCCTATCAGCCGGCCAATTTGAACTTGTCTCAACCATTCTTTCAAATAATACCCATGCCTTTTTGATTGTCTTTGTGTTGATTGACCCATTTGAGGATGAGTCAACAATGGAACGACAATGAGGAAGTAATCCGACATAGAAATATTGAATTTGCAAAGCCTTCTTGATACCATCATTAGGACACTTCCGAAGCATCTCTCTGAACCTTTCCCAAGCTTCATGAAAATTTTTTGTGTCTTGCTGCCTGAATATGGAGATGTCATGCTTCAACTTTCCAACTTTGGGGAGAGGAAAGTATTTGTTTGTGAATTTTTGAACAAGATCATTCCAAGTAGTAATACTCCCTACAGAATGTGAATCCAACCACTCTCTTGCTCCATCTCTCAAAGTATGTGGAAATAATCTAAGTTTGATAGCTTCCATGTTGACATCTTGATATTCAAAATTGCTCACTGTCTCCAAGAAACGTGATAGATGCATATGAGGGTTTTCATTTGAGCGCCCATAGAATTGAAGAGTATTATGAAAGAGGTTGATGACATCTGGTATCAATTGAAAATTATCCTTCCCATAAGCCGAATATGCTATGCTAGATTGGCTTTGAACCATAGCTGGAGTAATAATATCCCCAACTAGCAAATCATCCTCATCTATCTCAACCATTTGATCTTCTTCGTCTGCCATGGTGTTCACTCTATGTCGTGCTTCTCTTTGTTCTATTCTTCGGTGTCTGAAAGTTCTTTCAATCTCGGGGTCAAACACCAAATTCTTAAGATTTTCAAAATCTTGCATCCACCAAAGATGATATGCCTAAAAAGAACAAAGGTAGCACTGGAACTTTAAATGAAAAAATAAAATAAAATTAAAGAATTAAAGCTAGAAATGACAAGGATCTAACTGATTAAATCTATCCCCGGCAACGGCGCAAAAAAACTTGTTCGCTAAAAATGTACCGCAAGTGCACGGGTCGCGTTCAAGTAATAAAGTGATAAGAGAATGTCGAACTCACGATAATAGATAATTTTGCTAACATCCAAATCAATCTAGCCCTATTTTAAACACACAATAAAACATATTGTTTTGATGATTAAACTAAGAATTCAAAGATGATGAAAAATAAGCTAATAAGAAAAACATTAAAAGAGAAATTTGTAGGAAATAGAATCAATTAGAAGAAGATACTAGGAATTCGACTTCACCAATTATTCCACTTTAAAGTATCATTTTCCATTATCAATTCCAAAATGAGGTTAATATGGCAATCCATGCTCCTAAAATGTCTAGCAATCTCTCTCGAGTAAAGCCAAACCTAATTTTACACAAAACTCCCAAGCATTCCTACCGAGAGAACGTATATGTAAAAAGCATTAAAACTCAAGAACATTCATTATTGATCACACAAAGTATGAAAGAGTATTCCTACATTCCATAAACCTTGTGTTGTTAATTAAATGTGCTAAACCTAATTTCAACCTCCAAGTAGCAACTAAGTCATAAAAGCATTTCAATGGTGATCAATCATCTCAATACACAATAAAGCCCAATAATAAATAACCATAAAAGCCAAATATAAGGAATCAATAACAAGAACAATGGACTTTAAAGCTTTATAAATATATTCATCTCATTCCTAGTAAATAAAATTAGATCATAATATTTACAAAGACAAAATGGAAAATAGATACAAAATACATCACCGAATTTGATAAAGTCAAGAGAAATAGAAGATTTAGCTTGAGCCCACGGTTGTCTTCATTTACCCACTATAAACCTCCATTCATCTTATTCTATTTACAAAATGCTCACAATGATTTACAAAAAAAAATCAAAGAAAACCCATTTCTATGGAGTTTTCAAAGAACCCAAAAACTTCCTTTCTTCTTGGAGAGCTTTCTAATGTCTATGGAGTATGAGAATGACCCTCTTAGGGGTGGGCAAAAAAACCGAAAAACCGACTAACCGAACCGAACCGAACCGACTCGGGTCGGTTTTTGGGCCCGGTCGGGTCGGTTTCGGGTTGGGTTTACCCAACCCGAAACCGACTCGGTTTTAAAAAAAAAAAAAAAAAATTTTTTTTTTTTTTTTTTTTTTGTTCTTAAACCCGACCGAAACCGAAAACCCGAACCGACCCGAGTCGGTTCGGGTCGGTTTCGGGTTGGGTTTCAAAATTTTTTTTTTTTTTTCGGTTTGAATTTTTCCAAACCGATTTTAAATCGGTTCGGGTCGGGTTGGGCCCAAAACCGACCCAACCCGACCCACGCCCACCCCTAGACCCTCTAATGTAAGAAAAATGGCTACTTAAAACCCTACAAGAGATAAAAGTTGAAAGACCAAAAAACCATTGAAAATCTGAACAAAAACGCGGACAGCAGAAGAAATAGGCCATGCAATCGCATGGTAATAATCCATGCGAGCGCATGGAGGAGCATAAAAAGCTCACTGCTGGAAATTGGGGCAGTTCGCGATCGCGCCAAATTACAAAGTGTTTGATTTTGACTTTTGATTAATTGTAATTCCAGTTCTTGAACTATCTGAAATATTGACTTTAGTCTTTGAATTTTTGGTTATCTTTCATATAGGTCCTCCATAAATTGCAACATTGGTCCTCCATCTTTAGACATATTTATCTTTTGGTCCCTGAAATTCTCGATTTCCACAAATTTAGTTATTTTTGCTCATTTTTCGCGTGGATCTCTTCCAATTACCATCCTATCTCGAGTTTTTACCAAAATAATCAAAAGAACTTAAATAAGTAGTAAACAACTTGAAAGAACTCACAATTATCTATTTTTAAAGGCGAAAATAAGTGCAAAATCCGCACTTATTAGTTTTCGTAATTTTTAAAAGGAGAGGAATGTCTCTGTAATAGTGTTCCTAATATTTGTTCAAATTATAAATATATTTTGAATACAACATGCCATCTGATATCTTGACTACTCGTACTCCAATTTTCTTTATCTCAGTTATTTCATTCATCATATAAATTTCCCTCGCAATACTAAAATGTCATTAACTTCGAAGTTTCTTTTAATACACACTCTACTAAAATGACAACGTAAATTATGTGAATAAGTGCTATAAATAATTTCTTTCCTATCTTTTTTAGAAACATACCATGGTGGTTTGATATGAGTCTAGTCAACTTCGAGCCAAGACTATCTTCCATTGAATGAGATTTATAACATTCTCATAAAATTGAAGTCTCTATTCTATAACACTTAGTCACTTAATTTACATTATTCACATAATATTAAACTTTAAAATATTTTTTCTACGATTCTTGAACTTCTAAAAGTGTTTTCCAAATGGAATAATTACATGTAAACCTCTTCAACCTAATCTATTATAGGTACAAATTGGAACTTGTAATGTTATTGGTGTCAACTCTTAAATAAAAAATGAACAAAAAATGCAAAATAATTACTAACCTCATTTGGTGCATCGCTTCTCACACGAAATCTCTCATTGTGATTTAAACTACATACGCTACTTGTCATGACTATCTAACTAGAATTTTGCTCTTCGGATTGTTTCCTTTATTTTATTTTATTTGTTTCCTACCCATTTTAAGAACAATCCATGGTGATTTGATTGATAGGCCATCAACTTTAAGCCACTAAGTCCAATTATAACAATGGATCCCATGATACATTTAAGATTCATATGCGTCTAAATGCAATTATAATTATGGATGCTATAAAACAATTTTAAAAGTTTAGTCACTATAAAAAATATATTTTAAAGTTGAATGACTATTCAGTTACACGAGAGAAAATTCAGTGACAATTTGAGAACACAATTTATTTTAATTATACAAAATTAACAGGGTTTATACTACATAGAATTTCAGTTCGCCACATCAACATTTCCTTCAACAGAATCTATTTAAATGATTGAAGAGTATACTATTTGGAAGTTGAAGGATTATTTCGAAAAACTTTAAAGTTTAGTAACATTCTAATAACTTGAGTGACACTTGAAATAATTAACCTGAAAAAAATAAATAAAAAAACATAAAAGGGGAAAAGAAGAAAAGGACCAACAACAACAAGATCGTTCGAAATGGCGTCACGCGATGGCTGAGTACAGGCAAAACGTCACTACAATCCGCCACTTAAGGTATCTCACACACTGCCAGCCAGTAAAATTATCGGTATTTCTCTCTTTAAACACATATATGTGTATCTAAGATAATAAACATAGATAAAAATACGCAAGAAGCTTGTTGAATATTGAAGCAATATTGTTCTTATTACCCTTGTGCCAGATTGAATTAGGGGTTTGATAATCAGTCTAGGTAATTATTGGGTCTATTTTCTTTTAAATTTTTCTTTTTATTACTTCAGCTATAAATTATAGATCCACGTAATTATACATTTTGATTTCACGTCAAAATGTTGCGATCCACCTTTAAAACTGGCTTACAAGGGGTAGGTAGGTGGCTAAGCGGTTCAAGCTTTAATTTAGGGGGTGTCCTCAACTCAGATTTTAATAGATTTCTTAATATTTATAAATATTTATAAATTTTTATAAATTTCATGGAATTTAATAGAATTTGACATATTTGATAAGATTTTAATAGATTTCTATATCATAGATTTTAATAGATTCTCATGGATTTCATTGAATTTGTGGTCTTTTTATTAAAAATTATATTTTCATCTTCTCAATTGTGTCAATTGTAAATTTTGAAAAAATTTTAAAATTTCATTATAACATTTCAAGTCTATTTTTTTTTTAAAAACCAAATTATATCTTGACGAGAAACTTGCTCTAAAATTAATGTTGACAAGTAAACTCACCATAAAAGCACAATTTATTTATTTATTTTTAAATAGACTAATAGAAAAAAAAAAAAAAAAGACAACTAATTTATGATATATTGATACATATAATTTACATTTTAAATATTAAAAATGAGTATCGAAACGTTTTAACTTTTAAAGAATTCTAAATTATAGATGTTAATATAGTTCGTATTTGTGAATTTTTTTAACCATAACCACTCATTGTGCATAAACGGATTATTATTATTTTTTTAAAAAAGCTAAGAAAATAGTATAATGTCTGACTAGATCACTAAAAAAATAACATTGTGATTAAAAAATAAAATTCATAATATTATCGTACGTTAAAAGAAATTCTTAACTTTATCATTTTAAACAAAAAATTCATGAAATTGGAAATATGGGTATCGTTTTGAGAAAAATGGAATAAAGACGTGAATAATTACAAATTGGTATAAAAGAGTTTCAGTAAAATTTTATGTGAAAGGTGGGAGGTTTGTGAGAGAAAGAAAGAAAAAAAAGTCAATTGATACAATATAGTTTCAGCAAAATCGTATGTGAAAAGTAAGATGTTAGAGAGAGAGAGAGAGAGAGAGAGAGAGAGAGATCAATTGAAATTTTGAGGTTTGGAACAAGAATTGTTAGAATTTTTAGTAGTTATAATTATAGTTCCAATTCTATTGAAATCTGTCAAAATCCATTAATTAATGAAATCTTTAGAAATTCAGTGATTGAGAACACCTAGATTTCTAAAGAATTTATTTAAAATCGAGTTGGAGATACCTAAATTTCAATGAATTCTATTAAAATTTGAGTTGAGAATACCTAAATTTACGTGAATTTTTCAAATTCTTTCAAATTTGAGTTGATGGTAATTTGGGACGCAATTAGAGCTATGCATTCTGATCCTTCCCCAAAAAACTGGCCCTCTTTTTATTTATTTTTTATATTTTATATTTTTTATTTAATTAAGAATCTCCACATTTTGAAAATCAGCCCAAATAGCAAACAGGCCCAAATTAGCACATGAATCCTCATACACGTGTCCCCCTCTTTCTCTAACTGCGATTTACGAACTTTGCTGTGCCACCATTGCCACCCGAGCTCTCTTGTTGTTAGTCTTCTGTCCTCTTGACATTATATTATTGATGAGAATACCAATTTCATAAGTTTTTTTCTCCAAATATGAAGGCGTAGGCTATGATGAAGCAAGAAATTTCTGTATTTTCATTAATCGAAAAGAAGCCTAAAAGCACTTCCCGATTTATATGTTTTTACATTAAATTTGAGCCTAATTACAATCCTTTATATATTTATTTTTCATTGTATTTGGCTTTCAATAAGTCTTTTGCATTTTAATGTCTTCTACGAAAGAATTTAGTTTCAGTTTAATCTTTTTTCTATTTTTGCTATATTATTATTAGGGTTAGGGTTAGATCTTTTGATTTTAATTTTTATTGTTTTCTAAGTCTACGTCCAAGAAGTTCATGGATTTGAAATTCATTTAACCCGTTTTCCTAATTCGTTTCATGTTTGCTGGAGTTCTGTGCCTATGAAGTTAATAAAATAAGAGTGAATCTAACTAATATTTATATTTGATTTTTTCTGCTCTCTTGTTATGCTATTGTAATGTGTTTGAGCCTTTTAAAGTTAATTTAACTAGAAGAATACTGTAGGAAGGGAGTAATGGAATGCGTAAGGGAGTAAAATGCATTCGGTATTTGTTGGATTGATTTTTCATAGGGAAAATGTTTTTTCACTGTTGTTCGATAAATCACTGACTAATTTCATCGAGTACTTTAAGAGAATAATCAAGCTCAAACACAAAAGATTTAATGTAGTTCAGCACTATAATTTAAGATTGTGTGAGTATATATATTTTAAACTATTTATTAATGGCCCCCATTTAAATTTTCGCCTGAGGCCCCAAAATCTCCTGAGAACTATTATTATAACCGTTTTCCACGACTCCCATATTCTCGGTTGATTTCGCAGAGTCAGTGTACTAATATAAATAGTTGAAGAGTTGCCCTGTTTGCAACGAAGATGGTCCTACGCTCTTTTGACACCAATTTTACAACTTACAACCATGTTAGGTTGAACACTCTTAAAACTGACGTGTATAGGGATGGTGCCTAAGTGCTTATAAGCTCATTAGTCAAGCCTTAACTTACAGATGTATGACGCAATTAGAGTCATTACTGAATCAACATCATCTATATTGTACTTGTACACATACACACACACATTTGTATGCGATTATGTGTGTATATGCTGTACATGATTACATATGCTATGTTATTTCTTTTGTTTTCATTTTAATTGCTGAGAAAATTCTGAAAAAATTAAAGTAATCTCAGTATCCAACTGTGAGGTTTATGTGGGGCAGAGCTTATCTTTGTAATATGTTTTAAAAGCAATTAATTGCTTACTTAATAATTGTAATTTTAATTTTTCTTACTTTTTATTGGGTAATACCATAAATTTAATTTACAGGAAAATGGTAGCAATTGACATGGTACATTTAATCGTTGTCCATCTTAGAACTGCTTGTAAATTAGTTTTGTTTATGAAGTGTAATTGTAGTAATTGTACATTATTCTTTCTCATTTTATAAAACGGGAATTATTTTATTTTTATCCTCTCATCTATAGCTAGGGTTTTGGCAGGCGGCACATGTTACAGACTTAAAGAGGTTGGTAGAGCTATGAATACCATATAAAGAGGATGCCAGGCGTACCTCTTGTCCGTGAAACTGTGTAAGTTTTTTCTCCAAATGAGGTACTTTTACTTTGTAACACCTCCTATAAAACTTATGCACCCGCACCCGCACCCGCACCTAAACATGCACATGCATACGCATGATGGTGCCAAAAACACTTGAAGTGACTGCTGCATCTTCTTTATTTGTATAGATGTTACTTTCCTTTCTTTCATTTCATGTGATCATATTAGCAGTCCCAAGTTACGATCTTATAGAGTCGAGGTGGAGTGGATCAAGAACGGAAGTGATAGCATGTATTAACACGTTATTTAGAAAGTCTTATTTCAGATGTCATGTCAAACCTAGGGTGCAAATTGAAAAAACGAAGAAGTATTTACAAATTTACACGAGAGACTTTGTAACGACCACTACGGACTTTTTCCTACGACTCTCTCGCTTAGGGGCTGTTCTGTGCGTCGTTAGTTTACGTACTGTTCAATAGAAGTTGAGCTCCAAACTGAATTTCTGTCGCGTCCCCAACGATTCGAACCCTTGACCTCCCATCTTAAGAGGAACTTATGGAGAATGTTAGTACCAATTCATAACTCCCTAGTGGATAGTACGTAAGCTAACAATGCACGAAATACTCTTTAGGCGTGACGGTTGTAGGGGAAAATATGTGGTCGTTACAGACTCCATCTTAAGAAGTCCCTTAGTTCAGACTTCACAGCTGCCTAGATCCTAAAATTAATGCGTTTATGTATGTATGTATGTTCGTATACATGCATGAAGAGAAAGAGAGAGACCAATGAAACCCAAGAATATTTATATATTATTATGCAAAATTGAGTTACTCATAGAAAAGATCAGTATTGAAAAGCTCGTAAATGTTTAAACTTCACACCATGCCTAAGTGACGATGCTGTTAATAACAAATCGAAGGCTTTATTGTGTGCTTTACAAAGTGAAGAAAACGAGTTTGCGGCCTCTTAAGTCTAATTCGACATTCCTCAAATATTGAATCAAGAGTTCATTATGATTTTGCTCAGTAATTTGCCAAGTTGGAGAGATATTCATGGCTCATAGTCAAGAACTAGCTATTCTAAATCTTTACTGAAGTGAGAGAATATATACTTGTACTTGATTATGATTGAGATGAATAGAAAGCATCAGTGTAATCTATTCGTGGAACAGGAATAGCGTTTGCAATTGCAGTTACTCCAGAACTGCAGATCACATGTGCCGTGAGGATCCCTGTGCGCATTTGTCACTGGAAGAGCAAATTGCAGCTGAGGAGAGCCTGTCAATCTACTGCAAACCGGTTGAGCTATACAATATACTTCAGCGCCGTGCAGTTAGAAATGTAATGTTCTTACTATTAAAAAATAAATAAATATAATGTTCTTCACTGTCTACTGCTGTTTTTCCCCTTTTCCTTATTCATGTTGTTGCGGGGTAAATCATTTTTCTGTTTATAAACCATCATCCGAAGCTACCTAATGTCAATATATGTGCCTCCAGAGTGCAGGTTATGATCATCTATTTTCAATGTTATTATTGTTATATAATTCACTATATTTTCTTTTTATTGCTATATTATATATGATCTTCATTTTGTAAATATCAATGATTACAGATACATAATACTGTAAATTTGTCATGTTCTGAAGTACATGACATTTTAAATTTGTCATCATCATTCCAGCTATAGGCTTTTTATCCGGTTACTTTATATATAGAATGTCTAACTGAAGACTGGTTCTTCTGTAGCCATCCTTTCTACAAAGATGTTTGCGGTACAAAATACAAGCAAAGCACAAAAAGAGGTAAAACACTATGAAATTCAACGTTAGTGGTTACTTACTGTATTACTAATTTTTTTTGCTTCTGAAATGCTAGGTTGTCAAGATTAGCTGTATATATGATGTATTGAATTCTAAAATATCTTATGTAGCACTACCCATGTAATATAACTTCCAATCTCATAAGAAAGGGAGTGAAGCTTTTTCTGTTCCTTCAGATTTTTTTAGTTTTGGAGACTACTGGAACATTCTTTATGAAATGATTTATATATTGTTTTTGAGTTTGATATCTTGAGGATGTTTACACTCTCTTTATTTTCTAAATATGCAAAAGCACATAGAGAAGTTCTCAGGTCAAAGGCTTGAAAACTATGTTGCAAATCTTGAGTATAAAAAAGTTTGTTTGTGACTTGATGGTGTCCATTATCACAGAGCCTGTTAAAGTCATCAGTATTTGTATATTAATAGATATCATAATGTGGCAATTTTTCTAGAAGTGGTAGTATTTAGTATGAAAGTAGTAGAGAAACATAAAACGGCACAGATACTTGAAAATCTGTAGAATAAACATAAAATTCATGTACTGGATACTAATGGTCTTTGCCAGAAGCTGCCTCCCTCATACCCACTTTTTCTCATATATTTCCTTCAGTGATTAGTTTCTATTTATATTCAACTTTTCTATGTAAATCCTTGTGGTGTTTTGATGTATGTTCAGTCTTAGAAATGCATATTTTGCCTGGAGATGTGGATGTACTATATCATAGAACACGACTGAGTTAATCTTCCAGTTCTTCTCTATTTGTAGGATAAAAGTGACAATTTCTCTACCCGCAACTGTAAATGATGGATTGCAAATTCAAAGTCTTTTCCCCCTGTGTATATTGTTAGCAAGGCCAGTTTATGGCCCAGCAGTTGTTGAGGTTGTATACGAGCTCACTTCATCTTAATGCTAGCTTCCTTTTTTTTTATCTTTCTATTTGCTTTTGTGTTTGGGCCTCTTACTCTGTTTTGATGCAGCATTCTGAAGTTTATCGTTTTAAACGAGCATGTTTATTAACAACCTCCACTGGAGCTGAAGGGGCAATTCAAGATCAAGCTACATTTATTCTCCCTGAGATAAATAAGCTGTCAGCAGAAGTCAAGCCCGGCTCTCTTTCCATCTTGTTTGTCAGCTGCGGTATGCCCTTTGTATTTTCTTGATTAATTTGTACAAGCGTCTAGGCATACCTCCATCATAATTTTTCATGCTTTTCTGTCTTCTTTGCAGCCGAATTTTTCAAGGACCAGATGGACATGTCATCATTGCCAGGTAAGTTATGCAACAATTGGAAAAAGTCTTTACTCTTTTAAATTTTCTTTACATATTGTGTACTTCAGCGAATTTGCAAGAGAAGCTGGTCTTCATGTAAATTATTTATTTCTTCTTATAAATTGACCTTTCCAGTTTACATGCTTTGTGAAATGCTGAGGTAGCAGAATGTCTGTAGTATTCTTTCTAACAAACATTTAAAAATCCATCTGTTCTGTAGTTTAAATGGGAACTGCTGGGATAAAACCTTGGCTATAGCAATCCTTCAATTTTTTTTTTTTTTTTAAATAAGTTTCTCATGATGTGATGGATGGCATACTCAAATTTTGCAGGTGGATAGTTGGTCATACTTATTCTATCTAGTTGGAGATGACTGTTGATAGAGTGGAGTGGAAGAATAGGATCCTTATAGTTGACTCCAAATAAGTATTTGATAAGGCTTTGTTCGGTGGCATTGAGTTGTGTCGACTTTCTTAAATCTGGGGAACATTGTTAAGGGAGCTAGTCAACATAGTACATTTACATAATATTTTTACAAAGTCTTAGTCTGTAAAATGTCGAAAACAGTAACTGTACATAACATAGTACATTTATTTACACAAGGAAAATGCTGCACATCATTGACATCTGTATCTAAAGTATGTCTACCTATATACTTTTGTTTACTGTTATGTTTGTGATTATAATGACCATGGAGGTGGAGTATTGATTCCACCCCAACTTGTATGTAACTTGGATGCTTCTTTTGGCTGAAAATCAAAGTACAAATAGCTGTCATTTCAGTACTGTTCTTCTTCATTGTATACTAGCTATTCTCCTACTTCGATGAAATATGGTTCTACTAAAAGAGATTGTGGGGCGCATCAATTATAAGCTGTGGAATATGTATGAGTTTATTTCTTCTGCATCTGTTCTGTGTTTCTGCTTAAGGTTTACAAGTGAACTATGGCTCCGTCTTGATGCATCTTTTCTTCCCTAGATCCCACTTTTGCATGATTTTTTGGACTTTTTATCGTTCTCTGCTTGGAAACATATATTCTTCCTCTAATTTGAGCCCATTCATGATAATAGACAATGTTGGAGGACACTGCTTCCTGGGCAAGATACCAATGGAGTTACTTCACTTATCATGGGAGAAGTCTCCTGACTTGAGTACTGGGGAGAGAGCTGAGATGCTGTCAACAGTTGACTTGCATTCCTACTTCATGAAGGTACACCAGCCCAAAAACTTCTCTTGATTGCACGCCACTGCATCCATATTCTGGTCTTCAGTTTTTGTGGATGAGCAGACATGGAAGATGGTTGAACACTTGAACTAATAAACTTTTTCTATCTTGTTTATATGCCCTACCATTATTGCTATTGTTTATTGGATCATTTTCATTTTCTATTGCTTCTTTGTTCATGTTGTTCATATTAGTGATAATCTTGCATAGTTGTACTCAATTACCATTGAGGGCAGGTTCAAAGAATGTAATTACAGGTGGATTATTGTCTTAGTCATGCATGGAAAAGATACGGGGATGCCTACTTTTGTGGTCAAGAAATTTTATTTGATCTTCCCTTAATAATGGTTTCCAATGCATGATGGAAATACCACACAAGCTTTATTACATGTCCTCTTTGACACCCCAGGCCCCTCGGCCCACTGCTAGAAAATTATAATATTCTTTGCTTGTGCAATGTGTAGAGCATGTTAATACACGAAGAATTTGTATGTAGAGCCCATTGAAATTAAGGGCCCCGTTTGGCACAGCTATTGTGAGTAGAGCTTTTAGCACTAGAGCTTTTATTAAAAAACTGTTGATTTGTTGGATATGAATTCAAAAACTGTTGTGAATATTAAATTGAGTGTTTGGTTGTAAGTACTTTTCTATTAATTTTATATTTACTTGGCTAAACAGTATTTAATTATTATATATCTCATATTATTTTTTTAAAATAAATAATATTTTTTTATATTCTATAATAACTACTAAAATTAATATATTAATTTAATTATATTTACACAATTATTTTAGTACATCTGACTAAACATTAATTAATTATTATACATCTCATATTATTATTTTTAAGATAAATAATATTTTTTTATATCCTATAATAACTATTAAAATTAATATATTACATATAATAACATATTTATTTTAGTATATATTATATTACTTAAAATTAATTAATTATTTAAATCAAACATATTATGTGTATTTTGTATTATATTATTTAACATGCCAATATATATTTTTCACATTATATAAATATATGAAGTGCCAATTTGTTATAAGTAATTAATATGGTAAATAAATTAATATTTTTTTTTGCTGTATTAATGATAGTTTGTTAATTTTTAAGTTCATTAAATATAATTACAATTTCCTATAAAAGCTCAAAATTTGGGATTCTCTAAAAAAGTTTTTTTAAGCTTTTTTTTAGTCAAAAAGTGCTTATTGACTTTAGCCAAATAACTATAAATATAACCGAAAGCACTTTTGCTCTTTAACAAGGCTGTTTTGGACCTCAAAAAAGCCCTTTCAAACACACTATAAATGTCAGTATTTGCTTCTGCACACTCAGGTTTCAATACTATTTGGTAAAATTGCTTTATCTTTTTAATGCAGTTTTAATTAGTTTCGTCATGGATGGTGAAGTCATCTACAATGTGGACCATATGATGAACATAACTTTTAGATTGTGACAAAGTTATTCTGTTTTGTTTGCTTTTCCAATTTTCTTATTGTCTTGGCTTCTATCTGCAGACAAGCTGTTTGGGAGAAGACAAATGCCTTTCATTTCAGATTCCTCGTGACGCTGGAGCTCCGGTAGTTTTCCTCTTCGTATTTTGCTTGTTTCCCTGGGAATCCTTTTTTTTTTTAAATAATAATTTTGGAGGTTACTCTGCATTGAATTCCTTTTTTTTAACTGATTGTTATCTCCATCTATTTTACTAAGGCTAAGTTGCAGCGACTTCAAGTAAGCATTGCAGCAGAAGAAGTTGGGGCTAAAGAGAGATCTCCTTATGATTCATTCTCATACAGTGACATTCCTACCTCTTCATTGCCTCAGATCATTAGGTTAATTCTATATCTTCACATTTTTTTGCTTGATTTTTCATTAATTGAGCATCTCATTTTCATGTGTAGAATAGTCATAATAATCATACTTTCTCTTCATGTCAGGAGAATTTGTGCAGATGGAATTATCCATCTTATTTTCCAAGCTGTTTCAGTATTAAGTTTGGCACTAAAATCAATTTACTCCACAAAATGATCTGAAATCTGCCTCTTCTTGCTTGTACTGAGAATGAGGTTCTCCACTGTCACGATGGCATTGTTAATTTTCGTTCAATCCAATTACCTTTAACCAGTTTTGCCAAGGACTGAATGCCTCTGTTACGTAATATCATCACTACTATCTTTAGTGTTATAAGGCAAAACAGAATGTCGCACTTGTTTCAATTTGATTCCACAACACGATCAACTGGCTCCTGATCACAAGGCCAACTTACAGCAAATCATTATTCACATCTTGTTCATTTCTTTTTCTGTTTTTTGTTCTTTGGTTACCTCTTTGATTGAATTGGGTATGCGACCCTTCTTCAACTCGGTGATACTTGGATCATGGAAGGGGTTGGGAAATGGGTTGGATCATGGATGAGTCACGTGAGAATGAATTATCTTCACATCACTCTTTCATGGCTGATTTTGTGTGGTCATCAACTATATCTAGTTTTTGGTTTGCATCAGATGAAGTTTGGTTAATGCCCATAATCCTGACATTTGCAACTTATATTTGACTTGCAGATAGCATAACTGTAAAGTACGATTGTGCGCATGTAGTAGATATACTTTAAACCCCCATTCAATTTACCTTTGCAATTTTTTTGATCAAGAGATCACTGTGGTCGAATTCATTTCGAAAACAAGGCCCTCATTAGCATATAACTAACATCACCATTCAGATAGGTTTACTTTATTACCAAATGTTGCATAAAATTGTGGACTTTGCAAGTCTTATTGGACTCTGAAATGGCAAAATTGTTTGCTAACACTATATTAAGGTGATTCGATACAATTTTGTGCTTATGCTAGTGCTACCTAGAGCAGTGACAGTGAACCAAAAGTAGCACTAGAGTTTTCTTGTCACATGCATTATCATTGTGGTGATTGTAGATGGTAACTTGCCCAATGGAGAATGGGGTTCACATGCTTAGAAAGAAAAGAGAAGAAGATTCTATGCACTTTTCTTTATTAATCTTCTTTCTTCATTAAAGAAAAATCATCTCAGAGTGATTATTAAGAAACTTATGCAGTGAGCAGCTGCTTCTCAATGTTCTTTTTTCTTTCTGAATAAAGAACACTTTGTCTGTCCCAAGTCAAATATCCTAAATTAGCTTGGCACGAATTATATGTGAGAGTCAAAACATGTTTAATACCTTTATACATGCCATGTAGTTTTTGTGCGTACACATCTTCTATGAAATATGTAGAATGTACTTCTAATGGCGTCTTTCCTTTGATAATCATGATGTTACTTTGCAAATAGTAATCTTGGAAATGAAAATGTGACAAATAAGTGGACGTAATCTTGGACATCCAAAAGGAAACTTGACTTTAATTTGGGATTTGAAGTAATTCTTCTTATTCAATCTTATTCTTTTCATTCCTGTTCAAATTCTTTGAGGGAATCTTAACTACATAGTCTTTCCGCATTTCTTATGGTATTTGCACTGAAGTTTTTAAACTTTCTGAATTATTTGAGGAATTCACTAATTGGTTTTACATATAGGTTGAGGACTGGAAATGTTGTTTTCAACTACAGATACTATAACAATAAATTGCAGAAAACTGAAGGTAATATGAATGCATAGCTTCTTTTACTTTCATCTAGCTCTTTCATCTTCAGATGCAATGCTGTAAATTTGTAGTTTGTCCTATCTGAACTCAATCCAGTGTGCTCTAAAAGGATGTAACGGAACTTCTCATGTATTGGACTAAACTGCCGCTGTTAACCCTTCTTTGAATTTAACAGTTCCACTTTAAAGTCAACAGTTGATCTGAAGATGAAGTTTTTCAATAATACTCCAATGATTTTTTCTTCTTCTTTTCTTTGCTACTCATCTCTCTGTCTTATCTTTTACAGCTGATGCTGCCGCTATGGTACTACAAAACAGTGCATGTTTCCTTATATGCTCTAAACCCTGTATTAATAGTGACACTAGATTAACAAACTTCTTCTGTACCAAATTGAGTAATGTGTATTTGTCCCACACACAAGGCTATGTTAACTTTTAAATGTATTTGCCACACATACACATGAGTTAACTTGCCCATCTCGGGTGAATTAACATTCTGCCCAAGTTTTGTTGATTAACATTGTGGGTAGAGTTATAACCCATAACTTCTTTCCAGGCTCACAATTTAGAAAAAACAAAAGGTCCTTTACACTGTCTCTTTCTCAATTATGTCCCTCTCTGTGCAACCACAATGCACCTGCGAGACCTTCCTACACCACTGCAATCATTGCTGTCAACCACTCTACTAAGAGAACTCACCCAAATAATAATAGCATTCGTAAAGAAAGAGTTGTTGTAAGGGTGTGGTTTGTTGCAGTGGCAGTGGTGGTGGACATCTGTGTGCTTCATGGTGGATAGAGGGAGGGGATGGATGATATGGAGGCGAAGGTTAGAAATGTATGCATAAACAGACACATACACACTTTCTTAGTTGTTGAAATGAGGAGAATTTTATATTGTGTATACCCTCAATTAATAATTGATGTATACTGAATATTGATATAATACATGTATTTAAAATGTGCGGCTGTTCTTTAGATTATATATCTAGATATGCACTTCTGTTTGTTGTGTGTGTTATGCTTTTACTACCCCTTGGACAATGTTGAGGCGATGTGTTGGATCTCATCGTGTTGTTAATACTGTGCTGATTAAATAAACACTGGAATTTTGCGCACAAAAGAATAAACTGTTTTTAGATCCTCCAAATTTATTAACTACCTGATCTCGAATTTCACTTCTAAAATCATTTGAAGCAATTTCTTATTGTAATCTAGGCTATTAATGTGGCTGAAAGGAGTTGGAAAATATGTAGTCACTGCATCTAAATAGCATATGTCCCCGATGGCTGCGGTATTATTTCTTGGGCTTTTAGTATAATACCATTTGGCTAGGACAATATTACATTGTAGTGGATTTGGGCCATCATATTCTTGTTTGTCTTTATTATGTGGTAATTTGCACTATAACTCTTCAAGTTCATCATTAGGGTGAGTTCATAATCATATAATATTATTTCTCCTTTTTCTCTCTGTTTCCCATTGTCCTTTTCAGTGATATAGTATAAAATATTATTGTTTTGTGTCTCATTGGTTAGATATAGTCTTCATCCTCAGATGTTGCTCTGAGTCTGCCTTTTTTTTTTGGGAACAATGATACCTGGAACCCCTTTATAGTCTGGTAGTTTTTCCTTCATAGTTGTAATTTTTGTGACATTTGCCCATGTTTCTGCCCATACGGATTGTAATAAATGTTTGATATATACTCTTTACTTGCAGTGACAGAGGACTTTACATGTCCTTTCTGTTTGGTAAAATGTGCAAGCTTTAAGGTATGCTGCAATTTTGACGTTTTTAATTCTTTCATTTAGCGTATAATCTGACAATGAGCTTACTGTTATTTAACTTTTACAGGGTCTAAGATGTCATTTATCCTCCTCTCATGACCTCTTCAACTTTGAATTTTGGGTTAGTTAACTTCAGCAATTTTCAAAAGATTTTACTTTCATTGTCATTTGATGGAAACCTTAACCCCATTCCATTGTATAGGTAACTGAAGAATTTCAAGCTGTAAATGTGTCTGTGAGAACTGACATATGGAGATCTGAGGTTAGAACGGTGTTTTTTTTTTTTTTTTTCAAAACTTGAAAGTTACTGGAGAGAGTGATATTTAATGCTCGTTAATGACTTGTTCATTTAGAGAAGAAGTAAGTAGAGATATAGAAAAATACTAGCTAAACTACACTGGTAAATGCATCTGAAGCCTGAAAGTTCCTGGTTACATTTGGAATCTCTTGTTGGGTTGATAGAACAAGAAGATGCAGTACAATCAGATACCAAATTCTCCGGCATGGTGACATATTAAAGTGAGTACACCGACAATTTGATTGACCTGTAGGTGGTGGGTGCAAGTTGTTTCACTGGCCCAATGTACATGGTGACATTGATGACATTTAGAAACTGGAGTTATTCTGATTGTTATGTAGTGGGACTTGGAAGATCCAGATCTGACAAATTTATATAAATGTTGCCTAATGACATAACTTGAATGTACTTGTGCATGTAACTGAACTTCCTTTGCCAATATGATATGTGCAGATAGTTGCAGCTGGTGTTGATCCTCAGCAGCAAATATTTTTCTTTTGGTATGGCATTATTCTTGAGTTTAGTTTGAGAAGTATAGTATCTTTACACCTGTCAGTGTCAAATGTAATGTAATGATTTGGATGGGAAACAGTTCCAAGGCACTACGACGTACTAAACTGAAGAGCATAGTTCAAAGTTCAAAGCATGTGCATCCGTTGGTCTTAGATTCAGAGTTACCCGGATCAATCAATCAGCTTCGAGACAAAACTGATGGTATAATTCCTTTATAGATAATGCTTTAGCTATCGTTGGAATCTTTCTTCCCATCCTTTCTTTCTTGATTTGTTCAATGTTATGTGTCTTATTTTCCTTCCCACTTATTTATTATCGATCATATTGTTCTGGTCAGACTTGCTGTGGAGTTGAACTATGGATACACTTGCCTTTTGCTACACTTATGCATATTTACTTATTTCATTTTCTGAAACATCCTACTCTGTAAAGAGAAAAATTCCTAATCCCAACTGATTTTCCATCCCTAATTTGTTTTGGAAAGTATGTACTGGGTACTTGTTCTTTTCTCTGCTGGGAAATGGTTTCTTCCCCTTTATTCTAGCTTGAAAAATGAATTCAAATTATTAGACACAAGAAAATTCTTTCTTGCCTGCCTTATTTGCCAAGAGTTGTCCAAGGACAACCAGCCTAAGAATATAAGACATGTATAGTAGTTAAATTTATATTTCATGGAGAAGGAACATCTTATTCTAAATCGTATGACAGAGAGTGTGGAACATGATGCATCCAGCCTCAAAGTATCATCTGTGACAGCTCATTCATATACAGACCCTGAAGGTCTCCAGTCATCATTACCTGGAAGCAACCTCACACCTCCTGCTATCCTACAGTTTGCGAAGACAAGGAAGTTATCAGTTGAACGCTCTGACCCCAGAAAGTAAGTTCTCTAGCCGAAGTGTTAATTAAAGTATTTATGAAAAGCTTGTGATTTTTTTTTTTTTTTTGTAAAAGTTCTTGGAGGAGCTTCTTTTTTCCTGAAAACAACTCTAACCTCTTAATTCATCATTTTGTAATTCTGACCAACTCATAAATTTAAATGTGAGGTAATCATGTTGTTCATATTTAAATTATAGTTTCATTTGCTCAAGTAAAAGGGTTTTACTTGTGCCAGATTTGGATGTACACTTCAATTCCCAGTCGAATAGTTCTCACCTATGTATATTTTTGGGATATTGCAGTTACAACTTTTGTGTTTAGAGTGTTAAGTTGAAGTTGAAGATAAATTCAATTATACTTAAATACCTTTAAAAGGATCTGGTGAGTAGTAGGTTCAAACTTTGTCGTGCTTGTAGCAACTTCGAGTTTGAAATTGATGGAAGAGAATGTATTTCAGATTTCAGGCATCCCTATATCCACCTTTATGTATTCTATTAATGTGAATCGTGTGATCTGTAGAGCATAAGGCTTTGGATATGAGCCTATGTTTTTATGTGGACTTTTACTCTTCCCCCTTTTTCCGCAGCCGTGCACTCTTGCAAAAGCGGCAGTTCTTTCACTCTCACAGAGCTCAGGTAAGCGTTCATTGTTATTTGTTTTGTACAAGGCACTGTTTTAATTTCCATGCCTGAATGTGTTCCTTCCTTGGCAGTCTCAATTGATTCTTCGATGAAGTATATTAATCATATTCAGAACTCAGAAAAAGTTTCTTTTGTGGAGCTCTAGTAATTCAACACTATATAGTCATGGACAAAGATAAAGTTGGACTCAGAAAGCTTGATCCCCATTCTACTTTTACAATTTAGCACGATTTAACATTTGGAGATTGCCAACTAGGAAATACCTTCCATGCTAGTGTCGGGTAGTTATATTTGAACTAAATTGTCGAGTAATCTTACTAATGGATCCCATTAAAAACTCAAATGTCTAATTGTTTGACATCACCTCTTTGGCACAGAAGTTTAAGCAATGTCACCTTTATGCTTGACATCTCACAATCTCATTTTCAAATTTCAAATCCACCTTCCGCTTTCAGCCGCATCTTTTGAAATGAATTTTGAATGTGGACCTGTTCTTTTCTCACCTTTTTGTTGCTAACTTGAAAGAAGTAATTTGGGATTCCAATCCTCAAATGCTTCCTTTTTTGGGTGGTGACACTTTTGATGAGAGAAATGGGGAAGCACATCAAATATTACTAGACAAATGTGATACTTCCAGGAACACATTGATCATCTTAAAGATAAATCCTTGTCTTTTGGGCTCCAGAATGTTATTTTTTTCTTCTGTAAACGAATGTTCAGATTATGAGTTTCTTGTGATCTGTGCTTTATATGTTTCATAGCTATTTATATGGTATCTACTTTTACCTTTCCAATTTATCTGTGCTGCTCTTTATAATTCGTTTGTGTGCCTTGACGCTTGAATTACAATTGGGCGATATAACAGTTCAAGTAATTCATATCATGCTATTACTTGCAGTCGTTCAATCTCTTTACTATTAATTACGTCAAATTATTTAACATTATATTGTAGAAAATTTTGGGGAATCTAATGCATTGCATCACACCATAGAATTCAAGTAGGGCCCTATTTTCTAATGAATATTTTAGAAATACCTCTTCTTTCTGGTCTTGCTCTCGTTGATGTCTATCCATACATACATACAAGTCTAGCATGCATGCTTACACTACATCCATGCATACACGCACCAACATATTGGAAGGTGGAAAAATCTGTATTCGGTGAGTTTGTATTGTGAAATTTTGTGCTGTTTGTTAATAATTTGTTATTTTGAGGCTAGGCATTTTTGCTACGTAATCGTGTAATGTCAAGATAAATTTTTTTATGTATAGCAATAATGCTGTTATAGTTGGAACCATTTGTGAAGATGTATATAGATCTCTGAATGCGAATTTTTTGAATTGCATTAAGCCTATGGCCATGGAGCAAGTCATCTCAGATCGTGACAGTGAAGATGAAGTTGATGACGATGTTGCTGATTTGGAAGATCAAAGGGTATGCTTGCGTATCATTTATCATTTGTACATTCACTCGAGGGTTCTGCTGTACAAGGAAACAAAGAGTGATGAGAAACTTGTGATCCTAAAGCAAGCAATCTAAGTTGCTTCTCTCTGACATTTTATGACTCTTTAAATAACTAGGTAGTTGAAAATTGTACAAGCTTGTAGGCTAAGGTGCTGTCATAACTAGACATGGAAAACTTATTTTTGACAATATGGGGAAATAAGTTCCATGTTGGTTTTGATAACATTGTTCTCTGCCTAGGCGAGTAGGCAAGTGGTCATTGATAGACCAATGCACTAAAGTAGTCCTGTCTTTGTTGAATTTAATTTATTATTTTTATTGTCAGGCTCTTTATTTTGCTTGATGATTTTGTTATGTTTATGACTGATACACCATTGCTTGCAGATGCTCGACGACTTTGTTGATGTTTCGGAAGATGAAAAGAAATTGATGCATCTCTGGAATTCATTCGTTAGAAAGCAAAGGTTAGCCACTTTTGGATTGTTTCCCTTCTTTTGATTTTGTTTAGTAATATTCCCAAGGTTCTGGTCCAGTAAAAAAAAAAAACTGTTTTGAGTATAGAATATGAACACCACAGTACCTTAATATTCGGCAAGATGACGATTGATCAAGAAATAAATGATCACTATTCTTGTATCTTGCGTTGGAATTCTTGATGCCTCTAACAAGGCATTGATCATGTAGTTGCTAAATATTGTAACTATGTCTCCTTTGTTGATTTTTTAAGGTTTGTGCTAGAACAAGTTCTTCAAACTAGTCTCTCTGAGATTTATCAAGATAATGTCACCTTCTGTGTTTCTATTGCATATTTGATTAGTAGCAAGGCCAATTTACAACTTTCTCACTATTTTTTTAAAGTACTATTTCTGTCTTGATGGCAGGGTGATAGCAGATGGTCATATTCCATGGGCATGCGAGGCATTTTCTAACTTGCATGGACGAGATCTTGTTCGGGCACCAGCATTGCTCTGGTAACTTCTTTATTATCCAAATTCCTGTGTTAGAAATTGTGCTGTTACCCTGTGCCAATACGGCAGTACCTAGTTTTCTTGCAACATAAATCAAAAGGAATTTTGAATTTTGGAAAAAAAAAAAAGAAGAATTTTAGTCATCTACTTTTTCGGGTATATGCAGATTTGGCACAAATGTTATTTTTCCTTTCTATTCATTAGAAGTTTTAGAGAATGAAAGAAAAGATCTTATGGTCGCCATCAGTTTATTTATTTTTCTGTTGAACTTCTTGTTTGAATAATATGTACTTCTGGGGTCCAAAATCCAAAAAAAAAAAAAAAAAAAACCTATGCCCTTGCTAAGAGACACTTGTGTTATTATTTGTCGAGAAGAGGTTCTATTTAATTGTGTTCTAATGTTCCTCTGTAGGTGTTGGAGATTACACATGATCAAATTGTGGAATCATGGTCTCCTTGATGCGCGTTCCATGAACAGTTGTAATACCATACTTGAGCAGTTTGGAAATCGAGAGACGGATCCTTGAGAAGTTAAAGCACGGACACGAGTCTTTTGCTGTTGGAACAGTTGATTTTAAAATCGTACATGCACTCGTGTAATTGTTGCTCGCACTAAGGAGTCTATATCCAAGGAAGGGCCAAATGGGCACGGGAGAAACCTAGGTCTGCAGTTCAAAGAAAGTATTCATTGTTTGTCCCGATATCTGGGATAAGAATACATTAACTTTCCATTTTAAGTTTTTGATCGAATCTTAAGAACTCCACTGCTAATTTTGAATTCATAATATATTTAAAAAGAAGTATTCCTATTCTGATAGGATTCTCTCTATATGTCTGATGGTAGGTGTAATTTACTATATGGTAAGGTCCCTTGTGTGTAGTATATTTGCTGTCTGAATATACACCTGAATTCTTTGCATCCAAAATTTGATCTGTTTTGAATCCATGATTTCGATGCTAATTGATGATACCTGAAAATTGGAGTTGTCAGAATGAGTTCTTCTGCTCCGATGACCTGAAAAGAGGACGAAGAACACTCCCTCGTTCACTCTCCTGTGTCAGGATTAGTTTTTTGGGGAGTATATAGATAAAGCAGTATAATGCTTATGTATTTTAAAGTAGAGAGAGACAATACCACCCTCTATTTGTAGGCATTTCCATTGAAGGACAGTTTTTAGGAGGCGGACACGTGATAACATATTATTTTGATATTGTGGACCAAATCACGTTGTAATTGGCCTATTTAAGTTGATTTTTTATATACGAATTAATGCCGATAGGTCCGATTTAGCCCACGAGTATCACTATGGTGATAGTTGGGTTGTTACTTTGAGTTGTTTTACCATTTTAGTCAATGATTTTATTTTTCTTCGTCTAGTGGTAGGCTATTGGTATCATAAGTTCTCCTATTCCTGAGCGATTTTATCATTGAGTAGCAACAATATTATTCTTTAATATGTGGAAATTCTCCTCTAATTTAGCAAATTTGCAAATGTAAAGTTACTTTAAATTCATTTTATACCTTACACGTGTTACTTTGTCAAGCCCCCGATCTCTTTGTTTCCTTAATCCAACTTACCATTTTAACATAACATTTCAAGCATTCGACCATGGTCGAGTTTGAGGTATTTGGCCGTCACCTATTTTTTGGAGTTAAGCGACGTATTTTTCGTGTTTGAGGCTTTATCAACCTGATTGAGTGGTTTATGTCTACCAATTTTGACATTTGAAAGTCTTGTTACTCGATTGGGTGATTTATCCTTTATCAATTACATGATTGGGTGATTTATCCTCTACAAATTTATAATATTTTGTGATCTTCTTATTCGATTGAGTTGTTTTCCTCTACCAATTTATGGTATTTTGAGTTCTTATCTGATTGGGTGATTTATTTACTACCGATTTATGGTATTTTAAGGTCTTCTTACTCGATTGAGTGATTTATCTTTTATCAATTTATAGTATTTTGAGGTCCTTATTTGATTGAGTTTGAGTAGCCTTCTTTTCCATGGGCTTGGACGATACCAATATAACTTGAGCGGAGATATTACACGGCTAAACATGGCAGTGAGAAGGTTGATACACGTCTTTCAATAAATAAATAGACAACCAGCCCAAGAATGATGTGCTGCTGTGATAGGAGAACAAAGTTGAATAGATGCCATTTTTCCATTCATAGCCCCCAATAAATGTTAGATTTATTTTCTAAAATATGTCGTTTTGACATGTGTAGAAAACTACATGAATAACTTGGAACCAGTGTTAGATGACGCATTAGGTGGATCGAGTGTTCTGGTTAATAAGGAGCAAAACCAGGAGGCAAGATCTAACCGTGGCAAATTGAGACAACATGTGCTTTTCGCCATCCAATTGATTTTTTGACTTCATTTTATGATGAATTCGCTTTTTGTGTACATTAATGAATGGTTGTGTGTTTAATGAATGGTTGTGTGTTTAATGATTGTAACTTTTGAGAAGTGTCTTTTACCTGATATAAAATTCTCTCATACAAATTCTCTACAATTGTGTCAAGTGTTTGGTTTACTTACGTTAGCGCATAGTAAGCACCCGAGTATTATTTTATTATATCCTAGAGGCAACTTTGGATCTCGTTGCAAATGTGCCCCTTGCAAACATAATCATCTTAAAGATCACGTAAAGCATAGCGATATATCTTTATTCTCTATCGAACTTTACGACAATTAAAATTATGTGTAGCTTGTTTTCAATCTCTCGATGGTAAAACAAATAACAAAAATCATATAATCATTACGTATATAATTGTAGATGAAAAGAAATCAAAATTAATTGTTCAAAACTATATTAATGAATATCGCCAAAAATAAAGTTTCCAAAACGAAGAAGAAAATCAAAAGAAAAGATAAAATCCATCACCCGGATAAGAAGAAATTCCAATACGTAATCTTGGTTTTTCGTTCAATCTTGTTCGGATAATTCTTCAATTTTCGTTTTTTGTTTCTTCCCTTGAAATCCCCCAACAATTGACAACCATAAATTAGAGTTAATCTACCTTATTTATAGCCATCCTCAATGTCCCAAAAGATTGTAAAAATCGTGTCCCAAAAAGTTTTCTAGTTGGAATAAAACTAAAAAAGACAAAAAAAAAAAAAAAAAAACTGTTGGCAGAAAATTGCACTGGGCGATTGCCTAGTACAAACCCGAGCAACCCTAGGCAATTGCCCGGGCAAAGGGAAAAGAATTCTGCTGGACAAATTTAAAGCTGGGCGGTCACCTAGCTTAAACTCTCTGTTTTGCACAAGTTAGTCCTCCAACTTTAGATTTTGGCTTCTTTAGTCTTCAAATCTTTCAATAACCTCTAATGTGGTCTTTCAAATTCCAATTAAATGGAATCGAGTCCTTATACTTTCTAGACATTTGCCATATTGTTGCTCTTTCCATCATTTCTTCTTCAATTGCTTATAATGGGTCCAATACTTAAAACAAAAGAAAGTAAACTAAATTAAGTAGAAAATCATCAAACTAATAGGACAAAAGTTTAGTTTTAAAACTCGAATAAGTGCACAAAACACACTTATCCATATCTTAATGGCAACTTTAGATCTCGTGTGCAATTTTTTGAGTGGAAAAAATTTTGCCTTAAGGAAAAAGTTTTTTTACGCATCTTGGAATTATTTGCAAGTTCGGGTTTCAGATTTGATTCGTGGGATTCAAGCCATTGCAAGAAAACTTTGATCTAACAATAAAGAGCACAAATACATATAAGCAAAATGGGCTGGCCCAGTGGGCTAGTCCAGATAGCCCGGTCTCTGGGCTGGCCTTGCCAAATAAAAAGTTGATCAAATAAAAATTGGACTTAGAGATGGCAAACAGACCGGGCCGCCCATCAGCCCATCGGCCTGATCCATAAAAAGACGGACCTAGGTCGGCCCGGGCCCGTCGAAAAACGGACCCAGTCCCGGACCGGCCCGTAAAATAACACACGGGCCAAGCCCGTGGTCCGTGGTCCATTTGGAACCAAATTGGTTCCGGTTCCCCAGCTTAAGCTGGGGACCAACCGTTGTAGTGCAACGGTCATATTTTTGACCGTTGCAATTTGGTCCCCAATTTTTTTTGGTTTTCAAATGGCTATAATTTTTTTTGCTATAAATACCCTATAAATTTTCTCTATTCTTCACAAATCTCTCAACTTACAATCTTACATTCATATAACAATCTGAAAAAATTATATTGTGCAATTTATTGTTGAATTTCTAAATTTCTAATCTTCTATATTCCTACAATTGTCTAATATACATTCTAGACTTCTAGTATTCTATATTCTACATTTCTATTATCTACAATTCTTTATAGATCAATACAATTTTCAAAGAGGTGCCGAGTCTGTCGAAAACCAAATTTAAGATGATTTTAGTGGCTTAAATAATATTCTAATTCCAGAATTTGGTGATGATTTTGGAGTTGGGAACACTGGTCCAAGTTTCGATTTAGATGATATCGACGAAGAGTTAGAAACGACAAACACTACTCAATCGACTACTAAACGAAGAGCCGCAAAACAAAAGTTTCGGTGTTTGGATCATTTCAAGTTAGTGCAGATCGGTGCATCTACAAATGGGCAACCAATTTTTAAGGCATTTTGTAAATATTGTAAACAACAGTTTGTATGGCAAAAGGATGGTGGAACGAGCCATCTTAACTGACATTTTCCGAAGTGTATGCAAAAGCACGGAGGAGTTGATACCAACCAAACTCAACTACAATTCGGATCTCCGGGTGGATCTACTAGTTCTTCATCCAATCTTAACAATTAAGTTTATTCACATGACTCTATGCGCCGGAAAGGCATGTGTCAGTTGGTGGCCAGTGGTGAGTTCCCACTTAGCGTAGTGGAAAGCCCTCACTTCATACGGTTTGTACAAATGTATCTTCAATCAAGGTATTTATCATTTGCTATAAACACTATTCGTTCTGATACTATTGCTGCATATAATAAAAGAAAACAAAATATAAAAAATGATTTAAGTAAATATGCTGGTGTTGTATGCACTTCGGACTTATGGTCTGGTCTAAATCATAAAGGATATATTGCGGCTACTTTATATTATATTGATAAACTATGGATTATGCATAAAATAATAATTACTTTTAAAGTAATTGACTATCCTCATAATGTCATACAAATTTTTAATTATTTAATGGCAATTATTAGAGAATTTAATTGTGAATCTAGAATTCGCAGTATCACATTTGACAATGCTCCGCTTAACAATATTGTAATAGAAAAATTAATTGAAGAATTACATTCGAATTTCAGTGAAATTTTGTTTCATGTTAGATGTGTATGTCACATTTTTAATTTAATTGTCAAAGATGGTTTAAAGTATATATGCCTACAATTAGAAAAAATTAGGCATGCCTAAATTATAGTACTGTTCACCTGTTAGAAAACAAGTATTTGATGAATTATGCGTATAAAATTCTCTTACAACTAAATGTACATGTACAGACACACGTAATAGGTAGAACTATACTTATTTAATGCTTGAATCATGTGAAGGTTATGAACATTATGTAACTGCTTATTATAATGGCCGACATTCACATGGTCCACAATACGATTTGCAACCATATGATTGACAAATTACATTTCATGTTCGAAAATTTTTAAAAGTATTTTACGACGCTACAAATGCATGTGGTGGTGTATACTATCCTACTAGTCTATTAGTTTTAAATTATTTTTATTTTGTTGCAAATAATTTTAATAGATATAAAACGTATGCAATTTTTCTGATATTGTTGAAACAATGGAAATGATGTTTAGAAAATATTGGGAAGACCTGCCTATGTTGTTCCCGTTAGCGTCAATTATGGATACTAGAGTAAATTTAGAGCAACTCCAACAAGCTCTTTAAATATATAATGCTCTTTAGTTTAAAGAGCCAACACTTAAAAATATGCTTCAATGGACTCTCCAATTTAATATTTTAATTTAGAAAGTGGGTTTGGCTCTCCAAATTTGGAGAGCCAAATCCACTCTCTATTATTAAATACATTCAAACAGTTTTAATTTTCAATACATGATATATTGACTTTAATTAAATAATATATATACAAATTATGAGGAAGCAAAAAAAAAAAAAAAAAGAGGAGATGAAAATATATTAAATACTTCTTGGAAGAAGAAATGAAGAGTATAAATAAAGAGGTGGTTGGAATGTTTAAAAAAATTGCTCTTTAAATTTATAGATGCTCTTTAAAATGCTAAAGATGCTCTTTAATTATAGCTAAACTATTGTAGATGCTCTTACAAGGTACTAAACATACTATTTCCGAAATTTCTAATAATTTGAGTTACGGTAATTCATTAACTTACAGTAATTTAAAAAAAAATATTATGTGAAATGTACGAATTTTATACAGAAAAGCCCGGTAGGAACGTCAGAAGACCTATTGCACCAAACCCTTCTTCTTCTTCAAATAACCCTAATCCTAATGATTATTGGAGTTTCTTTATTTATAAGGGAACTCAAAACCTTAGTTCTTCTTCTTCTTCTTCGCCTTCCCGTGCCACAAATAAATAAACTAATATTAGAGATATAACGTTAGAGTTAGTTAGATATTTTGGTCACGACATGCTTAATTTGTTAGATGAAAATGAGATGGATAATTTTGACATACTTAAGTGGTGGAGACAAAACGAGCGCCAATATCCAATTGTTTCTATTATAGCACGTGATCTACTAATACCTCCGGTATCAATTGTAGTATCGGAGTCTACTTTTAGTACAAGTGGTAGGATTCTTAATGATTTGAGATCAAGACTTAAATAATTAAAAATAAAATTTTTTTTTTGTGTTAAACTGAAAAATAATTAAAAAAAATACAAATTTTTTAAATATTTGTACCAAACAAAACAAAAAAATTATAAAATATGGGTTCTTGTGTAGTGGTTAAAGTTGGTAGTTTATAAGTTTCAACTCGGGTTTGATTCTTCTTTAGTCAATATTTAGTGAAAATTATAATTTCTACTATATTTTATGATTTAAAAAAAAAATTGAGGGGCGGGTCGCGGGGCAAGGTGGTGAGAGGCGGGTTCGGGGTAGCAGGTTTTTTTTTGCCATCCCTAGAACTGAGTACATAAAATGTAAGTATATTTTGAATAAATTAATTTCATTTTTTTTTAATTTTAACTTGTAAGTTTTGATAAGTATATTTTGAATAAATTAATTTCATTTTTTTTTAATTTTAACTTGTAAGTTTTGATATTTAAATTTACAAAAAAAATTATCACGTAACAACTTGTTCGTGTACAATTTTAATTTCGTCTACGCTAATAGTAGCCGGTCTCAAGCCTGGAAAATGAGGAGGGTTTGAATTTAAACTTTTATCTTAACTTATTTCTTATTTTTTTTAAACTTCACAAAAAATAAGTTTTTCATGTGGGTCCGCGGACCGGCCCGGCTCGGACCATTGCCATCTCTAATCGGGCCCATTTAGCCTGATACAACTAACCCACCGGACTAATTGAGCTGGCCCGATAAATTTTTTTAGCCCAAGTCCCCACTCCCACTTCATCCACCCAACCTCCACCCCCACCCCCACCCCCACCCCCACCCCAATAGTGAAACGTGGCAGCAAATAGGAGGATTTCTCCCCCCTTGTTTCGGGTCGTGCTAGTCGGAAACAAGGAGGGAGAAATTCCCCATATTTGTGGCTCGCGACTAGAGAGGAGATTTATCCATCCTCGTCGCTGGGCCAGGAGGGATAAATCCTCTCCTCTGGTCAGGTTTCACAAATTCCGTTTTGGGTTGGGGGTTGGGGTGGACGAGGAAGATGTTGGATTTTGTTTTTTTTTGTTTTTAATTTTTTTTAAAATCATAAATAATTATTTTGAAAAAATAAGTTAAAAATTTAAGTTGGGTTAGCTCATTAGCCTATGGTCCAAATTCGGGATGGGTTAACCCAGCAAATAACAGTACATGTAAAATTGGGTCAGAGCTAGCTTATCTCAATCTTTTGTGTGGCCCGTCCAATTTCGGGTTGGGTTGGCCCGTTTGACCCATTTGCAAGCTCTAGATACACACACCAGCCATAACAAATTGGGTTATTAACATAACTACATATCTTTATTTTGATAATTGCAAATTTATTGGTTTGAAAAAATAAATTAAAAAAATACTAAATAAGAAATTAGAATAACATATTTACTAGATAATAAATGTAGCTAGCATTACTCATCAATTTCATTTTAGTTTCAGCTATTACTTTTTAAAGGGATGACTATCATCCCTTAATTATCTCCAAAATTTGAAATTCAAACATCGTATTACTAGTCGTCTTCTACATTAACAGTTTACACAATCGCGTATCTTTGTAGCCCACGTATGTTTCAGAAGATTTTGATGAAACTACATTCAAAAAATCATATTACTATCATCTGATCCATTTTCAGGCATTTATATTGATTTAAAGCCTGATGATACTTGGTTTAATATATGAGATCAAGGTGAACAATGGTGATGTTAATTATCGTTGCTACTGTATAACATGAAAAATTTATTAAATCTGTTGTATTTTTACCGTTCACCATCGACGATATTTTTTTGATTTTAGTTACTCTTTATTGAACAATTATAAAATGTTATTAAGTTATTGATTATGAATTTTGGTTATTGAGTATCTGAATTTGTTGATGAGAATTGGAATTTAGTATCCTAATGAAAATTCACACTAAACTGTAATAGTGATGATGAATGATATAAGTTTGTTGATAATTACAATTAAAAACGTAAAAATATATGAATTAACGAATAACATAATTATACAAAATGCCTTTATAATTGTAGACCATGATTTTAGTATCATCAATTTCAAATTTTTTCAATTGTCAGACACGAGATTATAGAATTGTTACTGAGTTAACCTAATTTTTAATGAATTAACATAAATTTTACTAATTGTTACTGAAATATTTCATTTAATTGCTAGAAATTAACGTAATTTTTATTGAATTAAAGTAATTGGAACATCTCTACGTGAAGAAATGTTGAGAATGGTGGGACTTGGAAGATTTTAGAAAAGATGCGTTAATTACTCATTTAATAAATGGTGAAAAAGATTAAGTACCTAATATTTAGCCAATTAGTTATTAATTGTATTTGAATTTAAACTAGTTAAATTTGTTTTTATATATACATATATATAGTAAAATTAAATAAAAAATAATAATACTGAAAGAAATTATTTCATCAAGCAAATGTTTAAATTTTGTAAAAAAGTAGGGATGGCTCCTAATTAACAAATTCTTGATGCCAGGCGTAAGAATAGCCTAATGGATCAATAGACCAAGAGTTTTTGGTGAGGCTTGAGAACCCATGGAGAGTAAGGCGTCACCTCTTCTGTGGAATTATAGATGGGAGTATAGAAGGGTCAGAATGGAGTAGCTCTAATTGCGTCCCAAATTACTAAATTAAAGGGGATTTTTTCATAAATAAACTACTTTTTAAAAATAATTCTAATTTTATCAACTTAACAAATTTATTCTAAAAATACTACATTCTTAAAATTATATTAATTAGTAAAATAATAAATTAAAATCAAATCTATACTACAAAATATATTTCCACGTAAATTCACTCAAATTTGTTTTTGAGTCCTTGGTTATTTGCACAATAAGTCCTTCATCTTTATAATATTTTCACTTTAGTCCTTATACTTAATCTTTTATTTCAATTTCGTCATTTTTTATTTGCAACCTAAGTCCTTCAACTTTTAAATTTTTACAACTTGATCTCCATATTTATACTTTTATATCAATTTAGTCCTTTATAGTATCACTATTTGATACATATGTTACAAATGATATTGTGTCAATGTTTGATACAAATATTACAAATGATATTTTATAACAATCTGTGTTATAAATTGAAATGTAAAATATCAGTGATACAAAATATCAATTCATATAACATGTGTTGTGTAAAATAACATAATATAATCTGTAACATTTTCAGTGATACAAAATATTATTTGTAATATTTGTATCAAACAGTGATATACAATATGATTTGTAACATCTGTATCAGATTGCGATGCTAAACAGAAATTGTTACAACTGTTACAACTGCAAAATCAACTCTAAACTTCAATAAGTTCGTTATAGAATGATATAGATATGTAACACAATGCTAAATTTAACAAATAAAACTATTGATTTTATCATTTGTAACATACGTAACATTAGTGATACAAAATATCAATTCATGTAACATGTAATGTGTAAAATAACATAATATAATATGTAACATATTCAGTGATACAAATGACTAAATTGATATAAAAGTATAAATATGAGGACCAACATGTACAAATTTAAAAGTTAAAGGACTTGTGTTGCAAATAAAAAAGGACGAAATTGAAATGAAAGTTAAAGTATGAGGACTAAAGTGGAGATATTATAAAGATGAAAGACTTATTGTGCAAATAATCAATGACTAAATTAACAAATTTGGGAATTGACGTGGTCTTGGTCCTTTGATTTTAAGTTTTTATTTTATTACTTAATATAATATTAATTATGTAGTATTTTTGGAATAAATAAATTAAGTTGTTAGATTTATAATTATTTTAATATTTGTAAATAGTGGGTGTAATATCCACAAATTAAAGCTTGAACCACTTAGCCACCTACCTTCTCCTTGTAAGCCAGTTTTAAGGGTGGATCGCAACATTTTGATGTGAAATTGATATAATTACGTGGATCTATAATTTATAGCTGAAGTAATAAAAACTAAAATTTTATAGAAAATAAACCCAAGAATTACCTAGGCTGATTATCAAACCCCTAATTGGATCTTGCATAAGGGTAATAAGAACAATATTGCTTCAATATTCAACAAGCTTCTTGCGTTGTTTTATTTTTATTTTTTTTATTTTTTATCTATGTTTATTATCTTAGATACACATATATGTGTATAAAGAGAGAAATATCGCTAACCTTATCGGGTGAACCTGTTTCGTCGTAAGCTGGCAGCGTGTGAGACATCTCTCAAGTGGCGGATTGTGGCGGCGTTTTGCCTATATTTAGCCGTTGCGTAACACCGTTTCGAATGCTCTTGTTGTTGTTGGTCCTTTTCTTCTTTTCCCTTTTCATGTTTTTTTATTTTTATTTTTCAGGTTAATTATTTCGAGTGTCACTCAAATTATTAGAATGTTACTAAACTTTAAAGTATTTTGAAATAACCTGTCAACTTCTAAATGTGACACTCTTCTATAATTTAAATAGATTATATTGAAGGAAATGTTGACGTGACCAACTGAAATTCTATGTAGCATGAACACTGTTAATTTTGTCTAATTAAGATAAATTGGGTTCTCAAATGGTTACTGAATTTCTCTCGTGTAACTAAATAGTCATTGAACTTTAAAATATTTCTTCACAGTAATTAAACTTTTAAAATTGTTTTATATCATCCACAAATATCATTGCATTTAGAGGCCTATGAATCTTAAATGTAACATGGGGTCCATTGTTATAATTGCACTTAGTGGCTTCAAGTTGATGGCCTCTCAATCAAATCACCATGGATTGTTCCTAAAAAGGTAGGAAACAAATAAAATAAAATAAAATAAAGGAAACAATTCGAAGAGCAAAAGCCTAGTTAGATATTCTTGATATGTACTGTTTGTAGTTTAAATTACAATGAGAGGTATCGTGTGAAAAGATGCATCAAGTGAGGTTAGTAGTTGTTTGCATTTTTTTGTTTGTATTTTTTATGTAAGAGTAGGCACCAGCAATATCACAAGTTCCAATTTGTACCTATACTAGATTAGGTTGAAGAGATTTACATGTAATTATTCCATTTGGAAACACTTTTAAAAGTTCAATAATTGTAAACAAAATATTTTAAAATTCAATGTTATGTGAATAATGTAAATTAAGTGACTAAGTGTTATAGAATAGAGACTTCAATTTTATGAGAATGTCATAAATCTCATTCAATGGAAGATAGTGTTGGCTCGAAGTTGACTGGACTCCTATCATACCACCATGGTATGTTTCTAAAAAAAGATAGGAAAGAAATTATTTATAGCACTTATTCACATAATTTACATTATCACTTTCTTTGTGCATTGAAGTTGAGTGGGTATTAGAAGAAACTTCGAAGTCAATGACATTTTAGTGTTGCGAGGGAAATTTATATGATGAATGAAATAACTAAGAAAAGGAAAATTGGGTCGAGATATCTGAAGACACGTTGTATTCAAAATCTCTTTATAATTTGAACAAATATTAGGAACACTCTAGTCACTATTACATAGACATCCCTCTCTTTTTAAAAATTACAAAAACCTCCCTTGAAATTTGTTTTTCTATAACATATTTTTCTAATAAGTCAAAAACAACTATGCATTCTCAATTTTATTATTTTACTCCATACTATACTTGAATTGGTTTTAAACTATAAATTATATATTTTACTTTCTTTTTTCTTTGTCCATAATATTTGCTCAACTATCTCTCGGTTAGAGAGAGGGGGATAAGTGTACGAGGATTCATGTGCCAATTTGGGCTTTCTTTACCATTTGGACTGATTTTCAAAATGTGACAAATTCTTAAAAAAAAAAAAAGGGCCATATTTTTTGGGTATGGTTGGGGGCGGCGCGGCTGCCTAGCCACCTAGGCCCAGAGCCGGGACTGGATGGGACACTTCTACATAGCCAACAAGCATCAGGTTTTGCTTGCAATTTTTCTGATGGACCATTAAAACAGAAAGGACATTTTGGATAACAAGTGGGGGTAAAAAGCAGGGGCATAGAAGTCAGTAAATCACTGCTTTGTAGCAGGCATGTCGTCTGCGATAAAGCGTAAATTACACGGCACCATATCCACAATAAAAATTGTAAAATCTAGATTAATTATATTTTAAAAAAAAATTTAATCTTGATTAAATGGTCAGTGAACGCAGTCAAAATTGGCACGTTATATTGTAAAGCAGTTTTGACGCGTACTGGCAGATTAATGCAGTATTCGTTTATCTAATTTGTTTAGATCAGAATTTAAAGAATTAAATACGAACATAAGATGTAACGTGGTAAACTTTGAAAGAAACATTCACGGGCCCCCCATGTCATGGGTAAAACTAATTCACTAATAATCTTGATTAAAAACACAATAATATTAGGTTTTTGTGATTTCGTAAAATTAACAAAATAACAATCAAAAGAATTTATATCAATTCTCTTTTGATACATTTCTTTTTGACTTGTTGATGAAGTGGAATCAAATCCAGCGGTTTTGACTTTATCACCACTTTTTTATTGTACTTAACCGCAACCACCACTTGGATGAAGAACTCCCGTTCTTAAGATTAATCAATACATGAAATTGTTCCTTGAACACCTATTTGTTTTTTATTCTTCAATAAGTTTGAAGAAAACCTTTTTGTTTTAAAACTAAATCGATGAAGCTTAATGTCTCGTTCTTTCAATGGAGTCAGCCGGTTGCAGCTTGAAGAACAAGAATAAAAAAATATTTTTCAAAGTTTAATTCTTTATTGATTTGTACTCTTACTCAAAAATCTGCAATATGAACGGTAAGATAATTAGTAGGAAAGATACAAAAAGATATTCTAGATTTATAGAAAGAAAGTATTTAGGAAACTCAAGATTATTTATAAATATTTTCTTCCTAAACAAATTCAAGAGAATAAGACCTACAAGAGGACTGTTCTTGATATTCACGTGATCAGATTATTTTATGTAAAGAAACAGAATAAAATTCGCTCTGGAAAAGAATTTGCTTACCATCTTAGTTAGTCAGAACTGATAGCAATGTGACCAGTCAGAACGTACACGCTAACCTCCTATTTTTTCATTAAAAATCAATAATATTAATTAAAAGAGCCAAATATAAAAAGAGAAAAAATATTGACACCATATTTTTTCCAACACACAACCTTTCTGAGATGTCAACACCCGATGGAAAATAATCATGTGGTTCTAGTACAGAACAATAAATGATAAATTGAAATGCATTCTACAGCAGAACCAAGAGCATATATGGTTTAGTGGTGACAATGGCACTAAGTTTTGATTATATGAAATATTAAAGGTCAAATGGACAATAGAACCTCAAAACACAAAAAATACATAAGCATTATTATGCTTGATCTATATACGGACTTTATCTCTTCTCCACATAGGAGAATATTAATCTTCTCCACTGCATACAATTGACAAGTGGAACTCATTTAATGTTAACCACTTTTTATTGTCCAATAAAAAGTCGACCGTATCTATATACTCTATAAAACTAATCCTAATGTCGGAGGGAAAACGGGGAATAGTTTCCCGTCCGCTTTTCCAAATATCATCGCTAATCAAACTTTAAACAGGCTCAGATTTTCGTTGTATAGAGTTTTTTACATTGAGTGAGACTTGTCAGTTGACATGGAAGTTCAAATAGCTTTTGACCGTTAACAAGAAGGCTACTAATTTTCTATCTGAAGGTTGTGATTGGTATGAAAAAGTGAGGATATTTTAGTGGTTTTGATTTTGATGATGTTAATACAAAATTTCTACTCGAGTGGATGATTAATTCATGGCTAAATATATTCACACTTACATTGCATAAAAAGTCTATAATCTTTACTTATTATTAAATTTTTGTTCTTAATTTTTTTCATCGCATTCTTATATTTATTTTTTATTAATTAGCACATATTCTCTCTGATAACGGTTCCCATAAAAAAATTCCTTTAAAGAACCAAAAAAAAAAAACTCATTTTCCCTCATATTTTTAAATAAGCAAAAAAATAAAAAAATAAAAAAAATTGAAAATATCAATTAAATATTTGTTCTTCATTTTAAAACACACTAATAGAATTTTTAGACGAAAATCGTTAGTAGGAAGAAGATGTGTTAATTAATGGAATGATAAGTATAAGAATCCGATGCAAAAAAAGTTAAGAACATAAATGTGACATTTTATATAAATTAAGAAATTTTTATGCGATTAAAATATTGTGCATTGATAGTCAAATGTGCTGTAAATATAACTACTCTTAATTCATTGGTTGATTTTATTAACTGTAGTACCGTTGCATTAAATTAAGAGTTGAGTATCGTTCTTTCTAGAGTTATTGTGTTGAGTTGAGTTGACCTCGGTCAACCTATAACGTTTTCTTATTTTTAATTTACATATTTAATCAATAAATTTGAGATGAATAAATACAACTAATTTATGGCTCTTTTATTGCGTACTTGTTTATTTTTTGGGTAGGAAAATCAAACTGGGGTTCGGCCATTTGCAACCTATATAACAACAAGGTAACTTTTATATGTTGAGTTGTATGCTTATATAGTATAATTTTGTAGTAATAAAATGATATTTTATATGTTATAATTTTATTTTATTTTATTGTTGTTGTATTTATTTAGTTTTGAGTATGATAGAATAAAAGTGTCAATGATTACTTGTGACAGTAAAAGTTCGGTACTGGATTTGAAAAGTACAGTGTAACACAATTTATATTTTAATCATCAATAAAATTGTTCGCAACCAAATGTATGAAGGTTGTATTGTTGAGTATACTTAGAGTGTATTGGATGAAACATGTGTGAAGTTTAATTCTATAGAATAAGTGTAGATATTTAAATTTCACTAGATCAGCGAGTATTTTATCCAAATTAACATGGGTGTGCAATTTAATGGTTTTTTTTATTTACCAAGTGATGTCAATTTGATTTATCAAATATCTTGGTGAGTTGGGAGTTTGATGATGAGCGTAATAGAGAATACGAATTCGTGTTTAGAATTGTCATCCTAAAAAAATTGATAGAGTGACTAGTTAAGTATTTTCCATTGAACGATAATAAATCTAAGTTCAGTATTTATCGACAGCTAAACTTCGATATCTGTGAATTAGTTCATAAAACCGTTGAAGGAAATTTAACTTAAGTTATTGAGAATAATTAGAGGGATAAAATGGTTATTTATGCTCGTACCTAATTATCAGATCTTGGATGGAAATAAAATACTTATCAGTTGGTTAGAGGAAAATATTACAGATATAATAGCTTCTATAATTTTATATATTCTGAGATTGAAGTCTTTTTCGTTTAGTGAAAAAAATAAAAGACTAATAATTAGATTGGATGGTCGAGGATTGACTAGAAACGATCAAATTATTGAAGTTTGGATAATATATGTCTGAACATATCCTTGTGGTAGCTGTATGAAATTTTGGACTCAATTGCAATTGCCATTGAAGTTTTAAACTTAATTGTAATTATGATTAAAGTTCAAGGACTACACTTGTAATTAATCAAATTGAGTCTATTTAGACTCGTACTAGAATTAGAACACCCTTCCCAATAATAAAGGTAGGGCATGCCTAGGGTAATCAATGCATCCCGAGGCGCCATTTGGCTTCAAGAAAATAAAAAAAATATTTTTCTTGTTTTCTTAGACTGTCTAGTCTAGATTCAGCTTTTAGTTTAATTGAAAAGATGCCCACACGCTAGTGTAGTCTATAATTTGGATAATACTATAGAAGCATGAAAGTTGGCAGTGCTAAGTTCGTGGATTAAAAGCAGGAGGTTCGTGAATCAGATTGAATATCATAATCGAATATCGATTGAGGTAAAATTCTAAACACACACACACACACACACACACACACACACACAAACCCAAATCTGTAGAATTGTGGCTAGTAGTTCAGGAAGCATTGGTTAGCCCTGGAGTCAGTGGCGGAGCCAGAAATTTTCATTTGGGTGGGCAAAAATTAAGTAGCAAATTTTTTTTTGAAATAATATAACAATAATGAAAATATTTTGATATATTACAACAATTGTTCTTGCACATTTTCATACTTTGAAAACGTAGTGTAATTATATCATTATCAATTTTGTGAAACGTCGTACTTTCAACGTGGTTGTCATGTAATTTCACATCAATATTAATTTTAGTAAACAAAATAAGAAAATTAAATTTATTAAAATTTAAAATGATGAACAATTGGTGTTGTTGATTATTACTTCATTCACGTCAATATTCTTTAATTTATATATTCATATTTATATGCCACTTAAAAATTATTCTAGATTTACAATAAAATATTGTCATCTCCGTGACTCCGTCTAGACCGTCTCATGCATCCTCAAGCTCTATTAGACTATTCCTTAGCGAGGTAGCCTAAATACAAGAGATAGAGAAAAAATAATTATATGGGTCTGGGTTGGTCTTTTTTTTTCCAACCAAGACGACGTTCTTTTGAAAGAATGACTACAAAGAGAGCAAGCTAAACCCTCATCTCTTAGTCCCTCTGCGAGCTGGGTTAATGGATTTACGGTTGATTTTGGCTTATTGTAATTTTAATTTGAAGAAATATAGTGAAAATTACAATCGAATTAAGGCACAGTTATATGCTAAGAAGATAATTGAATAGACGGTATCAACTGAGCTTGGGGACTTGGGGTAATCAGCAACTGATATGAATTAAAACTTGGGAGTTGAGCCAATTTGAACTAAAATTTGAAATAAAACAATTTGGGTTGTGAGTTGAATTTGGGCTATTTTAGATTAATTTATATTTTTAAATTTTGACTTGAGCCATTTTCAAAATCTTTGCGGGATCATTTGACCCCCTTTGTCCCTTAGTAGCTCTGCCCCTGCCTGGAGTCCTAAAGCGTTGGTCAGCCATGAGATACGTCTTGTTGGATTGGGTGGTCCTGTCAATCAGTTTGAAAACCATTATTCTCCAAAAGACAGGTATCAATAGTTGTAACTGTCACTATGTCTTGATCTAGGTCTTGGTTCAATAGGTCTCGAAGTGTTAGGGAACAAAGGTCAAGTAGTATAAACTTTAACAATAGTTTTGAAGAATAAGATAGAGACATCAATAATCAAAACGAAACTCATAATGAACTAGGAACTCTTAATATGCAAGAAATTCAAATTGTTATTGCTGAACAAAAACTTCAAAATTGGTCTATTTCTAAAATAGATTAGAAGACGATTTATCAAATTGGAAGGTTTGACTTTAAGCAAGACTATGCTATAAAAATATGTGAACAATCATTTTTTGTCAAGCAAGATGTTACTTCAATAAGATTATTTTCTAAAGATGCAATATTAAACCATAGGAAGAAATATAAATTTCTTCATATTGGTTCAAATTGCTGTTAAACCAAAATTTAGGAGGACTAGATATTCTAATATATCTAACCCTTAAAGACAAAAGACATTAAAATTTTTCATTAGAGAGAGCTAGTCTCTCTTTGTTAATGAAACTAATGAGTTCTCCATAAGTTAGGGCACTATATGGGATCATTTTGTATTCATTTTTATTGGGTTTCTAACATTTTCAGCAAAAAGTTTGGGAAGGCCAACAATGAACCGTTCTTTTCACAATCTTCTCTCATAATAACTTTTGATAGAAAGAGAAGATAAATTCATTAAAAGATCAGATGATCTTTCAAAAAAATCTTATTGGTTCACTAATAAAATGTTTGATTATTGTTAAAATGAGAGCATTGACAACATTTTGAACAGTAGGATTTGAAGCATCATCATTCTCATGTTTAACAAATGTTTGGGTTTCAGTCATTTCTTATTCAGAAAGGTAATTAACCCACCAATCTTTAAGTTGGCAAGTGAAACCAGCTATAAGATTGCGAGCAGATTGTTGGTCGGCGCTTTGCCTTGCATTCCAAGTAGAGGATGCAAGGGTCATTTCACCAATTGTTTGAATAATTTGATGTTAAGTCATCTTATCAATATTCTATTGAATGAGTTCTTCTCCTATATAAACTTTTTGAGTTGGTTTTGGTTCTTCATTGAACATATCAAGAAAAGTAGGTCTTGAATAGTAATTTGGTAAAGTAAGGAATTTATATTCTCCATGTTTAAGTTTATTGATCTTTAGTTTTTCGAATTGTTCTTGTATTTCATCTACTAAATTAATAACATTAATATTACTTGTAGATTTTTTATTTCTTAGTTGCTTGGCGATTTCAATCAATACTTTGGAATTAGTTTCGAGCTTAACTTTGACTTCATTTGGCTTAAAGAGAGCATTCTTTATTAAATGATTTTTTTCTTTACCTTTTTCCTCCAGGGTTTGAAGTGAGATCGACTTCATTTAGTTGAGTTGCTATCGACAGAATATTGGGGTAGTTCTTTTCGACATAGCATTTTGTGCATATCGATCCAAGACTCAACTGCCTTTGAACAAGCAATTGACTCAACAAATTTCTCCCACCACTTGACCTTACATTCACCACTTTACCTTACATCGTCAGACCATTTTATTGAATGCAAAGGGATCACCTGAACTGGGGAAGATTTGAAAATCCCAACAAAAAATCCACGCAACTTTGAAATGTAAGGCAACATTGAAAGAGTAAACTTTCTTGTGAATTGAGATTGACTATCTTTTCAATGAATAATTGATATCATCCACGAACACGGCTGTGAAGGACATTTTCATCTGGTCCAAATTAGAGTCATCATTGATGGAACCATTTTGAAAGGTTTTTCGGACAATTTTGATCAAAGAGAATGAACCAAGAGTGATTGAAGGTCTAAAAAACATGACATTCTACCAGGCATGAATATAGTCCAGGTACGAAAAGCTTGAAGTTTTGCCAATCTTTCGTAGAGAATTTTTCGGTCTCCCATGGTTGCTGATTCCAATCAGAGAGAGAAAGAACTTGAAGAATTTTGATTTTTGAAAAAATCAATCTAGGCAATGTTTGGCTTATTATGTGTATGATAAACTATAGCAGATTTTGCGACCTTCACAATAGTTACATACCACATTCTTCATTTTGGAAGGTTTTCTGGAAAAAAATAATATTCATAAAAAATTTATAGGAGTGTTCTCAACTTAGATTTGAATGAATTTGAAAAATTTACATAAATTTAGGTGTCCTCAACTCAAATTTTAATAGAATTCATTGAAATTTAGGTGTCCCCAACTCGGATTTAAATAGATTCTTTAGAAATCTAAGTGTCCTCAATAACTAGTGAATTTCTAAAGATTTCATTAATTAATGGATTTTGACAGATTTCAATAGATTTGGAACTATAATTATAACTACAAAAAATTCTAACAATTCTTGTTCCAAACCTCAAAATTTCAATTGATTTCTCTATATGTCTCTCTCTCTCTCTCTCTCTCTCTCTCTCTCTCTAACATCTCACTTTTCACATACGATTTTGCTGAAACTATTTTGTATCAATTGACTTTTTTTCTTTCTTTCTCTCACAAACCTCTCACCTTTCACATAAAATTTTACTGAAACTCTTTTATACCAATTTGTAATTATTCACGTCTTTATTCCGTTTTTCTCAAAACGATGCCCATATTTCCAACTTCATGAATTTTTTGTTTAAAATGATAAAGTTAGGAATTTCTTTTAACATACGATAATGTTATGAATTTTATTTTTTAATCACAAAATTTTTTTTTTTAGTGATCTAGTCAGACATTATACCATTTTCTTAGCTTTTTTTAAAAAAAAAAATAATCCGTTTATGCACAATGAGTGGTTATGGTTAAAAAAAATCACAAATACGAACTCTATTAACCTCTATAATTTAGAATTCTTTAAAAGTTAAAACGTTTCGATACTCATTTTTAATATTTAAAATGTAAATTATATGTATCAATATATTATGAATTAGTTGTCTTTTTTTTTTTTTTTTTTGCTATTAGTCTATTTTTAAAAAATAAAAAAATAAATTGTGCTTTTATGGTGAGTTTACTTGTCAACATTAATTTTAGAGCAAGTTTTTCGTCAAGACATAATTTGGTTTAAAAAAAATAGACTTGAAATGTTATGATGAAATTTTAAAATTTTTTCAAAATTTACAGTTGACACAATTGAGGAGATGAAAATATAATTTTTAATAAAAAGACCACAAATTCAATGAAATCAATGAGAATCTATTAAAATCTATTATATAGAAATCTATTAAAATCTTATCAAATATGTCAAATTCTATTAAATTCCATGAAATTTATAAAAATTTATAAATATTAAGAAATTTATTAAAATCTGAGTTGAGGACACCCCCCTTAGAATTTTTGATTTTGAATATTAATGGGCTTTCTTTTTGAAAAGGTGGAAAAATGTTTAAAACAAATTCATCAAGGGAAGAGAAGTTTCCCATTCAGTTTTAGTTCTGCAATTGGTAAAGCAACACCTTTCGAGAAGTATTGAAATTTTGAACAAGCATTGATCTTTGGTAATTTTCCAGATCCGGTTTGAACGGCGTTTTTGTAATTAGTTGGTTTTGGGGATTTTTGTGGAGTTTTTGGATTTGGTATGGTTCCAAGAACCGTGAAGGTATTGGAGGTTGAGAAATTCTTGGATGTTTGACTTGGCGTAAAAGCTTAGATAGGTTTTTTGGGAAGAGCTAGAACTCTCTAAAAGAAATTCTTCTGAAGCTAGTCCTTTTCGATATTTGGTTGTTGATGATGACATTTTGGCTTTGTAGGCTTTCCATTGTTCATCCCTCCAAGAATTCTTTTGATGATGACATTTTGGCTTTGTAGGCTTTCCATTGTTCATCCCTCCAAGAATTCTTTTGTTAAAAATTCTGGTAAAACATTATTCTTTCCTTGACTAAATTCTATTGAAAAATCAAAACAAGAAAAAATTGATTCCCATTATTTTTTCCTTCTAGCTCTGATTCAGACATGTCAGAACTAGAGTTAGAGGATACTTTGCGTTTTCCTACATAACTTGTTTCTTCATTTTTTGAACTCATAATTGCTACTTCAATTTTGATATCGAAAACCCAATTTTCAAGACTTGTAATTTGACTCTTCATTTGATTGATTTCATATCTTAAATCTTAGCTAGAAGTAGTACTTTGAGTTTTTTTTTATTTGATTAAATTATATTCTCTCTCTCTCTCTTTGAGGATTTGGTTAAAAGTTTCCTTTAACTCTGGATCCTGGATTTGATTAACATTATTCTCGATTAGTTTCTTCCCATTAGAAATAACATTAATAGATTTGCAACTGCAAACTTCCTCTTCACAATTACAAATTCCTTTATTTTCACTTGATTACGAAGAATCGGAAGTTTCTTCAAAATCAGAGTCTTCTTGAAGTTGATAAATTACATCCCCAGATTCTGAGCTTTCATCAAAATTGGATTGGATTAGATTTAGCAACATAACTTTTATATCTTCATCAATTTGGAGATTGTTGATTTTATTTTTTGGAGGACATTTGTTTGCGTACTGACCTTTTTTCTTGCATTTCCAATGAGTATTATGTGAAGGATCATTTTTCCTATTTTGATAATTCTTTTCATAAGGTTTTCTCCTCTTATAAGGTTTTTGGTTATCATCAAAGAAGAATTTGTTTTTAAAAGGATTATAATATATTTGAGATTTTCTCTTAAAGTGTTTTGACTTTGAAGACCTTGATGGTGGATTTAATTTCTCAAAAAAATGGATGTCTTAATTTCGTAGACTTCTTCACAAGTTGATGGCCTCATACATCGCGAACTGAGGACTAGCAGAAGTGCGTAGAATTCTTCACAAGTCCTAATTTCGTGATACGTAGTATCATTTCTGTTTAACATTTTATGTTAATATTTGTATAAACAATATAGTTGCATAACGCTGACTTTCTATGTCTTTAGGAACATTTGGTGAAGAATAGGGCGAATCAGGTTAAGGCCAAATACCTGAGCATGTAGGGCTCAAAGAGCTTCTCTACCATGCGGTACGATCAGGTACAAGCAAATTTTATCTTTCAGTTACGTCATCTTTAATGAAAAACGTATGCATGTTTAACTAAATTTCGCATTGAAATTGTTGTAGAGGGACCCCAAGACTAGTAGTGGACAGACGTTATTGAGTCCTTTCGGACCTTCCACACCTTTCGGTCTGGCAACTGGGTGAATCTAAAGGTGGCTGGTAACTACGTAAGTAAAACTTACATTGTAACGTTGTAATTATTTTCTCAACTTTCAATATGATTAATTAATTATTTTTCCCTTCACACGATAAAATTGTTGAGGTCAGGGAGACTCATTAGACATAGGCCACCTCTACTGATGCATCGGTTGATGAGTGCACTATTGCGAGGGAGCTTCCGAAGGTAGATCTTCTTCCTTGGATTCTACTGGTGCATCGAATGCCCCGCAAGTAGCCACGAAGTCTTTTTATTCCTCTAGCTCTAATGATCATCGGTTTGTAATAAATGAGGCCCAGCTCCGTCGAATGGAGAGTACTATTACACGTCTCACGGCTAATCTACTTTATAGCTGTGATAATGTCGTTGCTATAACTTATTCATAGAAAAAAGTACAGTGACGACATAGTCGTCGCCATATCTCCAACGAATACTGCGATAACAATGTCTTCACTGTTAATAAAGAAAAAATAAAAGTAATTGGAGTGACATTATCGTCACTGTACACTATATCTTATAGCGATGACATTGTCGTCGCAGTATCCCTATTTTGAAGAAATTGAGCACGACAATGTCATTGGTATAGAAGAAAAGTTCTATAGAGGCGACGTATTTTTGTTACTAAATACTAAGAGACACTAATCTATTGAGACGGCTTTTAGGGACAACTTCATCGCCACTATATTACAACAGCGACGATGCATCAGCTTATAGCGATGACAAAAGACGCCGCTATAGCTCTAATTTCCTGTAGTGTTGGAGTACTTTCTTGTTAGAGCGAATTGGTTAACATTAATAAATATAAAACATGAAATTTTTTATGTCAATTCGATCACGACATGTTTGAGTACTGGCTGCACTTGGAAAGGTATCTCACACGATCGTTCAATGGATATGCATTTTTGCACACTCATGATGAGAGCTCTAACTTGTTATGGTTTAGTGTAAAATGGTAAACATTAATAAATCTAAAACATTAAAAATTATATATTTATTCGTTCACGACGTGTTCAAGTACTGGCTACACCTAGAAAAGTATATTAAACTATCGTGCAATGCACGTGCATTTTGCACACTCATGACTAAGAGCTCTGACCATTTTTAGTTTTTTTTGTTTTAAATTCAATTACTTTTTCAATTTTGCATGCTATTACATATTGATTTCTTCAATCTTTGAAAATAAATTATATCAAAGTCATTACTAATATTGTTGTCATCGTTACTCCTATTGTAAAATAAATTTGATTTGGGCCATTTTATTGTTTGGGTTTGGGCTTGTTAATTATTGTGATTAAGCGAGTCCATTAGTCCACATCTAGAATAATCTATATTCTAGAATAAGCTTTTGTTCTAGAATTATCCATTATCTAGTATTGTCTTGTATTAGAGAGTAATTATTGAATGTTAATAGGTAGTTGGAAGATACAATTATTTTGGTTGTTGAGAAGTATGTAGAAGAGTCCATTGAGCACTATTAATATATGTGCTCTCTTGTACTTTTGGAACAAGCTAATTTAGATACTATATAATACAAGTTCATTAACTAGTCTCTTGAACCTCTTAAAGATTTTCCTAAAATACTATCCAAATAAGTCATCTTCTTAACAAGTGGTTTCAAAGCACATAAGATCATTTGAAAGAGATGGCAAATTGTATGGTTTCCTTACAAGTTCTATCACCTGACAAGAGCAACTATGACAAATGGAGTATTAAAATGAAGGCATTGCTTGGGTCACAAGACTTATGGGAGATCATAGAGAAGGGGTACAATGAGCGAAGAGATGAGGCTACTATGCCTCAAGGACAAAGTGACGCCTCAAAGGATTCAAGAAAGAGAGACAAGAAAGCTCTCTATCTCATCTACCAATCACTTGATGATGATGGATTTAAGAAAATTTCGAATGTAATCACCTCTAAAGAAGCTTGGGATAGGCTTCAAACCGCCTACAAATGAGCATAGAAAGTCAAGAAGGTTCGTCTACAAACTTTAAGAGGTGAGTTTGAATCTTCACAAATGAAAGATTCTGAAATAATTTTCAAATATTCTCTAGAGTTTTAGCGGTGGCTAACCAATTGAAGGAAAATGGAGAAATTTTGGATAATGTTAGTCATGGAGAAAATTTGAGCATATTATGGTCACTATTGAAGAAACAAAGGATATGGATGAAATGACAATTGATGAGCTCATGGGGTCCTTCCAAGCATATGAAGTACGTCAAAAGAAGAAGCAAAACACTTTGGAGCAAGTACTTCAAACAAATCTCATGTTGAAGGAAAGAAATGGAGGCAACTTCAACAATGGAAGAGGATGATGATGTGGTCGTGGCCGAGGAAGAAGAGAAAACAAGACATCCAACAATGAAGATTGTAGACAAAATTCATCTTTGAAAAGAAGCCATATGAGAGGTAATAATTCAAAGCAAATGTATGACAGACATTAGAGCTAGCAATCATATGTGTGGAAATAAAAAAATATTCATGGGTTTTGATGACTCGGTGAGTGGCAATGTCACATTTAGAGATGAATCCAAAATTCCGGTAAGAAGCAAATGTGATATCCTTATACGCTTGAAAGATGGAAGCCGCCAACTTATTTCAAATGTTTATTATGTGCCCAACATGAAGAACAATATTTTGAGTTTTGGACAATGTTTGGAGAAAGGCTATGACATTCACTCGAAAGAAAAAATTCTTTTTCTAAAAGATTGCAAAAATAATTTAATTGCTAATGTGCCTGTGACTAATAATATGATATTCTTGTTAGATATCCAAAATGATGTAGCAAAGTGTTTGAAGGCTTGTGTGAAAACTACATCATGGCTATGGCATATAAGGTTCAGGCATCTCAATTTTGGTGACTTGGAATTGCTATCAAATAAGAGAATGGTAATGAGATTACCATCTATTAGTCACCCAAATCAATTGTGCGAAGGATGACTACTTAGGAGGAATTAAGTACAAGAGCAAAGAAGCCGCTAGAACTCATTCACACCGACATGTGATTGCCAATCAATTCTAAATCCCCTGTAAGAGCAATTATTTTTTCCCATTTATCGATGATTGTAGTAGAAAAGCATCGGTTCATTTTCTTAAGGAAAAGTCTGACGTGTTCGATGTCTTCAAGAAATTCACAGCACTTGTCGAAAAGGAAAGTGGCCTCAAAATCAACCATAAGAGAGTTTAACAAATTTTGTGAAGACAATAGAATTCGAAGGTTCTAAGCTCCTCCAACAAAATAGTGTTGCCGAAAGAAAGAATCGAACCACCCTCAACATGGCTCTAAGCATGCTAAAAAGCAAGAGGTTGTCAAAAGAATATTGGGCCGAAGCGGTGGATTATGCAGTTTATTTGTTCAATCGGTCTCCAACTAAAAGTGTGTGGAGAAAGACACCTCAAGAAGCATGGAGTGAAAGAAAGCCCGACATCTCGCACTTGAATGTATTTGGAAGCATTGCGTATGTCCATGTGCACGACCAAAGGAGATCCAAGATCGATGATAAAAGTGAAAAATTTCTCTTTATTGGATATGACTTAAGATCTAAATGATATAAGCTTCATAATCTAAACACCAAGAAACTCATCATTTGCTGAGACGTTGAGTTTGATGAAGAAGATTCATGGAGATGGGACACTCAAGACGATGTCTTCAATTTTTTCATCAATTACCAAAGAAGAAGAAGAAATGGAAGTAGATCAATCAAGATGAGAAATACAAGAACATACAACTCCACCTCATTCATCAAAAGCAAGCCTTCATGGACACTTACCAAGGAGACCACACACAAGGAGCTTGCAAGAGTTATATATGGTAACTGAAAATCAAAATGAGCTAACGGTATTTTGTCTCCTCGGATTGTGAGCCAATAGGTTTTAAAGAAGCGGTGCAAAGGAAGAATTGGCAAGAAGCTATGGATGAAGAAATTAAAGCAATCTTGAAGAAGCTAGCAACACTTCCTAAAGGCCAAAAAGCAATTGGAGTGAAATGGGGTCTACAAAGCAAAGAAGAATACTAATGGGGAAGTTGAGAGGCACAAAGGAAGATTGGTTGCGAAAGGATACAATCAAAGACCTGACATTGACTATGACAAGGCTTTTGCTCCCATTGCTCGCTTAGAAACTATAAGATTAATTATTTCTTTGACCGATCAAAATAAATGAAAAATTCATCAAATGGATGTGAAATCGACGTTTTTAAACAGACATCTTGAAGAAGAAGTTTACATTGAACAATCTATTGGCTATGAAGTGAAGGAGAAAAAAGATAAAGTCCTAAAATTGAAAAAGGCTTTATATGGATTAAAGCAAGCGCCGAGAGCATAGTATAGTCGAATTGATAAGTATTTTCAAGAAAATGGTCTCACTAAATGTCCACATGAACATGCTCTTTACGCCAAGGTAAATAAAAATGGTGACATGTTGATTGTTTGCTTATATGTTGATGATTTGATCTTTATCAAAAATAATTCAAGAATGTTTGAAGAATTCAAAAGGAGTATGACCAAAGAATTCAAAATGTTCGATCTTGGATTGATGTCATACTATCTTGGTATAGAAGTGAGGCAAAGTGACGAAGGCATTTTTATCTCTCAAGAAGTCTATGCAAGATAAGTGCTTAAGAAATTCAACATGGGAGAATGCAAGTCGATAAACACACTCGTTGATTGTGGAATAAAGTTGTCAAGAAATGATGAAGGAGAAAGAGTGGATCCTACAAATTTCAAAAGTCTTGTTGGAAGCTTGCGGTATTTGACATGCACACGGCCTGATATTCTCTATGGAGTTGGCCTTGTTAGTCATTACATGGAGTCACCAACGGTTATTCACGTGAAGCCCGCAAAGAGGATTCTTCATTACATCAAAGGTACTATTGATTATGGTTTACTTTATTCATCCTCTAATTATTTCAAACTTGTTGGATATAGTGATAGCGATTGGGCCGGAGATTTGGATGAAAGAAAAGGCACAATGGAATTTGCCTTTTTTTTTTTTTTTTTTGGAAAATACCATTTTCACTTGGAGTTCAAAGAAGAAACCAATTGTCAGACTCTCTTCATGGTCGAATATGTTTCCACAACTTCATGTGTTTGCCATGCGATTTGGTTAAGAAACTTGATGAAAGAACTCAACTTGACACAAGAGGAGCCAACGGAGATTTTCGTTGACAACAAATTAACAATTGCATAAGGAAAGAATCCTGTGTGTCATGATCGAAGCAAGCACATCGATACAAGGTCTTACTTCATAAGAGAAAGCATAGCAAGAAAAGAAGTAGAGTTGAAGTATGTGAAGACTCAAGACCAAATAGCGGACATTTTTACCAAACCATTGAAGCACGTAGTTTTTTCCAAGCTAAGAGACTCACTTGGAGTAACCAAATCAAGTTGAAGGGGACGTGTTCTAAAATAAACTTGATTTGGGCCATTTTAGCAAGAATAAGTTTTTGTTCTAGAATTATCCACTACCTAGAATTTTCTTATATTAGAGAGTAATTAGTGAATGCTAGTAAGTAGTTGGAAGATGCAAGTATTTTGGTTTTCTTGTATTAGAGAGTAATTAGTGAATGCTAGTAAGTAGTTAGAAGATGCAAGTATTTTGGTTTTTATGAACTTTATGGAAGAATCCATTAAGAACTATAAATACAGGGGCTCTCTTGTACTTTTGGAACAAGGTAATTTAGATATTATATAATACAATTCTTTCTCTAATCTCTTGAACCTCTCAAATATTCTCCTAAAATAATATCCACATAAGTCATATTTCTAAAAATTCCTATCAATTTTCACCAACTTTTATCCACCGAAAAAACCTTTGAATTTGCCTAAAAAAAGCACTGGGTCAATCTGCACAGTCACGCAAGCCTTTCGATATCTCCGATCACAATAATTCCAGTTTTTTCTCTCGTGCTATAATGAAATCCCAAAAATCCCTGGCAGAAAACTTGAAGTAGAATGATTTCATCTTCAGAAACAAACCATCAAAGTAATGCACTTCAGGCTCATCTGTTATAGTTTAGATTCAAAGATAGAGAACTCAAATTACAATTAAGAAACTGCTCATATATATAAGAAATGAAATTGTAATTTGATTATAGCTGATAAACCCAGCTGAATTAACGTTTACAATGATGAAGAAGAACAAAAGATTGGAAAAGAGAAAATCAGAGAAATGATGGAATAGATTCACTGCCACAATTCTGTTAAACTTTGCATATTGTTTTTCTCTCTCTCCAACCACGTATTTAATTGAAATAGTGTTTTGGAGATTTACAACTAATAAAAAACGTAAAACTAAATAAACTAAATTAAAATTAAGAAAAACGGTGTCATCTTCAATTGTTCAGAAATGGCGTCGTCTTCAATTCAAATGTCTGGTAATTCGGTTAGTCCTCTTCTTCCTTTGCCCCACTGTAATTCTGCTATTCCTTCTTCTGGTAGTTCACCATTGTTGCCATAAAAAACCTCCCGCTTATCCAAACATTGTCCTCAAGGTTTAAAATTATGGTGTTGCTGCTGAATTTCCCTAGAGTCTTCCCAAGTGGCTTCTTCCTCGGGTTGATCTTTCCATTGAATTAACCATTTAACTCCAGCCCTTTCTCCTCGTTCAAACAATCTGGCCTCTATGACTCTCAAAGGCTTTCTATACTCATCATGGGTATTAGTATGAATTGGAAGGTGAGATATACACACTGCCTTATCCCCGATCTTCTTTTTCAGCAGAGACACATGGAAAGTAGGGTGAATCTTAGCACCTATAGGAAGTATTAATTTGTAGGCAACCTCTCCAATCTTCTCCTCTATTTTAAAAGGGCCATAATATTTGGGACTCAACTTCTGACAGTTCCTTCTTACCACTGTATTTTACTTATAGGGATGAAGCTTTAAATAAACCCAATCTCCCATTATAAATTGTCTTTCAGTTCGGCGCTTATCAACATCCTGTTTCATAGCTTGTGCCAAGTTGCTCTTCAATTGTCTATCAATTTGATACCTTCCTTGCAATAGGTCTTCTACAGTAGCAATATTTATTTGCTGATATGGTCCAAGGGCCAGCTGAGGGGGAATACTTCCATAGAGAGCTTCAAAGGGTGTCCTCTGTATGGTTGTATGGTAGGTTGTATTGTACCACCAATCAGCCAATAGAATCCATTTAGCCCAAGCTTTAGGCTTGTCATGTGTCATGCACCAAAGGTATATCTCCAAGCATTGATTTAGCCTATCAGTTTGTCCATCAGATTGAGGATGGTAAGTTGTGCTCATGTGTGATTTGGTGCCCAACAGCTTGAATAACTCCTGCTAGAAACAACTGGTAAATACCCTGTCTCTATCAGAAAGCATGGATTGAGGAACACCATGTAACCTGTTGATATTGTCTAGAAATAACTAGGCTATCTTTTTTGCTGTAAATGGATGAGATAATGTTATGAAGTGCCCATACTTTGTGAACCTATCCACTACCACCATAATAACATCCTTTCCCTCAGACTTGGAAAGTCCTTCAATGAAATATAGAGAAATGTGACTCCAAGGATATTGAGGAATTGGTAGAGGTTGGAGAAGGCCAGTATAATGAATGTGCTCTCCTTTACACCTTTAACATACATCACATTACAAAACTTCTTTTTTGATATCCAAAGACATACATGGCAAAAAAAAATGTTGTTTGGCCTTCATTATGCTTGCTTGTATTCCAGAGTGGCCACCTTTTTGGGATGAGTGTATGCATTGTATACTTTTCTTCTAGATATCCCATCCACTACCAATATACAATCTGCCCTTGTACCTAAGTACCCCATTGCAATATTTGTAGGTTGGATCAATTGTGGGATCAACCACTAGAGACTGAATTTTTTCTGTTGCCACCTGATCATCTTCATAACTGTCTATCACTTCTTGTATATCAGTTTTTATCACAAAATGATTACCCTCCAGGTAATGCCTCCATTTCACCACTGCAGTCACCAATGCCAACAATTTCTTCCCATATATAGACGTCCCTAGACTCCTTGGTCCCATAGATATTCTAATGTAAGATAAAGGTCTTTTGTTTTGCATCAGTACATCTCCTATCTCTCCATAACTAGCATCAGTCTCAATGATAAAAGATTGAGTAAATTCTGGTAGTGCAAGTACTGGAGTGGTACTCAAAGCAATTTTGAGGTTATTAAAAGCTGCCTCAGTTACTTCTATCCACAGGAAATTGTCTTTCTTTAGGAGATCAGTCAAGGGTTTAGCCAATGCCCCATACCCTTTCACAAACTTCCTATAATAACCAATTAATCCTAAGAATCCTCTCACTTGTTCGAGATTAACTGGAGAGGGCCATGATTACATAGCTTCTACCTTCTTGGGGTCTATTGATACCCCTTGTTGATCTATTATGTGTCCTAGATATTCTATTTTAGTCTGCCCAAAACTGCACTTACTAAGTTTGGCATACAACTGGTGCTTCCTCAACATTTGTAGTACAGTCCCCAAGTGTTGTGTGTTACTGGCCCATATCTTCACTATATACTAAAATGTCATCAAAGAACACCAATACATATTTCCTCAATTGATCTAGAAATATGTCATTCATCAGACCTTGGAATGTTGCTGGTGCATTTGTAAGTCCAAATGGCATCACCTTGAACTCAGAAAGCCTTTGATGTGTCTTGAATGCAATTTTGTATATGTCATCAGGTCTAACCCTTATCTGATGGTACCCAGCCCTGAGATCTATCTTGGTGAAGTATTTGGCCCCATTCAACTCAACAATCAATTCATCAATCAGTGGCATTGGATACTTATCTTTCACAGTAAGATTGTTAAGTTGCCTATAATCTACACAAAACTTCCAATTTCCATCCTTCTTTTTCACCAAAAGTACTGGAGAAGCAAAAGGGCTACTACTGGCTTATATGAGGCCTAAAGATAGCATTTCTTTGACCAACCTTTCTACTTCAGTCTTATGGATGAAAGTGCATCTATAGGGCCTGATTTTGAAAGGTTGTGCTCCTTCTTTGAGAGGGATATGGTGATCATGTGGCCTGATTGGTGGTAGAGTTTTAGGTTACTCCAACACATTAGTGAAATCAGCTAAGATGGGTTTTAAATCTTCTGGTGTGTCTGATATGTTTCATTCTATTATTGCACACAGCTGCCCCAAAACTCTATAAGTTTATCTAGCCATTAGAGATTCCAATTGTGGCCCAGTGATCAATTCAAATTTACTATCAGTAGATCCACTATTGATTGCCACCCTCTTCTCTTCATTATTGAAGCTAATGTATCCTTGAGTAAAGTCAAATGTTACTAGCCCAAACTGACTAAACCTGTTATAACCCATTTTAAATTAGTCAATGTCAAAATTTATTTAGTCACAGTCAATAAATTTTTTGGTCAAGTCTAAGTCAAATAGTCAAAGTTGGACTTAAATTAAGTAAATAAATTTTTTTGGGGCTATTTTATAAAATATGATTGCTTAAGGATTTTAAATATCACTACATATGTAAGTTGGGGACTTAGGTTGCAATTAGTTTTATTTTTAAAATGAATTTGGGACCATTTTTCCATAAACTTTAGCACAGAGAGAGAGAGAGAGAGAGAGAGAGAGAGAGAGAGACGCCGTGTATAGAAAAAGAGAAAAGGAAAGGAAAGAAAAGAAAAGAAAAGAAAAGAAAGAAGAGGGAAAAAGGAAGAAGAAGAAGGTGCCGGCTGGATGTTGAGGTGGTTGAAAAATCAATTTTAAGGCTTGGGTTGTCTATTTCGTTTGCAATCTCAAGAGGTAAGTGAGAAATTACTTATTTAAAAAAAGCTTAAATAATTAGGATTTCTGCTTATGGGGTAAAATATGAATGTTATGAAAGGAGATAAGTTATTTTTAGTGACACGAGCTATACTTGCAAGTTATTTGAATGATTTAATGATAAAATTCTAGGGTTCTTGACTTTGTGAGGTTAATTAGAGATTTAAGCTATTTTAAGCATTTTAAGATTTGTATTGGTTTATTTATGTTATAAGGTTGGAATTGTTATTTTAGCAAACCCTAGAATTTCTATTTGGGTCATTTAAGTGAATGTAATGTAAAAGAGTATATTTAACTTTATGGAAGTTTTGAAATGATTGAGAATGTCAAGGAGAATTAGATGTTATTGAAAAAATGGAAATATGATTCTAGCTTGGTGACTTTACTACGAAATTTAAGAAAATTATTCTTGGCCACATATAATTGATAGAGGTGAAAAGTAGTGAATTAGAATAAGGATTAGATCCAAGTGAGTAAAGGAATTTTGAATAAAGTTTTGCTTAAGTACAGTAAGTTAAGCTTAGTCTTGTCTTTAATGGTTAGTGTTACTTAGGATGGTTATTTATTTATTCCAACAATTACACTTTATTTCAGGAGGTGACGAAGAAGTTGGTGCTGCGTACCGACCAACTTAGTCCTAGCCAAAAGCTCTGTGAGTGGAAAAACTTATTTTTCAAAATATAAGAATTTAAATACCATATGTATTAGCTACAAAATTATTATGAAGACGAGCATGCTTTTCAGAATAGAATAGATTTCATAAATAAATTATGTTCTATCAGTTTAAATTATTATTATGTTAAAATCATGAGAAGTGCCATTATTTAGATACAGTTTATAAAACTACCAGAAAGTGTTTGATGATGCTGTTATCTACTCTAGTGCACAGAGGGGCTTTGGGCTGTGTATTAGGGTGTATTATGAGAGGTCTTTATAATCCACTCTTATACACAGAGGGGCTTTGGGCCATGTATAAGGGTGCTTATTTTAGAGGTATTTAGGACCCACTTTTGTACACAGAGAGGCTTTGGGCCGTGTACGAAAGTGGTCAGCCAGTCTACGCGCGTATGACTAAATTACAGATTATAGATTATTAGTGATTCATGATACTTTCTGGTGCGATTTTTTTAGTAAATGACAACTTATTTAGTTTGCAGAAACACATTTTCTCATATATTACTATCAGATGGCACTTCTCATATATATATATATATATATATATATATATATATATATATATATATTAACATGAGAAATTAGTTTCTTGAAAATTATGATTAATTACAAACTCTCCATTCACTGAGCTATTAACTCACAGATTTTCCATACTTTCTTACTCAGGTAGTATTTAAGTTTTGAGCATCTTTTGAAGAGCCTGTTGATTGTCGAGCCAGAGCCACATGAGGATTAGCTGTATGATTCATTTCCATTGAGCATGTCATCATTTATTTTTGGGATACTTGTTCTAGGTCTTCTTGATGATTATTTTGGGATTATATGTATATGGTTGGATAGGCTCACTACTCCATTTGTAAATTCACATGCTTTTGGATCATTTTGTAAAAGATATTGGAAATGATAGAGTTGTCAGTACTTGTTCATGGTTATTATGTATGTTGTGGGACAGGTGATCCCTAATGGTTATTTTAAGTATGTTTTTGGGAAAATCTTATTGCTTTTCAGGTTTGGTTTAGTCAAGTTTACAAGGGAAACTCTGCCAAATTTTTTATAAAATCCCTTTAGTTCAAGAAAAGTCAATAAGTTATAGAAAAGTCTAAGTAGCCTTAATGGTGGGTCCAGCATCCAGTTGACATCTATCATCGGCGTACGGCACGTCTTGGGTCCACTAGGCCGACTCAGGACGGGTCGTGTCAAAACCAGGTAACCCCCAACACCATATCACTCCCACCAAGTTTTAATGATCTAATTCTGTACTGAAACTCCATCCCTTGCATCTGCCAAACCAATGGAGGATGTACTACCCCACTTTCCAATTTCTGTCTATTAGCTATTGTCATTGACAATGGCTTGGAGAAATCATTCTCATAACCCAAGGAGTTGGTGAGTTTTTCATCAATGAAACTGTGGATACTCCCATTGTATATCAAAATGGATATCATTTACCACCTATTTTTCTTGGGATTCTAATAGTCTTATGCTTCATACTTCCCATCAATACATCTAGTAAAATCTGCATTATCTCTCTCTCTCATTCTTCCTCAACTCTCTCATTCCCTAACTCTTCACTGTTTTTATCTCCTTCATCATCTTCCTCATCAACAACAATATAATTCAACATCCTATTTTTGCAAACATGTCCTAAAGTATATTTTTCATCACACCTAAAGGAAAGTCCTAAATTCCTTTTGGTTTGGATATCAGTAGGAGTTATAGTTTTGTATGGGAGAGGTTGGGTTTTTTTAGGAGTTAAACTGGTTGGTTTAGGTATTTTCTGGGGTTCATATAGGTTTTTGGAGATGAGGTTGAACTTGTTGGGTTTATGAGTCTTATTTAGGGTTGAAATGGTGGTTTCTTGAAGTAGGACAATTTCAAATGCTTGGGTAAGTGAGGTTGGTTTGATCATCTTCACCATGGATCTAATCTCTCCTTTGAACCCACTGGTGAATAAACTAATGTAGTATGTCTCTGGTATATTGGGTAAAGATTGTATAGCTTGGGCCATAAGTTCTTCAAATCTCTCTATGTAATCAGCCACTCTACCATACTGCCTAATCTTGCTAAAGGTTTCCACTACCTCCTCTTCCGTAGTCTCAGCAAACCTCCTACACACTTCCGTGGTCAGTAATTACCATTCTGCATTGGGTTACTGTATTTAAACCCATGAAACCAAATTTCAACTCTTCCCTTAAGATACATCTCTGCAATACCCATTTTCATCTCATCTGGTATATGGTGGAGTTGGAAATATTTATTAGCCTTCCTTACCCATTCTCTTGGATTCTCTCCTCCAAAAATTGGAAAATCTATCTTAGGCAGTTTAGTATAATTTCTCTGCTCCTCCATATCCTGTACTATCATTATGATTCCTATTTCCCAGATCACCACTACTCATTTCAGTTCCACTACTTTTATGATTCCTATTTCCCAGATCACCACTACTCATTTCAGTTCCACTACTTCCTCCTTCAACTTGTTTGTTTCTTTGTTCATTCTGGGTCGCATTAAGTCTGGCCATCATGGCCACTAGAGAGTCATATTTAGAATTCATATCTTGCACCAATTCCTCCATCCTATCTTGCTTACAACACATGCTCTTAACAACTTTATCAGAAGAATCGATCTTACCATTCAAAGTGGAATAAGCCAAGCCCAAGTCACTGATGTCTTTGTCTGTCTTCTTAAGGTGTTCATCTGTCACCCTCTGTCGAGTATCCATGGTTGTGTTCCTAGAAATCTTTAAGAGCTTTGATACTAATTGTTATAGTTTAGATCCAAAAGATAGAGAACTCAAACTATAATAAAAAAACTGCTCATATATATTTAAGAAATAAAACTGTAATTTGATTAAAGTTGATAAACCCAGCTGAATTAATGTTTACAATGATGAAGAAGAACAAAAACGAAGAAGAACAAAAGATTGGAAAAGAGAAAATCAGAGAAATGATGGAAAAGATTCACTGCCAGAATTCTGTTAAACTTTGCATAGTGTTTTCTCTCACTTCAGCCACTTATTTAACTCCTCAGCAATTGATATTATGTTTTGGAGATTTACAACTAATAAAAAATGTAAAACTAAATAAACTGAATTAAAATTAAGAAAAACGGTGTTGTCTTCAATTGTTCAGAAACGGCGTTGATAAGTGCATTTTGTGCACTTATTTGGGGCTTTAAACTAAGTTTTTATTTCGTTATTTTATTAATTTTCTACTTAATTTGGTGCATTATTCTTTATATTTCAGTTTTGGACCCGTCTGTAAGAAATTGGAGAAGAATGGATGAAAAGAGCAATAAATTGGAAGATATTTTGAAAGTATGAGGATCCAATTGTACTCAATTAAAATTTGAAGGACCAAATTAGAGATTGCAAAAAATTGGAGGACTGAAGAAGACAATCTAAAAGTTTGAGGACTAAAACGACCAAGATCAAAAGTTGAAGGACCAAATTGGAGGATGTGGAAAGGTTGGAGGACTAAATAAAACAAAATTTAAAGTTGAAGGGCCAAACCATAAAAATTCAAGAGATCAAGCTGGCCGAGCAACATGTAATGTCAACAGAGAGCAAAACCATATACCTGGGCGATCGCCCAGGCTAACTTTTGGTTGCGGGAGATTTTTTTTCCTTTTTCAGTTCAACTCTGATTAGGTAACTTTTGGCCCACGATTTTTAGGTCTTCTTGGTATCCTTTGGGGCACCATGAGGGGAGTATATATATGAGTTATTAACTCATAATAGGTTGTTGAGTTTTGGGGAAGAAAACATTACAAGAAACACCAAACGGAAGACCAAGATTCATTTCTCCAAGAACGAAGATCAAGATTAAGATCAAGATTTCTTCGTTTCCGGGGTATGAATTCCATAGTTTCTTCTTCTCTTTCTTCTCTTATTATTAGTATATTAGGCTAGTTTATTTTGTGCTAGGATTACGATGAAGCTTGTAATCTAAATTCTTCTATCTTGAGACTTGGTTTTTGACAATTTATTTCATTATAGTTTTGAATAATTAATTTTGATTTATTTGAATCTATAATTATATGTATAATAATTGTATGAGTGTTGTGGTTTGTTTTACTATCGAAAGATAGAAAGCAGGCTAGACAATATTTTAATTATCTTAAAGTCCGATAGGGGATAGAAATATACCACTATGCTTTAGGTGATCTTTAATTATCCACAGAAATTTAATGCTTTCATTTGTATTTGCATTCGTCATAGAGATATAGTCGAGTCATGCATATGAATAGGTTTAACTTTATTCGAGAGAAACTGTTGAACAATCTAAAGATATTGATCTTCATAACAGATGTAATTTGTCAAAACCAAGAATCAAGATAGATGAATTAACAATTATAAGTGGATTCGGGATCCTAGTACTCTTCTTTCTCAATTTTAAAGTAATCTTCATTAATCTAATTTTTAGTTATTGTTAGTTCAAATTCTAATTAGTTCTTAAACACCAAACTTTAAAAGTTTATTAGATTCGGTTAAGGATAGTATAATTGAACTGAATTATCTAAATCTTCGTGGGAACGATATTTGGACTCAATATCCACTTTATTATTTGAGCGATCCGTACACTTGCGGAATTATTAAAAATATAAAATTGCTGACAAGTTTTTGGCGCTATTGCCGGAGATTTAGTTTTAATTCTTTTCAATTATTTTAACACTAATTAGAACTTTCTTTATTTATTTACTTTAATTACTTATTATTATTTTCTTTAGTTATTACAGTGTTTGCTTTGTTTCTTTTCAGACCATTGCATGCGAAGTGTGAGACACGAGTCTCTAATTCCAATTGATCCAGAGATTGAACGCACTTTTCATCGTAGGTAGAGAGAAGCAAGAAAAACACACCAAAAAGACCAAAAAAACAGCAACATAAAATGCAGAACAACGAGATCGCTCGTGCAAGACAGGAGATTGATGAAGACAATATGTTAGTTGGAGAGTTTTTGACTCCACAGATCATCCAGAACCAATCTAGCATTGTCTAACCACCTTTTGGGTAGCCGAACTTTCAGTTAAAGACTAACGTCATTCATCTATTCCATAATGGACATCAATTCTATGGCAGGACCGATGAGAATCCACATACACACGTTTCAAGATTCTTGGAAATGTGTCAACACTTCAAATATCAAGGAATTTTAGATGACACCATCGAGTTACATTTGTTCCCACATACTCTCCGGGACAAAGCTCTTGAGTGGCTGGACTCACTGCCAATCGATAGCATAACCATATGGATTGATCTAGCCCAAAAGTTCTGCACAAAATTCTTTCCACCAGCCAAGGTTTCAAAGTTGAAGCATGATATATCTATATTTCAACAGTCAGAAACAGAATCTTTTGATAAAGCATGGAACAGATTCAGAAACATGCTAAGAAAGTGTCCTCATCATGGCATTGACTCCTCATCCTACGGCTCTTTATCCACCAAAACTGTCGTTGAAGCTTTTGAGCTTTTTGAAAGAGTAGCTACTACCACTGTCATGTGGGCATCAAATAAAGTCATACACACGAAAACTGCCGGGGTACATAAAATAGACACTATCACGGTGTTATCTGCAAAAATAGATTCCTTGGCACACAAAGTGGAGAACATGTCACAATCAACTTATGTGATGCAAACAAAGAAATCAACCTATGAAGAGTGTGAAGAGTGTGGGGCAAATCACAGTACATCAGAATGCCCTATTCTATCACAACAACCAAAGCAAGTCGAATATGTTCAAGGTGGTCAATACCCACAAAGTAATCCATTCTCCAATACTTTTAATCCAGGGTGGCGTAATCATCCAAATTTTTCTTGGAGGGATAATCAGAATAACAACAGACCACAATATTCTCAGTTTCAGCAGCCAGATAAGAGAGTTTCATTAGAAGATGCACTGGGTAAATTTATAGAAAAAACTGATCAGTTTATGAGACAGACAGAGATCAATTTCCAAAATCAAGGCGCTTCAATCAAAAACTTGGAAACACAGATGGGTTAGATGGCAGTTGCTATATCAAACAGACCACAGGGTACCTTGCCAAGCAACACCGAGGTCAATCTCAGAGAGCAAGTACATGCAATAACTACCATAAGTGGGTTACAGTTACCAGAAATCCATATAAAAAGACCAGTTGCAATTAATGAACATGTACCTTCCACTGATGAGGAGCACGTGGAACAGACTAAGCAAGCAGTAGATATTGAAGAAAGTTCAGTTACACCACAGGCTAAGGCAGCTGTTCCTATCAAACCATATGAACCTCCCATTCCTTATCCACAAAGATTAAATCCAAAAAAGAAGAAGCAGGATCAGCAATGTGCATAATTTCTAGATCATCTAAGGAAGCTTCATATCAACATACCATTTGTTGAGGCCCTGACTAAAATGCCCAACTATGCCAAGTATATGAGACAGCTGCTTTCAAATAAGCAGAAGAGGATATAGTAAAACTTACAGAAGAAGTATATGCTATAATGGAGAGGCAACTACCAGACAAAAGACATGATCCTGGTAGCTTCACAATTCCAATTACCATCGGTAATCTCGTGATTGACAAGGCATTATATGATCTTGGTGCAAGTATCGATTTAATGCTCCTTTCTATTTTTAGGGGAATTGGTGAAGTTAAACCTGCAAAATTCAATCTTCAGTTGGCTGACCGATCTGTTAAAAAGCCGTTTGGAATAGTGGAATATGTGGTAATGAGAGTGGGAAAGTTATTATTTCCTATTGATTTTGTTGTTCTTGATATGCCTAAAGATGCTGAAATCCCTATCATTTTGGGACGTCCCTTCTTAGCTACTTCAGATGCTCTCATTGATGTTTCACGAGGCATATTGGCATTGAGAGTTTAGCATGAATGGGAAGCATTTTATATGTTGGGTAGAGATGCACCACCACCACCTATTTCTTATTGGATATGTTATCAAGTGGAGACTTTGAAGAAATTCAAGAACAAATTTTTTAAAAAGTTTTGGGATACAAAGCCAACAGTAAAGGTGAAAGACAAAGGTAAACAGACTGTTCAGATGCAAGAAGCTGCCGTTGGTGAACATAAGGTTGAAGCTGAATAAGTTATCCCTGAAGCACAAGTTGGAGCTGTTAAATGGAAGATGAAGGACAATCAGTCAATAAGTCAAGCTAATGACTATAAATAAGCGCTTAATGGGAGGCAATCCATTTTCTAACCATTTTATTTACTTGCTTTCTATATAGTAGTTTTAATTAGTTTAAATAACTTATTAGTTTCTATTTCATTTATTATTTAATTCTCTTATAAAGCCTCCCTATGTCAATCACGAGATGTCCCACTTTGAGAGCTACTTGGATAATATCTATGACATCATCTTTTGACGAAGAGTCTCAGCACTACATCTGAGTTCACTTCAACCAGAGCTTCGACCAGCCAGATCTATCTTCTTCACATCTATCTCCGGGGAGTAACTGATCTTTTTCCTCCTTTATCTACTTTATTTTGCTATTACATTGGGGACAATGTAATGTTTTAGTTTGGGGGTGGGTTAAGAATCAAAATACTTAATTATTTTGAATTTGCTTTTTATTCGGGTCTATTTAACTGCACAAAAAAAAAAATACTATTGTTGAATATCTTACCGCCAATGATAATACCTATTTGAATTTAAGTATGTTTTTAGTTAGAATATTAAACAACACTTTAACTCGTACTTTTACCTAAACACTTATCTATGTTAGACTACATTTGAAGCATGTAGCCACTGTTGACTTATCACTTATTGGAAACATGACTTGAGTATATGTATTGATATTATTGACTTAGATCATTATGAAAAATTCCGTTCTTAAATTCTTAGACTAGTAACCAAACTGTTTGAGAACAGTTTGAGGGTGTTAAATTTAGTACATGTTTTTGTAGAATTTTGATAGTTTGGGTTTTCTAGATCTTATCTTTGGTTGAATAGGTTGTAGTCAAGGAATCTAAATTGAGCACTACTCACTGTTGAAAAAAAAAAATCTGACTCGAACAATTAAGCCTGTTAGGATATTTTAAAACCTGGTGCCCTAAAGTCATCTGACTTGGGAGTTATTGGTCCAAAGCTCGTTACATGAGTCACAATTTTTTTTTTACGTCTTCACTTCTCTTATAGCCTATGGGACTCGAGCAATTAAGTCTGTTAGGGTATTTCAAAACCTGGTGCCTATGGTCATCTGACATGGGAGTCATCGGCCCAAAGCTCGCTACAAGGGTCACATAGAAAGCTAGTAAAAGAGAAGTATTGCACAAGATGTAAGATCGTTTATATTGGTTAAATAAAATAAAAATTGTTAAAGTACTCGGTAAGGATTGCTAGGTTAGAACATAAGAGACTGAAGACGAGAATTTATAAATAACTCACCATCTTAGTTCTGAAAATACAAGTTCTAATTTTTACTACTTTATTTGAAAAAAAAAGCATTGTGTTGATCAATAGGAACCAAATTTGCTAGAACACATCAGGATTGGAGAGAAAAGTATAAGAAGTGTGAGATTTTACGAGAGGTGTAAGAAATAAATGACTACAAAGGGTTTGGGATTGTAAAAAAATAGCAACAACACAATATTGGTCATGGTCTAATACATGTATAAGTTCAATTTTTGGCTACTCACACACTCATTAAAGGTCGAGTATTGGATAAGTGAAAATTCTTTGTGTTGTTTGATCTCTTTCTAAACGTGTTACTTTATTTTTCAAACTTGAGGCATATGGTAAGAAGTTTAACATTAAGTCATTTCCTGTTAATTCTTTTAGCTTAGTTTAGAGTTCTAGTTTATTTTTATTTTTGCTCGAGGACGAACAAATGTTTAGTTTGGGAGGTGTTTGATAAGTGCATTTTGTGCACTTATTTGGGGCTTTAAACTAATCTTTTATTTCGTTATTTTATTAATTTTCTACTTAATTTGGTACATTATTCTTTATATTTCAGTTTTGGACCAGTTTGTAAGAAATTAGAGAATAATGGATGAAAAGAGCAATAAATTGGAAGATATTTCGAAAGTATGAGGATCTAATTGCACTCAATTAAAAGTTGAAGAACCAAATTAGAGATTGCAGACAGCTGGAGGACTGAAGAAGAAAATTTGAAAGTTTGAGGACTAAAACAACCAAGATTAAAAGTTGAAGGACCAAATTAGAGGATGTGGAAATGTTGGAGGACTAAATAAAACAAAATCTAAAGTTGAAGGGCCAAACCATGAAAATTCAAAAGATCAAGCTGGGCGAGCGCCCAGCAACATGTAACGTCAACAGAGAGCAAAACCATATACCTGGGCGATTGCCCGGCTAACTTTTGGCTGCGGGAGATTTTTTTCCTTTTTCAGTTCAACTCTAATTAGGTAACTTTTAGCTCACGATTTTTAGGTCTTTTTGGTATCTTTTGGGGTACCATGAGGGGAGTATATATATGAGTTATTAACTCATAATAGGTTGTTGAGTTTTGGAGAAGAAAACATTATAAGAAACACCAAACGGAAGACCAAGATTCATCTCTCCAAGAACGAAGATCAAGATCAAGATCAAGATTTCTTCTCGCTCAAGATTTCTTCGTTTCCGAGGTATGAATTCCATAGTTTCTTTTTCTCTTTCTTCTCTTATTATTAGTATGTTAGGCTAGTTTATTTTGTGCTAGAATTATGATGAAGCTTGTAATCTAAATTTTTCTATCTTGAGACTTGGTTTTTGACAATTTATTTCATTATAGTTTTGAATAATTAATTTTGATTTATTTGAATCTACAATTATATGCGCAATAATTGTATGAGTGTTGTGGTTTGTTTTACTATCGAAAGATAGAAAGCAGGCTAGACAATATTTTAATTATCTTAAAGTCCAATAGGGGATAGAAATATACCACTATGCTTTAGGTGATCTTTAATTATCCACAGAAATTTAATGCTTTCATTTGTATTTGCATTCGTCAGAGATATAGTCGAGTCATGCATATGAATAGGTTTAACTTTATTCAAGAGAAACTGTTGAACAATCTAGAGATATTGATCTTCATAACAGATGTAATTTGTCAAAACCAAGAATCAAGATAGATGAATTAACAATTATAAGTGGATTCGGGATCCTAGTACTCTTCTTTCTCAATTTTAAAGTAATCTTCATTAATCTAATATTTAGTTATTTGAAATTTATTTATTTTATTGTTTTTAGTTCAAATTCTAATTAGTTCTTAAACACCAAACTTCAAAAGTTTATTAGATTCGGTTAAGGTTAGTATAATTGAACTGAATTATCTAAATCTTCGTGGGAACGATACTTGGACTCAATATCCACTTTATTACTTGAGCGATCCGTATACTTGTGGAATTATTAAAGATATAAAATCGCTGACAGGCGTCGTCTTCAATTCAAATGTCTGGTAATTTGGTTAGTCCTCTTCTTTCTTTTGCCCCCTGTTGTTCTTTCTTCTAGCAGTTCACCATTGTTGCTATAACATCATCATTCTGGTCCTCACCCTTACACACAATAGAAGCTCCATTATGCTCCAGAAGTTGGTGTTTTTTTTTTTTTTTTTTTTTTTTTGCATTTTCCAGTGATTCAAGGGCCATAGACACGGACTTAGAAATCAAGAACTCGTGGTTATCAAGGACTTTTAGAGACGTATTAGTTTCAAAATTCAAAGCTTGGAGCGTTCTAGCTTGCTTTTGGAGATCGTGTTGGAGGGATGAGAAGTGATTGGAGAGTTTATTCCAGAGGAGTGTGCAGCTACTCATCAGAGAGGTCTGGCACTGAAACTCATTGAAACTTGGTGGCGGTGCTATTGGCGATTATTTTCTTGAAGTGAAATCTATTTTTTCATTTTTTTTTTGTTTAACCCTAGAATCCCTCCGTCAGTTTGCAAATTATTTCACAATGTACCATTACTAGAGTTGATTGTTGTTTTGAACACACCATTCTTTTGAGATCGTAAAAGATATTTATTATGGAGAAACTTACCTTCCAAGTATTCATAATATCTTTTGTGATATTTTCTTTTCCCACTTAAGGTAAAATTCTTTCCATATCATGCCACTAGAAATTTCTGATATCTAAGAATATCTTCGTTATTGAAGTTCACCTTGAGTATTAATCTCACGTCACAGACACCTAGGACGACTCACATGTAGTAACTTGTTATAACTTATTGGATTACCCAAATTTTATGGACTATATAAATATTTTTTACAAATGCACCTAAATTACAAGAATTGGGCGTTGGGGATTTTTCAGAAATAACCACAATAAATAAAATATTTCTTAAAATACTGTCATATTTTTTTTAAATTTTAAAAATACTGTTTTTTTTTTGTAACAGTTGTTGTTACATTTGTTTTTTTAGTTATAATAAATGTGTTACATTTGTTATTAACAAACATAACAAATGTAACAACAAGTGTCACAAAAAAAAATAGTATTTTTAGAATAAAAAAAGTTAAATAGTATTTTATATTTTGTAGTTTATGGTAAAATTATCACTTGGGTGTTGCCATAAAGATGTCAATACTATAATTCTATAAAACTCCCCTTTTGGAAAAACACCAATAAACAATCTAACTAGCTCAAACACCTAAGTCCTTCAAAACCTTTATAGATGATGTTCTTCACATACGAGAATTACAAGCGCAAGTATCGAACTACAAAAAATTCTTAGTAGCACCTGTATCTCTCTCATCTTGTCAAAATAGCCAAAGAGTAGATTTAAAAAAAATCCACTTGAGAAAGACAAAAGCACCAGGTAAAGATATAAGTAAAGAGCAAGTGAGCTTTCATGGACCACTTGTTTGTCTTCACATCTTCGCAACAAGAAAATTCAGCACCAAGAGCACAATTTAACAAATTGCTGGAGAGGAACTTCTCGTGTTGCAACATAATTAGCATGTCTTGCAACATTGGAATTAAAATCTTAACAGACTGAGAATTGACCGTAAATGTGAGGAGCAAGTTTTTGATTCTCTATAACCCGGAGTTGAAGATTTGCTCCCCTTAGTTTGATCATCCTGTTGAGAATCAACTAAGTAACACCCAAAGATTTTACTATGCTTGAGAAACTGGCACAAGTCTGTTTGATATGCTCCAGTTTTGGGCCAAGGGTAGTGAGGCCCGCGCCTCATGCCCAAAATCAAAGGGGCCATTTTTGGTTAGCCCACCTTTTAAAAAATGAAAAATAAAATTAAAAAATATGCCCATGTGTGGCCAATTCGAAGCATATTCCTCACTTCTATCACAAAAATAAAAAGAAGGAAAAATTAGGTCATCTACCTAGTCCTTCAATTTTAATAAAATATACTAGTCTGTTTGAAATTTTAGAAGATTAGTGGACACACACAAATTATAATAATAAATACAAGATCGTTAAGAATTTTTAAATTAATCTATATTCTTTAATTATCTCATCAAATCAAATCAAATCACAGCACTATAAAACTCTCCATTCTACACATTTACATTCCATCATCTCCATTACACCTTAGATTCAATCACTATTCTCCACCAATTTTTGTCGCTAGACATTTCCGCCAAAACTCCGAAGACTTTTCTACTATCACTACAAGAAATTGTATCTATAGCGGCGACATTAATTGCGACGACATAAAGTCGGCTCTATTAGTGCAGGAGAATAGAGACAACAAAGCATTATCGTCGCTACAATGTCAAAATATATAGCGACAACATATGTGGTTGCCATATGTAACTAGTCATCTCTATTATACATAATTTATAACGATGTCTTTTTTTGTCGTCGCTAATGACTTCTACAAAGGACGGGAACAAATTGCTCTATTTTGTTGTTCCAATAGCGACGACATGTATCGTCGCCATATATTTGTAGATGATGTTCTCATTCACATGAATCATGATCTTGCTCGTAATGTGTCATGTGGTTTATAGCGACGACATATGTCGTCGCTGTAGACCTATATCAAGATTGGTGAGAAATTTGGCACCCAAATTCTTATCTATAGCGACGACATATACTTATTGATGATTTGTCAGTCACGTGAGTTATTAAATTCTTTGTAATATGTGATGTGGCCTATAGCGACGACATATTGATCTATAGAGACGACACATGTCGCCGCTATAAATTCTTCTTTTTCATCTCACCATCCCCGCATTTGTATAATGTATGTCTACAATATTCTCATTTTCGTCAGCCGAAATATTTCCAAGTCCATCGTTTTTCTCCATAATCATATTCTTTGCATTTCATTTCTTCATCTCCATCTATTATCCTTATTGTATTTGTGAAAATACAGTATTTTCCAAGTATGGATATTATTAAAAGTTGGACAACAATTAGAAATCACATAAAATCTGTAGATTTTTGGAACGGTTTGAAAGTATTTATAAACATGGCGAGGCCATATGTAAATGACTGGAGAATGATTAAATGTCTGTGCAAGAAATGTTTAAACGGTCTCACACATCTATTAGAAATTGTCGAGGCTCATATATTTCGTAATGGTTTTGCAGAGAGTTATCTAACTTGGATATATCATGGCGAGATCGAGGCTCAGACTGCGAATGTATATAGACAGAATGAGCAAGCTGGTGTGGAGAATGAGACGATGGATGTCATGGACGACGTAGTCGGTGATGAGCATGCTGGTACAAGCACCGATGGTTACTATGTCGAATTGTTTGAGGCTCTACATTCAGAATTATACCTAAGAATTTCATCATTTTTGTCTTTAAATTTTTTAGTCAAGTTGATGCATATTAAGGTTGTGAACAAATGGACAAACAAGTCTATCGATGATCTTTTGAAATTGCTAAAGTTAGATTTCTCAAACCTGAACTTGGTGGACTCCCACTACGAAGCTAAGAAGATGATGACGAAGCTTGGTTTGGGTTACAAATCCATTCACACCTGCAAAAACGACTGTGCACTGTTTTGGAGTGAGCATGCTGATAGATAAACGTGTCTGATTTGCTAGAAAAGCCGTTGGGTGCACACTTATAGGAGAGTGAACGAGAAGAATGTTCTTCATAAGGTGTTGCCCTATTTTTTCTTGGCTCCCAGACTAAAACGTATGTTCGCGACGACAGATACTGCAAAACTCATATGGTAGCACAGTATAGTAAGGTCTAAGGATGATGAAGAAATGCAGCATCCCGTTGATGGAAAGACATGACAGTATTTTGACATGAAACATCTACTATCGCAAGTGAGATCCAGAATGTCATGTTAGGTTTGGTCGCAGACGGTTCAATCTATTTGGTGACATGAGTCTGGCATACAGCATGTGTCCAGTAGTTGTAATAGTTTACAACTTGCCACCTTGGTTACATATGAAGCCGAATACTTCATACTTACTCTATTGATACCTAGTCCTAAAGGACCGAGTAAGGACATTGATATATTTTACGGCCATTAGTGGACGAGTTGAATGAGTTATGGGCCGATGGAATTGACACACGTGACACTGAAACCAATAACAGGTCAGTATTCAGAATATGTGCAGCGTTGTTGTGACTGTTAACGATTTTTCAGTGAGAATTAGTTTGTCGGGTTGGAGTGGTCAGGGGTATATGGCATGTCCTACGTACAATGAGGAGACTCCTTCAGTTCGTGTGATAGGTAAGACAACTTATGTGGGTCACCATCGGTTTCTCCCATTTAGCATCATTTTTAGAGCAATTTAGACTTCGACAGGAGGATGGAGAGACGACCACCTCCGTGTTGGTTAATGCCTACAGACATTTTAGCACAGTTAAGCCGTGTCAGACATAAAATTCTAGGAAAGCATCCTAACTACGGAAGTGCTAGAAAGAGGAGATTTGATGATGAGCTGAATTGGAGAAAAATGAGCATTTTTCTATTATTTACCTTATTGGTCTTCTATAGATCTCAAACATAACATTGATGTCATGTACGTAGAGAAGAATGTTTGTGATAGCTTACTCGGCACAATTATGGATGATCCATTCAAATAAAAGGACATTGTCAATGCCAGGTGTGATCTGATGCAATTAGGAATCAAAAGAGAGCTGCACTTGTATCAGAATGGGAATATGCATATGAAGCTTGCCGTATGTTACACCATGTCGCCTGCAAATCGTTAGAAGTTTTGTAAACTTATCCGATCGGTTGAGTTTCCAAATGGCTTCGCTTTTAATCTTCAGAAAATATTGCTCCTAATGACAGCCGCATTATTGGGTTGAAGTCACACGATTTCCACATTATCATGAAACGGTTATTTCCAGTCGAATGTTGGGTGTTCTTGAATAAAACTATTTCCACAATAATTATTGAACTGTGCACGTTTTTCAAATAGCTTTGTGCAAAAACATTAAAGGTTAGTGACATGATGGCTTCCCACGATCACCTGGTACTCGTCATCTATAAGTTGGAATGGATATTTCTGCTAGCCTTCTTCGACATCATGATTCACCTCGTAATGCATTTGCCAGAAGAGGCAATCCTTTGAGGTCTAGTGCACATGAGATGGATGTATCCATTCGAGCAATACTTGAAGAAACTGAAGGACTACGTTAGAAATCAAGCTCAGCCTGAGGGTTCAATAGCTAAAAGGAACAAGGTTCAATAGTTAAAAGGAACAAGGAACAAGGATTTACTTTTTGTTCGAGGTACTTCGAGGACATAGGAACAAGGTTCAACCGACCAGACAGAAGCGAGGATGCTAGTGCGCAGTGTCACCCAATTGGAAAGAAGTCACCAACGACATTTCCTACTCATGTTCGAAATCAAGCGATATTTTACGTCCTAAACAACTGTTCTGAAATTGAGCCATTCTTGTAGTAAGACTTCGTTTTCAAATATTATTCATTTATCTCAAATGAACTTTGTCATGTGAAACAAACTAATTAGTTGATCTTATATGCTTTGTACAGGGAACATAAGTAGGAGCTACTGAACAATGGCTGTCGAAACATCGAACTTGTGCATAGAAGAGACTTTTACAGTTGGTTCTAGAGGAAGGTAAACGAACAACGATTGAATAAATTTCAAATATGTCCACATTTTTCATTTCAATAACATTGAATAATCCTCGTCATGCATGTATATGCAATGCACCAAAGCCACAACCATCAAGTTTCTTATGAGTTGTTTTCACTGGCTAGTGGATGTTACCAGCAGGTGATGTCGTACACGTCTTGTGTTATTAAAGGAGTTCGCTTCCTGACATATGATCGTGATATTTGAAGAAAAACTCAAAACAGTGGTGTGTCCATCCCAGGGACTGGGGTGAGATTTATTACAGGCAGCTGCAAGAGATACTAGAACTATAGTACAAACCAGAAATTTCTATTTTTCTATTCTGATGCAAATGGTTTTGGTGTGATAGGAGACAGATGGTAACTAAAAATAACGTTACTAGTATTGACATCAGTGCAAAGGTGTTCAAGGGTGATCAGTTCATACTTGCTAGCCAAGTACAATAAGTGTTCTACATTGAAGATCCTTCATGTGGTCCTAATTGGCGAGTATTACAAGTAGTCCATCACAAGAGGATGTATGATATGATGGGATCTAACATCACAGAGATAGACATGCTCTACAATTTACACTCTTCTGGTTTATCTTTGATCGTTGATCTTGGTAACATATAGAACATATCATTGCACCGAGATGATGGTGAAGCTGATGAGATAGGATCATCGGTTATTAGGAGAGCTTCGTATGATAATACAGGAGATACTTCATTCATTAATGATGAAGACGTGGAATACGACACACATGAATAATACGAGGATGACAAAACATCAAGTGAAATCAATGAGGGCGACAGTGACGATGATGATGATCAATCGTATCATGATAATGAATCAGATTGAATGTTGTTGTTCATAACTAAAATTTATGAAATAAATTTATAAAATTTTGTTGTTTTTGTTCTTAGTGAATCAAATTGAATGTTTTTCGTTAATACAATGATTACTTTAGGTCAAAACTCGAGTTCGAATGGAATTCCAACATTTGTGGATAGAAAATAGCAAAAAATGGACTGTAATTGTACAAAAACATGGTAATGGAGACCTATATGTAACCTCGTAAAACTTGAAGAACTTATATTGCAAATAAAAGAGAATAAAATTGAAATAAAAGAGAAAATATAAAGACCAAAATGAAAAATATTTAAAGTTGAGGGACCTAACTTCAAAACAACCAAATCTTTATGTTACAGCGACGACATGTCGTTGCTATATGTGATAAATTTTTTGGCGGGCCTTTTAAGCGCATGTATTAAAAAAGTAAAAAAAAATATCGCTATAATACGTATCGCGACGACATGTCATTGTTACAGAGTAAACCAGATTAAAACACGTAGAAAGCCCTTCTTCTTCCCCATTTCATTTTCTTCTGCGTCTGGGGCTTTTCTGCCGTTGCTGTCCTTTCTGTGGTCTTCACTCTACTCATTTCCGTCGAGTACCCTCCACCTTTTTCATCATCCAGGTACTAAAATTTAGGAGTTTCTCAATGATGGTTGAAATGAAATTTCTTTATTTTGTTCGGGCGAATTATTCCATTTGTGTTCTGAAATCTGAATTTCATTTTTGTTGTTGAATGAAAACTGATTTTTGTTGTATGCGGGTTTTTATTTAATCTAATTTTGTGGTACTAATTAGGGTATTTTGCCCTAATTTTTTCGAGATTGAATCTGTTTACCCATTGAGGAAAATGATTGAATGTTTTTAGATGAAAAAAATAGTTTTATTTTCATTTTTCATGTAATCAGATTTGAAAATCTGAAGAGAATGAGATAGGATAGACATCTATTGCTTTTGATGGAACCCATATGATAGGTCTTTAGTGGCCTTCTAGTGTGTATAAAATATTGTAATATATTTCATGTTATGGTTTTACTTTTTGGTGGAATAGAAACAAAGCCACATGTTCTCTCTAAATTCAAAAAATTTAGTAAATTGGGAATCATACGATTGTTAATTTGAGACCTTTTTGTTCTTATGAGCTCTAGTTTGCTTGATGCTACTAAATTTGGCAGTTCATCATAGGTTGATGTGCTAAATTTGGTAGTTCATCATTAGTTGAATTGCACAGAAACAAATAATGTAAGGACTGAAATGAGAAAAAATAGAAGTTTAAGGACCATTGGCAGAAAACAATGGAGTTTAGGGTCTGATGTGCTAAATATATATTCGGAGCAACTTAGGGACTAAAATGCAAAAAAATAAAAGTTTATGGTATGAAATGCAAAAAAATAAAAGTTTAGGAGCTGATGTGAAAATTAAATGAGGGACCTTTTCTGAACTAGAAGTGATAAATTTATGACGAATTGCACAAAAACAAATAATGTAGGGGATGAAATGTGAAAAAAATAGAAGTTCAGGGACCATTGGCAGAAAACCACAGAGTTTAGGGGCTGATGTGCTAAATATATATTAGGAGCAACTTAGGGACTGAAATGCAGAAAAATAAAAGTTTAGGGATTGAAATACAAATAAATAAAAGTTTAGGGACTATATTGCAAATAAATAAAAGTTTAGGGGCTGATGTGAAAACTAAATTAGGGACCATTTCTGAACTAGCAAACAAAAATTTATGACGAATTGCACAGAAACAACTAATGTAGGGACTTAAATATGAAAAAATAAAAGTTTAGGAACCATTGGTAGAAAACCACGGAGTTTAGGGGCTGATGTGCTAAATATAGATTAGGAGCAACTTAGGGACTGAAATGCATAAAAATAAAAGTTTAAGGACTGAAATGAAAAAAAATAAAAGTTCAGGGACCATTGGCAGAAAACCACAGAGTTTAGGGGCTGGTGTGCTAAATTTATATTAGGAGCAACTTAGGGACTGAATGTGAAAAAAATAAAAGTTTAGGGATTGAAATGCGAAAACATAAAAGTTTAGGGACCATTTCCACACTAATTGATATTTTATGTTGTTAGTTAATAGCATGGCTGACGTCATGTCCCACGGAGGTAATGGTGCATGCAATCCTCCACATCAGCCCTTCTGTCGGCTCGATGCATCCTACTAGTCTGGTAAGAATTTTTGTTTCAAGACCACTTATTGTTCAATTTTTTAATGTGATTTCATTATCGTTCAATTTCGTATCATATATATCGTATGTTTTTTCTTATTCAGCACCCTCGTCTAAGCGATGGTGTATCTCTCAAGGCATTAACCTTTAGAATATTTGGCAGTCCAACGGGAAGAGGCCACTTCCAATTGTTGAACACACAATGCAGCTGATCGGGAATAATGCAAAGTTTTTCACATGCTTGGTTGAGAACCAAGTGAGGTTCAACGTGCCCCCTTGCTTCCCTTCATGGACAGACGTTTCAGAGGTGCAGCAGGCATGGTTACGTAGCATCATCTAGGTACTTACTTACAATATTTTTTACAGCAGCGCATTCTACTAAATAACTGTTCCATTTAATATACATTAACGAATTTTTTTCCTTTGTTGCAGAGCTACTTCGATCTTCAGGGCGATTGGTCGCCCGAGCGGTCTGTGTCGCTGTAGATCGCCTGGCGGCCGATCGTTATCGAGATTACAAACTCAAGGCGTATAATCACTTAAAAGCGCATGGACCCAACCGTCCATATGGCAAGATGTTTGCTGAGGATTGGTAGAAGTGCATTGCCTACTTCACCATTCTGACTTTCGTGGTACGTATTGTTTATTTACTTTTTACGTTTTTATTTTAATATTTTTTTAACTATTAAGTTTTCTGCTAATCAATTCTTTTTTATACCTTCAGGAATGGTCTACAAAAAATAAGGCCAATCGGGGTAAGGCTAAATACCCGAGCGTACAGGGGTCGAAGAGCATCTCTACCATGTGTTAGTACAACTAAATTTTTCAATATCATTATACAAATTTTCAATGTATCATGTAACCATGTTGTCTAACTAAATTTCATGTTTAAATTGTTGTAGCAGGACCTCGAGACCCAGTAGTGGCCAGGCATTATTGAGTCGTTCCGGACTTTTCACACATTCCAGGATGTCAATTGGGTGAACCCGCATGTGGCTGGTGACTATGTGAGGACTTTTAAATGATGTTAATTAAATTTTATCTGACATGATATTATCATTTATTATTTATTATTTCACTAAACAAGATAAACTTGTTGAGTTGAGAGTGACTCAACAGACACAAGTCGCCTCCAGTGGCGCGTGGTTAGACGAGCGTGCTATTGCAAAGGAGGCTTTCGGAGAACGATGAGGTCACGTCCGTGGGGTTGGACGGGTTCCAAAGGGCACCTCTCCCTCCTTAGATTTGACCGCTACATCGAAGGCCCCACAAGGAACTTCCCATCAGTTCTCTGGAGACCCACAGAATGACGATTCTCGATTTGCTATGTATGAGGCTCAGCTATGCCGAATGTAGCGGTAAATTGAGTTTACTGGTGGTTGTGCCAGAGGATGACGAGAATGAGGATTTGGGGGATATGTAGATTTTGAGAATTGTTTATTTATTATTTTAAATATTTTAATTTTTTTTTTAAAAAAAATTCATAATGTATATAGCGGCGACATTGTCATCGCTATAATAAAACAAACCAATTAACATTAGCAACGACAAAGTCGTCTCTATATGTCTTACGAATATAGCGACGACATTGTCGTCGCAAATAATTGTTGTATATAAAAGATAATAGCAACGACATTCAAGTCGCTACTATTTGAGATAACAACGACGACTTTGACGACGACATTGTCGTCTTTTTTTTCTCTAATTTCGAGATATAGACAACGACAATGTTGCGACGAACATGTCATCGCTATAGATACAAATATATGTAGCTACGACATAATGTCGTCGCTATTAATCTAAAGACACTACACTATTGGGGTGACATTCAGCGACAATTTTATCGTCTCTATAAATGTAAATGGGCGACAATTGATCCTTCAGCGACGACTTTTGTCGCTGCTATTGACCTGTAGTGTATGTTCAAAGCTGGAGAGAAAACCCATAAGAAAAGGTATTTTCATTTCCTTTTTGCTTATTTTCTTCTCTCCAAACCCGATGTGCTAACTAATCTTTGTTTTCATTTTGTATTTTTTCAGGCATATATCGATGGTTATTACTCGAAGTGGTGGCAAGATTACTCTTAAGAGATAGGAAGTCACGTTTAGAGAGCAACATTAGTCGTCATACACCTACAATAATTAGAAACAAAATCATCCACAAACTTCAAAATAAAGTTTAGAAGAACAAAACGATGATTCTAGTTCTGAAATGAAACAAGGCTGTCCAATTTCTTTTTCCTTCTAAATGTTAATCCATTTTCTTCTCTTATTTTGTACTCGTGCATTTCCATGAATGTATTCTTTTTTTGGGGATTAAATTTTATTTTTTGTTCATTGTTGTGCTCTAATTTTTATAAATTTGCTATTCTTGGTGATTAGCATATGTTGTTTTAGATCATTACTTCATCTTATTATGTTGTTGTTGGGTATGACATCTTGTTACCACAGCCAAAAATGGAATATGATATCATAAATTGTTTCTTCAATGTCAAATTAATTATGTTCATGTTTTTCAATTTCCGCAACTTCTTCTCCATATTGTAAATTGTTGATTTTGTTTGGTATCGAAAAGATGATGTGTGAGTGACTTTCAAATTCAAATTTCAAAATAGGAGGGTTTTGTGGGATAAGATTGTGACAAAATGGTTGAATTGATTTTAATGAGGTAACATTAAAAAAAAACATAAGTCTTTAAATGTCCAACAATTTTCAATTTTAATTATAATTTAATATAACATTTCAGTTTAATTATATTGACCAATATTTTTTAATTTCTAGTTGTTCTACTGTTTCTTTTTCATTTGATAACACAGCCAACCAAAGGGATTAAGAAATAACAAAATGAAAAACATTCACCAATAAATTTCTATAAAACGCACTCAGGAATTTTTTATATCAAAAAATTCAAAACCCTGAACAATTTGGTAATACTTCATAAAAAATTCAAAACCAAAGGAAATTACGAAACTGCAATTTATGAATTACGTGACAGGAGATTTTCTTTATATAATGGTGAAAGCTGGGATTTAGCATTTAGAGCACTTCATTAATAAGTGATAATTGGAGGCTCGAGGCTCGAAAAATTGGATTGGAAAATAAAGGATGATATGTATTGGGTGAGATTTGGATTGGATTGGATTGGGTCTTACACATATGAACTACAAGAATTTTGATATTCCGCATACAAAATTTTAGGAGAAAAATTTAAATTTGTAGGTGGAGTTTATTTTTCCCCACAAAAATGATGTTTTGTAGGGTTATGCGTTGCTCCAAATTTCCAAGAATGATAGGACTTGTGCCTACGAACACGTGCATTTTTTCCAACAAAAAATTAGTCAGGTAAAATGTATCGTTTGTCGACAAAAAAAATCAATCCTTTTGTAGACTAATAATTAGCAAAAAAAATTTCCTCAAAAATTTAGAATTTATTTCAGGCCAAGTAAAATTTTTAGGAGTGTTGGTGGTCACATGTCCGTTCAAAGTCCAAACGAGGTCCTTTAATAATTAACGACCCAAGTCCACTAGAGAAACATCCTACGATTTTTGAAATTAATTAATTAAATTATTTAATCAATGATAAAAATTTCTATAAAAGGCAAGATTTGTAGGATGTTTTAAATTTATGGTAATTGCACCATATCAAAGACTTAATAAATTCTAAATAGGTAAGTTCCTTGATGTGCATGCTAGATGATGGTAAGAATCCAAAAATCCTCAAACTATTCCCTTTCTCTCCCACACCCCCACCCCCAACACACACAATTAAACAATTTTACAAAGAAGAAAAGAAAAGAAGAAGAATAGAAAAGAAGAAAAGAGAAGAAGAAGAAGAAGAAGAAGAAGAAGAAGAAGAAGAAGAAGAAAGAACAGAGGATTTGGGAAAGCTTCATTTTTTATCAAGAAAACAAGGTAGGAATATCTATATGCAAGTTGATTTAATCCATTTTTATGTATTGAAGTGTTTATTCTATGCTAAAGAATTAAATTTTCTTGCCATCCGGATAAGAAAGTAGTTTATTCCAGAAAAAATGAACAAGAAAATAAGTTCATCCTATTTTGGATGTTCAAGAAAGAAGTATTATGGTTTAAATCCTTGGGGATTAAACCTAAGAAATAATTTGGAGTTTCGGCCCTTTGAGCTCATTGGAATTAGAAGTCGGTGTGGTTTATTGCATGATTGGGATTTGCATTTAATTATGTTGATATTTCTATTGAGTTTTTCTAAACTTTCCCTTCTCCTCTTCATAGATTGATTGTAAGGGTGGATGGAGACTTGATGATGAAGGGATTAAGCCATGGGAAAAGACTTTGGTCAAGAAGATAAATAAATGACAATTTTTGAATGATGATCTAAATTCTCAAATTTTTATGTTATGAGATTATTTTTGTTAAGAATGTTAATTGTTATTTGTCATAAACTTACTTGGGACTCTATGTAAGAAAGTTTTCTGGTTTTTGGAGTATTAGAGAATGTTTAAATAATTAAATGATGACCGGAATGAAAACTGTCCAGAATTTCCAGCAAGCAAGTCCAGTTTCAAACGGACATCCAGAATGGTATACATCTGATTTTGGAATGAAATTTGATGGGGTTGATGGAATATCAATTTTGGTCCTTTGAGAGTTGAAATCACCTCTTTTGGAAGTCTATAGAACAAGACATGCAAGTTTTGATAACGATTGACAGTTATGTTTGAGAATCTGCATAGGTATTGGAGGTTAATTTGGAGACCTTACAAATTTTATTAAATTCTGAATTTTGGATATGAGTTAATACATTATATTATGTTTTGTCTCTAAAAATAATAGAATTTTTCAAGGTCTTTTGATTAGAGAAAATCAGATTTAAACGTGAGTACTTCAAACTGTCTAGTCTTTGTATTTCGTGTACTTTTCATCCTCTTTTGGTGACTTTAACCTTTTCATAAAATTATGAAATTTCAATATGTGTGTTAGAAGGATAAGTTATGGTTATTTGGTTAAAATTTCATAAGTTATCCGTGATCGTTTGGTTGTTCGTTTTATGCATGAGAAATCAAAAGGCAGAAAACTTATTATTGAGTCAAGTTAATAGGAAGTTTGAGGAAATCCAAAAAGGTTCTAAACCTCAAATTTAAAGTCCTTATAGTTGATAAGTCATGACTTCAGTAAACTTTTAGGATAATGTTTAGAATTCTGTATTTTTAGTCTACTTTTTGAGTTTTAAAAGATAAGAATGGGAGAGGCGTGCTAGAGCCTCATAGAGGAGGTTTTGGGACGTTACATTTTCGCTTTTTTGTTATTTTTTAGTCCCTACAAACGGAATATTTGAAGAGTAAAAATTTTAAAAAATCCTAACTAAATAAAAAGAGCCTTAAAATTGGTCACTATTCAAGTGGTCTTCCAAAACTACGTCGTTTTGATGATGTCATCATGATGTATTTTTTAATTTTTTTGTCCCTTGATATTAGAAAACGAAGTCGTTTTAATGTAAATGTGACCCATTTCTCTATCAGCTTTAAATTGGCACACGCAATAACACCACGCAATCACCGTCTTTCTCTCACCACGTTCAAACCATATATAATTTTTTCCCAAAGCATTTTTCTCTCCCCAAATTTCCTGCAAAACTTTTTCATCTCTAATGTAAGATCCCCCTTTTCTATCTTCTAATTTCTCTGCTATGGCTCCGTTATCGGACGAAACGGCACCGGCCATCTCAAAATTCCTGATATTGTGTTTCAGTTTTCTTCCCCAATTTCTTGTATATTGATTCACAATTTTTAGTAATCTTTGGTCAAATGGAAAATGACAATGATTGGCTAGCTTTAGACAAGCTCTACTAAGTTCGTTTCTACTTCTTCATTTCTGTTACATTCTCCTTCCTCGCTGTATAGAATCCATACCCGTTTATCTGGCATAATAACATCTAAATTTGACTCACCATTTCACTTCTTATTGTCTATGCGAATGAGTTTCCTGACAAGATCGACTTCTTCAGATACGCCGGCACATCCAACAAAGACGACGTCACTAACGTCCTCTATGTTGTACTTATTGCAATCAAAATTTCTTTTTGTACTAAAAAACCTTTCTCCACCTAGGTTGAACAAGACCACTCGAGTGAAGCTCGAGTGCTCGATTTTGTTAGATTAGTTGGAGTAATCATTGTTCTGGTGAGTTTGGATACTACATTTGGGGTAATTATGTTTTATTGATGAGAAAAATTAGGAAGCGACCATATGTTTTAGATAGAATTTATGCTTTACATTATGATATTGCATAATTTTATGACCTAATAATAGTGCCCCTCCTTCTTTGGTCTCCAGTCACTAGATTTAATACACAACCTCAACTTGAAAAACAAAAAAGTCACCATTTTTCATAGTAAAAGATGTAAAGATGAATCGTATTTCAACATTACCACTACTAAAGCATTATCAGTGAGCGAAATAAGTACTATATGAGCACGTGAGTCTCTCTAAAACAAAATTTTCAATCAGCATTGTTCTAATACGACTTTTCCTTTTGTATGGCCTTTTGAGACGATAAGTACATTTTGTGCACTTATTTGGGCATTTAAACTAAGCTTTTATCCCGTCATTTTACTACTTAATTTAGTGTATTATTCTTTCTATTTTAGTTTTGGACCAGACTATAAGAAATTGGAGAAGAATGGATAAAAGAACAATAAATTGGAAGATGTTTCGAAAGTATGGAGACTCAATTGGAAATTGACGGACCATTTTGGAGGCTATTGGAAGTTTTGAGGACTAAAATGACAAAAATCTAAAGTTAGAAGACCAAAGGCGCATATTCAAAGTACTTAAGCTAGGCGACCACCCAGAACCTAAAAATAAAAACAGAATGCTAACAAGCTTGCCTGCGCGATTGCCCGGGAATGCACTGGGCAATCAGTATAAAATGCTCTGCGGAATTTTCTTATATTTTAGAGTTCGACTCCAATTATGAAATGGGACACAATTTAATGATTTTTTTGGGATCCTCTTGGGCACTATTATGGAATTATAAATATGGGTTCTAAACTCATAATTAAGAGCCGATTATTTTGAGAAAAACAAGAGAAGAAACAAGCAACGAAGATCAAGATTTATTCTTTAGAAGATTCAATGAAGATCAAGCCTTTTGATTTTTCTTCTTATCCGGGTGATGAATTTTATATTTTATTTTTGTTTTTGTTTTCATCTTCTTAGTATGTTAGGCTAAATCCTTTTTGTGCTATGATTACGATGAAACTTGTAGCTTAATTCTTCTATTTGAAAACTTGATTTTTGACGATTTGAATTAATATAGTTTTGAATAATTAATTTTGATTTTTTTTCATCTACAATTATATACGTAGTAATTGTATGATTCTTGTGGTTTGTTTTACTATCGAGAGATTGAAAACAGGCTAGACATAATTTTAATTATCTTAAAGTTTGATACGGGATAGAGATATACCGCTATACTTTATGTGATCTTTAATTATCCATTGCAACTTAGTGCATTCTTGTGTATTCGCATTCTTCATAGAGACACCCCAAACGAAACATTTATTCGTCCTTGAACATGAGACTTGTTGGTAATATTTTTTGAGGTATAACTATGGCTAGCCGCAAGTCAATTGTATGTTAAAATACCTAGAGTCTAATATTGTAAATGATTTGGCAGAAGTCGATGCATGTGATATCTGAGAACTCTATTAAGTTGAAGACCAGTTATAATGCTAAAAAATAGTTGTTGGTGTAGGCAGAGATCCTGGGGGTGTACCTCTTAATTTGACAAATTAACACCATTTTTTATAATTTAGTTTTAGGGATGGACATAATATTGTGTTGGATAGTAATAACTGATTTTATACTTCCACATTTTGCTAAAAATAAAGAAATTAGCCAATCGTATTGACTCACAAATTGAAATGTTATATTATCACGGTCGACCATGTTGTGTAATTAGTAAAGAAACAAGAACATTAATTTTAATTTTCCTATTTGCAAATACGCTAATTAAAAGTAATGTGGTCAATTACTAGGGGGCTTTGTTATTGAGACATATTTTTTCAAGAATAATTAAGATATTTTAAGATTGGATGACTTATCAAAACATGGATGTTATGAAGCTGAATCCTTGAGTAGCAAGGCTCTTGGACCGAAAATTTGTCTCTCTTTAAATATGTAATTTGCGGCTTCTTTGAGCCAATAAAATGAAGTAGCGTGGTTGCTCGTTTCATCAAAAGTTTGACGCATGTTTATCTTAAGTTTGATGTCTAAGACTCTAGGTGACATTTCTTGTTACTTCTATTTCTTTTGCTTATCCTCTTCATTTTCTGTTTAATAAGAACTAAACTTGTGCTTGTGATCTGCTTAATGAGAGCTAATAATTTTACTTGTGATGCTTTCATGCATGCAATTAGTTACATGCAAGAGCGTGTTTGGGTACATGATCACTTGAAATGATACTTCGGGTGTTTATTCATTTGAAATAATTTTTCGTGTGTTTATTTCTTTTTAAGAACGTGTATGATCTTACCTTCCTATATAGAACTAAAGGGTTGCTGCCACTTTTTGCCAGGAAAAATGGTTGAAAACTGGAGACTATGGCCATAATAAAGGTTTTACAAGATAGGTGAGACAAAAATTGCGAGTTGCATGCACTGGATGGATCATCCCAACTTAAGTTCTTTGAAGCATTGTTTCTTTCTACAATAAGTAGAGATGAGTTTTTCTTTAATTTAGTCATAGATTTTGTCCCCAAGACTATATATGATCTTAAAGCATTATAACAATTCAAATTAAAGGATGGAACCTATCTATGTCAAACTCTATACATATCTGGTTACAATATTTTGTTGTCTTTTCTAAGTAACTTCTCAAAAATTCATCTCAACTGAGATAAAATTACACTCAATTTTTTCAGTTATTTTGGGGGCTTGCATTTCTCCATACAGTTGCAGGGGTTTGCAATAGGGACATAAAACCCCAAAATCTTTTGGTAAGTAAAGTCAACTGCTTTATGGCTTGAATTTGTACCATTTTAGTAGAATAGAACTTTGGCCTATACTTTTCTTACCACGCTAAATATTTGAAATATTCTTTCTTAAAATTTATGAAATGAAAAGGATTGCACTATGAATTTTGGAATTTTAGTGGTTTGTGCCAAACAAAAGAATTTGATGTAATTTAACTTATAGGGGTTAAGACAAATACTATATTAATGTTTCAACTTAAATATCATAAATTTTTATTAGTATGATAGGAGGAAGACATGTAACTTTATTCTTTTGAAGTTGCTTTTTTAATCCATTATTCAAGTCTGATATTATAATATAATTTTGGTAGGACAACACTTGGTTGATGGCATGTTTGCATCTTTGCAATCTGATTTACAAGGGATTAAGGCTTTTGGGGCATGTTCTATCTCAAACTGTTACTCCATTTACTTCATTCGTTGATATCCAGAAGAATGAATAACAACAAATGAGTGGTGAAGGGAACTGTTTGTCACCAAATTTGCCAAGAAGAAGATACACTACAGGAAATGAGGTCTATAGCAATGGCAAAAGTCGCTATAAAAGATCAGTAGTCGTCGTTTTTAGGTATAGGGACGACAATGTCGTCGCTGTAGGTCGTCTCAATAGATTAGCTCCTCTAGGTAGTTAGCGACGGCATATTGTCGTCTCTATATGCATTTGAATCTATACTTACTACAATGTCGCCATTACATTGTCGTGCTTAATTTCTCGGAATTAGAGAAATTGTGACGCCAAATTCGTCGTTATAAGCGAAATAGTAGCGACGACATCGCCGTTGCTATTACCTAATTATTAGCGACGATTTTGTCACTACAATATGTTTAGGAAATATAGTGACGACATTTTCGTCGCTAAAAGACTTGTCATGTTTTTCTTTTAGTCGCCACTATACAAATTTTATTTATTTTTAAATAAAAACAATTCAATTGTACATATACCATCCCCCAAACCCCCACCGTCGTTCTCTTGCTCGTCAACCTCTTCAATATCCTCTGGCACAACCTTCGGTAATCTCTACTGCAGATTTGTCATAAGACGTACAATTGTCCTCTCTATTCGGCAAAGCTGGGCCTCATACATTGCAAATCGAGGATAATCATTCTGAGCATCTTCACAAAACTGGTTGGATGTTCTTCGTGGGGGTGTTCAATGCAGCGGTCGAATCCAGGGAGGGAGAGCTACCCATCGAAACTCGTCCAACCCCACAGACATGTCCTCGTCGTTCTCTGAGAACCTCCTTTGTAATAGCACGCTCGTCAACTGACGCACCACTGGAGGCGACCTGAGTCTGTTGAGTCTCCCTCACCTCAACAAGTTTATACTATTTAGTGAGATAAAACAAATGATAAATAATAATACAATGTCAGATAAAATTAATAACATTAAAAAATAGAAAATTTTTCTCACGTAGTCACCAGCCATCTCTGGATTTACTCAACTGCCATCCCATAAGGTGTGGGAAAGTCCAAAATGACTCAATAATGCTTGGCCACTGCTGGGTCTCAGAGTCCATCTGCAACAATTTAAGTGTGAAATTTAGTTAAAAAACATGTATATGTAATGTATTGAAGATTTGCGTGACGCCCCAAAACGTTGTCTACGAGGCTTCAGTGCGTCTCTCCTATTCTTACCTTTTAAAGCCCGAAGGTAAACTAAAAATTTTGCGGAATTCTAGATATTATTGAAATAGTTTAAAATATGAACTTATCAATTATATAGGCTTTAAAGTTGAGGTTATCAACTCTTGGAAGATTTTATTGAAAGTCTAAACCTCTAGTGTATCTAATTGTAACATAAGTTTACTGCTCTTTATTTCTTATACATTAAAAAGAGTAATCCCAAAGGTCATAAAAGCTTATGAAGTTTTAACCAAATATTCATAACTCATCCTTCTTCTTCACAAAATTTAGAATATGGTTAAGGTCATCAAAAGGGAATCAAAGTATACGAGAAACAGAAGCTAGAAAACTTTCAGACTCATTTTAAATCCCAAATTTTTTCCTATCAAAAGGCCTTGAAAAATTCTAATATTTTTAGGGATAAAACATAACATAATATATTAACTCATATCCAAAATTCAGAACTTAATAAAATATGTAAGGTCTCCAAATCAACCTCTAAAACATGGAAGGCAGATTCCCGAGTAGAACTGTCCATCATCACCAAACATTGTATATCTTTCTCCACAGACATCCGAACGAGGTGATTCCAAGTTTCAAAGGACCAATATTGATAGGTAATGAATCCCACAAAATATAGTTCCAAAGCCTGAAGTCTACCATTCAGGACGTCCATTTGAAACTTGACTTGCAAACTGGAAATTCTGGACAGTTATACCCTTAAAACATCCTCTAACACTCAACAAGTTTAAAATATCATTTCAAAGGGTTTCAAACAAGTTCTTGCCACATTAAAAATTAACAATCATATCAAAAACATCTAATAACATATAAAATTCATAAATTATAACAATATAACGCAATTGTCATTTATTCGTCTTCTTGACCGAAATCTCTTTTCCCATGGGTCAATCCCTTCATCATCGAGCCTTCATCCAACCCTACAATCAATCTAAGAATGGGAGAAGGGTGAGTTCGGAGAAAACTCAATAGGAATATCACCATTTATAAATATGTAAATCCCAATTTATATATCGCAATTAAATGTAAGTAAACCATGCTAACATTCATATTCCAGTGAGCCCAAAGGGTCGAAACCCCAAATTCATTCTTAGGATTAATCCCGAAGGATTTAAAACCAATAACATTCTTTCTTAGGTTTAATCCCAAAGGATTTAAAACCATAAACATTCTTCAATCACATCCAAAGTAGGATGAACATCAAATTTTGTTTATTCCAAAGGAACAAACTATATTCATATCCGGATGGCCATAAACATTAAATCATTTAGCATGGCATACACATAACTACAATACATAAAAGGGATTTAGATCACTTGCATATAAATATTCCTACCTTGTTTCTTGTAAAAGAATGAAAACCTTTTTGAAAAATATTTCTTATTCCCTCATTCTTCTTCTCTTTTCTTCTCTTTACTTTCTTTGTAAAAATGTAAAAATGGTTTAAGTGTGTCTACTAAAGGGGAGGGGACGTTTTTGGTGAAGGGAAAAGGGAGGGGGCCGAATTCTAGGAGAAAAGGAAAAGGGAGAATGGAAAAATTGAGGATTTTTGGGGTTTATTCCATCCTTTTGCAAGCACCTACCTTTTTGAATTTTGGTAAGGTTTTGATATGGTAAAAATACTACAATTTTAAAAAATCTTACCATTCTTCCCCTTTTTAGAAAATAAATATGATTAATTTATTAATTAAATAAATCCAATAAATCGTTGGGTATTTTGTCTAGTGGACTCGGGTAGTTTATTATTATTGGACCTCGTTTGGACTTTGGACGGACATGTGGCCACAATTATTTGCTAAAAAATTTACTTAGCCCGAAATAAAATTCTAAATTTTTGGGGTGTTACATCCTCTACTCCTTATAAAAATTTCGTCCTTAAAATTTACCTTATGATGAAAACAGCGAGAGGTACTTGGCTTTGATCTCTTCTTCTTTCTCCCAAGTGGCCTTGTCCACTCCATGATTTCGCCATTGAACTTTGACTAACGGCACTTCTTGATTTCTCTAAACAAGAACCTTTCTTTCTGAAATATAGATTGGAGTCTCCTCATAGGTTAGATCATTTTGCATTTCCAAAGACTGAAGTCTACCATGTGTTCGGGGTCATGAACATACTAATCATAGACGCGTGGAAGACATTATGCACCTTTGAGATTTCTGGAGGCAAAGCAAGACGGTAAGCGACATTGCTAATTCTCTCAAGTATTTCATAAGGTCCGATGAACCTAGGTCTTAACTTTCCTTTCTTACCGAAATGGAGAATGCCTTTCATTGGTGCAACCTTGAGGAAACCTTTTCGCCAACTTCGAATTCTAAAACTTTCCTTCTTTTATCTGCATAGCTTTTTTGTCGGTCCTGGGCATATTTTATTCTAGCTCTTATTGTATCAATAGGCTGAACTGTTCGTTCAACGATTTCAGGGCCTAACACTTTATTTTCTTCAACTTCATTCCAATGTACTAGTGAGCTACACTTTTTTGCCATAAAGTGCCTCGTAAGGAGCCATCCCAATCGTAGCTTGAAAGCTATTGTTGTAAGCAAACTCCACTAGCGGTAAGTGGGACTCCAAGTTGCTGCCTAAGTCCAAAACACATGCCTGAAGCATGTCTTCTAAAATTTGAATAGTTCGTTCGGACTGTCCATCTGTCTGAGGATGATATTTAGTACTAAAATTAAGCTTGGTGCCTAAGGCTGTCTACAAACTCTTCCAAAATTTTGATGTAAACCTCAGATCTCTATCTAACACTATTGATAAGGGGGTTTTGTGCAACCTGACAACCTCTCTAAGGTATAGTTGTGCTAATTGATCCATGTTGAAAGTCATCTTTACTGGTGAAAAATGGGCCGACTTGGTCAATCGGTCCACTATTACCCAAATGGCATTGTGACCTCTTACTGAGTTTGGACAACCTACTATGAAGTCCATGTTTATGTGTTTCTACTTCCATTTTGGTATTTCAAATGGATTCAACGGCCCTGATGGCCTTTGATGTTCTTCTTTAAATTGTTGATAGACTAGACATTTTCCACAAACAATCCTATACCTATCTTCATGTTTCTCCACCAAAAGGTGTCTCAGAGGTCACGATACATCTTTGTTCCTCCAGGATGTGCTGTGTAAAGGGTTGAGTGAGCTTCATCCAAAATTTATTTTCTCAATTTCTCATCCTTGGGTACACATAATCTTCCTTTGAACATGAGTGCACCGTCTGTATTCAAACTAAAATTCTTGCGTTTGTCTGTACCAACTTCGGCCTTGATCTTTTGCAGAAAGGGTCCTTATTTTGTGCTTCTCGAATTCGATCTCTGAGAATGGGTCGAATCATCAAGGACGTTATTCTTCTAGTAACTTTACTTGATGGTGCTAAAACTTCTAGCTGTAGTCTCTTGAAGTCCTTTACTAGTTGTTCTTGTACTGTGATTATCGACGTCAACTGCCCTACTGTCTTTTTGCTTAAGGCATCAGCCATAACGTTGACTTTACCTGGGTGATAATGGATTGCACAATCATAGTCCTTCACTAACTCCAACCATCTTCGTTGTCTCATATTCAACTCATTCTGTGTGAAGAAATACTTGAGACTCTTATGGTCTGTATAAATATCACACTTGCCACCATACAGATAGTGATACCATATCTTCAAGGCATGAACTACTACAACTAATTCTAGGTTGTGCATTGGATAATTTTGTTCATACAGTTTTAGTTGTCTTGAAGCATAGGCAATAACTCTCCCATGCTGCATAAGCACACATCCCAAACCTAGTTTGGATGCATCACTGTAAATGGCAAGTCCTTCCGATCTTTCTGGTTCTGCTAGTACTGGGGTTGTGACTAAACGTTACTTAAGTTCTTGAAAACTTTGTTCACATTTGTCATCCCACTAAAACTTTACTCTTTTCTTGGTTAACTGAGTTAACGATCTAGCAATTTTTGAGAAATCTTCTACCAATCTTCGGTAATAACCAGCTACCCCTAAGAAACTACGTACTTCTCTAGCATTGGTTGGTTGGTTCCGATTCGTTACTGCTTCCACTTTAGTTGGGTCGACTTCAATCCCTTGGGCCGTAACTACATGCCCAAGAAAACCTACTCGTTCTAGCCAAAATTCGCACTTCTTGAATTTCGCATAAAAGTTCTCATTTCTTAATATCTCTAACACTATTCTGAGGTGTTCTTCATGTTGTTCACGATTCTCAGAGTATACCAAGATGTCATCAATGAAAACTATGATGAACTTATCCAAGTATTCATGAAACACCCTGTTCATTAGGTCCATGAACACTGCTGGTGCATTGGTTAAGCCGAAAGGTATAACCACAAACTCGTAATGCCCATAACAAGTTCGAAAGCTATTTTTGGTATATCGCTAGCCTTAATCTTCAATTGATGGTACCCAGATCTCAAGTCAATCTTAGAGAAAACATTTGATCCTCGTTGATCAAACAAATCTTCAATCCTTGGAAGAGGGTATTTATTCTTTATCGTCAACTGATTTAATTCTCGATAGTTAATGCACATTCTCATCGATCCATCCTTCTTTTTCACAAAAAAAAAAACTGGTGCACCCCATGGTGATGCACTTGATCGGATAAAGCTTATATCTAACAATTCTTGAAGTTGAGACTTTAGTTCTTGTAATTCCTTTGGTGCCATTCTATAAGGTGCTTTAGACATCGGTGCTGTTTCAGGAACTAAGTCAATCGTGAACTCCAGTTGCCTGTTTGGTGAGATTCCTGGTAGATCTTCAGGAAACATGTCGAGAAGTTCCCGTATCACCTCTACGTCTTCAGCAGTTACCTCTGGTTGGGAGTTACCTGATGCACTTAAAGATTTTCATTTGCCCGACCCTTTCGTCAGTGAGAAACAAAACTTCTCTCCTCCTGGTTTTTGAAGTACTACCTCCTTTTCGTGGCATTGGATAGACGCATGGTTACATCCCAACCAATCCATGCCTAGGATTACGTCAAAGTCTCTATTTCTAATATATACAATTCTTCTTCTAGTACTTTTCCTCCAATTTCTATATTAACTGATTTAGCTAGTTGATTCGTAAAAAGTGACTCGCCCAAAGGGATGCTAACCTCTAGTGTACTAGTCGATTTATCACACGCAAGCTTAGCCTTGGTGATAAGAGATGCAGAGATGAAAGAATGCGTTGCTCCAAAATCAAAAAGCACGTAAGCAGGAAAATGTGACAACAGAAGGGGGTGCTATCACGTTAGGGTTCTCGTCTGCTTTTTGCTGGATAAGAGCAAACACTCACCCCTTTCCATTCTTATTCTTGTTTCTGTCTCCCTCTTTCTCTGTCACATCTCTTCTTTTGGGTGTTTCTGGACAATTCATGATCATGTGGCCCGGTATTCCACATCGGTAACATACGTTTTTCCCAAACAAGCACCCTCCTAGGTGAGTTTTGTTACATTTCGGGTAAGATGGAGCGGAGGCTCCTGGCTTGACGTTGTTGGATCTGGTATTCAACTTCTTTTCTTGCCATTTTCCTTTTTCTTTGTCCTGTCCACTCTATTTTCTCTTCTCTGTAAAATCCTTATTTTGAGGGGTAGACTAATCTGAACTGGATTTACGGTACCAAATTGTCTTAGTCCAAGCTAGCATATTCCTATAAGAGGTGAAGCTATGGGACAGGAGAATTAAGCTCATTTATGTACTCAATCCCTGCTCAAACCTCTTTATCTTCTTAGCTTCATTATCAACAAGGTGAGGTGCATACTTAGATAATTGTTCAAATTTCCACTCATATTCTGGTAGTGGCATGCTTCCTTGCCTTAGCTATAAGAATTCAGTTTCTTTGCTGTCCTTTAGTGCCTGCAGGAAGTATTTCTCCATCAGTTCCTCCTTGAATTGACTCCAAGTTAGAGCATCCTGCTCTGACTCACTCCTAGTGTGAGACATAGATTTCCACCAGTGATTGGCATCACTAGCAAACATGAATTTTCCGCACTTAACTTTCTATGTATCAGTACTTGTTAGCAATCAGAAGATGCGTTCCAACTTACGCAGCCACTCCTCTGCTACTAGTGGTCCTAAAGAGCCATCGAATGTAGGGGGTTTGTGCCTACAAAATAGTTCAATCATGGCGACATGATTGACAACAGTTGAAGTTGAAGATTGTGTAAAAGGTGGAGGGGGAAGAGCCTGACTTTGTCTGGCCATGTCCTGCATTGCTTTTAGTAGTTCTCTGATCAGGTTGTTTTGAGTTGGAGGTCCCATTTCATTTAGACAAAATAAAGGTTGTCCTTCAGGAATCAATAAAACCACTATCTCAAACCACATAAGGAAAAGCGAGAATTTTTATTATCAGAATAATCTTCAACAAAAGGTCGGAAAACTGCAATTGTTTGGAAGGAGAATAATAATACGAAAAGTAGCAAGAGCAAAATTAGATACCAAACTCTGACGCTCCAAAACCTCCTCTACGAGGCTTCGTTGCGTCTCTCATATTCTTACCTTTTAAAGCCCGAAAGTAAACTAAAAATTTTGCGAAATTCTAGATATTATTCAAATAGTTTGAACTTATCAACCATATAGGCTTTAAAGTCGAGGTTATCAACTCTTGGAAGATTTTATTGAAAGTATAAACCTTTAGCGTACCTAATTGTAACATAAGTTTACTGCTCTTTATTTCTTATACACTAAAAAGAGCAATCCCAAAGGTCATAAAAGCTTATGAAGTTTTAACCAAATATTCATAACTCATCCTTCTTTTTCACAAAATATAGGAAATAGTTAAGGTCATAAAAAATGAATCAAAGTATACGAGAAATAGAAGCCAGACAGCTTTTAGACTCATTTCCAATCCCAAGTTTTTCCCTATCAAAAGGCCTTGAAAAATTCTAATATTTTTAGGGATAAAACATAAAATAATATATTAACTCATATCCAAAATTCAGAACTTAATAAAATATATAAGGTGTCCAAATCAATATCTAAAACATGGAAGGCAGATTCCCGAGTAGAACTGTCCAACATCACCAAAACTTTCATATCTTGCTCTACAGACATCCGAACGAGACGTTTCCAAGTTTTAATGGACCAAAATTGATAGGTCGTCAATCCCAAGAAATTTAGTCCCAAAGCCTGGAGTATACCATTCAGGACGTCCATTTGAAACTGGACTTGCAAACTGGAAATTCTGGACAGTTATATCTCGGTCAACCTTATACCCTTAAAATATCCTCTAACATTCATCAAGTTTAAAATATCATTTCAAAGGGTTCCAAACAAGTTCATGCCACATTAAAAATTAACAATTATATCAAAAACATCTTATAACATATAATATTCAGAAATTATATGTAACGCAATTGTCATTTATTCGTCTTCTTGACCGAAATCTCTTTTCCCATGGGTCAATCCCTTCATCATCGAGCCTTCATCCAACCCTACAATCAATCTAAGAATGGGAGAAGCGTGAGTTCGGAGAAAACTCAATAAGAATATCACCATTTATAAATATGCAAATTCCAATTTATATATCGCAATTAAATGTAAGTAAACCATGCTAACATTCATATTCCGGTGAGCTCAAAGGGTCGAAACCCCAAATTCATTCTTAGGATTAATCCCGAAGGATTTAAAACCAATAAAATTTTTTCTTAGGTTTAATCCCAAAGGATTTAAAACTATAAACATTCTTCAATCACATCCAAAGTAGGATGAACATCAAATCTTCTTTATTCTAAAGAAACAAACTACATTTATATCCGGATGGCCATAAACATTAAATCATTAAGCATAACATACACATAACTACAATACATAAAAGGAATCTAGATCACTTGCATATAAATATTCCTATCTTGATTCTTGAAAAAGAATGAAAACCTTTTTGAAAAATATTTCTTCTTCCTTCATTCTTCTTCTATTTTCTTCTTCTTCTCTTTTCTTTCTTGGTAAAAATGGCTTAATTGTGTATACTAAAGGGGAAGGGACATTTTTGGTGAAGGGAAAAGGGAGGGAGCCGAATTCTAGGGGAAAATAGAAAGGTAGAAGGGAAAAATTGAAGATTTTTGGGGTTTATTCCATCCTCTTGCAAGCACTTACCTTTTTGAATTTTTGTAAGGTTTTGATATGGTAAAAATACCATAATTTTAAAATATCTTATAATTCTTCCACTTTTTAGAAAATAAATATGATTAATTTATTAATTAAATAAATCTCAAAAATCGTTGGATATTTTATCTAGTGGACTCAAGTTGTTTATTATTATTATTGGAGCCCGTTTGAACTTTGGACAGACATGTGGCCACAATTATTTGCTAAAAATTTTACTTAGCCCGAAATAAAATTCTAAATTTTTGGAGTGTTACAATTTGTAAAATGAAAGTAAAAATTTACTTGTAACCGATCGTAACGCGTAGCAGAGAAGCTCTTCTACCCCTACACGCTCGAGTATTTAGCCTTACCCCGATTGGCCTTATTCTTTGTCAACCGTTCCTTGAGATATAAAAAGTAATTGATTACGTAACTTTGAAATTTATTAAAATATTAACATAAAAACTAAAAACTAAATGATAGTATGTACCACAAAATTAGGACTTGTGAAGAAGTCAATGCACTTCTACCATTCCTCGGCAGACAGCTTGCCGTATGGACGGCTCGGTCCGTGATCTTTCAAGTGATTATGTGCCTTGAATTTGTAATCACGATAACGATTGGCCGCCAGACGATCTATAGCAGCACAGACCGCTCAGTACTCGTCGGGCGACCGATCACCCTGAAGATCGAAGTAGCTATGCAACATTGAAAAAAATATTCATTAATGTATATTATATGGAACAACGTGTTTAGAGAATGTACTAATAAAAAACCATTATAGATATTACCTCGATGATGCTACGTAACAGTGCCCGCTACTCCTCTAGAACCTTTGTCCATAAAGGGTAGCAGGGGGGCATAGTGAACCTCAATTGCAAAAAACAAAAAATTGAAACAAAGATTCTTACTAGACTCGTAGGACGAATGGAGCCGGTGGGGTAGCTGATGACGATGATCGTCTGCACCATCACCTTCGTGCAACATGACATCGGCCATAGTAGTAACTATCAAGTTATTGCCTAAGCATTAATACATTAGTGTCTCATTTCCTTTTGGAATAACATTAACTTAACACTCATTCAACCTATTACGTGCAAGACCAATTACCATATACCTATATATGATGCTATAAGTGTTCAACTCAATTGCATGCAAGAATGTAAATGTCAAAACATTTTTAGCAATTTTCAAATTGACTGACAAATGTTTTATCAGATTATTAAAATATTAGTTCGCAGATTAAGACATACAATATTCAGGTTTACTAACAATTTTTTTCTTAAAAGCCTTAGTATGCAAATTCCAACTAATATAAAACAAGAAAAAACCGGAACATCCAACAAAATCTTAAAAATAAAACTTGAAAATAAGAAGATCACTAAAAATAAACTGCTTAATTTTAAACATTGGAGCCATAAGTGGATCACTGAAAATAAGCTTGTGAAAATAACCACTTTCAATTGGCATTCTATCAAAATTTACACAATTCGATACCCCAATTACAGAACACCCTCCTAATGCAATTCTCAATCCATCCACTGTATATTAGGAACTGAAAACATAAATCTTGGATTTGAATCAAGAATCTATTTCTTTAACTTTAACAAACTACTAAATGGATTCATTGGAGTCACAATCGCACTTAAACTCAAAACACCCAAGAAAATGACAACAAAAAAAAAACCATTTGGCAGCAAATTCAAGATTACACAAACGATTAGAAAAACTTAGAATGAGAAACTAAAATCCTAGATACCGAGTTAATAAAAGCAGTAATTCCATTACACTTTTGGGACAAAATAAACGACACAAAAGAGGATTGAGAGAAAGAGACAAAAGCAAGCCATTGTAAATTAAGCAATTAAACAATTAGGGCTTCGAAAATAATACATATTTTTTTTTAAAAAAAAAAACCAGTTTCATGATAACAACACATCTAGATGATGAAAACTGTGGAGGGTAGATGACGGCAGAGAAAAGACGGCAGAGATGGCAGCAACGGCAGAGAATCACCAAATACAGAGGAAAATGAAATGGGGAAGAAGAAGGCCTTACTGCGTGTTTTAAAATGGTTAACTCTGTAGTGACGACAATGTATAACAATGACATTTTCTTTTAATTTTTTGGTGCACATGCTGAAAATGTGCCGCCAAATTTTTTATCACATATAGCGATGACATGTCGTTGCTTTATAAGTTAAACAATGTTTATGTGTAGTTTGGTCTGTCGAGTCCTGATATCTTGCCCCATGGGGGCAAGAAATCCTTGCCCACCTACTGAGGTGTTAGTAGGTGGGCAATCCAAGATCAATAATTGTTTGATCTTGGATTGTCCACTTGCTGACACCCCAGCAGGTGGGCAAGAGATCATTTTTCTTGGTCTGTCATCTTTAAATCTTATTCATTTTGGTCCTTATATTTTCTCTTTTATTTCAATTTCATCATCTTTTATTTGCAATGTAAGTCCTTCAACTTTTACGAGGTTACATGTAGATTCCCATTTCCATGTTTTTGTACAATTGCAGTCATTCGTCGCTTATTTTTCGTGTACAAAATTTTCAATTCTATCCGAACTTGAGTTTTGATAACAGCAATGAAATTTTTATAAATTTATTTCATCAATTTTAGTGACCAACAATAACATTCAATCTAATTCATTAACAACAACAACAAGGAAATTTTTATAAATTTATTTCATCAACTTTAGTGACGAACAACAACATTCAATTAGATTCACTATCATGATACGTTTGATCTTCATCGTGTCATTGTCGTCCTCATTTCTTTCACTGTATGTTTCGTCATCCTCGTATTCTTCATGTGTGTCGTCTTCTACATCATCGTTGTTAATGAACGAAGTATCTCCTATAGTATCAGATGATGCTCCTCTAATAAACGGTGTTCCTATCTCATCAACTTCACCATCATCCTGGTGCAAGGATATGTACTCTAAGTTGCCAAGATCAACTATCAGAGAAAAACGAGAAGATTTGTTATTGTGGAGCAGGTCTATCTTAGTGATGTTAGATCTAATAATATCCCACGTGCTTCTGTGATGGACTTCTTGTACAACTCATCAATTTGGACCATGAGAAGGATCTTCAGTATAGAACACTTGTTGTGCTTGGCTAGCAAGTATGAACAGATCATCCTTGTACGCATCTGCACTTATGTCAATACTAGTAACATTTTTCTTAGTTACCCTCTGTCTCCCATCACACCTAAACCATTTGTATTGGAACATAACAACTAAAAGTTCCAGTCTGAATTGTAGCTCCAGTATCTCTTGCAGTCGTCTGTATTATGTTTCACCCCCATTCTTTGGGACAGACACGCAACTGTTCTGCATTTTCTTTCGAATATCATGATCATATGTTAGGAAGTGAACTCATTTTATAACACACGTTGTGTAAGACATAACCTATGTGTAACATCCACTGGCCACCAAAAACAACTCATGAAACTTGAGGGGCGTTGCTTTGGCGCAGTGCATATAACTGGATGAAGTGGAAGTTGGTTTTAGTCAATGTTAAAAAGAAGAAAAATGTGGAATTATTTGAAATGTATTTTGATCGTTGTTCGTTTGCCTTCTTGTAAAACCAACCGGGAAAGTCTCTTTATGCACATGGTCGATGTTTGGATAGCCATTGTGCAATAGCTCTTGCCTATGTTCTTTTTACAAGGCATACAAGATCAACTAATTAGTTTGTTCAAAATGACAAGATGATGAAGGGAATTGAATAATATTTAAAAATGAGGTCTTACTGAAAGAATGTCTCAATTTCAATACAGTTGTTGAGGATGTAAAACATTGCCTAACTTCAAACATCGGCACGAAGCGTCGTTGGTGTCTTCTTTCTAATTGGGCGACACTGCGACTGAAAAATAGAAAGTTCTCTTCGTGGAACACTTACATCCTAGTTACTCTCTTATTGGTTGAACCTTGTTTCTATGTTTTTGAAATACCTTGAACAAAAAGTCAATGCCTCGTCAACAACATACCCTTCAGCTATTGAACCCTCAGGCCGAGCTTAATTTCTGACATAGTTCTTAAGTCTCTTCAAGTATCGTTTGAATGGATACATCCGTCTCATATGCACCGGACCACCAAGGATTGCATGAGTCATAATGTCGAAGAAGATTGGTGTAAAGATTCGTTCCAACTTACAGAATATGAATATCAGGTGATTGTGGACAGCCATCATGTCGCAAACCTTTAATTTTCTTGCACAAAGTTGCTTGAAGAACGTGCACAATTCTATGCTTGTAGTGGAAATTGTTTTATTCAAGAACGCACGACATCCAACTGGTAATAACCATTGCATGATGATGTGGCAATCATGTGATTTCAATCCAATAATGCGACTGTCATTAGGAGCAATATTCTTTCGAAGATTAGAAGTGAAGCCATCTGGAAACTTAACTGATCGGATGAAGTTGCAAAATCACTAACGGTTTGCAATGGACATGGTGTAACATACGGCAGGCTTCATACATCTGTTCCTGATATGATACAAGTGCAGCTCTTTTTTTATTCCTAATTTCATTACATCGCGCCTAGCATTGACACTGTCTTTTGATTTGAATGGATTGTCCAGAATTGTGCCGAGCAAGCTGTCACAAGCATTTTTCTCTACGTGCATAACATCGGTGTTATGTTTTAGCTCAGTAGAAGACCAATACAACAACTCGTAGAAAATGCTCCATTTTCTCCAATTCAGCTCGTCATCACTTCTCCTCTTTCTAGAACTCCCATAGTTAGGGTGATTTCTTGGAATACTATGTTTCACACGGCTTAACTGTGCTAATATTTCTACATGCGTTAACCGTTACGGAGGTGATCACCTCTCCGTCTTTCTGTTGAAGTCTAAATTGCTCCTAAAATGATGCCTAGATGGTAGGAATGGTCGGTGACCCACGTAAGTTGTCTTACCTACACACGAACTGAAGGCGTCTCTTCATTGCACGTAGGACATGTTATGTATCCTAACCGTTCCAACCTGACAAACTACTTCTCGTTGGAAAATCGTTAACTGTCTACAACAACGTTGCACGCATTTTGAATACCGACCTATTATTGGTTTCAGCATCACGCTTGTCAATCCAATTGGCCCACAAAATCCTTCAACTCATTTACTACTGGTCGTAAGAATACATCAATATCCTTACCCGGTGCTTTAGGGCAAGGTATCAAGAGAATAAGCATGAGGTATTCGGGTTTTATGCATAACCAAGGTGGCAAGTTGTAAACTGTTATAGCTACTGGCTACATGTTGTACGCCTGGCTAATGTCTCCAAATAGATTGAATCCGTTTGCGGCCAAACCTAACCAGACATTTCGAATCTCACTTTCGAACAATGGATATTCCCTATCAAAATCCTGCCATGCCTTCCCATCTACGGAATGCTGTATTACATCTTCATCCCTAGACCTTCCTATATTGTGCCACGACATGAGTTTTGCAGTATTCTTCTTTGTGAACATATGTTTTAATCTGGAGGCCAAAGGAAAACATCGCAACACCTTATGCAGAACATTCTTCCCATTCACTCTCCCAAAAGTGTGTACCCAATGACTTTTCTAGTAGATGAAACAAGTTTGTGTATCAGCATGCTTACTCCAAAATAGTGCATAGTCATTCTTG